>CM027869.1:5615777-6230315 GCA_016097605.1 Eucalyptus guilfoylei | reverse complement strand
ATAAATTGTATTAAGTGATACTTCATTGTGGAAGTTTCCTTATACCTCATCAATGGTCATAAAGCTTTTAATTTCTCTTTCAATGATCTTTGCTGTGATTACTGATTTAGACAGATCACAAAGGTCGAGCTTACTATTTAAGGCCACTTATATATTAACCTTCTAGGAAAATTAATTATCATGAAACTAAATTAATTGTAATTGTATGTGAGCAAATTAAATAGTTACGTGTGTGATATATATAATTATTACCGTGAATTAAAACTTAGTGTGCAGTGACAAGGGGCGAGCAGTCACATGCCAAGACCCGGAGAATCAAATTTAATGACTCGATCAAAATGGCATGAACGTGAGCGACCATTTTCGTCCCTTATAGCGAGAGTGAATGCCCAATTTCTTATTGACGCTTCAATTTCCTTTATTTATTTTGTAATTTCTGGTTAAGGTCAAGCACTAAATAAAGACAGGACATAAGTACCGTGAAACAATTGATTTTAATTTGTTCTTCCGACCATTCAGCCAATTTTTGTCTCTCATTCCTCGGTTCCATCGTGCCTCGCCCCCCATTTTAGAATTGATAATATTCGGATAAACTAAATATCTTTTATCTTGTGCCATGCACATGCATTGCACGTACAATGGATGTGCAACTCACGTGTAAAGTATGAATATGAACACGTGCAACTCTATGCGGCTGCTTACGCATATAGGGGACTGAAAGCAGAGAGAGTACTCAATTTCATTGTATATTATTCCACTAGAAAAAAAGTAAAATGGAGAGGGAATGAAAACATGTCACGGTGTCATCACGTTTTGCTCTAATAAATTAGAGGAGGGGAGCACCTACCCGCCGTGGTGATGGTGGTGAGAGGCCGACCCTCCATTGACCAGCAGGAGGCGGAGGACGCGAGCGGGTGACGTCGGGGTTGGTGACTAAGGGTGAGTAAGGGCAGCTGGCGGTGAACCCAGTGGGGGACGGGGATGCCGGGGACACCGAGGATGTCGGGGACGGCCTGTACGGGGGGAGTGTTTGGATTGATAACTGAGCAAAGGCCGTAGGGGCCACGTGTCTGTCGACTGAATGGACCGGCCCCATGGCGATATGGAGGAGCCAGCCCATCCAATATTTTTTTCAGGATATAAAGAGATGATTGGGTGGAAGAGATAAGGTACTAAGATGGCGACGACGCCACCGCCCTTGACTTTGATAGGGCCAGACAGTATTTCAAACTCATTTCTTTCCTTGCATTTAATTAGGGTCAATTTGTTTCGGAAAAAATTGCATAATGAAAAAAATATTTTCAAAAAATCATTTCTTAGAATTTTCTTTTCGTTTTTCTGAATAGATAATTTATGTCATTAACTTTAAGCATGCATATTTTCTTTGACCACAAATGATTTTCTATTGACTAATATTTAGCAAATCAAATGTGGGAAAATGTACAAAACTAATTTGCAGAAAATATTCATTTAAACACGTACACTAATATTCGACCTAACCCATATTATCAAAATATATTAATATTCCAAGAAAACCATTTTCCAGGAAAATAACTGTATTTTTTGGTGTTTGACTAAAAATAAACTAGAATATATTTTCCACTATTCAATAAGGAAAATCTTTTACTCATGCATCACTTTCAATAATTTTTTTTATTATTTTTATTTTTCATTCTTATTCTTTTCTTTTTTTCCTTTTCTTTCTTTTTCGTTTTCTTCCTTATTGGCCGGTTGCCGGCCACAACGAGGCTGAGCTCACCTAATGCTGACAAGCTCGAGCCTCGCCAGATTCGGCAACCTAGGTGAGGCTCGAGCCTTGCCCAGGTTGTCGAATTTGGCAAGGCCTTAGCTCACTCGAGGTCGATCAGGCAAGCTTGGTCCTCACTAGATCCGATGACCTGGACGAGGCTCGAGACTCGCTTGAGGTCACCAAATGTTGTCGAGGCTTTGGTGACCTCAACTGAGGCTTAAGCCCCACGTAGGTTGCCAAATCGGATGAGGTTTAAGCTCGCCTATGCCCAATCGCCGGCCACCACCATGGTCGACGATAAGCCAATGAAGAAGAAAAAGAAAAAGAAAGAAAAGAAAAGAAAAAAGAAAAAGAAACTGAAAAGTAGTGAGTTTGGTTGAGTTATTAATATGTTATAACTTATAAATGGATTTGGGATAAACCTATTTATGACTCATTTTTCAATTGAGCTCTATTATAATAAACCCATTTCCAATCCATACTAAAAATTCAGCCAACCCAATTTTTATGTAATCCATTAAATGGTCAAAAGTTTCAACCATCCATCAAAACTACGAATGGTGCCGCACACCACATCCGTTCCATTAATTATTTAGGTACATTTGAACCACATGAGAATTGTTTATTTGAATGTCACCATTCCCAACACCTTGACTTAATTTAGATATGAAAATGACCGAAATTTCTAAAGTATATAAACATGGACATGCAAAATTATATACAACTTTCAGGTCATACTTTTCTTATTGATGAGTTACATCGCCCAAATTTGCCTGTGGGTGATATCCGTAATTCGTGACCCATCAATTAGAGGTACGGTTGAAGGGAGTATTTTTTTTTTTTTTTTAAATCAGGATTGTGGCAAAATTATCACTCATGATTTTTTGAAGTTTAATTGTTATTTTGAATTTTGAAGAGAAAGTAAAAACAGAAGCTATTATCACATTTGATAGGGGCGAAAACAAAGCCATGAGCAGCTACTCTTGTCATTAGAAGGGAAATGAAATAATTGGTGAGGAGCTGAGATTTAATATGCTTTGATCAAAGCCGGTTGACATAGAAAATAACCTCTCCATTTTGTGAGAGAGCATGGAGACTTAAAAGACTCCTGCTGAAACCGAATCGATAAAAACAAGATAAGGTGAAGTTTAGAGAAGCAGACTTAGTTAGAGTATGTAAGAAATTCTAGAATAAAAGAGAGCAACTTCTTTGTACCCAGTGAACACCTAATGCTACTTCAGGTCTCGCGGCCACAACCTTGATGCCATTTTCTTCTGATATCGAAAGCTTCACAAATTCACCATAAAAGTATCTTTTAACCAAGACGGAGATTTTGAGCAAAGAGGAAATCGAAGCCGTCATAAAAGATCAAAATACCTCGAAATTCTACATTTGCTGTAAATGCACGCTATTTCGATGTTCGCCTCGATCGAATCCGATCCGCTCGGAAGCTTCGGGACTTTCTGCAGTCCGCAATCGATTTTCCTTCTTTCATTCGTGCCCACACTAAGGGACGCGCGTCGCTCTTTTAATGGATCTGACTCGGACAACGGCCCCCATCATAAGTCGGCGACGCGCCTTTACACGCGCGCGATTGCAATTTTCGTGCACGTGCTACTCCGCGGACGTGTTGGGGGCGATGCACTAATGAGCTTGTGGTTGGATCCACGTGGGGACTGACGGAACGAAAGACCAAGTCCAAAGAGAAGTCAACGCCACGAGTCTGCATGAAATCTTCAAAACCGGCGGCGGTTCAGCCCCTAGCGCCCCACGCCCGCGGCGTTCGTCCCTGGAGTTTCTCGTCTCCTGCCTTAGCAGCGTCGGAGACAGTCGTCCACGCAAAGGAGTGGACTCGGGTGGTAAAATAGAAGGGTTAATGGTATAAAAAAATTACAACCTAACTATTTAAAATAAATTTACTTCAAATTAATTTTTTGATAACAAAAAACTCTAAATGAGTATACCTATGATCAATTTATTACCACAAAAAACTCTAAATTGGTATGCTTCTGATAAATTTATCATCCGTTAATTTTCATTAAATTTTACGGTCAAATTGCTTGTAATAATTGATGGATGTACTAATTTGGAGATTTATTCTTAATTTGTCACAAGTATATCAGTTTAGGATTTTCATTATATTAATTCAATTTAAGGAAACTAATAGGTATAGATTTGTTATAAATGTACCAATTTATGATTTTTTTTTTTGTGTAATAAATTTGTCACATGTATACCAACTTAGTGTTTTTGATAGTCGAAAAATTAGTTTGAAATAAATTTATCACATGTATACCTATTTATGACTTTTCATAGTATAAACCCTAAAACTAAGTGATGACTTGCCTAGTAAATTGAATAAATAAATTTCTTTACTAGCATGCCATTGTCATCGAATGAACAAGTTTTTTGATAAAATTCCTCTAATTCTAAAAAAAATTATCAACTATTGCCCATAAATGTTTATTGTTTGGCCTTCGCGCTTCCAAGAAGCACTAAGTTTGACTTTGCCATCAAAAATGAAAAGGGAAACAACAACCTAACTTTAAGATCTTAATTGTAACTCCTAAATGACCTCAACTAATGAAATTCGTTACAAAATATTCTAGGTCACACAACGTTGTTGGAATATTTAAATATCAAATTATACCTTCATATGTTGATTCAAGTTTTTAGAATAATTGGTAATGATTGCACAAAATCTTATAAACATCAATTAAAAGCTGCATTTCATATAATAATGCTTAAAGTTCGAAGCTAGGAAATAGAAAGGTACCCGCAAAACGTACTCTGGAAAGATGGGTCCACAACGAGTATGAAGCAAAATCGAACGCTAGCCAAATCAATTTTGTGAATCAATTCGGTATGCCGATTCTGTAGCTTTAGGATTACTTCCCCAAGAAGGGAAATCCCGCGTAAATTGGCCTTCGTCATGACCGTCGCGCGATGATTCCTTTTCACTGACGTATTTGTCCCCTAATCGAAAAGACTGCCGTTTTCACTACGCGACGACATTATCCGCCGTCCCTCTTTTCCTGCAAAAGCAGCTCGACGTTAAAAGCCACGAATCTTCTCCGACGCGGCTTTGTGGAAGAAATTTTATTTATTTTATTCACTATATAAAGAACGTCGTCATGCCCATCTTTTACCTCCATCTCCTCCTCCTTCAACCCTTTCGTGCACCGGACAAGTTTCATCCCCATGTCCGCTGCCGCCGCCGCCGCCTCAGCCGCCGCCGCCGCCGCCGCTGCCGCCCCCTCCTCCTCTAGATCCTTCAAAATTGTCTTCCGTTCTATGCAGTCGCTGGTCCTCCTCGTTTTCTTGATCGGCGTGGTCATCACCATCGTGTGGCTCTTCCTGAACCCTCGCCCTCCAGCATTCCGGCTCGACTCCCTATCCCTCTCTGGCCATCCCAACGTCTCCAACGCCTCATCCCCTCCTCCAATAATCGACATCGGAATCCGGCTTACCGCCACCAACCCCAACAAGAAATTCGGTGTGGTCATCAGGGACGTCAACCTCTGCCTAGCACTAATTCCGAGCAAGTGCCAGCTTCGTCTCTCTAGCCACAACAACAAATCATCGTCGGAACATTATATCGGCAAGAAAGGCCACGGCACCTTCGAGGTGAAAGCAGGCCCAAGGCCTGGCCGCGGAACGAGAAGCGGGAGATCATTCCAGTTCACTGTGGGCGAGCGTCTGAGGAAAGGGTCGGTGGTGATGTCAGTAAAAATGGACGTTAGTGTCAAGTTCACGTATGCGTATTGGCCAAGCAAGCGAGCGTCGGTGGAGGTGGAATGCAAGGATTTGATCGTTGGGCTCTCCTCGACACGCATCGGGAATTTAAAAGATGGGGGGAAGGATTGCTCGGTTCGCTTCGCTTGATCAGCAGAAAATTAACGGGAAACCCCAAACTTTATCATCACTCGCGGGTTTTCCAATCTCTTCATCATTCACACCTTTAATTAGTCTTCTCACGATCCTCATTTCCGTGTCTTTAAAGAACGTTGGTGAACAGTGCATGCATGGATCGCGGGAGTTCTTCATTCCTTTTAGATAGATGTGTTAAATTAATATGTCGAGTTTGAATTCGGATAACGATTTGTTAAACCGAATTTGTTGATAAAAATTTCCCGAGTAGATTTTAAATTGGATGAGGGAATTCGCTAGACGTGCAAAACAAGACAAAAGAGGAAATAAAAGATATAAGAAGAATTTATTCTTTGGGCACACGCACACAATAAAGTGCAAGAGTTTCTCTTCAGCTTAAAAAAAGGAAGGAAAAAGGGAGAACCCCTTGCACGTAGAGCCACGAGTGGGCCCAAATCAAACCCTGACCTTTGGGCACACATATAAAAGACGTAGAGGCCACGCGAAGGAAGAAGCCGTTGCAGTCCTACAAGCTGCAAAAGGGAGCCGCGACTAAAAAAAGAAAAAACCTAGAGACACCGCGCAAAACCTGGAAGAGATACGCGAAGCCATATGTACGCAGACCAAATACGAACACTGGAGTTCCTGATTTTGGTGTACGTAGAGCGTTTTGTTTTGAGCTTGAACACGCAATAATTGTGCAGTTAGTTTATGTTCAAATGAGTTGTTTATTTATAAACACTTTGGGCTTAGGGTTAAATCTAGGTGTGGAAAACATTCGAGCGTGTGAGCGATTGTAATCTTTGATTCTCCGATTATAATGGATTATTTGCTGCTGGCTCTCCCCGTGGACGTAGGTATCGATATTCAGACCGAACCACGTAAATTTCTAGTGTCCTTATTTTTCTCGTTTATTTCTCTAGCGATTTTGCGATGACATAAATTACAAGATCCTGTCGTTTCCGCGTATTATATTCCAACAATTGGTATCAAAGCTTGGGATCAGATTTCTTGATTGTGATTTGGAGCTTTTGCTTGTCTGATTATTATCTGGAAATTCTGTTATTGCAAATATGTCTGAGAGAAAATCTGAAATTAAGAAGTTTAATAGGAGTAACAACTTTGTGTTATGGAGCATCAAGATGCGAGCTTTATTGACAACCCAAGGTTTGGCCAAGGCATTGGATGGTGAAGAGCTAATGCAAAGAGTAAATAGCACAATCCTATTAAATTTGTCGGATGAGGTTTTCATAAAAATTGCTGAAGAGAAGGATGCCGCAGCATTATAGGCAAAACTTCAAGCACTCTATGTGAAGAAAGGTTTGAACAATTGCTTGTACATGTTGAAGAAAATGTTTCAATTTAGATATACTGAAGGTACGTCTATTAGAACCCACCTAGATAAATTTAATAAACTCATGATGGATTTGAAAATTGTCAGTAATATACTAGATGATGAAGAACATGGCATGATGTTGTTAGCCTCTTTACCATAGTCATGGGAGCACTTTACTGATTCACTATTGCAGGGGCGTACTACAATTACCTCAAAAGAGGTAAAGTCCCCCTTATTCTCTAAGGAGTGACAGAGAAAATTGTGAAATGACGGTCTGGCGCAAGGAATAGCGCAAGCACTGACAATTCAAGGTAGAGAACAACATCGAGAGCCTAGTAGCAGCAGATGTAAAAGCAGATCGAAATCACGCCATAGAAAGTTCAAGGGACACGTGAAGTATTTTGTGTGTCACGAGGAGGGGCACATCAGGAGAGATTGTCCAAAGTGGAGGAATAAAGCTGATAGGCAGAATGCCACAAGCAGTGTGGCGAACTTTGCCGAAGGGAGCACTAGAGATGCATAAATTGTTTTATGTGTGACTGCTACTTCGTCAGGAGACGAATGGGTGCTGGATTCAGAGAGTTCTTATCATATGACGCCTCATAAGAACTAGTTTACTACTTACCAAACTGCATATGGTGATAGAGTTCTTTGGGGAATAATGCAGTCTGTAAAGCTGTGCGGATATGGACAATTCGGATTTGGATGCATGATAAGGTGGTGCGCACATTGACAGATGTGAGGCATGTACTGGAGCTTAAGAAGAACCTTAATTCTCTAGGGACACTCGATGACATCGGGTGTAGATACACCGCTGAAGGTGGAATAACTGAAGATCTCTCGAGGTGCCATGATAGTGATGAAGGGGAAGAAAGTGAATACTCTTTATCATCTACTAAGAGAGACCGTGACCGAAACCGCTACAATTTCATCAAGTGAGTTAGACTCTAACTTGACTCAATTATGGCATATGTGTTTAGAGCACATGAGCGAGATAGGTATGACGATGCTGAGTGAAAGGAAGTTATTAAAGGGTCAAAAGATAGGGAAGCTAGACTTATGCGAGCACCGCATCTTTGGGAAGTAGCACCGAGTTAAGTTTACTACAGCTATTCATTCGACCAAACGACCAGTTGAATATATTCATTTAGACGTCTAGGGCCCGTCTTCGGTTCCTTCGAAAGGAGGTGCCCGATATATGCTGACATTTATCGATGATTATTCGAGGAAGATATGGGTATACTTTCTGAAGCACAAATATGATGTGTTTAATTGGTTCAAGAAATGTAAGGCATTGATTGAGAAGTAGTTAAATAAATAAATCAAGTGCTTGAGAACCCATAATGGCATGGAGTTCTATGGTAAAGATTTTACCTAATTCTGCGAGAAATAAGGTATTGTAAGACACCGTACAGTAATTAGGACACCACAGCAGAGAACAAAATTTTGCTTGAGCGAGCTCAATGCATGCTTTCGCATGCAGGACTTGGCAATGAATTTTGGGCCTAAGTAGTGAACATGGCATGTTACCTTGTTAATCGATCTCCATCATCTGCTATCGAGTGGAAGACTCCTAAGGAAGTATGGTCGGGAAAACCTATTGATTACTCCGGATTACGTATATTCAAATGTCCTGCGTATGCTCATGCGAGTGATGATAAGCTTGAGCCGAGGGCAAAGAAGTGCATATTTCTGGGTTATGCACATGGGGTGAAAGGCTACCAACTGTGGTGCACCGATCCCAGATCACCCGGTTTTCTAATCAGCAGAGATGTGATCTTCGACGAGACTACAATGCTTCAACAAATGAGTTTTGAGACACAACCAGCAGAGAAGATAGATCATGGTATCATTAGTGAGGTGGAGCTTTAGGTGAAGACTCCGGAGACCTCGAAGGTAATAGAAGTTGAGACTACAGATGAAGTCATAGTTCCTGAAGTCGGTGATAGTGAACAACCAGCAAAACCGCAGCACATTATAGTTGCAGATAGACAAAGAAGGCAAATTAAATCACCGGTATGTTATGGTTATACAGATATTGCTTATGCATTGACTGTAGGTGATGAGGTGGAGACAGATGAGCCTTCGTCTTACTCTGAGGCGATGGCTAGTTCGGAGTCGTCACAGTGGCTAGGGGCTATGAGTGAAGAGATGGAATCACTCCATCAAAATCAGACATGGGAGCTGGTCAAAGTACCTAAGAGCCAAAAGATTGTCAGAAGTAAATGAATCTTTAAACGGAAAGATGGCATTCCCGGTGTCGAGGTAGCGAGGTATAAGGCGAGACTTGTGGCGAAGAGATATACACAGCGTGAGGACATTGACTACAATGAGGTGTTCTCTCTTGTGGTAAGACATACTTCTATTCATGTTTTACTTGTCTTAGTTGCTTCACAGGATCTCGAGTTAGAGTAGCTAGATGTAAAAACCACGTTTCTTCATGATGAGTTGGAGGAGCGGATTTACATGAGGTAACCAGAGTGATTTGCTATTCCAAGTAAGAAAGATCATGTTTGTTTGTTGAAGAAATCTTTGTATGAGCTAAAACAGTCTCCGACGTAGTGGTATTAACGTTTTGATGCTTTCATGACTAGTCAAAACTATTCAAAAAGTCTTATGGATAGCTGCGTTTACTTTAGGAGATTGGTTCTTTGATTTATCTACTTTGTTATATTGATGATATGCTGATAGAAGTTAAGAATATGTCTGATATTGATGTGCTAAAGAGACGGTTAAATGCTGAATTTGAGATGAAAGATTTAGGTACAACAAAGAAAATATTGGGTATGGAAATTTTGCGCGATAGGACTGCAGGAGTTTTATGTGTATCTCAGAAGAAATATATTGAGAAGATCGTGGCACGTTTTAATATGTAGTCAGCAAAATTTGTAAGTACACCTTTAGCAAAGCACTTTAAACTTTTAGAAAAATTATCACCGCAGACTGAGGAGAATAAGGAGCATATGTCTCGTGTTCCTTATTCTAGTGTCGTGGGTAGTATTATGTATGTTATGGTATGCACTAGACCTGATATTTCACAAGCAATGAGCGTGGTTAGTCGCTATATGAAGCATCCTGGTAAAGCTCATTAGGAAGTTGTGAAGTGGATTCTCAAATATCTGAAGGGGACAACAAACGTGGGTATAGTGTACCGTAGGGACAGCTATGGCAGTGAGACCACTGGTTTTGTGGATTCGGATCACGCCGGTGACTTGGATGATTGTAGGTCTTTAGCAAGGTACGTATTTATGCTAGCGGGTGGTGTAGTTAGTTGGAAAGCATCCTTACAGGATCACATTGCCTTGTCTTCGACTAAGACAAAATACATGGCACTAACTTTTGTAGCGAATGAGGCGATATGGTTACAAAGTTTGCTCTTGGATTTTGGGTTAAAACAGAAAAGAGTGGATATACACTGTGATAACCAAGGTGCGATATATTTGGCATATAATCTAGTTTATCACAAGAGAACGAAGCATATCGACATCAGGTACCACTTCATCCGAGATGTCTTAGCTAAGAGTAATGTTATTGTCAAAAAGATTGCTACAGCAGATAACCCAGTAGACATGATAACTAAGTCTGTTCCTTTGGTGAAGCTCAAGCTCTGCATGAGTTCTATTGATGTCTGTGGAGAGTGAGCGCTCGTCGGGGCGTTGGGAAAGCAGCATGGATGATGCACTATAACTTGGCTTCAAATATCGAGCCAAGATGGAGAATTGTTAAATTAATGTCTCGAGTTTGAATTCGGATAAGGATTTGTTAAACTGAATTTGTTGATAAAGATTTCCCAAGTAGATTTCAAATTGGATGAGGAAATTCGATGGACGTGCAGAACAAGACAAAAAAGGAAATAAAAGATAAAAGAAGAATTTCTTCTTTGGGCACACACACGCACACAATAAAGTGCAAGGCTTTCTCTTCAGCTTAAAAAAAAGGAAGGAAAAAGGGAGAAGCCCATGCACATAGAGCCACAAGTAGGCCCAGGTCAAACCTTGACCTTTGGGCACACATATAAAAGATGTAGAAGCCACGCAAAGGAAGAAGTCGCTGCAGTCCTGCAAGTTGCAAAAGGGAGCCACAAAAAAAAAAAAAAAAAAAAAAAAAAAAAAAAAAAAAACCTAGAGACACCGCGCGAAGCCTTGAAGAGATACACGAATCCGTATGTACGCGGACCAAATACGAACGCTAGAGTTCCTGATTTTGGTATACGTAGAGTGTTTTGTTTTGAGCTTGAATGAGCGGTAATTTTGTGCAGTGAGTTTATGTCCAATTGAGTTGTTTATTTATAAACACTTTGGGTTTGTGGTTAAATCTAGGTGTAGGAAACACTCGAGCGTGTGAGCGATTGTAAACTCTGATTCTCCGATTATAGTGGATTATTTGCTACTAGCTCTCCCCGTGGACATAATGGATCAGTTGTTTGTTCCTGTAGGTTGCTTGGATTGTAATTGATAACAATTTGATGCACAATGACCAGGTTGACGATAGTGCGTACAATAAGGTTTGCACCATGAGGATGAGCTTGAAGTAGCAAGCACTGCATCTGTAGGAGTGGAAACCAGTGGAGTAGCACGTTGTGCCTTTAAAGTTGTAAAGCGAGTTTCCTTAGTTAATAACTCTGAAACAACTACCTCAAGATGAGGTAAAGGATCCCGATGCAAAAGTGAGGCTCATACAGGTTCATACTCATCATTTAGAGCCATCAGAAATTGCATAACCCACATACGAACACATTATTCAGCAAACTTACGAGCATCAATAGTCGAATCCCATGTTGGTTCAGATAAAGCGAGCTAGTCCCATATAGCATGCATTGAAGAAAGAAAGTCATTAATAGACTGACCTGTCTCTTGACGCATGCGATGTAAGTTCCCTAACAGTTGATATTGATGAGCAATGTCTGATGTGGAATAACGACCAGCAAGAAGATCCTAGGATTCCTTTGCTGTATTTAGACGACCGAACTGAAGTTTGATAGATGGAATCAAAGTATTTCGAAACCACGTGAGTATCGGTGATTCTTGCTCTCCCACTCCTCCAATCGTTCAGCAAATTTATCATTATCCTCTTCGACGGCCTGACAAGGCTCACGGAGACTTCCAGTGATATAACGCCAAAGCTTACGTCCCCTTAGAAAACTGGACATTTCTTGAGCCCATAGAATATAATTTGATCCATTTAGGATGGTCTGAATGGGCATTGAGACTTCTAACTTGTCCATGATAAGCTATATACTAGTAAACTCAATCGATTCTTCAATGAATTTGAGAAAAACTGATACTTATAGAGCTGATATGAAGAAAATAAGCCTGAAAATAGAGGAAGAATGTCGAAATACCTCAAGAACCGATCTGGAAATGCCAAGAACCGGTCGGAAAATGGTCGAATCGGTCGGAAAACCCTGAGAACCGGTCGGAATCTGACTAAACCAGCCAAAAAAACCTTGAGAACTAGTCGGGAAACCCTGAATATGACTGAACCGGCCGAAAAACTTTGCGAACCGGTCGGAATATGTCTGAACCGGTCGAAAACACTTGAGAACTGGTCGAAAATTGGACGAACCGATCAGAAAAAAGAGCTAACCGGTCGGAAAATAGCTTAACCAGTCGAAAAATGCTGCAAATCGGTCGAGTCAATGCCGGTCAATGGCTGTCGGCGACGAAGATGACGTGGGTTGACGTCACTGCTTATCACGAACGTTGCATGTGCAATGATGACGTCACTGATGCACGCATAGGTCACGTGCGAGCTATGGCGCATGTACCTCACGTGCGCAGAGGGTTGACCAGCGCGTGAGGGCACGTGGCTCACTTTCCAGTGTTGTGGTGCGTGGATCTCATGCACAGAGGCTTTGGGAGGCGAGTGAGGGTGCGTGGCTAACGTTTCGATGATGTTCGTTGCTGTTCTGGACTCGTGGGAGAATGTAGAACCTGTGTATGGTGGTTTTCAATTGAAAATTATAAGAATTGTCTTCGAAAGTTCCACTTGCAGTCGACTGCGTCGGTGGTCGTCAGTAGTCCTGTAGCACGGCGGAGCGTGGTGGCGCGTGTGGCTTCTCTTCGTGGTAGATGATGAATTTTCAAGGTGCTAGGAATGATAGAATTTACGAGTCCTCCAATCTCTCCAATTTCTACACATTGATTGCGATGTGAGCACCGAGCGATGGTGAGCAAAAGTTGGATTAGAAAGTTGCGATATCCTAATTCAAGGGGACCAAAGAGAGGGAAATTAAATGTAAAAATTTCATAGAACATGGTATAACTATGTGAAAACTTCCACCATGTGCTAAACGGAGTGCAATGATCAATGATCACAACCGGCCTCCTTTGGACTATCATTCAATGTGACTTGTGAGGTATAAGATTGTTATAATAAAATAATTTTTGAGAGGGTCGAAGGGCTTGTCAAGGATTATGTAGCACCGACATGGACATACGACACGCGACACGACACATTGACACATCATTTCTAAAAAAGTAGATAATTCCGACATGTTCCGACACGTTATATATTGAATATATTTTTATAAATAACAAATAAATAAATAATAATAAAAGCCTATAATTAATTTACACTAAAAATATTAATCCAACATTTGTTAATATCATTCATTATTTTAATTTGTAAAATTCAACTATATTACATTGCAATAATCCATAAAACTTGAAGAGAAAAAACAAGCAATCTACATTCTGCTATCAAATTTAGGGATATGTGCACTACAAGTCATAAAATTTATTATGAATGTGCAATTGAGTCTTAAAACTTATCAAATTGGTGTAATCGAGTACTTCTGTTAACACCATCAATCTGTTGAATCGAAAATGTTGAAGTAGTATTTTTAAATTTATTTATTTATCCTACGTGCTAATTTTTTATTACTTTTTCTTTAAATCTTATTTTAAAAAATAGTAAAAAACTTCTAGAATAGCTCAAATAATTCTAAAAGAACAAATTGGCAAAAAAAAAAAAGGCGGGGTTGTGAAAGAAAAAAAGGCAGGTGGGTGGCTAGGAATAATTCTAAAAAAACAAAATGAAAAAAAAAAAGGCTCCTAAAATAAAAAGGCGGGGTTGTGTGTGGCTGGACATGCCACTGCCATCTTCAGAGGGGGCTAGCAAGGTCACTGGCCCTAGATGGCGAAGAGTGGGTAGACCTTGCCAGCCTAGGCGAGGCATGGGTGATGCCTCAGTTGGGGCTGGTGAGGCTCGCCTAGATTTGGGCTATGCCGGCCCTTGCCTGTGGCTGGCAAGCCTACCCACCCCTAGGTAAGGCCTCACAAGCCCTAGGCAAGGGCCGGCGACCCTCGTTAGGCCCAAGTGAGGGCGTGGCGTCGCCCAAATCTGGGCGAGCCTTCCTTGGGCCTTAGTCGAGGCATCACCCAGATCTGGATGAGCCTCATCGGCCCTTGCCTGGTCAGTGATGGCCTCACTTGGGCTGGCGAGGGCCGCTCCCCTCTGCCACCTAGGGCCAACGACCTCCGACGGTGGTAGCGGCACCCAAATCCCTGCTTCTTATTTTCTTTCTGTCTTTCTTTCTTTTTTATATATTTACATTTTGACTTTTTAAGTATTGAAAATTTTTAAAATTGACCCGTGCATGTTGGAATCGCATGTCAGAATTGTAGACTCACGTGTCGGGGAGATTTGACCACGTGTTGAATTTTCCGACACTCGTTAACCAAGTATCGAAATGTGTCGGAGCGTGTCGAACACGTGTTGGAGTGTTGGACACGACATGAAAAGCCCCCGGATAGTGTTGGTGCTACATAGGTCAAGGGTGTGTTTATGTGAGATGGGGCATTCCTTGTTGATATTGTAAAGATGGGGGCTTTGTATTCAGGAGAACGCCTCCCGCAGACAGTTTTTGATGGGCTATGGAACTCGGCTTTGCTTACTAGGGGATGAGAAGATTGGCGGTATAACAAGGGAGTACAGACAGGTTTCCTTGATGTCTCTCTGTCTGTCCTACGTTCTTGAGAAGAGGTGCATCGGGCTATGCTATAGGGTCATTACCTATACACAGCACGAGCCATCTGCTTTTGTTTAAATTCTGCAATAACGAGAGCTCCAACAGAATCACCACCCGCACATGCTCTAATAATCTAACAGCCAACACTAGCCTGACGACCATTCCCTCAAGACTTGCCCATATTCACTATCGGCAAAACCAAGGAACTGCAATGTCGCATCGTAAATTCAAATGAAGTGAAAGTCGCATACATTTGAGGGTAAGATTGAATAGTACTAGACGCATTTGGGTTTCTGATCATGGTGATGGGATGGGATGGGGACCAACCAAGGAAGAAGGGAATCCCTTAAAGAGAGTGCCTGGTGTCCACCTGGCAATGGCGTGAATGCGAAATGGAGGATGGTAACCTCGACCTCTTTCAAGAGGGAGCACCCATGAACCATTCCATGTCAATTCTTCACGCGCATCCTTCAGATTACTAAATACTTCATCATCGGGATTCCTTCAGACCACCACCACCACCACCACCGCTACTACCACAAGAGCAATGAATATTGAATGGAAAGCGTCCAACAGAGGGATGAGTCCCCAAGTATGGTCAGCTGATACTGAGAGAGAGACGCGAGACGTCGGGAGCGGGAGGGTAAACGGGAGGAAGAAGAAGAGAGTCTGAGTAATATGGTTCACCATTCAATGGGACCAAGATGAACGACGAGTGATCACCATATATGGATCCGATTAACGTTTCATTTGGGCCGGTTCTTCTGATTGGGCCGACATGGCCATGGAGGTTTCTCCCTCTCCAATCCTCAACACGCCGGGGACAGGGATGCTGGGGACGTCGGGGACTGGTTGACAGCCATCATGTTTTCTTTATTAATTTGATTGGTTTAATCTACGTTTATACTCAATTCTAGAGTGTCAATAAATTGTATTAAGTGATACTTCATCGTGGAAGTTTCCTTATACCTCATCAATGGTCATAAAGCTTTTAATTTCTCTTTCAATGATCTTTGTTGTGATTATTGATTTAGACAGATCATAAAGGTCGAGCTTACTATTTAAGGGTCATTCTTGAGTACCCATTTTAACGCCACTTATATATTAACCTTCTAGGAAAATTAATCATCATGAAACTAAATTAATTGTAATTGTATGCGAGCAAATTAAATAGTTACGTGTGTGATATATATAATTATTACCGTGAATTAAAACTTAGTGTGCAGTGACAAGGGGCGAGCAGCCACATGCCAAGACCCGGAGAATCAAATTTAATGACTCGATCAAAATGGCATGAACGTGAGCGGCCATTTTCGTCCCTTATAGCGAGAGTGAATGCCCAATTTCTTATTGACGCTTCAATTTCCTTTATTTATTTTGTAATTCCTGGTTAAGGTCAAGCACTAAATAAAGACAGGACATAAGTACCGTGAAACAATTGATTTTAATTTGTTCTTGCGACCATTCAGCCAATTTTTGTCTCTCATTCCTCGGTTCCATCGTGCCTCACCCCCCATTTTGGAATTGATAATATTCGGATAAACTAAATATCTTTTATCTTGTGCCATGCACATGCATTGCACGTACAATGGATGTGCAACTCACGTGCAAAGTATGAATATGAACGTGTGCAACTCTATGCGGCTGCTTACGCGGGTTAATATAGGGGACTGAAAGCAGAGAGAGTACTCAATTTCATTATATATTATTCCACTAAAAAAAAGGTAAAATGGAGAGGGAATGAAAACATGTCACGGTATCATCAAGTTTTGCTCTAATAAATTAGAGGAGGGGAGCGCCCGCCCGTGA
The DNA here is from genome assembly GCA_016097605.1 of Eucalyptus guilfoylei. Taxonomy (NCBI): domain Eukaryota; kingdom Viridiplantae; phylum Streptophyta; class Magnoliopsida; order Myrtales; family Myrtaceae; genus Eucalyptus; species Eucalyptus guilfoylei. The sequence continues at coordinate 6,213,578 of CM027869.1, read as the reverse complement.
ATCCAGTGGGGGTGGGACGTTGGGGACGGGGTGGGGACTGGGACGTTAGGGATGCCGGGGACACCGGGGACGTCGGAGACAGGGATGTCGGGGACGGCGTGTCCGGAGGGAATGTTTGGATTGAGAACCGAGCAAAGGCCGTAGGGTCCACGTGTCTGTCCAGTGAATGGGCCGGCCCCGTGGCGATATGGAGGAGCCAGCCCATCCAATATTTTTTCAGGATATAAAGAGATGAGTGGGTGGGAGAGATAAGGTACTAAGATGGTGACAACGCCACCGCCCTTGTCTTTGATAGGGCCAGACAGTATTTGAAACTCATTTCTTTTCTTGCATTTAATTAGGGTCAATTTGTTTCGGAAAAATTTGCATAATGAAAAATATTTTTCAAAAAATCATTTCTTAGAATTTTCTTTTCATTTTTCTGAATAGATAATTTATGTCCTTAACTTTAAGCGTGCATACTTTCTTTGACTGCAAATGATTTTCTATTGACTAATATTTAGCAAATCAAATGTGGGAAAATGTACAAAACTAATTTACAGAAAATATTCATTTAAACACATACACTCGTAGCTTGGAATACTACCTTTCGACTAAGGCCATCAAATAGAAGGATCGGGTTGGATTTGGGTCGAGTCGAAAATGGTTTGACCCATATTGATTCATTTGACCAATTTTAATGCGATGTAAATTGAATGACCCATTTTCGACTAGACTCATACTCAACTATTATTCGACATGACCCATATTATCAAAATACATTAATATTTCAAGAAAACCATTTTCTAGGAAAATAACTGTACTTTTTTGGTGTTTGACTAAAAATAAACTAGAATATATTTTCCACTATTCAGTATGGAAAATCTTTTAGTCATGCACCACTTTCAATAATGTTTTTATAATTATATTTTTAAATCTATTTTTAAATTATTTTTATTTTCATTCTTATTCTTTTCTTTTTTTCCTTTTGTTTCTTTTTTTTTTCTTCCTCGTTGGCCACAACGAGGCTGAACTCACCCAATGCTAACAAGCTTGGGCCTCGCCAGATTCGGCGACCTAGGCGAGGCTCGAGCCTTGCCTAGGTTGTCGAATTTGGCAAGGCCTTAGCTCACTCGAGGTCGATCAGGTAAGCTTGGTCTTCACTAGATCTGATGACCTGGGCGAGGTTTGAGACTCGCCCAAGGTTGCCAAAAGGTTGGTGAGGCTTTGGTGACCTCAGTTGAGGCTTAAGCCCCACCCAGGTTGCCGAATCAGACGAGGTTTGAGCTCACCTATGGTCGGTCACCAGCCACCACCATGGTCGACGATAAGCCAATGAAGAAGAAAAAGAAAAAGAAAGAAAAGAAAAAAAGAAAAAGAAAAAGAAACTGAAAAGTAGTGAGTTTGGTTGAGTTATTAATAGGGTTAATACTCTGAAAAATCCCAAACCGGTACACATGCAACAAATTTATCCCAAACTATTTTTTTGACCACCAAAAATTCAAAATTGGTATACATTTGACAAATTTACCAAAAACTGGTACATTTGTGATAAATTTACCCTCTATTAGTTTTCGTTAAATTTTACTGTCAAAGTATTAAGTTAAATGACACGTGATAGTTGACTAATATATCAATTTGAGATTTTATGCTCCGTTTGTCATAGTTTATAATTTTTCTGATTTTTTTTGTGGTATTAATCCAATTTAGCGGAGGATATATTTATTACAAATTTACCAGTTTGTGCTTTTTTGTGATCGAATAAATTAGTTTGGAATAAATTTGTCATAAATGTACCAGTTTCTAGTTTTTTATGGTCAGTTGGGGTAAATTTGTCATGGGTGTACCAATTTGGGGTTTTTCATGGTCAAAAAAATAGTTTGGAGTAAATTTGTCACAGGTGTATCAATTTTGGGTTTTTCAAGATATTAACCCTTATTAATATGTTATAACTTATAAATGGATTTGGGATAAACCCATTTATGACTCATTTTTCAATTGAGTTCTATTATAATAAACCCGTTTCCAATCCATACTAAAACTTCAGCAAACCCAATTTTTATGTAATCCATTAAATGGTCAAAAGTTTCAACCATCCATCAAAACTACGAATGGTGCTACGCACCACATCTGTTCCATCAATTTGTTTAGGTACATTTGAACCACATGAGAATTGTTTATTTGAATGTCGCCATTCCTGACACCTTGACTTAATTTGGATATGAAAATGACCGAAATTTCTAAAGTATATAAACACGGACATGCAAAATTATATACAACTTTCAGGTCATGCTTTTCTTATTGATGAGTTACATCGCCCAAATTTGTCTGTGGGTGATATCCGTAATCCCTGACCCACCAATTAGAGGTACTTGAAGGGAGTATTTTTTTTTTTTTAATTAGGATTGCAGCAAAAATATCACTCATGATTTTTTGAAGTTTGATTATTATTTTGAATTTTGAAGAGAAATTAAAAACAGAAGCTGTTATCACGTTTGATAGGGGCGAAAACAAAGCCATGAGCGGCTACTCTTGTCATTAGAAGCGACGTGAAATAATTGGTGAGGAGCTGAGATTTAATATGCTTTGATCAAAGCCGGTTGACATAGAAAATAACCTCTCCATGCTGTGAGAGAGCATGGAAATTTAAAAGACTCCTTCTGAAACTGAATCGAAAAATAACAAGATAAGGTGAAGTTCAGAGAAGCGGACTTTAGTTAGAGTATGTAAGAAATTATAGAACAAAAGAGAGTAAATTCTTTCTACCCAGTGAACACCCACTGCTACCTCGTATATAGTGGCGACAACCTTGACGCCATTCCCTTCTAATATCGAAGGCTTCACAAATTCACCATAAAAGTATCTTTTAACCAAGACGGAGATTTTGAGCAAAGCGGAAATCGAAGCTGTCATAGAAGATCGCAATACCTCGAAATTCTAGATTTGCTGTCCCCTTGGCAGGCCATTTCGATGTTCACCTTGATCGAATCTGATCTGCTAGGAAGCTTCGGGACTTTCTGCAGTCCGCAATACGTCGGCGGGTTTCGATTTTTTCTTCTTTCATTCGTGCCCACACTAAGGGACGCGCGTCGCTCTTTTAATGGATTGACTCGGACAACGGCCCCCATCATAAGTCGGCGACGCGCCTTTACATGCGCGCGATTGTAATTTTCGTGAACGTGCTCCTCCGCGGACATGTTGAGGGCGATGCAACGTGGGGACTGACGGAACGAAGGGCCAAGTCCAAAGAGAAGTCAACGCCACGAGTCTGTGCATGAAATGTTCAAAACCGGCGGCGGTTCAGCTCCTCGCGCCCCACGCCCGCAGCGTTTGTCCCTGGAGTTTCTCGTCTCTTGCCTTAGCAGCGTAGGAGACAGTCGTCCACGCAAAGGAGTGGACTCAGGTGGTAAAATTAAAGGGTTAATGGTATATAAAAATTACCACCTGACTATTTAAAAAAATTTACCTCAAATTAATTTTTTGATAACAAAATACTCTAAATAAGTATACCTCTGACAAATTTAATCTTTTTTTACCACAAAAAACTCTAAATTGATATACTTCTAATAAATTTATTATCCGTTAATTTTTATTAAATTTTACGGTCAAATTGCTGTAATAATTTACGAATGTACCAATTTGGAGATTTATTCTCAATTTGTCATAAGTATATCGGTTTATGATTTTTATTATATTAATTCAATTTAATGGAAACTAACAGGTATAAATTTGTCATAAATGTACTAATTTATGATTTTTTTTGTGTAATAAATTTGTCATATGTATACCAACTTAGTGTTATTGATAGTCAAAAAATTAGTTTGAAATAAATTTATCACATGTATACCTATTTATGATTTTTCATAGTATAAACCCTAAAACTAAGTGATGACTTGCCTAGTAAATTGAAGAATAAATTTCTTTACTAGCATGCCATTGTCATCGAATGAACAAGTTTTATGATAAAATTCCTCTAATTCTAAAAAAAATTTATCAACTATTGCCCGTAAATGTTTATTGTTTGGCCTTCGCGCTTCCAAGAAGCACTAAGTTTGACTTTGCCATCAAAAATGAAAAGGGAAACAACAACCTAACTTTAAGATCTTAATTGTAACTCCTAAATGACCTCAACTAATGAATTCGTTCCAAAATATTCTAGGTCACACAACGTTGTTGAAATATTTAAATATCGAATTATGCCTTCATATGTCGATTCAAGTTTTTAGAATAATTGGTAATGATCGCATAAAATCTTATAAACATCAATTAAAAGCTGCATTTCATATCCTAAATAACAATGCTTAAAGTTCGAAGCTAGGAAATAGAATGGTAGCCATAAAACGTACTCTGGAAAGATGGGTCCACAACGAGTATGAAGCAAAATCGAACGCTAGCCAAATCAATTTTGTGAATCAATTCGGTATGCCGATTCTGTAGCTCTAGGATTACTTCCCCAAGAAGGGAAATCCCGCGTAAATTGACCTTCGTCGTGACCGTCGCGCGATGCTTCCTTTTCACTGACGTATTTGTCCCCTAATCGAAAAGACTGCCGTTTTCACTACGGTTGCTAGACTGCCGTTTTCACTACGGTTGCTAGCGACGACATTCTCCGCCGTCCCTCTTTTCCTGCAAAAGCTCGACGTTAAAAGCCACGAATCTTCTCCGACGCGGCTTTGTGGAAGAAATTTTATTTATTTTATTCACTATATAAAGCACGTCATCATGCCCATCTTTTACCTCCATCTCCTTCTCCTTCAACCCTTTCGTGCACCGGAGAAGTTTCATCCCCATGTCCGCCGCCGCCGCCGCCGCCGCCGCCGCCCCCTCCTCCTCTAGATCCTTCAAAATTGTCTTCCGTTCTATGCAGTCGCTGGTCCTCCTCATTTTCTTGATCGGCGCGGTCATCGCCATCGTGTGGCTCATCCTGAACCCTCGCCCTCTAGCATTCCGGCTTGACTCCCTATCCCTGTCTGGCCTTCCCAACGTCTCTGACGCCTCATCCCCCCCTCCAATATTCGACGTCGGAATCCGGCTTACCGCCACCAACCCCAACAAGAAATTCGGTGTGGTCATCGGGGACGTCAACCTCTGCCTAGCACTAATTCCGAGCAAGTGCCAGCTTCGTCTTTCTAGCCACAACAACAAATCATCGTCGGAACATTATATCGGCAAGAAAGGCCACGGCACCTTCGAGGTGAAAGCAGGCCCAAGGCCTGGCCGCGGAACGAGAAGCGGGAGATCATTCCAGTCCACTGTGGGCGAGCGTCTGAGGAAAGGGTCGGTGGTGATGTCAGTGAAAATGGACGTTAGTGTCAAGTTCATGCATGCGTATTGGCCAAGCAAGCGAGCGTCGGTGGAGGTGGAATGCAAGGATTTGAGCGTTGGGCTCTCCTCGATACGCATCGGGAATTTAAAAGATGGGGGGAAGGATTGCTCGGTTCGCTTCGCTTGATCAGCAGAAAATTAACGGGAAACCCCAAACTTCATCATCACTCGCGGGTTTTCCAATCTCTTCATCATTCACAGCTTTAATTAATCTTCTCACGATCCTCATTTCCGTGTCTTTAAAGAACGTTGGTGAACAGTGCATGCATGGATCGCGGGAGTTCTTCGTCCCTTTTAGATGGATGTATTAAATTAATGTCTCGAGTTTGAATTCAAATAACGATTTGTTAAATCGAATTTATTGATAAAAATTTCCCAAGTAGATTTCAAATTGGATGAGGAAATTGCTAGACGTGCAAAACAAGACAAAAAAGGAAATAAAAGATAAAAGAAGAATTTTCTTCTTTGGGCACACACGCACACAATAAAGTGCAAGGGTTTCTCTTCAGCTTAAAAAAGGAAGGAAAAAGGGAGAAGCCCCTGCACGTAGAGCCACAAGTGGGCCCAAAACAAACCTTGACCTTTGGGCACACATATAAAAGACGTAGAAGCCACGCGAAGGAAGAAGCCGCTATAGTCCTACAAGCCGCATAAGGGAGCTGCATTTTAAAAAAAAAACCTAGAGACGCCGTGCGAAGCCTTGAAGAGATACACGAAGCCGTACGTACGCGGACCAAATACGAACGCTGGAGTTCCTGATTTTGGTGTACGTAGAGCGTTTTGTTTTAAACTTGAACGCACGGTAATTTTGTGCAGTGAGTTTATGTCCAAGTAAGTTATTTATTTATAAACACTTTAGATTTTGAGTTAAATCTAGGTGTGGGAAACACTCGAGCGTATGAGCGATTGTAAATTTTGATTCTCCAATTATAGTGGATTATTTGCTGTTGGCTCTCCCCATGGACGTAGGTACCGATATTCGGACCAAATTATGTAAATTTCTGATGTCCTTATTTTTCTCGTTTATTTCTCTGACGATTTCGCGTTGACGTAAATTGCAAAATCCTATATTTCCGCGTATTATATTCCAACAATTGGTATCGGAGCTTAGATTTCTTGATTGTGATTTGAAACTTTTGCTTATCTGATTATTATCTGAAAATTCTGTTATTGCAATTATGTCTGAGAGAAAATCTGAAATTGAGAAGTGTAATGGGAGTAACAATTTTGTATTATAGAGCATCAAGATGCGGGCTTTATTGACAACTCAAGGTTTGGCCAAGGCACTGGATGGTGAAGATAAGTTGCCTATTATAATGAAAGCCTCATAGAGGGTAGAGCTAATGGAAAGAGCAAAGAGCATAATCCTGTTAAATTTGTCGGATGAGGTTTTAATAGAGGTTGCCGAGAAAAAGGATGCCGCAGCATTATGGGCAAAACTTCAAGCACTCTGTGTGAAGAAATGTTTGAACAATCGCTTGTACATGTTGAAGAAAATGTTTCAATTTAGATATACTGAAGGTACGTCTATCAGAACCCACCTAGATGAATTTAATAAAATCATGATGGATTTGAAGAATGTCAGTAAGATACTAGATGATGAAGAATATGGCATGATGTTATTAGCCTTTTTACCAGAGTCATGGGAGCACTTTACTGATTCACTGTTGCAGGGGCGTACTATAATTACCGCAGAAGAGGTAAAGTCCACCTTATTCTCTAAGGAGTGGCAGAGAAAGTTGCAAAATGACGGTCTGGCACAAGGAGTAGCGCAAACACTAACGATTCGAGGTAGAAAACAATATCGAGGGCCTAGTAGTAGCAGAGGTAAAAGCAAATCGAAATCACGCCATATAAAGTCTAAGGGACACGTGAAGTGCTTTGTATGTCACGAGGAGTGGCACATCATGAGAGATTGTCCAAAGCAGAGGAATAAAGCTGATAGGCAGAATGCCACAAGTAGTGTGGCAAATGTTGCCGAATGGAGCAATAGTGATGCAGAAGCTATTTTATATGTGATTGCTACTTCGTTAGGAGACGAATGGGTGCTGGATTCGGGGTGTTCTTATCATATGATGCCTCATAAAAACTGGTTTACCACTTACCAGATTGCATATGGTAGTAGAGTTCTTTTGGGGAATAATGTAGTTTGTAAGGCTGTAGGGATAGGGACAATTCGGATTCAGATGCATGATGGGGTGGTGCGCACATTGACGGATGTGAGGCATGTACCGGAGCTCAAGAAGAACCTTATTTCTTTGGGGACACTCGATGACATCGGGTGTAGGTACACCGCTGAAGGTGGAGTACTGAAGATCTCTCAAGGTGCCATGATAGTGATGAAAGGGAAGAAAGTGAATACTCTCTATCATCTACTAGGAGAGACCGTGACCGGAACTACTTCAATTTCATCAGGTAAGTCAGACTCTAACTTAACTCAATTATGGCATATGCATTTAGGGCACATGAGCGAGGTGGGTATGACGATGCTGAGTGAAAGGGAGTTGTTAAAGGGTCAACAGATAGGGAAGCTGGACTTATGTGAGCACTACATCTTTGGGAAGCAACACCGAGTTAAGTTTACTACAGCTATTCATTTGACCAAATGACCAGTTGAATATATTCATTCAGACGTCTAGGGCCTGTCTTCGGTTCCTTTGAAAGGAGGTGCCATATATATGCTGACATTTATCAACGATTATTCAAGGAAGGTATGGGTATACTTTCTGAAGCACAAATATGATGTGTTTGATCGGTTCAAGAAATTTAAGGCATTGATTGAGAAGCAGTCAGATAAACAAATCAAGTGCTTGAGAACCGATAATGACATGGAGTTCTGTGGTAAAGATCTTACCGAACTGCGAGAAAGAATGTATTGTAAGACACCGTACAGTACCTAGGACACCACAGTAGAATGGCATGGCAGAACGAAAGAACAGAACTTTGCTTGAACGAGCTCGATGCATGCTTTCGCATGTAGGACTTGGCAAGGAATTTTGGGCCAAAGCAGTGAACATGGCATGTTACCTAGTTAATCGATCTCAATCATCTGCTATCGAGTGGAAGACTTCTGAGGAAATATGGTCAGGGAAACCTGTTGATTACTCCGAATTAAGTATATTCGGATGTCCTGTGTATGCTCATACGAGTGATGGTAAGCTTGAGCCGAGGGTGAAGAAGTGTATATTTCTGGGTTATGCACATGGGGTGAAAGGCTACCGACTGTGGTGCACCGATCCCAGATCACCCGGTTTTCTAATCAGTAGAGATGTGATCTTCGACGAGATTGCAATACTTCAACAGAGGAGTTCTAAGAAACAACCAATAGAGAAGACAGATCATGGTATCATTAGTGAGGTGGAGCTTCAGGTGGAGACTTCGGAGACCTCGAATGTAACAAAAGTTGAGATTGCAGATGAAGCCACAGTTCCTTAAGTCGGTGATAGTGAACAACCAGCAAAGACGCAGCACATTATAGCCGCAGATAGACAAAGAAGGTAAATTAAATCACCGGTACATTATAGTTATACAGATATTGCTTATGTATTGACTTTAGGTGATGAGGTGGAGATAGATGAGTCTTCGTCTTACTCTGAGGCGATGGCTAGTTCGGAGTCGTTGCAATGGCTAGGGGCTATGAGTGAAGAGATGAAATCACTCCATCAAAATCAAACATGGACTGGTTAAAGTACCCAAGATCCAAAAGATTATCAAAAGTAAATGGGTCTTTAAACGGAAAGATGGCATTCCTGGTGTTGAGGTAGCAAGGTATAAGGCGAGACTTGTGGTGAAGGGATATACACAGCGTGAGGGCATTGACTACAATGAGATGTTCTCTCCTGTGATAAGACATATTTCTATTCGTGTTTTACTTGCCTTAATTGCTTCGCAGGATCTCGAGTTAGAGCAATTAGATGTAAAAACTGTGTTTCTTCACGGTGAGTTAGAGGAGCGAATTTACATGAGGCAATCAAAGGGTTTGCTATTCCAGGTAAGGAATATCATGTTTGCTTGTTGAATAAATCTTTGTATGGGCTGAAACAATCTCCTAGACAGTGGTATAAACATTTTGATACATTCATGGCTAGTCAAAACTATTCAAAAAGTCAGATGGATAACTGCGTTTACTTTAGGAGATTGGAGAATGATTATTTGATTTATTTACTCTTACATGTTGATGATATGCTGATAGCAGCTAAGAATATGTCTGATATTGATGTGCTGAAGAGGCGGTTAAATGCTGAATTTGAGATAAAAGATTTAGGTGCTGCAAATAATATTGGGTATGGAGATTTTGCGTGATAGGGCTGCAAGAGTTTTACGTCTATCTCATAAGAAATATATTGAGAAGATCATAGCACGTTTTAATGTGTAGTCAGCAAAATCTGTAAGTACACCTTTAGCAAAGCACTTTAAACTTTCAGAAAAATTATCACCGCAGACTGAGGAGGAGAAGAAGCATATGTCATGTGTTACTTATTCTAGTGCTGTAGATAGTATTATGTATACTATGGTGTACACTATGCCTGATATTAGCGTGGTTAGTCGCTATATGAAACATCCTGATAAAGCTCATTGGGAAGCTGTAAAGTGGATCCTCAGATATTTGAAGGGGACAACAGATGTGGGTATAGTGTACCGGAGGGATAACAATGGCAATGAGACCACTGGTTTTGTGGATTCGGATCACGTCAGTGACTTAGATGATCACAAGTCTTTAGTAGGGTACGTATTTATGTTAGCGGGTGGTGCAGTTAGTTGGAAAACATCCTTACAGGATCACATTGCCCTGTCTTCGACTGAGGTAGAGTACATATCACTAACTTTTGTAGCGAATGAGGCGATATGGTTACAAAGTTTGCTCTTAGACTTTGGGTTAGAATAGAAAAGTGTGGATATACACTGTGATAACCAAGGTGCGATATATTTGGCATATAATCCAATTTATCACGAGCGAACGAAGCATATTGACATTATGTACCACTTCATCCGAGATGTCTTAGCTAAGGGTAATGTTATTGTTAAAAAGATTGCTACAGCAGATAACTCAGCAAACATGATGACTAAGTCTATTCCTTTGGCGAAACTCAAGCTCTACTTGAGCTCTATTGGCGTCTATGGAGAGTGAGCGCCCGTCAGGGCGTTAAGAGAGTAGCATGGATGATTGGCACTATAATTTGGCTTCAAACATCGAATCAAGATGGAAAATTGTTAAATTAATATCTCGAGTTTGAATTTGGATAACGATTTGTTAAACCGAATTTGTTAATAAAGATTTCCCGAGTAGATTTCAAATTGAATGAGGAAATTCGTTGGATGTGCAAAACAAGACAAAGGAGGAAATAAAAGATAAAAGAAGAATTTATTCTTTGGGCACACACACGCACACAATAAAGTGCAAGGGTTTCTCTTCAGCTTAAAAAAAGGAAGGAAAAAGGGAGAAGCCCCTGCACGTAGAGCCACAAGTGGGCCCAGGTCAAACCTTGACCTTTGGGCACACATATAAAAGACATAGAAGCCACGCGAAGGAAGAAGCCACTGCAATCCTACAAGCCGCAGAAGGGAGCCGTGATAAAAACAAAACCTAGAGACGCCGTGCGAAGTCTTGGAGAGATACGTGAAGTCGTACATACGCGGACCAAATACGAACGCTGGAGTTCTTGATTTTGGTGTACGTAAAGTGTTTTGTTTTGAGTTTGAGAGCGCGGTAATTTTATACAATGAGTTTATGTCCAAGTGAGTTGTTTATTTATAAACACTTTGGATTTTGGGTTAAATATAGGTGTGAAAAATATTTGAGCGTGTGAGCGATTGTAAACTCTGATTCTCCGATTATAGTAGATTATTTGCTGCTGGTTCTCCTCATGGACGTAGGTACCGATATTCAGACCGAACCACGTAATTTCTGGTATCCTTATTTTTCTCGTTTATTTCTCTGGCGATTTCGCATTGACGTAAATTGCAAAATCCTATCGTTTCCGCGTATTATATTCCAATAGGATGGAGTTTCTCTTCGTGTGGTAGTAGTTGCTTATGTAGCTAGTAGCTCATCGTGTACCTTTTAGGAATCAATCAATCAGATGAAGTTCATTTGAAATTATGCATTGACTTAGAACCCGTCATGTACCATGAAAAGTGGCCTTTTCTTTTTGTGTTCCTTTTCTTTTCCTTTTCTTTTCCTTTTCTTTTTCATTTTTTTGGCTTGGCTCGAAGAAAATCGGCTTACTTTAGCGTGTAACTATCAATTATTAGGCGATACTTTAGCAGCCAAATAACCAAAAAATAAAAAATAAAAACATGACATTATTCGATCCACCTACATCCATTTTCCCTACACAGAAAATCACTGCGGATACGTAATAATCGATTGTTGGAAAATGCACAAAATAAATAATTGATATGATGTGTGCAACGACCCCAACTTGATATCTGCCCTTAGAGATTGACTTCCGCTACTTTTACTTTGATAAATTTCATCATTTATTTCGTAAGTTGTGACTATTCTACTATTTTGTGTTTACAATATAGCATAGATTTTTTTTCCCAACAAAAGAAATACCCATTTGCATTTGTATCGACGCGATGTTCAATGCCTGCTTCTCCAATAAGAATCCACCACATCATTTAATACGTTAATCTCATTATGCAGGCTTAGCATACCTTTTATCGTTCTTGGGCAATCATACATCCCGTGTGTAGGGGCTAATCAAACCGGCCATAACTACAATATGGGCAATTTCATTAATCAAATGGGTCGATATTGTCAATAGAAAGAAAACCTCTCAGTGCTCAAGTGAAGAATGAGAGGAACTCTATGTAGTTTTCATGCGAAAGCTGTGAACCCCACCCGTATATCATGGATAGTGCATTACGGATCGATACGGGCCGAAATCAACGACACCCGAAAATTGATGTTCTGACATATGATGTGGACATGGATTTTAGGGCTATGAAGATACTATATTAATGATGGATCCGGACCAAAGGCAACTTGGATCGGGCCATTGCTTGGTCCGAACATGAAGTGCAGTGCACGAAGGCCAGATAGACCAACATGTCTCCCAACGTGTTCCACAATTTGCTATTTACAAATCTTGACGAGACCGAGAGAGAGAGAGAGAGAGAGAGAGAGAGAGAGAGAGAGACGTACACTGGAAGAACCTACGAGGTAGAAATGTCGAGCGGGTTTTACATGCCGTTCGCCTTCTCGGTTCCTTCCTTCGCGGACATAAGATGATGCCATGTGGGGATCGAAGGAACGTAAAGCCCACTTCCAAAAGTAAGTCAACCCACGTGTGCATGCACGGACCTTCAAAACCAAAAAGCGGCGGTTCCAGCTCCTGCCCGCTTGCGCGGTTTTCATTCGAGCAGTTTCTCGCCTCTCGCCTTGGTAGCGACAGATATTACCGTCCAACTACTCGTTTCATCCACCATAAAACGGCGACTTTGGGAAATATATCCCCAAACTTCAGCTTTAAAATTTCTTTTTTCAGCACGTCATTTGTCATCAGACAGACGAGTTTTCTATTAAATTCGTTTAATTTCAAAATATCCCGTTTACCCGTTTGGCCTCCGTACCTTCAAGAAGTACTTACTAAGAGCCAGATTTGAGATACTACAGTATAAAACTCGAGTTTAAACCTAAAAATAGAGGTGGTAGTAAAAATATGATATGGAAAACAAATGGGTCCACCGCAAATATGATGCAAAATTGAATGCTAGCCAGATTATTTTATAAACTGATTTGGTATACCGATCTCGTAACTCCAAGATTACTTATGATTCACACGAGCATATGCCCAAAAGTGCAAGATTAAATCTCGTCAATACAACAACTTTTTTCCCCCAAGAAGAAAAATCCCATTTGGATTTGTTCTCGCCAACGTCGTATCATGGTGATTCCCTTTTCACTTAGGTAGAAAACGCACGAACGAGAATACACGTTGTTTTCACTACATTTTGCTCGCGACGACATTCTCTCCCGTCTCGCCTTTCACACCAAGAGTAAAAAGGTTAAGAAGCCGCGAATGTTCTCAGACGTAGCGAAAGTTTTGTTTGACCCTTAATTATAAAAGCATATCGTCGATCCAGTTTCTTCCCTCCATCACATCCTTCTTCAATACTCTTAGGCAACGGAGAAGTTTTCTCCCGATGGCTACCTCTGCCGTCACCGCCGCTGCCCCCACCTCCTCCTCCAAATCCTTCAGAATCGTCTCCCGTACGATGCAGTCACTGGTCCTCCTCATTGTCTCGATTGGCACGGTCATCACCGTCGCGTGGCTCGTCCTAAATCCCTGCCCTCCCACATTCCGGCTTGACTCCCTGTCCCTCTCCGGCCTCCCCAGTGCCTCCGATGCCTCTCCAGGACCCCACGTTCGGATCCAGCTCACCGCCACCAACCCAAACAAGAAACTCGGCGTGGTCATCCAGGACGTCAACCTCTGGCTCGCAATAGTTCACTGCAAGTGCCATCTCCCTCTCTTGAGCCCCAAGCACACAGCATCGTCGGAATATCACATCAGCAAAAGGAGCCGAGAAGTCCTCATCTTCGAGGAGAAAACAGCCCTGAGGCCTCGCCGAGGAATGAGGAAGAAGAGGCCGTTTCAGTTCCCTGTGGGTGAGGCAATGATGTCCGTGAAGATGAAGGTTAGCGTCAAGTTCATGCATGCATATTGGCCGAGCAAGCGCGTGTCGGTGAAGGTGGGATGCGAGAATTTGAGCCTCGAGCTCTCCTCATCGACACGCACCGGGAAGTTAAAAGATAGGGGGAAGGATTGCTCGGTTCGCTTCGCTTAATCAGCAGAAAATTAATGGGAAAGCTCAACTTTTCATCATTACTCTCGGGTGTTCCAATGATCAATTTCCTCATGATCATCATTTCCTTATCTCTGAAGAACGTTAGTAATAGTGGATGCATGGATCATGGAGTTCTCCATTCCTTTTTGAATGGATGGAGTTTCTCTTCGTGTAGAATTAGCTGCTTCTGTAGCTAGTAGCTCATCGTGTACCTTTTAGAAACTAATCGATTGAATGAAGTTAATTTTGAGATTATTATGTATTGTAATAAGTAAGCTCAACTTCGCGATCATGCTTCAGTTGTGTTTACATTCATCAGGTGACGATCTTCTTCCTTTTAGCTTTCCAGTGCGCGTTGAGAGAGAGAGAGAGAGAGAGAGAGAGAGAGAGATACGTACGTTGGTAGAAATTAAGGTAGAAATGTTGCGAGTGGATGGAGAGGTCGATCGGTAATGACATGCATAAAGTCAACTAATTATTGAGCCATATTTTATGTTCTTCTTTGTCGTGACTGCAAAGGTCAAGGGTGGAACACGCAGGTTGGTGCCTTCTCGGCTCCTTCCTCTTTTAAGTCAATTTACTAGAAAAAGCTCAGAAACGAACGACGTCAACTTCTTGCCCGAATCAGATATAAACAACGACGGATTCCATTGACCTCTACGCCAAAAACAATCCGTTGACCTAGGTTGACTTAGATCCCATCATGTCTGATTAAAACCGGCTTTTTCTTTTCATTTTTTTGGCATGCCGTGGCTCGGTCTACTTTAGCATGTAACTATCGATTACTAGGGGATACTTTAGCGTCCAAATAGGCAAAAAGAATCAGCATGTTGCACGATCCAACTACATTTATTTTCCCCATGTGGAAAATCACTACGAGTACACCTGGCCTAAATGGAGTACTCGATTGTTGGAAATCACACAAAATAGATAATCAGTATGGTGCATGCAACGACCCTAACTTGATATTCGCCCTTACAGATTGACTTCCACAACTTTCTCTCAAATAAAGTTTCACCCTTTATTCCTTAGGTTGCAACTCCACTACTATTTATGTCGATAGAGTGTAGACTTTTTCATTCTCAACGAATAGAAATAGCATTAATATTTAACAAGACTCAATGTCCAACGCCCAATAATTTAGTAAGAATCCAACGCATCTTTTAATATGTTAATCTCGTTATTGAGACTTCGCATACCTTTATATTTACATATATTGGCTGATTTTCATTATTAGTCCTTTCCTAGGCCCATAGTATCACATATTGGCCCACGTGCTCAAGAAGCTCAACCATATAAAGATGGGCTCAGCCCACTTCTCTTTTTGCTTGCTCATGAGCAAGCAAAGAATAATTAGCCAACTTGGAGGCCGAGGGACCAACTCAAAAATCAACGTTTGATATTATCCAGCTTCTATCCTCCTTGTTTCCTCGATCAACGGAGCCATCGCCGTCGTGTGGCTCGTCCTGAACCCTCGTCCTCCAGCGTTCCAGCTCGACTCCCTCTCTCTCTCTGACCTCCCCAACGTCTCCGAGAAGGAGAAGAAGGAGAAGAAGGAGAAAAAGAAAAAGAAAATGAAGAAGAGAAGGAGAAAAAGGAGAAGGAGAAGGAGGAAAAGAAGAAAATCGGCTTACTTTAGCGTCTAACTATCAATTACTAGGAGGAGGAGGAGGAGAGATTACTCAATCCAACTACCTCCATTTTCCCCGCCTAGAAAATCATTGTGCATATGTAATAATTGATTGTTGGAAATCGAGCAAAATAGATAATCGATATGATGTGTGCGACGACCTTAACTTGATATCCACCCTTATAAATTGACTTTCACTAATTTTACTCTAATAAATTTCATCATTTAATTTGTAAGGTGTGACGCTTCTTCTATTTGTGTTGATAACAGAGTGTAAACTTTTTTTCTTCTTCAACAAAAAGAAATACCGAAGACGAGATGTTCAATGTCTGCTATTCCAATAAGAGTATAATACATCATTTAATTCGTAGGAGCTAATCAAATTGGCCATTATAAAATATGGGCAATTTCATTGATAAAATGCGTCGATATAGACACTAGAAAGAAACCTCTCAGAGCTCAAGCAAAGAATAATGGGAACTCTCACTAGTTTTTATGCGAAAGGTGTGAACCCAACCCGCATATCATGGATAGTGAATTACGGATCGATATGGGCTGAATTTAATGGGAACCGAAATTGATGTTCCAACATATGATGTGGTTATGGATTTAAGGGCTATAAATATGCTATATTAATGAATGGATTCGGACCAAAGGCAACTTGGATAGGGTCATTGCTTGGTCCTAACGTGAAGTACAGTGCACAAAGGCCAGATAGCCCAACATGTCTCACAACATGTTCCACTGTTAACTTTTTCACAAATCTTGACGAGTTCATTTAGTAACAAGAGCTCACAGCATTTTAAAAATATATAAAATGCTGACTTGGGGTGTGTTTGTTTGTTTCAAAAATATAAAATAATTAAAAAAATTCTAAAAATATATGCTCGTGTGGCTTGAAATATTCAATCGTTGAACAATGTTTTCTTTATCAACAATAATTCATGTCTAAATATTTTGTGCGAACAATGAAAATAACTTTCATTTATTCATTTTTGTAAGCAACACAAATGATCAATATTAAAGAAAAAAATAATTTTCAAATCAATTTCTTTTTTTTTTGCAAAACAGACGAAGCCTTATGTGCTGTCATGAGCCTTTAATATTTGAAGAACGTTGGTGAACAGTGCAGGCATGGATCAAGGCGTTCTTCATTCCTTTTATAATGGATGGAGTTGCTCTTCGTGTGGTGGCAGTTGCTACTGCAGCCAGTAGCTCATCGTGTATCTTTTAGGAATTAGTCAATCAGATGAATTTCAAATGAAATTATGTATTGTTAATAATTAAGCTTAACTTCGTGATCATGCTTCAGCCGTGTTTACAATCGTTAGTTGACGATTTGATTCTTCTTTTCAATTATTTTCCTTCATTTCTTTTAGCTTTCCAGTGTGTGTAGAGAGTGCTGGGGAAAATCGAAGCAACAATTCTCTACGAATTAAACCCAATCCAAGATCAACATCCCCCAAAACTAAATTGACCGAAATTGACTTAACCTTAGCAACAATCAGCCAATACAACACAACCTTGCGATAAGTAAATATAACGAGACAAAGCCAGCAAAAATATCAAAGTTTTACATGGAAACCCAATGTGAGAAAAATTATAGATTGCCCAAAAACTTCTATTAATCACTAAGGATAGTAAGATACACAAAGTGGTTTTCTCTAGTCACACACTAGAGGTTTAATATTAATAATATAACTGTTTTTCCTTACCACAAAAGTGGATTAACATAAATAGAGCAAGAAAATCCTAACTGTGATTAGAGAATTCATAGGAGGTTTTCATCGAATGAAATTGATCAACTCATAGCCAACAGTCTCATGAATAATATATTTAAATTTGAGCAAATTCAGTTAACGGTTGGCCTTCGAATCAAGAACGGAAACCTCAATCTTCTTTCCCTCTGGCTGAGCTGGGCAAACATAGAGGTTGACCCAGCCAAGAGAGAGAGAGAGACGTACATTAGAAGAAACTCCGAGGTAGAAATGTCGAGCGGATGGAGAGGGCGATCGACAACGACATGCAAGAATATCGAGCGCGAGGCAAGCGGTTTGCCTTCTCGGCTCCTTCCTTCGCGGACATGCAACGACGCCCCGTGTGGGATCGAAGGAACGTAAAGCCCACTTCAAAAAGGAAGTCAACCCACGGCCGCATGCAAGGACCTTCGAAACCGAAATCCGGCGCTTTCAGCTCCTACTTTTGACTTTGTCGTCCAAATGAATAGGGAGCCGCGATCTAACTTCAAGATCTCATGATAACTTCTAAATGACCTTCATTAAACCAGTGAAATTTGTTGTAAAATAAATACTCCCCGTCGCTCAACACAACCTAGAAGCAACGTTTGAGATACTAAAGTATGACGCTCGAGAGCTTAAAGCTAAAATTGAAGTGGTCGTAAAAATATGCTTTGGAGAACAAATGGGTTCGCGACAAATACGGCACAAAATCGAATTCTAACCAAATCATTTTAGAAACTGGTTTGGTACACCAATTTGGTACCCGTGGGATTACTAATAGTATAGGGCGAGTGCATGTCTGCGTTTCCGTCTTTTATAGCATATGCCCCAAAATACAAGATTTAAGTCTCGTCAATGCGATGTCTTTGTCCCCGAGAAGAGCAAACCCATTTGGATTTGTTCTCGTCAACGTCATATCATACGGTGATTTTCCTTTTTCACTTGGGTAGAAAACGCACGAGTTCGAGCACGAGCTGTTTCCTCTACAGTTGCTTGCGACGACTTTCTCTCCCTCCAAAAAGTACAAGGTTGAGAGGCCACGAATCTTTTTGAGACGCGGCTTCGAGAGAAAATCTTGTTTACCCTTATTATAAAAGCATGTCGTCGATCCAATTTCTTCCCTCCATCTCCTACTTCTTCAGCACTCTTCAGGCACCAGAGAAGTTTTCTCCTAATGGCAACCACCACCACCACCACCACCACCTCCTCTGCCGCCACCGCCACCCCCTCCACCTCCTCCAGATCCTCCAGAACCGTCTTCCGTATGATGCAGTCACTGGTCCTCCTCGTTGTCTTGATCGGCGCAATCATCGCCATCGCATAGCTCATCCTGAACCCTCGCGCGCCCGCGTTCCGGCTCGACTCTCTCTCCCTCTGCGGCCTCCCCAATACCTCCGACACCTCATGCCCTCCTCTGAAACTTCACGTCGGGATCGAGCTTACTGCCACCAACCCTAACAAGAAACTCGAATTGGTCATCCAAGACGTCAAACTCTGGCTTGCACTAGTTCACCACAAGTGCCGTCTCCCTCTCTCAAGCCACAACCACACATCATCGTCGGAGCATCACATCAGCAAGAGGAGCCGAGGAGTCCTGACCTTCCAGGTGGAAACAGGCCCGAGGCCTGGCTGCAGAACGAGGAGGAAGAGGCCGTTTCAGTTTACTGTGTGCGAGGAACTGAGGAAAGGGTTAGCAGTGATGTCGGTGAGGATGCAGGTTAGTGTCAAGTTCATGCATGCGTATTGGCCGAGCAAAAGCGCGTTGGTGGAGGTCAAATGCGAGGATTTGAGCATCGGGCTTTCTTCATCGAGACGCATCGGGGAGTTAAAAGATGGAGGCAAGGATTGCCCGGTTCACTTCGCTTAATCAGCAGAAAATTAACGGGGAACCCCAAACTTTTCATCAATACTCTCGGGTGTTCCAATGATCAATCTCCTCATGATCATCATTTCCTTGTCTCCGAAGAACGTTAGTAATAGTGGATGCATGGATCATGTAGTTCTTCATTCATTTTTGTATGGATGGAGTTTCTCTTCATGTAGTAGCAGTTGCTTCTGCAGCTAGTAGCTCATCGTGTAACTTTTAGAGACTAGTCGATCAAATGAAGTTCATTTGAAATTATTATGCATTGCAATAAGCAAGCTCAACTTCGCGATCATGCTTCAGCTGCGTTTCCAATCATTAGCTGATGATCTTCTTTCTTTTAGCTATCTAGTGCCCGTTGTGAGAGAGAGAGAGAGAGAGAGAGAGAGAGAGAGAGAGAGAGAGAGAGAGAGAGAGAGAGAGAGAGAGTGAAACGCACATTGGTAGAAATTAAGGTAGAAAAGTCGCGAAATGCAAAAAGTCGATCAATTATCAAACCATCTCTTATTCCTTCTTTGTCGTGAATGCGAAGGTCAAAGGGTGGGACCTGCAGTTCGGTGCCTTCTCGGCTCCTTCCTCTTTCAAGTCAATCAACTAGAAACGCTCAGGAACGAACGCCGACAACTTCTACGCTGACTTCTGCGCCAAAAACAATCCGCTTACTTAGGTTGACTTAAACCCCATCATGTCTGATGAAAACCGGCTTTTTCTTTTCTTTTTTTTTTTTTTTTTTTTTTGGTTGTGGCTTGGCTCGGTTTACTTTAACGTGTAACTATGAATTTACCAGGCGATACTGTAGCGGCCAAATAGGGAAAAAAATGAATCATCATGTTGCACTATCTAACTGCATCCGTTTTCCCCATGTAAAAAATCACTATGGATACATGGAGCCTAAATGGAGAACTCGATTGTTGGAAATCACACAAAATGGATAACCGATATGATGTATGCGACAACACTAACTTGATATCCTCTTTTATAGATGGACTTCCACAACTTTCACTTAGATAAAGTTTTACCTTTTATTTCATTGATTGTGACTCTTCCATGATTTATGTCAACGATAGAGTATAGGCCTTTTCTTTCTTAACGAATAGAAATAGCATTAGTATTTAACAAGACTCAATGTCCAATGCCCAATATTTCAGTAAGAATCTGACGCATCTTCTAATACGTTAATCTCATCATATATACCTTTATAGTTATATATACTGGCTGATTTTCACCGTTAGTCCTTTTCTAGGCCAATAAGATTACAAATTGGCCCACGTGCCCAAGAAGCTCAAACACATAAAGATGGGCTCAGCCCACTTCTCTCTTGGCTTGCTTATGATCAAGCAATTAATCAGCCAAAGTGGAGGCTGAGGGACCAACTCAAAAATGAAATTTCGATATTATTCACCATCTATCCCTTAATTCCATAAATTAACACACTATAGAATGTGTGTGTGTATATCTCTTAAGTAATATAACTATGCATGGTTCACGTTTCAAAACAGATTATGTAGACTCGGAATATATAATAAGAGAATTGAGATAGTTTTAATAATGTCCAATTTCTTCTCCTTTTCATTTCGAACTCCATATATTTTAAAATTATAGTCAACTGAACTCGAATTGGACAAAGAAATGGCCTAAGAGAAGAATGGTGAACAAGAGTTTTGATTACCTTTCGTGTCCTTTTTTTCCTTTTTCTCTGTGGTGATGTCCATAATTATCGGATATGTTTTTTTATAAACATGGTAGTACGTATGGAACACGATGGTCAAAAACATTTTTCAGTTGTTTTTTTTTCTTTTTGACTTGTTGACTTTGTTTATCTTGTTTTATCGTTTCCGCTCCTCCCTTTCTTCACCCACCCCAACAATAGTTCAAGTGGAAACTCTTGTCAAGTCATGCACCAACCAAGATATTACTCTCATTTCCCAAATATGCGTCCTCTAAGTTATATATTAAAGGAAGAAGAAAATTGATAAGTAGGTTGAGACAATATTTCCTTTTCAAAGGAGATAAATAAAGAATAAGTATGTATCGATGTTATGTCTCTCGCATTTTCAGTTTGATAAAATAAACGCTACGCACATTTAATCTGGATGTTTTCCTAAAACAATGATTACGCATGAGATGGGCATAGAAATTAAAAAAACTACAAAGGTTGTCAAATTAGTTTATGCTTTTGGGATGCCCATTGAATCCAAATTAGCACTTATTATTTATTAAAAAAGAAAAAAGGGAAAAGTATAAAAAAAAATCATAAACTTATTGCATTTATACCAATTCAGTTCTAAATATTTCAATTGAACTAATTTAATCATAAACCTTTTCATATTGGTATCAATTCAGTTCATTCGATCAATTTTGGTCTGTCGGTGCTGATATGGACTCTAGTGGTTGGCAAGAGTTTTGTGGCCCTCGCCCTCACCGGCCATTGTGGGAGAAGAAGCCCAAGAAAGAAGGAGAGAAAAAAGAAAAGGAAAGGAAAAATAAAAAGAGAAAATAAAAATAATAAAAATAATAAAAAATTATATAAAAATTGCAACATCAGTGTTCGATTGGTGTCCACATTAGCGTTTGCTCGACGTCCATGTCAACACTGACTGATCAAAATTAGTCGGATGAACTGAATTAGTATCAATATGAAAATGTTTAAGGCTAAATTTGTCCAATTAAAAGGTTTATGACTAAATTGATACTAATGTAATAGGTTTAAGATTTTTTTTGGTTCTTTTCCCGAGAAAAAAGTAGTTCATGTTTATAGAGTTTATATAAAAAGAAAGTTTTGTTTGGAGACCGATCCAGGAACATTTGAGTGACTGGTCTACTTGCTTTAGCCAACTCAATCCATTTAGGAACTCCTCTAACTTGCTCTTCTCCAAACAAAGGTATTTGTCTTCTCTCTTGCTATGCTATTCTGAGAAGTTTGAATCTTTATCTATCTCGTAGATCAAACAGAAGGGTCTGCGATGGCAGATCCTCCTGTCTTTAGTTTCTTCTGCACTTCCATCGCCGTTCTGTGTCTGCTGTACTTGTCAAGTGCAGCTGATACCCTAAGTTCAGCTCAATATATTAGAGAGGGAGACAAATTAGGTTCCTTAGGCCAAAAATTCGAAGTCGGTTTCTTCTTTGCCGGAAGCTCAAAAAAACAGTTTCCTAGGGATATAATTCGCAGTGAGTCTCGAAACGGTTGTTTGGGTTGCTAACAGAAATAGTCAACTCAATGATTTAAATAGTACTCTGGAAATACGCAATGAAGGTGAACTTGTTCTCCTGAACTGATCAATGAGCGTCATTTGGTCGATGAATTCAACCAAGGTTCTCCAAAACCCAGTTGCACAGCTCCTAGATTCTGGTAACCTTGTTCTTAAGGAAGGCAACATTTCAGACTTCGCTGACTACTCATGGCAAAGTTTTGATTACCCATCAGGCATGATTTTAGTCGGTATGACATTGGGATGGAACTTTAGAACTAGTTTGAACATCATCTGACTTCCTGGAGATGCCTGCATGATCCTTTCCCCGGAGGCTATACACTCAAATACAAAATTGACGGTTTACCTCAAATCGAAACCGCTAGCAATGGTT
Organism: Eucalyptus guilfoylei; assembly: GCA_016097605.1. Classification (NCBI taxonomy): domain Eukaryota; kingdom Viridiplantae; phylum Streptophyta; class Magnoliopsida; order Myrtales; family Myrtaceae; genus Eucalyptus; species Eucalyptus guilfoylei. Next base: position 6,190,663 of record CM027869.1, on the reverse strand, counting down.
CCATCAAAGTTTATTAAACTGGCCGTGGAATGGACTTGGATTCGCCGGTATTACCAAGGCGCCGACTACCGTTGTTGATCCTATCATTGTTTACAATAGAACCGATGCCTATTTTGCACTTAAAACTTTTAAGGACGATGTCATTGCCAAAGTCCAATTAAGCGCGGAGGGTGTTGCGCGGTGTCTTCCACTGAAGAGGGTAAGCACGAAATGGGATGTGGCTTACTCAGTCCATTACGACCCTTGTGACAGCTATAAAAATTGTGGCGATAACATGTGCCGAGTTACCCGAGGCCCAAGATGTCTCTGCTTGCAGGGTTGTATGCCCAAATCACCAGGAGAGTGGGACATGCTTAATTTCACTGGAGGAAGCGTAAGGAAAATTCCATTGAATTGTTCTCGTGTCGAGGGTCTTATGCAAAATTGGGAAGCTTGACCTCACAATGCAAAGTCTTGGAGGAAGGACCCGTGTCAGATCCGTGAATCAGACTTGGGATGTTTCCACTATTTTAAAAGGATTAAAATCAGTTTTTTTTATATATAAAAAATCAACGTGATAATACTTTAATAAATTCAATATCTTTTATCTCGTACCGTGCGCGTGCATCGGATGTACAACTCACGCGCAAAGTACGTGTATGAACACATAGCACCTTCTCCTCCAGAGAACACACGATTTAATGTGGGTCAGCAGCATCAGCACGCACGACTCCCCCAGCATTTGAACTTTCTTAGCAATCGAGTGGAAATATTAAATGAAGGCGACAGAGGAGGAGGAGGAGGAGGTGGGGCGACGGTGTGCCCAACAAGTGTTAGCTCTAGTCACAACGAAATAGTTACTCCGTTTCAAAACCTTATGCTATGGTTAAGAGAAAATATCAAAAGTAAATCTCACTTTTGTCCCTAGTGACCACTTGAATATTTCTATTTTCATCGATGCCGCTCAAATTCCTCTCAGCATAGTTCTCAATTTGAAAAGACAAGAACTGCTCCTCCTTACAAGCTCATCTTAGCATCTTAATTAGGGTTATATGGTTTAATCTTTAGTTGATTTTCAAAAGTAGGGGTACATAAGTGATCATTGAGTGAAAGATGAAGTATCTTTCTGGTATTTTTTTTTTATCTATGTTTTAATGGTGAGTGTAGTGTTAGGGACTGATGAATGGGTTGCAGCTTATTGGTCAAAGTTATGCTGTAAGGCAGGAGCCTTATCTGAGATATTCCCACTTTTAATAAATATTTGATATAGGGGGCTCTAAAAATAATCTTTTTTGCCAAAAAAATAAACTATTCTTTAGTAGATTATGAAGAAGATAACTAAGAGGTTAGACAAAACTATCCTGGAGTTCTTCATTCCTTTTATAACGGATGGAGTTTCTCTTCGTATAGTAGTAGTTGCTTCTGTAGCTAGTAGCTCGTCGCGTACCTTTTAGGAATTAATCAGTCAGATGAAGTTCATTTTATTATGTATTGATAATAAGTAAGTGATCATGCTTCAGCCGTGTTTACAACATCATTAGCTGACGATTTGCTTCTTCTTTTCAATTATTTTCCTTTCTTCCTTTTAGCTTTCTAATGCACGTAGAGAGTGTTGGAGTGAATCGGGGCAATAATTTACCAATAACTAAACTCAATCCAAGATCAATATCTCCCCAAAACTAAACCCATCAAAATCGACTTAATCCTGGCAACAATTAACCAATAAAACCTCACAATAAGTAAGTATAACGCGAAATGATAAAGTGACAAAGTCAATAATAACACTAAGGTTTTATGTGAAAACCTAATGTGGGAAAAATCTCGGATCACCCAAAAATTTCCACTAACCATTAAGAATAGTAGGACATAGAGGATGACCCACCCACGAACTTTTCATTCTTTTCGAAAATTTTGACCTTTTTCTTTCCTGTTTTTTTTTTATACTAGCTGGGCCCGGCCGAGAGAGAGGGAGAGGGACGGAGTGATACGTACGTTAGAAGAAACTACGACGTAGGAACGTCGAGTGGATGGAGAGTGCGATCGACAGCGACGTGCAAGAATGTCGACCGTGGGACATCCAGTTCGCCTTCTCGGCTCCTTCCTTCGCAGACATAGGACGACGACAACGCCGAGTCGGGGGTCGAAGGAACGTAAAGCCCACTTCAGAACGGAAGTCAACCCACGTGTGCATGCAGGCACAGACCTTCGAATCCAATAGCGGCGCTTCCAGCTCCTGCCACCGCGCGCGGAGTTTGTTTCCAGAGTTTCTCGCCTCTTGCCTTTGGTAGCGGCAGATATCGTCCAACCACTCGTTTCATCCTCCATTAACTGCGACTTTAGGGGATATTTCCCAGACTTTAGTCATAAATTTCTTCATTCAACATGTCATTTATCATCGGACAAACAGGTTTTCTATTGAATTCATCTAATTTTAAAATATCTCATTTGGCCTCCGTACCTCCAAGAAGTACCTACTTTTGACTCTACAGTCTAAATGAAAAGAGAATCGCAATCTAACTTAAAGATCTCATGATAACTTCTAAATGATCTTAATTACAACTAGTGAAATTTGTTACAAAATAGAGACTCTGCGTTGCTTGACATAAACTAAAAGCCACGTTTGAGATGCTAAAGTACAACACTCAAGAGTTTAAAGCTAAAAAAAAGAAGTGGTCGTCAAATTATGCTCTAGAAAAGAAATGGGCTCTCGACAAATATGACGCAAAATCGAATACTAGCCAAATTATTGTATAAACTGATTTGGATACCAATTTCGCAACTCCAGGATTACTTATAGTATCTAGCAAGTGCACGTCGGTGTTCCCATTTTTTATGGTTGGTACAGTTTACACAAGCATATCCCCAAAATTCAAGATTAAGTCTTATCAATACCACGTCTTTTTCCCCCCAGATGAACAAATCCAAAGAAAATGCACGAGTTCGAGCACACGTTGCACAGTTGCTCGTGACGACATTCTCAAACGCGGCTTTGAGAGAAAATTTTGTTTTACCTTCGTATCATTAAAGCATGTCGTCGATCCAATTTCTTCCCTCCATCACCTCCTTCTTGGACACTCTTCGACACTGGAGAAATTTTCTCCCAATGGCTGCCACCACCAAGTCCTCTACCAACCACTGCCGCCCCCGCTACCCCCTGCTGCTCCAAATCCTACATAATCGTCTTCCATAAAATGCAGTCGCTGGTCCTCCTCGTTGTCTCGATCGGGGCGGTCATCACCGTAGCGTGGCTCACCCAGAACCCTCGCCTTCCCGCATTCTGGTTGGATTCCCTCTCCCTCTCTGGCCTCCCAACGCCTCCGATGCCTCGTAGCCTCCTCCAAAACTCCACGTCCGGATTGAGCTTACCATCACCAACCCCAACAAAAAAGTCGGTGTGGTCATCCAGGATGTCAACCTCCGGGTTGCACTAGTTCACTGCAAATGCCAGCTCCCTCTCTCGAACCACAACCACACATCATCGTCGGAATATCACATCAGCAAGAGGAGCCAACAAGTCCTCATCTTCGAGGTGCAAACAGGCCCGAGGCCTGGCTGCGAGGATCTGTGATGTCGGTGAGGATGCAGGTTAGTGTCAAGTCCATGCATGCGTACTGGCCAAGCAAGCGAGCGTCGGTAAAGGTGGAATGCGAGAATTTGAGCATCGAGCTCTCCTCCTCAATCGGGAAGTTAAAAGATGGAAAGAAGGATTGCTCGGTTCACTTCGCTTAATCAGCAGAAAATTAATGGGAAAGCTCAATTTTTCATCATTACTCCTGAATAATCAATCTCCTCATGATCATCATTTCCTTGTTTCTGAAGAACGTTAGGAATAGTGGATGCATGGATCACGGAGTTCTTCATTCCTTTTTGGATGGATGGATTTTATCTTCGTGTAGTAGTAGTTGCTTCTTCAGCTATGTTTACAATCATTAGTTGACGATCTTCTTCGTTTTAGCTTTCTAGTGCGCGTTGAGAGAGAGAGAGAGAGAGAGAGACGTACGTCGGTAGAAATTAGGGTACAAATGTCGGAGCGGATGGAGAGGGCGATCGATTATGACGTGCGAAAGGTCAACTATTATTGAGCCATGTTTCATGTTCTTCTTTGTCGTGAATGCAAAGGTCAAGGGTGGGACACGCAGGTTGGTGCCTTCTCGGCTCCTTCCTCTTTCAAGTCAATTTACTAGAAAAGGCTCATGTTGGAAGTATATCCGGAGATTACGATATTGATTATGTTCAAAGATTCTAATATCAATTACAGACAAATTGATTTGATTAATCCGTGATTAGTCTAGAGAATAGGAAATTATAATTCTTCTATATATTTTTTCTTTTTTTCTCTTCTTTTCCTTTACATTATAAAGGAACCTTGTACACAATACAATACAACACATTGAATATAATTTTCCGGTTTCTCCCTCTTGATTTATGTCATGGTATTAGAGCCTACTTTCCTGACCTAGCTTCCACACCTCTAGAATTGCCATCAGTTCCATATTTGAACATTATTCCATCTTGCCAAACGATTCAACAAGCCAAAAATGAATTCAGAAATCTTCGTTATCTTGATACCATGGCCGAGAATTCATCAGTGGAGGAAACCCCTGTCTCACAAGAACAAAGAACAAGAACAGATCCGTATTCTACCTTTTGGTGATGACTAGAACCCAGTTGGTGTTACACATGGCTCAACCCATATTCCTAGCCCAAGTCAGTGGGCTCAAGTTCAGTGATACCCAATCCAAGGTCAATGGGCCACAGGGCCAAGGGCATGGGCCAAGTATTCATATGGGATTCCTGGAGATTTAAATGCTTCTGGATTTGGGCAAGCCCACCTTCTATATGGATCTAGCCCAAATGGTGAATCGAGTAAAGTGAATCCAGGTCACATAGCCCGATCTATTTTGGGTCAAAGGGCAAAACCCTACATGATACCTCCAATAGCTTTATGCCCTATCTCCTACCTCTTGGTAGCAATGGCAGCGGCGACCGCCCCGAATCCGACAACCCTCTCTATGTGTTGCTAGTTGATGGACCACAACTGTGCTTATCAACACACAACTTACCAGACCAGAAAACTTCAGCACATGGTCAAGGGATCTCCAGTAAGCCCTTGCCACGAAGAACAATGATGGCTTCCTCGATGAAGCCATTCCTTTTTCAGCTAAAGATCAACTCTAAAGGCACTAGCAAAAGTGCAATTAATTGGTCTGTACGTGGATTGGGAACTGCCTTGCCCCCAACGTCGCGACTAGCCTTCTACCAACTAAAGAGTCCCAAAGATTTTGGGAAAACATTCAAGAAATGTATGGGCGGCTAGATCGGGCAAAGCTGTTCACAATCACATAGGCAATCTCATAATTAAAACAAGGGAACCTCAACGTCACCGCCATCTTCAATCCTCTCTACTCTCTGTAACAAGCTCGAGGCGGCAGAAGAGCGGTTGGAGGGTCCCAAAAACACTCTTAGGCAATACAAGGAGAAAAAGGAAAGGGAGAAAGCCATGAGATTTTTATTGATCCTCAACAATTCATACTCCTCATTCCATCCTCAAATCTTGGCCATGGATCCTCCACCACCAATTGGTCAGATCTACCAATGGGATGTCTAAGTGGAAAGCCAACGGATAACCATTGTTGACCATGGGCAAGTGGGTGATAGCATGTGTCTTGTGGCGTTTGCAAGGACATATTCAACGTTTTTTCCTCCTAGCAGCACCTTGGGAGAAAAATGGAAAGGAAGCCATCTTGTTTCTATAGCAACAACGATGAAGAAAGAGATGGGAGCAGCTTACCCTAGATTGGATGGCCATGATTTATGCAGGCGATCTGACAACTGAGATTCACGCGGACAATCGGACAGCTGGGGCTGTGCGTTGGGTAGGATGGCTAGGATTTGCGCAGGCAATCGGACAGCTAGGAGCTACGCTCTAGATCGGACGGCTACTAATCTCCAGATTAATCGAACGCTTCTTATCAAGCCATGTCAGCCCCAGCATACAAAGGATCGTATGGCTCCAAAAATTCCACGTCATCATGGAAGGTTAGTGGACAAAATTCAAAACTCAAAAATAAATATTGTGAATATTGCAAGCGTCCACACCATACTGTAGAAACATGTTAGAAATTACATGGAAAGCCTAATGAAGAAAAGGAGAAGGAATTAAATGTTTATTAGGTCTCAGCACATAAAATTGATGCCCCACCAAGCAATTATTCAGGAGCAATATGACAATATTGTACAAATTATGGGCCAATAGAAGACAAAGGACAACAATGTTAAATTCTCAAGTACCTCTTCATACTAAGAGAATCCACTTTCAATTGATGCATGGATAATTGATACAGAGGCTAGTGACCACATAATATGCAATAAAGAACTCTTTTCTTATATTCACAAAGGAACATAATTTCTTATATCAGTTCGCCTCCCAAATGGTAATAACACCTATGTTACCAAAATTGGCACTGTACAACTTGGTCCAAATCTTATCCTCATGAATGTCTTATATATTCCTGATTTTGAACTTAACTTGCTCTCTGTCTCTAGAGTTTGCCAAGATAATTATTTTCGTGCCATATTAAGTTCCGAAAATTGTCTGTTTTAGGACCTTTCGACGTGTAAGTTAATGGGCTTGGGTAAAGTTGCACAAAGACTATACTTTTGGATTAATTCCTTAGAATATTTAGATTTTTTGAGTAAGAGTATTTATTATAATGCGATTAGTAAGAATAAAAATCTTCTTTTTCATCAGCAATTGGGCCACAATGCAAGCTTTCCTCATCCAAAATGTCCAATATGCCCCTTGCTAAATAGTCTTGAAAATATTTTTCGCCTAGTGCATCCTGAGCTAACATACTTTTTTTCCTATATATGGGGTCCTTATTATACTCCTCATCATGATGGATCTCGATTTTTCTCACTATTGTTGATGATTATTCGTGTACTACTTAGGTATATCTTATGCAATCAAAAGCTCAAGCCTTCAATCACCTATCACGAATTATTCCCTTGATTAGGAATTATTTCAATAAATATGTGCAAAAAAATTCATATAGACAATGGTCGTGAATTTTTCACCTTTGATCGCAAAGAATTCCTATTTTTTCATGGAATAATCCACGAAAGTACTTGCACTTACACTCCACAACAAAATGGAGTTGTCGAGCGCAAGCATAGACATTTATTGAAAGTAGCTCGCACATTAAAATATCAAGCTTCTATTTCTGAGTCTTTCTGGGGAGATTATGTGGTCATGGCTACTTATTTAATTAATCGGATGCCAACTCGGATTCTCAATGGTAAGACTCCTTTTGAAATGTTGTACAATAGAAGACTAGCCAATGATCATGTTGGGGTTTTCGGATGTCTATGTTAAGCTACAAATGTGGCCCTAGAAGCGAAATGGATCCTCAAGCAACTCAATGCGTGTTCATGAGATACCCCTCCTTTCAAAAAGGATATCGAGTTGTGAATATTTCTATAGGAGAATTTTTTTATTAGCAATGATGTTATATTTCATGGAGACATGTTCCCCTTCAAGGAAATTATATCTTCACGAGAATTGACCTCACCATTTTCGTAAAGATAGCGACCATTCTTATCTGAAAAAAATCTACCATACCTTTGCCACATCATTTTGCCGCATTGGAACCATCCACGGTAGAAGCTGTGCCAACACTAGAAGACCTTCAAAGTGCAATCGAGGAATCGCAAGAAGTAGATATTTCTACTTCCTCATCAACCACGGGCATTTCAGAAGCTTCTTCTCATTTCTCACCAGCACCTGAACAAACAACAACTTAGCAATTTCAACATTCCAAGTGACACATTCGTCCACCCACGCAAACTAATTACTATTTATGTTTTGTAATGAGTTCTCCAGTACACACTATCCTGTATCTTCGTATGTCTCTTTTACTTGGTTGTTCCACAAGCATATGAATTGCATTAGCCATATATTGGAAGAACATGAACCATCGTCTTTCATTGAAACAATACGCGATTCTTGATGGCAATGTGCAATGGAATCTAAACTTAATGCTCTCATGGAAAACCACACCTGTGATATTGTCTCATTGCCTCCTTATTGGAAACCTATTGGTTGTAAATGAGTATATAAAATCAAGTTCAAGGCAGATGGCTCCATTGAAAGATACAAGGCTCGTTTAGTTGCAAAAGTATTTACCCAAAGAGAATGTTTCGACTACCATGAAACCTTTTCGCATGTTGTAAAGGAAGTCATAGTCCACTCCTTCTTCTCCGTTGCAACCATTCAGAATTGGTCTTTGCATCACATGGATGTCCAAAACACATTTCTTTATGGTGATTTGGATGAAGAGATTTATATGAATCTTTCTTCGGGTTTATGCAGACAGGAGGAGTCTCGAGTATGTTGCTTGCGTAAATCCCTATATGGGCTAAAGCAAACATCCAAATAATGGTACGCCAAATTTACTGCTGCACTAACTAATGTAGGTTTTCAGTACTCCAAGTATGGTTATGTCGTGTTTACACAGACTACAAGGAACTCATCAATTTATTTGTCGATATATGTTGATGATATACTCGTCATGGGAAATAATGAATATCATGTTGCAAATTTCAAGGAGTATTTGCATTTCACCTTTCATATCAAGGACTTGGGACCTCCCAAGTACTTCCTTAGCATTGAGATTGCTTACAATGACAAAGGAATAAACCTTAGTTAAAGAAAATTCATCTTGGAGATTGTTTCAGAAGCAGGATTATCAGGATGTAGACCTACAATTATCCCGATCGATCAAAATATCAAACTTACAACACATGAGTATAATAAGGGATCTTCTTCATCTACCAATTATGCATTACTCAAGGATCCGGCAGGATATCGATGACTTGTTGGCAAATTAATATATTTAACCATGATGAGACTTGATATATGCCATGCAATGTAGATTCTCGGCCAATTTATGCATAATCCAAAACAATCCCACATGAATGTAGCTCTAATGGTGGTAAAATATTTGAAGGGGTGTCTTGGACTTGGCATATTCTTATCTTGTGATTGCAATATGAAAATGACAGCTTTCTATGATAAGAACTATGGTACTTACCTGATGACTAGGAGGTCTATCATTGGTTTCTACATCAAATTGGGAAATTCATTGATATCATGAAAAATGAAGAAACAATCAACCATATCTTTATCATCAATCGAATCAAAATATCGAGTTATGGCGAAGACTACATGTGAGATCTTGGTATATGGATCAATGGACCCAATGAATTGTTCTGTGATAATGACGTTGTGCTCAAATTGATAGTAAATCTAGTTTTTCATGAAAGGACAAAACACATAGAGGATTGTCAATTCACTCGGGACAAAATTAAAGAAGGAGTCCTCATGAAAAAAGGCATTGGAACTGCGGAACAACCTACAAACGTTTTTACAAAGCCCTTATGCCAAAGACAACACACATACTTATTAAGCAAGCTAGGTGTCTTTGGCATATATAGGCCACCAGTACGAGGGGGAGTGTTGGAAATATATTTGGAGATTACGATATTGATTATGTTCGAAGATTTTGATATCAATTACAAACAAATTGATTTGATTAATCTGTGACTAGTCTAGAGAATAGGAAATTATAATTCTTGTATATATTTTTTTCTTTTTTTTCTCTTATTTTCCTTTACATTATAAAGGAACCTTGTATACAATACAATACAACACATTGAATACAATTTTCAAGTTTCTCCCTCTCAATTTCTGTCAACTTAGAAATGAACAACGTCAACTTCTTGCCCGAATTAGATGGAAACAACGACATAAGCTGCTGACTTCTACACCAAAAACAGTCCGCTAATTTAGATTGGCTTAAACCCCATCATGTGCGATGAAAATCGGCCTTATATTCTTTTCTTCTTTTGGCCTTGGCTTGGCTCGGTTTACTCTAGTGTGTAACTAATGATCACGAAAAATTATTTGAAAAAGTCTTAAACATTTTACTCTTTACCAATTCAGTTTTAAACTTTTTAATTTTGCTAGTTAAGTCTTACACCTTTTGCCAATTTGCCAATTGAAAAAGGAAGAAGAAGAAAGGAATAAAAGAATAAACTAAAATTATTAAAAATTGTTCACATTAGCATCAATTGTAACAAGCATGACAATCAAAGTTCATGTCAGCAAATTCCAACTAAAATTGATTGAATGAATTTAATTGGCAAAATTAAAAGGTTTGTAACTAAATTGACAAAAGACAATAAATATATGACTTTTTAGACAATTTTTCCCTACGATTACTAGGCCATACTTCAGACCCAATAGGAAAAACAATCATCATTACATCTGTTTTCCCCATGTGGAAAGTCACTACAAATTCATGTGGCCTTGTTGACACCCAAATTTTTGTCGACATTCTAAGTATCCATTTCTTTTACAAAAAAAGTATAAAAAATATATATAAAAATGTAAAAATGATGAATTAAAAAAAATGAATGAATAGTAACAAAATCATGTAGGCTTGCGTGTCCGGCCTACTTAGCAAAATTCTCGGCTCTCTAAGCCCCTCCATCTATTAGTCCAGCCCATCGTTAATTCCGTTGGCCCATCTCTTTGTTCTTTTTTCTAGCCCATTTTTCATAGCCCATCTGAGACATAAAAAAGGCCCATCCCCTTTTGCTGGCCCCTTTTTTTTTTCCCCTGCTTTGGCAACCACGCACGCCTATGAGAGGAGAGAAAAACGTCTCTGGTGAAACCAGAAAGAACAGAAGCGTGGTCGTGCGAGTGCCTGTGACGCGACTTAAGCAACCAGGAGTGACGAGAGCGAGCCCATGGTGTTCTAGAAGGCAGCTGAGCTGAAGAGAGGGCTAACGAAAAAGATTGGCTGAAGCAAGGAGAGCATGCTCGACCCTCGCTCATAGAAGAAGAGAGCGTTTGGCCATGGCAAGGTTAGAGCTTGGCTGAAACGAAAACAAAAGAACGCCGAGAGAGCAGAGAGAATCGAGAGAGAGCTGAAGCGAGGGCCAAAAGTTAGAGGACCCTCCGGCGACCACCGCGCCTGAGTCTTGGCTGATGGCGCAACGTTTCCCCTCCGCGATGCACTTTTCCAGAGAAGCTCGAGAGCCAAAGAGAAAGAAAGGAGGCTGACAAGAGCTCCTTCGAGAGAAAGGAGAGGAGCATTAAGTTCGCCGGAGCTGACCTGCCGGACGTGCCCATCGCCGTGCCACCCCGGAACCAAGTAATTCGCCTTTCTTGTCCTGTTTCGGTCTGTCATCGTGGTGCGGTGCGTTTGAATTGAATCTGTGAATTTCTGGACAAACCGTGCGAAAACGAAGCGAGTGCATGACAATTAGTGACATTTTGGAGATTAACACATCATGTGTTGGACTGAGGAATGCCTTAAATTTGAACCTGAAACTTGTGTTCTTCAATGCGTGCCTATTCTTCGACATATTGCCTGAATGAGATATGAAGCGCTTAAGGGCACCGAATTCGAATGGAAAACTTCAAGTGAACCGTCACAAACTAGGAAGGAGCGGACACGAAATAGGTTCATTCAAATCCTTGTAGATCATCTTTGACACGAAAATTGCATCGAATCTCTCTCTGGAACACATTCTTTAGATCGCACATTAGTCGCTCAATAAAATGCTTGAGAGAAGGCCGAAACTCATTTACTGTTTAATCTTAAGATCAATATGCTTTTGCTTCTGTATAGGTTGAATCTAGCTTAACATTCGTGTTTTTTATGTGGTTTTATGTCATTGGACTCCCTTGCCGGCGAAGCCCACAGGTCGAGGCAATTTTAGTTAGTTTTTCCTCCTCATCTTACTGTATTAATGTGTGTTTGTTTGCTGGAAATCTAATGTCGAAAATGTAGTTTAGGTATGAATCTTTGTGAATTCTTGTTGGCCGTTGAAGTAGAGGGCCGGCAGTCGTCGGCGCCAGTTGAAATAGTCGACCAGCGGGTGGTAATGTTTTTGTGACGGTGGGTGCTGGCGATTGACAGTTGGAGAGAAGGTGGCGTTGGGTGTTTAGAAAGAAGTTGCAGGCAGATTGGAGGACTTTCAAGGAAGGGTTAATGACACAAATAGTCTCTAAATTTTGACTCAATATGCAATTTGATTCTTGAACTTTTAATTTGTTAAATATAGTTCCTAAACTTTAACTCAATGCGCAACTTGAAATTTTAATTTGTTCAATGTAATCCTTGAACTTTTGGTATTTGCTTAATTTAGTTCTCGAACTGTATGAAGATGTTCAATGTGGTCTCTGCTCTTGAATAATTATGGAATCATTATACTAAATATTTTCATACGATTTAAGGACTTGATTAAACACATACAAAAAGTTTAAAGATTATATCGAACAAATTAAAAGTTTAAGAATTACAATGTACATTAGATTAAAGTTAATGGGTTATATTGAATAAATTAGAAGTTCATGGACCAAATTAAATATTAAGCCAAAGTCTAGGACTATATAAATCAATTTCCCTATGGGGAAGAAGAAGGTGCAAAGAAGAAGAGTGAAGGAGAAAAAGACAAAATAGGCAAAAAGACAAAAAAGGAAAAAAGAAAAAGAATTAAAAAATAGGAAGATCAATAAAAATTCAAAAAATGTAGAAATATTTATAAAAAAAAATGGTTTTAATTTAAGTCGAGTCTGGGGTTTTAATTTAAGTCGGGTCTGGTCATTGAGTTGGATTGGGTAAACCAAGTCTGAAACCCGTTCCCCAAATATTATAATAATTATAATAATAATAATAATAATAATAATAATAATAATAATAATAATAATAATAATAATAATAATAATAATAATAATAATAATCAAATATCTGTAAAAATTAATAAAATTCTAAAAAAATAGAAAATCCTTTAAAGAATTATTAAAATATTTTAACTTTGAAGAAATATAAAAATCAGTAAAAATTTAGAAAATCCGAAAACTAATTAAAAAAATTAGAAATTTTAGTAAATAACTAGTAATCGATTGTGTAGCTTCTAGGGATCAGTCAACCAAATAACTAAAGTTCAAAATTACATATTGTTATTTTGAACTAAAAAAACTACTTATTGTTACAAGTAACCTGAACATCGTGATCATGCTTCAGCTGTGTTCACAATTATTGATGGGAAGATTTTCCTTTCTTTCAAGCTTTCCAGTGCGCATGAAGAGACAAATAGAGATAGTGATTTGAACGTTAGCAGAAATTAAGGTAGACATGTCTTGTGTTTAGAGAGGGCGATGTCAACTAATTATTTATTTTTCCCTCATGGTCGTAAATGCGAAGTTCAAGTGTAACTATCAATTATCAGGCAATTCTTTAGCAGCCAAAAAAAAAAAAAAATCGTCATGTTACATGATGGTTGGATCATTCTTCCTCATATGAAAATCAGAAAAATTGTTCAAAAAAGTTCTAAATCTATTTTATGGCGGTTAAGTTAGTCATAAATCTTTCAATTGTGCCAATTAAGTTATAAGTATTTTTGACGATTTGTCAATTTAATCATTTCAGCCAATTTTATACTTTAGTCAATGTCAGTCGTCACTGACCAAAAAAAAAAAAAAAATGTCAGTCGTCCTACGTGGAGTAACTAATACTAATATGGGTGGTTTTTGTTATTTTTTTTTTAATTCTTTTCGAATTTCCTTTTCTCTTCTTTCTTCCTCTAACGGCCATCAACGAGGCCCTACAAAGGGAAAAAATGAAAAAAAAATAAAAGAGAACAAATAAAAAGAAAACAGGAAAAAAAAGAAAAAATTCATAATATTAAAACAAAAATTGCAAACTTGTCCACGATAGTACCGAATATCCTACCCTGGCTATGTCTCATAAGACAACTGTTACTCACTAGAGTACTTCATCGGCAACTTTCAGCCAAAATTGGCTAAAAATGCTAAATTGGCAAATCATTAAAAGGTTTATAATTAAATTGACATATCTTTAAAAAGTTTAGGATTAACTTGGCACAATTGAAAAGTGATTAAATTAATCATCATATAATTGATTTAGGACATTTTGAATAATTTTCCGTAGGAAAATTGCTAAGAACACATGTGGAAAAAATTATCAAAAAAGTTCTAAACTTATTGTAATTTTTCTAATTCATTCATAAACCTTTTTTAAATCAATTTAATCCTAAATTTTTTGTAATTGTGTAAATTCGGTCAAAGTTAGCCAACTGGACATCGGCGGCATGGGCGGACAATTTTTTAATAATATTTTTTAGTTTATTTTATTTTATATTTTTTTCCTCCTCCCTCATTTTTTCCATTTCTCTAGTGACTAGTCAAAGGAGAGGGCCGATCCTTGGCTAGTGACAAGCTCGCCTCACCGTCGCTAGGCGAGAGCAAGCTCACCCAGCCACTAGCAATGGCTTGCCTCACCAGTGGACGACAAGGCTGACCTTGCCCAGATTGGGGAGGCAGGCCTCACCCAACCACTAGTGAGGCAAGCCCTAGCCCCACGACGGCGAGGTGAGCTTGCCGATCCATTGGTTGGGTGAGGCTTGCCTCGCCGGATCTAGGTGAGGTCGACTTGCTATCCATCGACAAGGCAAGCTCACCATTGGCTCGCCACCCGACCCTCCCCCATAGCTAGTTGCCAAAGCAAGAGGAAGTAGGGAGGAGGAAAGAAAAACAAAGAGAAAAAAGGAAAAAGAGAAGAAAAAATTCAATAAAATAAAATATTATTAAAAATGGTCGATTGGTGCCTACTAGTGTCCACATTAGCACTACCCGGCCACATTTGGCTAGACTGACTAAATTGATACAATTACAAAAGGTTTATGATTGAATTGGTTGAAAAAAAGTTTAGAACCGAATTAAAAAAATTATAATAGATTTAAGACTTTTTTTTGGTAATTTTCTCAACATGTGACACAAATGTAATAATCGATTGTTGCAACTCACACAAACTACATAATCAATATAAAGGGTGAGACAACCCTAAATCGATATCTGCCCTTTCTAGATTGGCTTCCATGGCTTTTGGTACGATAAAGTCTCACTTGTCATTTTGCGGGATACAACTTTTCTACTATGTCGATGATAGTGAGAATAGACTTGATCCAATGATTTGGTCATTATCTAATTTTCACTTAAAGATTTTGTCTAAAACATGGCTTTCTTGTTGTTTTAGAAAATGTCCTTCAAGCCAATTAAAGAATGATATATGAATATCATGTTTGTACATGTATTCATAATATTTTTCTTTGATATGTAGTGCTTGATTATAAAAAGTGGCAAAAAAAAAAAAAAACGATTCCCTGATTTCAGTATTTCCTTCAGAGTATAATTCTTATTATAAAAAGGTTCTAGAACATAAAGTTTCAAGATTAGTGTTTTGATTGTCTAGCATTTAAGCATATGTTAGTTAATTATTCGAAAAATTAGGGATTTCCAAATTCTGATAATTTCGTACTTGTTTTTGGGGATAAATAGATCTTGAAATTCTATCTATTATCAAGACCTTTAATACCAGCAATAGCTTTATGATTATTAGAAGTATTACCTCAATAATTATTTTCAGATTAGAGGAACTACTGCTATTATGGGCTGATTTTCACTATTAGTCCTTTCTGGGCCAATAGTATTACTTGTTGGCCCGCGTGATTTATGTTTTAAGAATTATATGAACCCGAAGCATATGAAAAGAGAAATTGAGATACTTGTGTCCAAGTTCTCTTTTTCGTTCTATAACTCCATATGTTTAGAAGACTAAAGTCAATTAAATTTGAATCGGACAAAATAATTGCCAAAGAGAAGGATAGGAACGAGAGTGACTTAGACTTTAACGACTTATTGTGTCCTTTCCTTTTTTCTTCACCTGGCGGCTCCATAATTATCGGATTATGTTTTTAATTTTCCTAAAAGCTATTGGATTACGTGGCAGCGTGAATGCAACACGGCTGACAAAAAGTCTTTCGCTCTTTCTTTTTTGTCTTCTTCTTGACTTTTTAAGCTGTCCACCCATTGGCCTAGTGGCTACTCTTATCAGTTCTGCACCAATCCAAATATTACTATTAATTCCCAAAAACGTGTCCTTTAAATTCTAAATTGGAGCACGAAGAATATTGACAACTGGGTGAAGATAATATTTTCTTTTTGAAGGATATAAAAAGTAGGTATGTTTCAAATGTCGTCTCCCACATTTTCAATAGGTTAAAATAATCGTTGAGCATATTTTATCTGATATTTTTTTCAAAATAATGAAATAAGAAACAAAAATACATTGAAAACTACGAAGATTTTTTATGCTCGTAAGGTTGCCCATTGAATCCAAATAATCGGTAGCAATTATTATTCGTTAAAAGAGAAAAAGATAGTTAATATTCACAGAATTTATTTAAAAAAAAATCTCGAGTCATTTAGATTTGGTACATAACGACTATGGGAAGGTTGGAGACCGATCTAGGAACATTTGCGTGATGGATCTACTTGCTTGACCCAACTCAATCCAATCAGGTTCTCCCAGGACTTTCTCTTCACCAAACAGAGGTATTTGTCTCCTCTATTTATCTAGTTATTTACTTCATCTCTGGATCAAACGAGAGGGTCTGCAATGGTAGTTCCTCCTATCTTCAGCTTCTTCTGCATTTCCATTGTCGTTCTATCACTGTTGCGCATGTCCAGTGCCACAGACATCCTGAGTGCAGTTCAATCTATTAGAAAGGGAGAGACATTAGTTTCCTCAGGCCGAAAATTTGAGCTTGGTTTCTTCTCAACCGGAAGCTCGAACAACAGTTTCCTGGGGATATGGCTCGTGGCGAGTCCTGAAACGGTTGTTTGGGTTGCTAATAGGAACAGTCCACTCACTGATTCAAATGGTACTCTGGAAATAAGCTATGAAGGTGAACTTGTTCTTCTAAATCAATCAAAGAGTGTCGTTTGGTCGACAAATTCAACCAAGGTTCTCGGAAACCCAGTTGCACAGCTCCTAGATTCTGGTAACCTTGTTCTTAGGGAACGTAATGGTTTAGATTCCACTGACTACTCATGGCAGAGCTTTGATTACCCATCAGACACGATTTTGGTTGGTATGACATTGGGATGGAACTTTAGAACCGGTTTGGAACATTATGTGACTTCTTGGAGAAGCACAGACGATCCTTCCCTTGGAGACTATACAGGCAAATACAAAATCGATGGTTTACCTCAACTTGAAATAGTCCGCAATGGTTCTGTCAAAGTTTATCGATCTGCGCCATGGAATGGAGTTTACATCAACGATATGTCCAAGGTGTCGACTCCTGTTGCTAGATCCATCTTTGTTCACAATGAAACAGCTGCCTATTTTGCAATTGAAACTCTTTTAGACAATATCACTATCAGAATCACATTAAGCTCCGATGGTGTTGCACAAGCTTTTTTACTGAAGAGTGGAAGCACGAAGTGGGATATGATTCAATCTCTCCCTTACGACCCTTGTGACAACTATGGATACTGTGGCGCTAATGGCGTGTGCCGAGTTAACCAAAACCCAAGATGCCTCTGTTTGCAGGGTTTTATGCCCAAGTCGCAGGCAGAGTGGGACATGCTCAATCCGGCAAGAGGGTGCATAAGGAAAGTCCCATTGAATTGTTCTCGTGGAGAGGGTTTTATGAGACTTTCACAGGTTAAATTACCTGACCTGATAGATTTCCAGCTATTCAAGAATATGAGCCTTAAGGAGTGTAAGGTTGAGTGTCTAAAGAATTGTTCTTGCATGGCTTATGCTAATTCGGATATTAGAGGACCAGGCTGCTTGTTGTGGTTTGGCAATCTCATTGATATTAGGGATATTAACGATGATGGTTCTCACCAATATCTCTTCCTACGGCTACCTGCTTCTGAATTAGGTAAATACTAATATTATTATCTGCATTGGCTAATTGGTTTAGCAATTGCTTTTTCTTCTTTGTTCCAATCTTTCATTATATCGGTGCGTCCTTTGTCATTGTCAGTCTGAGCTAAAATTCTGTCTTACTACTATTTTAATCTCCAAGTTTCTCTAATGGAGATGGATTCATCAGCTTACAGATGAACTCTATTTCTGAAATTAGTTACTTAACTTGCTCCTCTATGCTAGATTCATCGCATAGTCTATCCAAGAAATTGGTGACTATCACTGTGGCTTCAGCCATTTCGGGATTGCTTATTGTGGGCACGGCATTAAGCATAATTTGGAAAAGAAGAATTAAAAGCCAAGGTAAGCTAAATACCTTTATCTTACTTCTTCTGGTCAAAGTCCAGATTGCTTTTTTTCTTTTTCTTTTTTAAATATAGATTCTGGTATGGTTTGAGAAACGAATTTACATCTCCTGTAGGCTTGCCAAGTGGGATGGATGACATTGACTTGCCATTATATGATTTTGCTACCGTTTCTGTTGCTACTAACCATTTCTCTCAAACAAACAAGCTAGGAGAAGGCGGCTTCGGTTCGGTCTATAAGGTAATGAGTTATAAATCAGTCGATTCAAATAATTACAGAGGCGCACACTAAGTAGAATTCATGTAGGGAACTCTTTCCACGGGACAAGAAGTAGCAATAAAAAGGCTTTCAAAGTATTCGGGACAAGGTCCTGATGAGTTTATGAATGAAGTCCTTCTAATCGCAAGACTTCAGCACCGGAATCTTGTTGGACTTGTTGGCTGCTGCATCGAGGGAGATGAAAGAATGTTAATTTATGAGTACATGCCAAACAAAAGCTTGGATTATTTCCTCTTTGGTCAGAACCTCTTGATCTTTCTGAGTTCCTTTTCACTCGAATCCTTGTGCTTTTATTTTTATCCATTGATACCTTCACCAAATAATACAACTAAACGCTAACAACTTGATTAATTTTTTGATGGGGTTGAGTGTATGTAGATCATGACAGAAGCTCTCTTTGGCATGGAAAAGGCGATTTGACATTGTTTTAGGTATCACCCGAGGACTTCTCTATCTCCATCAGGATTCAAAACTACAAGTGATCCACAGAGACCTGAAAACAAGTAATATTTTGTTAGATGCTGACATGAATCCAAAGATTTCAGATTTCGGCCTGGCAAGGATCTTTCGAGGAGATGACACAGAGGCACAAACAAGAAGAATAGTTGGTACATAGTAAGTTTCTCATCTTGATCCATTCGAAGCATGCACTGTCCATAAGTATTTGGAGAAACTGTAGCTCAATTTGCTTGATACAGTGGCTACATGTCTCCGGAGTATGCCTTTGATGGAAAATTCTCTGTGAAGTCTGATGTTTTTGGCTTTGGGGTGCTTTTGTTAGAGATAGTAAGTAGCAAAAGGAATAGAGGATTCCAGCATCCTGATCATCACCACAACCTTCTCGGGCACGTAAGTGGTAGAGAATTATTAAGACCCACCATTTCTTTTTTTGCTAAACAGGACCAGATATTCTGTTTCTCTTAAAATCTCATCTCGTTCTTTCTATGTTCCCCAAGACACGTTTTCTTTTTTGATACATGGATAGTGGTTGATCATGAGTGGTTTAAATTTTTTAGGCATGGTTACTATGGAGAGAAGGAAGGGCCATGGAACTCATTGATGAATCTGTATGTGCCTCTTTTGTTGAGTCTCAAGCAGAGAGATGCATTCAGGTAGGCTTGCTATGCGTCCAAAAGTTTCCTGAAAATAGGCCGGCAATGTCTAGTGTCGTCTTCATGTTGGCAAATGAAGGAGCAACCTTGCTGCCGCCAAAAGAACCTGGTTTCTTCGTTGAGAGAAGTTCGGGTAGCTCGGATGCACATTTAGTTAGGGAAGAGCCCTTCACAGCCAACGTTGTTACGGTTACATTGCCTGAAGGTCGATAGAAATGCCATCAAGGATGTCTCTGCAGAATGGAGACCTGCTTTCTCGGGTACAAAGGACGGAAGAAGCTTACGACATTGTAGAGTTGAATGACAAACTCTTGCCGTGGCTTTTCTTTAGACTTACGGAGCTGTAGCTAGCAATTGGTCGTGTAGCTTTTGGGAATTAATTAAACATATAACTTTGAATCTGAAATTACGTATTGGTACAAGTAACCTCAATATCATGGTCATGCTTCAATGGGAAAATTACCAAAATAGTTATAAATCTATTACAGTTATGCTAATTCAATCTATCAAGTCAATTTTGGCTAACCGATGTTAACGTGGATGCTGACCATGCAAAATCTTATAAACATTAATTAAAAGTCACATTTCATATGACAGTTAGAGGTTCGAAGCTAAGAAATAGAAGATAGCCGTAAAGCGTACAATGAAAAATGGGTTAGTGACTACTATGAAGCATAATCGAACGCTGGCCATGTCATTCTGTAAATCGATTTAGTATACGGATTCTGTAGCTCTCGGATTACTTCCCCAAGAAGAGAAATTCGATCGGAATTAGTCCTGTCAACTGTCTTCCGTACGATGTTTTCGCTTGTCCTCCTCGTCATGTTGATCGGGGCGGTCATCGCTGTCACATGGGTCATTGTGAACCCTCGCCCTCCCGCGTTCCGGCTCAATTCCCTCTCTCTCTCACCCTCTCTGGCCTTCACAACGCCTTCGACGCCTCATCCCCTCCTCCAAAACTCCACGTCCGAACCGAATCCAGCTCACCGCCACCAACCCCAACAAGAAACTCGACGTGCTCATCCAAAGACGTCAACCTCTGCCTCGCACCAGTTCACCGCAAGTGCCAGCTCCCTCTCTCGAGCCACAACGACACATCATCTTCGGAATATGACATCAGCAAGAGGGGCCGCCCAGTGTTCACCTTCGAGGGGAAAGCAGGCCCTCGGCCCGGCAGCAGAACGAGGAGGAAGAGGCCGTTTCAGTTCACTGTGGAAACGGTTAGGATGAAGGTTAGCATTGAGTTCATGCATGCGTATTGGCCTACAAGCGATCTTTGGCGGAGGCGATATGCAAGAATTTGAGCGTCGGGCTTTCCTCGTCGAGACTCACCAGGAAATTCAAAGATAGAGGGATGGATTGCTCGGTTCTCTTCGCTTAATTTAGCGAAAATTAACAGGAAAACTTGACTTTTAATCATTACTCTCAGGTTTTCCGATATCTTCATTATCTGCAGCTCAATCAACCTTCGCGCAATCATCATTTCCTCGTCTCTGAAGAACGTTAATAAACAATTTAGGCACCAATCAAGAAAAAGAATCTGGAGATATCAATCAAAATCAATCCCTTTATATAGCACATGCATAGACCATGGAGTTCTTAAACTTCGAGATCATGCTTTCAGCCGTGTTTACAATCATTATTTGGCGATTTTCTTCTCTTTTCAATTGCCTTCCTTTCTTCCTTTTTAGCTTTCTGGTGTGCGTCGAGAGAGGAAGAGAGTGACATGTTGTCCATCAGAAGAAGTTACGAGGCAGGAATGTCTCGAGCCGATGGAAATGGCGATCGACAAGGACATGAAAGAAGTTTAAACTAATTATCGAACCATTTTACTATTTCTTCTTGGGTTAATACCATGAAAAACTTGTTATATGTGTGACGAATTTACCTAAACTAATTTTTTGACCATAAAAAACCTCATACTTGTACATTGATGGCAAATTTACCTTATGTTAATTTCTGTCACATTAAATTTTTATTTTTTTCATTAAATTAATACTACAAAAATCCTAAACCAATATGTGACAAATAAAAGGTAATTCCCAAACTGATATATCTATTAATTGTCGCGTATTATCTAACTTGATAATTTAATTGTAAAATTTAAAAGAAACTGATCGAGAGTATATTTGTCACAAGTACACTAGTTTTGGATAAATTTATTATATGTATACCAAATTAAAATTTTTTGTGATATTAACTCTTCTTTTTTTTTTTATCTGCCGGGGGCAAAGTCCGAGCATGAACATGCAGGTTGCCATTTCGGCTTCTTCCTCTCTTCAGTCAATTTACTAGAAAAGCTTAGAAACGAACAACGACCACACCTTTCCCGAGTCAGAAAGAAACATCATGTATAATTTGCTTGGCCCGGCTTATTTTAGCATGCGACTATGGATTATTAGGCGATACTCCACTAGCCAATTAGGAAGAAAACATCGTCATGTTGCACGATCCACTTGCATCCCTTTTGCGGCTTGAATGTAATAGTTGATTGTTGCAAATCGCCCAAAATAGAATTATTGATATGATGCATGGGACGACCCTAACGTGACATTTGCCTTTATAGATTGACTTTAGCAACTCTTACTTCAATGGAGTTTCGCTCCTTTAGTCCATGGGATATATCATATGACCTCTTTTACTATCTGTGTTGACAACAAGAGTGTAGACTTCTTCTTTTTTTTCCTTGACAAATACCATTAGTATTCATACTAATGCAAAGTTCTTTCTTTTGGTCGAAAAATGCAAAGTTCAATGCCCGATATTCCAATAATTTGTCGATTCTTTCTCTTTCCTTAAGTCCTTTTCTGGGCCACGTGCTCAAAAAGCTCGGACACAAAACTATGGGCTCAGCCCACAATTTCGCTACTTACTATTCTAAAATTGTCGGCCCATGATCAAGCAAAGAATAATTAGCCTAATTGGAGGCTGAGGGACCCACTAAAAAATTCCAACCTGTTCAATATCATTGACTTTCTATCTCTTAATTTCAAAAATTAATACAATATGGAACGTATATATATCTAATAGATATAACCATAAGTAGTTTATATTTTTAACAAAGATTATGTGAACTCAAAGCATATAATAAAAGAGTATTGAGATAGTTTAATTATGTCGAATTTCTTCCTTTTTTTTTCGATATGTAACCCTATTTATTCTGAAAACTAAAGTCATCGGACAAAAATATGGCCTAAGAGAAGGTTAGTGAACAAGTGTCGGTCAGCATGACCGTTCCTCTCCTTTTTCTCCTCGACTTAGTCCATAATTATAGGATTATATTTTTTATTTTTATTTTGTGGTATCATAAATAAAACACAGCTGTCAAAGATATTTTTAAGTATTTTCCTTTTTGTCTTCCTTTTGACTTTTTATACTGACATGCCAACGGTAGGCCAATGAAAACACTTATCAATTCATGCACCATTCACGATATAACTATAATATCGAAATTAGTTGTCCTTGAATTTTAAATTAAAGAAAGAAGAATATTGACAATTGCAAGAAAAAGGCAGGTATGATCCAATATTATCTCCTGCATTCTCAGGGAGGATTGGGGTGGGGACGATTTCATTTCAGGAGTGGGTTTCGACTCTCACGCCCTGTAAGGAGGCAGGGCAAAAGTCTGAAAGTGAGTGTTAAGAGTAGGATTAGAGTAGGACTGACAAAAAAATAAAAATCATCGCTATGCATACTTAATTTGAATGTGTTTTCTATAATTATGATTACACATGAGACGAGAAGAGATGGTACAATGGAAACTCTAGAAGTTCTTAAATTAGTTTATGTTTTGAGATGCCCATTAAATCCAAAGAATAGATAGCACTTATTATTCACCAACGGAGAGAAGGTAGTTGATATTCATAGAATTTATTAAAAGAAATTCGAGTCAATTATGGCACCTAAATAATGACACCGGGATGGTTGAAGACCGATCCACGAACATTTGCTGGGCTGGTCTTCTTACTTGACCTTGCTCGATCCATTTTGGAACTTGCTCTTCGCTAGACAAGGTATCCTTCTTCCATATCTCTTCCTAGTATGCTATTCTAAAAGTTTGAATCTTTATATAGTTATTTACTTCATCTCGTTGATCAAAGATAGGGATCTGCAATGGCAGATCCTCCAATATTATCAATGTGTAATTCTATCACAATAAATGAAGAGAGTAATGAAAAGAGAATTGCACAAAAAAAATTATAGTGGTTCGACTTTTGCAAACTTATGTCTACTTTCCTGCACTACAACCTATTAGCTGGAATGGAGAATCAATTAAAGGTTACAAGATCTGAGCTGTAAATACTCAAGTTTGTGTGCAAAACTCCTCATACACTCTCAACCTCTAAATGATTACACAATGATGCTCACAGAGATGAATGTATTAGATTATAGAACACTCTTCAACTTTGGAATGAAAAGCTTTGATTCTCTTAAGTGCGATACTTCTTTCAGCCTCGAGACCTCCTCTTATACTTTTCCCAGTCCAAGATGACCATTGGACATACCACCAGGAGGATTATCTAACCAATATACCGTTGGCTTATATTTCATTGAGAAGGTCCAATTGCTTTAGGATTGCCAAGGATGATTCTTCTCATAGATTCTACCGCCCATACAGCAGTTTGGGTTTCCATAAGTCGAGTGCTTGAACTTGGAAAAAATGTTTCACCTCAAGTCTATTAATCCATGAAAGTCAAATTTCCAAGAGATATACGGCAAACTTTTCTTCTAGAATTTCTTATATGTAAAGTAGGAAATCCAACCAATTGCTGCTAACTGTTGCACGAGTATATTACCTTCCTCCTAGCATTTGAAAGAACAAATAAGGAAAGAAATACTTAAGCCACATTTCTGATTTTGATTGAAATTGTCTCATTATTTTCTATCAGACTTTTCACATGAAAAATACTTATCAACGGAATCAAAGACTTAACTCAGGATAAGCTTTGTCATTCTTCAAAATTGCTTTAGGGAAAATTATCTCAACAGTTTTTAGCTTTGGCGTGCTTTTATAGTGTGTAGCAAAAGGAATAGAAGATTTCAGCATCCTGATCATCATCACACCTTTCTTGGGCATATAAGAGAATTATTAAGACCACAATTT
Organism: Eucalyptus guilfoylei; assembly: GCA_016097605.1. Lineage (NCBI taxonomy): Eukaryota > Viridiplantae > Streptophyta > Magnoliopsida > Myrtales > Myrtaceae > Eucalyptus > Eucalyptus guilfoylei. The sequence goes on along the minus strand of CM027869.1, from coordinate 6,166,010 downwards.
CCTTTTTCGTTAAACAGGATCAGATATTCAATTTCTCTTAAAACCTCATCCCATTTTTTCCATGTTCTCCTAGGCACATTTTCTTTTTGGATGCACGAACAGTGGTTGATCATGAGTAGCTTAATTTTTTTTTAGGCATGGCTGCTATGGAGTGAAGGGAGGGCCATGGAACTCATTGATGAATCTGTATGCGCCTCTTTTGTTGAGTCTCAAATAGAGAGATGCATTCAAGTGGGCTTGTTATGCGTCCAAAACTTTCCTGAAGATAGGCCGATAATGTATAGTGTTGTCTTCATGTTGGCAAATGAAGGAGCAACCTTGCCACTGCCAAAAGGGCCTGGTTTCTTCGTCGAGAGAAGTTCAGGTAGCTCATATGCATACTTAGTTAAGGAAGAATCCAACACACACAATGTAGTTACGGTCATATTGCCCGAAGGTTGATAGGAACGCCACCAAGGATGTCTCTGCAGAATGTAGACTGGCTTTCTCGGGTGAAAAGGACAGAAGAAGTATCCGATGTTGTAGAGTTGAATAACAAACTCTTGCCATGGCTTTTCCTAGACTCTTGGAGAAGAGGGATGAAAAACCTTCCAACTTCCTTTGACATGGCCGGTAATTCCAGACCTCTGGTCGCCGGTTATGCCACACCACCGCTGGGAACCTACTCCTTCGGCTATCCTCCGGTGGCACATCCAACACCGCCCATGCTTATGTGGCTATGGCTAGTAATTGGTCATGTAGTTTTTAGGAGTTAATCAACCAAATAACTTGAACTTGAAATTATGTATTGAATTTGTTATAAAAGTAACCTCAACGTCGTGATCGTGCTTCAGTTGTTTTTATGATTATTGGTCCAACGATTTTCCTTTCTCCTTTGAGCTTTCCAACGCGCGTTGAGAAAGAGAGTAATATGTAAGTTAGTAGAAATTAAAGAAGACATGTTGAGTGTCTACAGAGGGTGATCGATAATGACCCGAAAAAATAAACTAATTATTGAAGCACTTTCTTTTTTTCCTTCTTAATGTAAATGCGAAGTTCAAGAGTAACTAACAACTATTGGGCGATGCTTCAGCAGCCAAAAAATAAAATTCACCATGTTACAATACCTATAATACTAGCAGCAGCTTCAGGATTATTAGAAGCACTACCTTGATTGCTAGTATTAATTTTAGGATTAGAGGAAGTACAACTATTATGGGCTGAATTATTAGAGGAAGTACAGCAGCTTCAGGTGTGATGATGATCAGGATGCTAAAATCTTCTATTCCTTTTGCTACACACTATAAATTGAATATCTGATCCTGTTGAGTGTCTTGTGCATTTTATTCGATTAGACCGGATTCAATCGATCACCTTTTTTTTGACTGCTCCATTACTCGCAGCCTTGCGGCCTTTTGGGCGGCGAAGTTTAATCTTCCTTGGAGAAACCAGGCTTGGAAAGAGAACCTTTTGTGGGCTATTAAGCACTTATTTGATCCTGGGTTCCACCAATCGATGGCTCGGTTTGCCTTTGGTGCCTTATGTTATCTTGTCTGAAAGGAGAGAAACAATATCATCTCCCGCAACCAACAGCTTTCCCTCCCAGCTTTGAAAGCCCATCTAATCAAAGTTGTTAAAGACAAGGCCCTTACATTCTCAAAGGTCCCGGATAACTCCCGCAACAGACGTCTTCAACTTAGCTGGGGTATCCACCCTTCTATCTTTGAGTAAGTGTTTTGGCCTGCTACTGAAGTGATCATATGGCCGTTCATTTTTGTCCCCCGTTTGTGTTTTTTCCTTGCATTGAAGATGCTCGTGGGTCGCCCCCTCTTCCCCCTTGCTTGGGAGGTTCTTTACCTCGTTTTTCCCTAGGTCTTTCAGTCGATGATGTTGCTGGTTCCAGTTCACTCGGCTGCTGCTTCGGTTTGGTTGTATCTTGGTTTTGTTGGGTTGTATTTCTGCCCTCCCTTTTCGTTTGTTCTTGTCTTGCTTTCTGCCCTGGCTACGCTATTCGTTAGCCTTCTTCTAGCTGCTTGTTTTCCCGTTTCTTGTATCTTTCTCTGCAGCTTGGGCTGGCACCCTTCCACTCGATTGGTATTTCTCTGACCCTCTGAGTGCAAGTTTTTTGGTGTCGGCTCTTCTATGCTATACTTTGTATAGCTTCCTAGTTCATTAGTCTATCTATAATACTTACCTTTTACCAAAAAAAAACTATTATGGGCTGAATTTCCCTATGGGTCCTTTTATGAGCCAATAGTATCACGTATTGGCCCACGTGGTTTGCATTTCAAGAATTATGTGAACTCCAAGCATATATATATAATAAGAGAAAATTGAGATAGTTTAAGGCTCCATAGAAATATATTTCTAAAACTGATCGCTTGAAAAAATTAGTATATGAAAAATATTTTCATTACTGTGGACAATTGATGTCCAAACATTTTTTCGTTCATTCATTTTTATAAATGATATAAGGAATTATTTTAAGATAATGTTTTCCCAATCATTCATAGTGATACAAACGGAGCCTAATTGTGTCCTTGTCTTTTTCATTCTACACTTCAACATATCCAAAAGACTAAGCTCGAGTAAATTTGACGACTTCTTGTGTCCTTACTTTTCTTTTTTCTCCTGGGCGGTGTTTGTGATTATTAGATTATGTTTTTCTTTCCCTAGAAACTATTGAATTGCATGGTAGTATGAATGTAACACACCTGATAAAAACACTTTTGAGGTTTTTTTTTATTTAATTGACTTACCTTTTCTATTTTATCGGCCCAAACCTCACTCCACTCTAACCATAGGCGAAGTGGATACTCTTATCAATTCATGCACCAATCCTGGTGTTATTGTTATTTCCCAATTTTATATCCTCTATATTCTAAATTAGATAAAGAAAAATAATGACAACTGGGTCAAAATAATGTCTTCTTTTTCAAAGGAAAAAAAGTAGGTATGTTTTGAATATTATATCTCCCGCATTTTCAATTGATTAAAATAATTGTCAACCGTATTTTATTTGGACGTAAATTTGACGACTCCTTGTATCCTTCCCCTTTTTCCCTCTCGGGCAGTGTTCGTAATTATCGGATTGCGTTTTCCTCCTCCTAAAAATTATTGAATTGCATGGTAGCATGAATGTAACGGAGCCGACGAAAACACTTTTGAGATATTTATTTATTTATTTATTGTCTTACCTTTTCTATTTTATCGCCCAAACCTCACTCTCCTCCAACCATAGGCGAAGTGGATATTCTTATCAATTCATGCACCAATTAAGGGTGTGCATGGTCTAGGTGGGCGGTTCCCGAATTAGTTGTATGGATCCACCTAAGAACCGGACCGCTGGTCCGGTTCGGTTCCCAGATGGATCCATAGAACTGGTCTCACCAATAATAATATTGTTTTCCAAATCTTGCTATGAGCACTCTTTATAACGAGTAATATTTTTCTTTAAATTGAACCGGCTTAATTAAGGGAACCATTTTTCTTTATTTTATTGGAAAACACTACCAAAGAAGAGAAATAGGTTTTTTTTTTTCCTGTTTTTGAATCATTTCAGTTGGAATCTAAAATATTCTTTAAATTCAAGGTTCTGAATGATTGTCATATGTAGATCGTCTTTTCCTTTATCCCCTAACAGTGCTCAATCTCTTACAACCTTTGCTTTATTGAGTTCTTTCCGTAAAAACAATTCCACCAGTACTCCACATATTCTTGAACACAGTGTCCTATGTGAGTCCTAGAAGTATCCTTTGAATGAGTCATTTGTTGAGTTGCTGAAAGGTAGCTTACACACTTTACTAAATTCTTATAAAAACATGGAAACCGTGAGAGGAGATTGAGCCCTAAAATTTAGGTTTATTAATTAGTAATTTCGAAAGTTATTTTAATATTAAAAATTAATATATTATTATAATATAATCGGTCCGGTCCGAGTGGGCGGATCCGCCCATTGAACCGGGAACCCGACTGGTACCCACTGGTTCCCATTAATTGGAACCGGGAACCGGACCAGTTCCCTCAAGAACCACCAGTTCCGAGCGATTTCGGTTCGGTTCTAGGCGATCCGAGTGAATCCCAGTTCTTTTGCACACCCCTAGCACCAATCCAAGTATTACTATTTTTTCCTAATTATGTGTCCTCTATATTCTAAATTAGATAAAGAAAAATATTGACAACTGAGTCAAGATAATGTCTTCTCATTCAAAGAAAAAAAAGTAGGTATTTTTCAAATGTTATGTCTCCTGTGTTTTCAAATGATTAAAATAATCTTCAAACATAATTTATGTGGAGGGAGAATTACCAAAAAAGTTCTAAACACATTACAATTGTGCAAATTCCGTCCTAAATGTTTTTTGGGCCAGTTGATAGCTAAATTTTTTATATTTGTGCCAATTTAATCAATTCAACCAATTTTGACCAATTGACGTTGACGTGAGTAATTTTTAATAATTTTAACATTTTATTTTTTTATTTTTTTATTTTTTATTTTTTATTTTTTATTTTCTTTCTTTCTCTCTCTTTTTTTTTCCCCCTTCTTCTTCCTTCTGCCTTATCCAGCCAAACACCGAACTTCAGCTAATTGGCTAGATACTAGGGCTGACAAGGGCTCACCTCCCCCAATCATAGCAAGGTTAGGGCAAGGCGAGCCCTCACTATCGTTGGGAGAGGCTCAATCTCGCCATGGCCGGTCAAGGCCAAGCCTTGCTAGCCTTGCCTAGTGACAGTGAGGGCTTGCCTCACGCAACCATGGCAAGGCGTCACTGGCCGAGGCAAGCCCTAGCCAAATCTAGCAAAGCTGTCCCTAGCCTTTGGCTAAGTTGACTATTCGATACCGCCTTGAGCTATACTTAAAAAAGTGGAGCTTTCTCCGGAGCTGCTCCCTAGGATAGATGTCCAGCCGGAGTTGCCCCCAGAAGTACCCTCACCGCCAGGGGGAACATTGTGATTAGCCGAAGAAGCTTCCCCGGAGCCGGCGTAGTGAGTTACTTCATGAGAATTGCGTATTAGCATTAGCACTAGAACAATGACTCTGACTAAGGAAATAGATGAGGGAGAGAATCCATCTATTCGATTTACCAGACGTTCACTAGTAGCGACTGGCTAGAGGAAAAAGGCAGGGAAAAAGAAGATGAAAAAAAGAGAGAGAGAGAGAAAGAAAAAGAGGAAAAAGAAAAATAAATTAAAAAAATAAATAAAAATATTACAATATTTTTAAAAATTGTCAACATCGGTGCCGGCTAGTTAAAATTGGCCGGATCGACTGAATTGGCACAAATGCAAAAATTTTAGAACTCAATTGGCACAAAAAGGAAAAAAAAAGTTTAGAACTGAATTAGCACAATTGCAATAGTTTTAGGACGTTTTTGAGAATTTTCCCTCTATTTGGACATGTGTTTCAAAATAGTGATTACTCATACAAGCAATAATAGAAAATACATTGAAAATTACGAAGGTTTTAGATTAATTAATGCTTTTGGGGTACCTATTAATCCGAATTAACAATTGCAATTATTATTCATCAACAGAGAACACGGTAGTTGATTTGAATTTATAAAAAACAAATTCCAATAATTTAGATTTGGAACGTAAAGACTAAGGGAAGGTTGGAGCCCAATCCACTCTCATTTGCGTGACTGGTCTTCTTGCTTGTCCCAACTCAATCCAATCAGGAACTCCTAAGACTTGCTCTTCACCAAACAAAGGTATCCATCTTCTATATTTATCTAGTTATCTACTTCTTGTCGTAGATCAAACAGAAAGTGCAATGGCAGATCCTCCTATGTTCAACTTCTTCTGCACTTCCATTGTCGTTCTATCCCTGCTGCGCCTGTCAAGTGCAGCGGACACCCTGAGTTCAATTCTATTTATTAAAGAGGGAGAGATATTAGTTTCCCCAGGCCGAAATTTTGAGCGTGGTTTCTTCTCTGCAGGAAGCTCAAATTGGATTGCTAACAGGAGCAGTCCACTCACTAATTCATATGGTACTCTGGAAATAAGTAATGAAGTTGAACTTGTTCTTCTGAACCAATCAAAGAGCGTCATTTGGTCGATGAATTCAGCCTAGGTTCTCGGAAACCCAATGGCACAACTCCTAGATTCTGGTAACCTTGTTCTTAGGGAACGCAACAATACAGATTCTGCTGACTACAATGGCAGAGCTTTGATTACCCATCAAACATGGTTTTGGTCGGTGTAGTATTGGCTTCAAAACTGGCTTGGAATATTATCTGACTTCTTGGAGAAGCATGGCTAGATACAAAATCAACGGTTTACCTCAACTCGAAATACTCCACAATGGTTCCGTCAAAGTTTATCGAATGGGGCCCTAGAATGGAGTTGGATTTGATTGTAAGAGTTTTCCTAATTGTGGACTACATTAATTGATATTGTAATTTACCGTTTAACGTTTACCATTTTACGGGGTTTGGTTTAAGGTGAGATAGAAGGTTTCTTAATTAGTCTAATATGGGTTGGCTAGTGTGGGCCGAGTTGAGTCTAGCCCGTAATGAGGGGGACTGGTTGGAAACTCATAAATAGTGCTCAAGTCTCTCCTCTAACCCTAATTCTCACATGTATCCTCACCTAAGGAGTGTTTACCTAACACTAAACGTGAAGGGGGGCCGCCTCATTGAGCCAGTGATACGGAGGACAATAGAGGAGAAGGACTTGCGCGTTGAACATTGTGTTTCCGCTTCCGCTTCAAGAACAATGGATCTAAAAACAGGTGTGTTATTCTTTCTGATCAATTATGCATGTTCTTATTCTAATTATGGAGATCTTGGGGTTGTGTAATTCGCATATTACATGTGGTATCAGAGCCTCCATAACCCTAGAACTCGAACGCAAATGATTTTGCCCTAATTTGTGTTTTTCAAGATTTTTCGTAAAATAAAAATATAATTAAATTATATATTTGGACTGGGCTCGGTGAGACGAGCAAAACCATGGGCGGCACGTCACCGAGGGAGGCCCTACGCGCCCCCACGCGCGGCCAAACACCGCTTGGGCGTCGAGCACGCGCCCTCAAGCGCTCCCACGCGCAGGGTGCGGCTCGCGCGTGCGAAGCACGCGAGTGCTGACGTCAGCGACCCGGACTCGGAACCAACCCGATCCGATTCACGGGTGCTGATGTCATGATGACATCAGCGACCCAGACCTGGACTCGAACCTGATCCGACCCAACTCGATTTGCAGACGACCCGACCCGACCCAATCCGAGGACCCGACCCGACCCGTTGACCGACCCAACCCTGTCAACCGGTCGGACCGAGCGGCTGGACCGGACGGTTGAGCCGGGAACCGGTCGGACCGAGCGGTTGGACCGGACGGTTGAGCCGGGAACCGGTCGGACCGCAACCGGTCGGATCGGTTTTGATCGGCCAATGACGCCAGCGCGTGAGCTCCACGCGCCCCGCACTCAGGCGGCACGTGCGAGCGCATGGAGGCTTCAATTGGCGCTTGGCCGGTGGCGCTGGACTCGTATGATGATTGGCTATCTTGTGGTGTGTTTATTTTACATGTTTGATAATTTTATGGATGTGAAAATGCATACGAAACCTTAAATACGTGTATTTTAAGTATTTTTTGCGTATTTTTCTTGTATTTTCTGTGATTATGGAGATACATGTGTTGGGTTACTGGTATGTTTTCACATAAACATTACAAAAGTGTTGTTCATTAATAATATGCAATAAAGTTTAATTTTATTAGCATGATATGTGATTTCGGTGATATGTTGCCCCTATCACTAAAGTTAAAATCACATATATATGGTATATGTGAGATGTAAATTTTATATCCCTGATATGAGAGAGTTTCAAAATTTTAATTGAGTTGTGACCGCCAAAGTGGCATACTTGATTGGGTTTGAGAAATTTCGGTCTCGTACATTGATTGGGATGTCTCCTGATCTAATGCATAGTCATACTCCCAAAGGGGGTGATTGTGTATTAGTTCATGGAGGGATACATGATAGTGTGATGGAGGAGTGACTGATCATAATGGTTCATATGCCCAAATGTGATGAATTCACGAAAGATTGAAATATATTCTCATAACCGCTATCATGTGGGGAGTATACAATTGCATGTTATGTATTTTGCCCAAAGGTGATTATGTAATTTTGCATGTAATTCTCTAAATGTGTACTTATTCGTTAAGTTACACAATGCTCACATGATGCTAATTATATATATACTGCTTGTTTTTCAATCACCTTTTCTATAAACGGTAACTCCGTCACCATTGAAGTTCTTACTAGTTCAAACTTTAAGAAATTGAGAGAAAATTTTCTGTTTGCTATGGAGATGGCAGATGTTTATATGGCTCTTACTGTTGATTGGCTGGCAGATCTTACTGCCGATAGTATAGAAGCTTAGAAAGCTCATTTTACTGCCTGGGAAAATAGCAATAGAACTTGCTTACTATCGATGAAGCGTTCCATTCAGGAACACTTGAAAAGTGGTTTGCCTGCAGACTGCACTGCTAGGAAGATGATGGAAGCCTTGATGGCTAGAAACCGTGTCTCGCCTAATGCTGAGATAGGAACACACCTGCAAACACTATTTACTATGAAGTTTGATGGTTCTGGTGGAGTTAGAGATTATGTTATGAGGATGGTGGATTTGCAGACAAATCTTGAGGCTCTCAATGTTGTTATTCCCACTGCTTGCATTGTGCATCAGGCTCTAAATAATCTTCCTCCTGATTTTGGGATTATCAAGACTAATTATAGTTCCCAAGATGAAACTTGGTTAGTTAATGACCTAATTGCAAGGCTGGTGGCAGAGGAATAAAAATTGAAGAAAGATAAAGGGCACATTGCCCTTTATGCTTCTAACTCTGGCAGTAATAAGGGTAAGAAGATGAGAAATTATACTCAAAAGGGCAATTCTGAAGTTGCTGGACCTTCCAACTATAAAGGCAATTCTGAAGGTACTGGACCCTCTAACAGTTTGGGTCCTAAGAAAACATTCACCAAGAAGGATAGTGTTCTTTGCTACTTTTGTAGGGAGAGAGGACACGTAAAGAAACGCTGCAACAAATTTAAGGCTTGGTTGTCTAAGAGAAACAAGAATGAGCCTAAAAGTAATAATTCTTTGGCATTTGTTTATGAATACAATCTATCTGAAGTCCCGACCAATTCATGGTAGCTAGATAGCGATGCAACTAATCATGTTGCATTTACCATACAGGGGTTCATAAACCGAAGGACGCCAAATCATGATGAATTAAAGCTCACTGTTGGGAACAGTATTGGAGTTGACGTCGAGTTCGTGGGAGATGTTATTTTGATTTTAGATTCTGGTTTTAGGATGGTGTTGAGAAACACTTTTTACGTACCCTCTTTTAGGCGGAATTTAGTTTCTGTGTCTTGTTTGGACATGTGTGAATATTCTTTTGAAATAAAGACTAATATTATTTCCATGTTTTTATGATTCAAATAAGATTGGGTGTTGCAATTTATCCAATAGATTATATCGATTTAGTTTATCTCCCAACGATATATATGTTGCTTATTCAGCTGAAAAAATTGTTTCCAAAAAGCCTCTACCTAAGGAACAGTCTTATGCATTGTGGCATAAACATCTTAGTCACATCTCTAAAGAAAGAGTAGAAAGGCTTATGAATGCTGACATATTGCCTACTCTTAAAGGTGATCTAGAGGCTTGCGTAGACTGTTGTAGAGGTAAGATGACTAAGATAAAGAAGAAATCCGTCGTACGAAGTTCTGACTTGTTGGAGGTTGTTCACACTGATATCAGTGGACCATACATGGCTACTTTGTGTAGAAATTTTTATTTCATCACATTTATTGACGACTATTCCCAATATGGATACTTATACTTGATTAAAGAAAAGTTCGAGTCTCTTGATAAATTCAAGATTTTTCAGACTGAAGTGGAGAAACAGTTGGGAAAAGTTATAAAGATTGTTAGATTTGATTGTGGTGGTGAATATTTTGGTAGGCACGGTGATGCTGAACAACTTAAAGGGCCGTTTGCTAGATATCTAGAGGATTCTGGGATAGTAGGTCAATTTTCTATGCCCGGAAGTCCTGAACAAAATGGTGTAGTTGAAAGGCGCAATCGTACTCTTATGGACATGTTGAGAAGTATGATTAGCAGGACCAATTTGCCTAATTTTCTATAGGGTGAAGCTTTGAAAACAACTCTTTATATTCTAAATCGTGTTCCTACTAAAGCAGTTCCATTGACTCCTTTTGAGTTGTAGACTGAACGTAAACCTAGCTTGAATCACCTTAAAGTTTGGGGATGTCCTACAGATGTGAAGTTATATAATCCGACATTGAGTAAGTTGGATTCTAAAACTACTCAGTGTTACTTCGTATCCTACCCAAATCATTCAAAGGGGTATCGGTTTTATAACCCTAATGGAGGTACAAGAATTGTGGAATCTCAGACTGCAAAATTTCTGGAATTTGATGTAGTTGAAAAGGGTAGTTGCTTACAAGCTATCGAAGATGATAATATAGTGGGGATTACTGGATCCATGTCTCATCCTATGCAGACAATTATGGAGCCTCCTACGCCACAAATTGAGCCTGTTGCGGCTCAAGATCCTGTTGTTGAGACAGTTCCTGAAGAAATTCCTCAAGTCCCTCAAATTCAGAATGAGGTTGAAATAGCTCCACTCAGAAGATCAACTAGGGAAAGACGTTCAGCAATACCACCAGACTATCTTGTCTACCTAGGAGAGCATGATTATGATACTGGCTATGTTATTGATCCGGTAACTTATACAGATGCCATCTCATGTCCTCAATCAGATTTGCGGCTGGATGCGATGAAAGATGAGATGCAATCTATGAAACATAATAGTGTTTGGGAGCTTGTTGAATTGCCTGAAAGTTATAAACCTATTGGCTGCAAATGGATATTCAAAACTAAAAGGGATTCCAAAGGAAAGATTGAAAAATTTAAAGCCAGACCGGTAGCTAAGGGTTTCACTCAAAGAGAATGAATATATTATGAAGCAACATTTTCTCTAGTTTCTTCTAAAGATTCCTTTAGAGTGATCCTAGTATTGGTAGCTCATTTCGATATGGAGTTACACCAGATGGATGTTAAGACTGCTTTTCTAAATGGAGACCTTGATGAAGAGGTTTATATGGTGCAGCCTGAAGGTTTTGCAACAGATGACTCAGGTAAGCTTGTTTGTAAATTGCAAAAGTCTATTTATGGCCTTAAGCAAGCTTTTAGACAGTGGTATTTCAAGTTTCATAGTGTTGTCACTTCATTCGGATTTATTAAGGACAAAGTAGATCAATGTATATACACCAAGGTCAGTGGGAGGAAATATATTTTTCTCATACTTTATGTGAATGATATATTGCTTGCTAGTAATGACATTGGTTTACTACATGAGACAAAACAGACGTTATCGAAAAATTTTGATATGAAAGACCTTGGTGAGGCGTCTTTTGTTCTTGGCATTGAGATCCATAGGGATCGCTCACGCCATTCATTGGGTTTGTCTCAGAGGGCATATATTGATCGCATTTTAGAAAGATTCAATATGCAGGATTGCAAACCAGGAATTGCTCCTGTTGTTAAGGGTGATAAATTGAGTCTTTCACAATCCCCTAATTCAGTTTTTGAGAAAGCTCAAATGAAGAATGTACCTTATGCTAGTGTGCATGGAAGTATCATGTATGCTCAAGTTTGCACTAAACCAGATATTGCTTTTGCAACAGGGCTTCTAGGCAGATATCAGTCAAATCCAGGTCATGATCACTGGATTGCTGCCAAGAAGGTTTTAAGATACTTAAAGAGAACAAAAAATAATATGCTGATTTATAGATATGTTTCAGACTTGCAACTAGTAGGGCATTCAGATGCAGATTTTGCTGGTTGTCAAGATGATAAGAAGTCGACGACAGGATACATATTTATGTTGGCAGGAGGTGCAGTATCATGGAAGAGCAAAAAACAGAAATACATATCTTATTCTACCATGCAAGCGGAGTTTGTAGCATGTTTTTTAGCTGCTACTCAAGCTATTTGGCTTCGGAACCTCATTAGGGAGTTATCAGTTTTTGATTTTGTGGATAGGCCCATACAGCTATATTGTGACAATAACTCTGCAGTGATGTTTATTAATAACAACAGAAGTCTCAAGGGGTCTAAACATATGGAGGTCAAGTTTTTGACTATAAAGGAATCAGTGCAGAATGGTGACGTTGCAGTAGATTATATTCCTACAGATGATATGATTGCAGATCCACTAACTAAAGGCCTACGCCCGTGTGTATTTGATCGACATGTCATTAGCATGGGCCTAGGAGCATCTTGGGATGATGTTATTTAGTGGAAGTAGTGTTTTATTTTTCTTTGAATAAAGTTTACATCTGTTTTTTGTTACAATTTAGTAACACTTTGATATATATATATATATATATATATATATATATATATATATATATATATATATATGTCAACTTTTTTTGCATTTAATAAATATTTTTTAATGGATTGTTATTATGTTGAATATATATATTGTTAAAAGTCTCAAGGTATTGCTAAAACCTTGAGTGAAAGCTAGGGGCATCCAGTTATTAGCATTGTGCATATGTCTTGTGATACATAAAGAAAGGTTAACCATAAGAATAAGACATATATGGGTTCATTGGAACCATAAATCATTCTCTAGTGGCACAAGTTTTTGTGACGCTTAAGGTAAGAGAATGGTGACTGACAAATGGGATCTCTTTATGAGAGATGTTATCCATTTGGCACACTACCATATTGAATCCATATCAATAAAGTTGAGGACATTCGTGACATGGAAGGTTCTGTGTGTATACATGCAGTTACCACAATGATTCAGTGTTTAAGACTTTATGGGATATGATTGACTATTAAGAATTATCTCTGGATCAATGTGCGCACATACAGTACGATTTCAATTAATATAGTCCAAGTGGGAGAATGTAAGAATTTTCCTAATTGTGGACTACATTAATTGATATTGTAATTTATCGTTTAACGTTTACCGTTTTACGGGGTTTGGTCTAAGGTAAGATAAAAGGTTTTTTAATTAGTCTAATATGGACTGGCTAGTGTGGGCCGAGTTGAGCTTAGCCCGTAATGAGGGGGACTGGCTGGAAACTCTATAAATAATGCTCAAGTCTCTCCTGTAACCCTAATTCTCATATGTATCCTCACCTAAGGAGTGTTTACCTAACATTAAACGTGAGGGGGGGCCGCCTCATTGAGCCAGTGATACGGAGGGTAATAGAGGAGAAGGACTTGCACATGGAACATTGTGTTTCCGCTTCCACTTCAAGAACAATGGATCCAAAAACATGTGTGTTATTCTTTCTGATCAATTATGCATGTTCTTGTTCTAATTATGGAGATCTTGGGGTTACGCAATTCGCATCCTACAATTATTCCTAGGACTCGACTGCCGTTGTTAAACCCATCTATGTTTATAACAGAACGGATGCCTATGCTACAGTTGAAACTTTTTAAGGATGTCAAAGTCCAATTAAGCCCCGATGGTCTTGCGCAGTGTCTTCTACAGAAGAGTGGAAGCACGGAGTGGGATTTGGTGTACTCGCTCCCGAATGACCCTTGTGACACTATGGACATTGCAACGCTATTGGCATATGCTGAGTTAACCTAAGCCCAAAATGCCTCTGCTTGCAGGGTTTTATGCCCAAGTGATAAGAAGAGTGGGACGTGCTTAATTTGACAAGAGGTTGCATAAGGAAAATTTCATTGAATTGTTCCCATGGTGAGGGATTTATAAAGCTTTTTCAAGTAAAATTACCTGACCTGGTAGATTTCCAACTATTCAATAACATAAGCCTAGAGGAGTGCAAGGTTAAGGGTCAAAAGAATTGTTCTTGCATGGCCTATGCTAATTCGGATATTAGAGGACCAGGCTAATTGATGTGGTTTGGCGATCTCATTGATATAAAGAAAATTAGCAATGTTGGTGATGACCAACATCTCTTCATATGGCTACCTACTTCCGAGTTAGGTAAATACTAGTATTGCTATTTGCATTGGATAACTGGTTTAGCGATTACTTTTTTTTTTTCCTTTCTTTGCTCCAATCTTTCATTACATCGATGCATCCCTCGTCAATGTCAGACTAAACTACTATTCTGTCCCTCACTATTATTTCTAATCTCCAAGTTTCTCTAATGAAGATAGATTCATCAGCGTACGGATGAAATCTTTTTTTCTGAAATTAGTTACTTAACTTCTTCCTATATGCTAGATTCAATCCGCAATCAATCCAAGAAACTAGTGACTATCACTGTGGCTTCAGCCACTTCGGGACTGCTTATCGTGGGCGTAGCATTGAGCATAATCTTGAAAAGAAGAATGAAAAGCCGAGGTAAGCTAACTACCTTTTATCTTACTTCATCTGGTCAAATTCCGGATCATTTTCTTCTTCTTGTGGAGATGTATGGCTTGAGAAACTAATTTACATCCCTTGTAGGCTTGCCAAGCGGGATGGATGATATTGACATGCCATTATATATTTTGCTACCGATGCTGTTGCTACCAACCTTTTCTCTCAAACAAAGAAACTAGGAGCAGGCGGTTTCGGTTTGGTCTACAAGGTAACGAGTTATAAATCGGTCAGTTGAAATAATTACAGAGGCTCACACTAAGTAAAATAGAACCAAATTGGCACAATTAAAAAATTTAAGACTAGTCAGTTGAAATAATTACAGAGGCTCACACTAAATAAAATACAACAAAATTGGCACAATTAAAAAATTTAAGACTATATTGGCCGTTGTACATCTCTCTCTCTCTCTCTCTCTCTCTCTCTCTCTCTCTCTCTCTCTCTCTCTCTCTCTCTCTCTCTCTCTCTCTCTCTCTCTCTCTCTCTCTCTCTCTCCCTCCCTCCCTCCCTCCCTCCCTCCCTCTCTCATCACCACAAAAGAAACTTGAGAGGAGGAGTAGAAAAATTTTCAACTTCCATCAACATGACCGATAATTCCATACCTCCATCATCGGTTACTCCAATGCACCCCATCGATAGAAACCTACTCCGGCCATTTGACATCTCGAATTTTCGTATTAGTTATTATGTGACATTCAGAAATTTTTGTATTCAAAAATAACACTTAGATTATAAAACTATTATAGAACTAAGTATTATTTACCTTAGAATTTGGATGGATATGTAGAAATTTAGTTGAATCGTGCATTTCATAAGACGCGGAGGATAATTTTCCGTCAATGTAATCATCCCGAGTCTGACGTGTTGAGTTAAATTGATAAACGTCATTGTGTGCATTATTAGTAGAACGGATTAATTGATAATGTCAACTTAGTTGTTAATGGGTAGTATTATCTCTTTAAAATCTAGTTAATTAGTATTTATGGATAATTAAGATCACTATTGGTGCAAAGGAAAGAAGGATTTTGTCATTTTCCTAATTGCCCACAAGCTTCTCAGATTAAGCCATACACTTGCCACTTGTCCTTACATTATCTCATGCATGGCCAAGTGTTCTCTCAAGAAGAGATCTCATGGCTAAGCTTGACACCTTAAATTTAAGCCATTATTACTTTAAATTGAGTCATCTTTTAAGTTCTCTCCACCTAGACACGTATTAAGCAAAGCTTTGAGAAAATGCCATCTAAAATTTCTAAAACACATGCATCCTTCCACCTAGCATTGAAGACATCATCTTAGCTTAGTTAGGCTTTAATAAAACTTCTTCTACTTTGGCTGTAACAACCCTTTTCACTTTGCAAAAAACCTCAAAAGAAATTTTCATGTGTTATTCTCACCTTTCAATCCTAGAATTAGAGAAATAAACTTTCTTTTGTAAGAACTACAAGGTGGTGACAACAATCGGTGGTTCATGTTTGTTCAAGAAAAGTGAAATTTCTAGAAATTAAATTAATTCAATCTACTTAGCACTTTAACTTGGTTGGTTGATTGAGGATGAAACTTTTACGTGCAAGTTATGGGTATAGTGGTTGTTATATAATCTTAACGACTTCTTGTATGTTCGTTCTGTTTCGTTATATCAGACTTTACCTAGTCAAATTGTTCATACTGCTAGAATTTATCTAGTTAGAGTCTGTTCATTTTGCTTGTTCTACAAGAATGCAACAAGTCAGAATTTGTTCATTTGCTTCATTCTGCTAGAGTTTAACTAGTCAGAATATGTTCTTTCTATTATATTTATCTTGATGATCTCTTACATGTTCGTTTTGCTTCATTCTATCAAAATTTAGAGTCGAAATCAATTCGGCTGCTTGTTCTGCCAAAATCTGTTCATTCTACTAGAGTTTAACGAGTCAGAATTTATTTGTTCAGCCATATTTACCTTGATGACCTCTTTCATGTTCGTTTTGCTTCATTCTGCTAGAATGTACCTAGTCAAAATATGTTCGTTCTACTTCATTCTGCCACAAATTTTCTAGTCAAAATCTATTTGTTCTACTGTTCAGCAAGGATTTAACTAATCAAAATATGTTCTATCTACTAGAGTTTAACTAATCAGAATCTGTTCGTTCTGTCATATTTGCCTTGATGATATCTTGCGTGTTTGTTCTACTTCATTTTATCATAATTCATAGTCAGAATTTGCTTGATAGAATTTGGAGCTAGAATCTGTTCATTCATTCTACAGAATTTCGAGTCAAAATCTGCTCATTCGTTCTACCATATTTTACTAAGTCAAAATCTATTTATTTTTTGAACCTATTCTTTTGTTCTATCAGCTTTAACGAAGTCTAAATGTACCTACCAGATTGTCCAGACTTTAATGAGCAGAATATACTTATTGTTCAAACTTAGAATGTACCCATTGATTATTTAGATTCTAACGATCGTAATGTGACTAAATGTTATTACTTACTTGATTACTTGATTGATTCATTAAATTGAGTTGAGAAATATGTGCTCTTATTATAAGTATGAATATATCATGGCTTGAATGAGATTAATATGCTTATGTCACCCATATAGTGGTGCGTGACGATGCCCCATGTGTCGAAATAGCCCGGGCAGTGTATGCTTCGGGAGTTGAGATGCCCCATGAATTGGGATGCCCTGTGGGCGGATGGTGCAAGATGCCTCGGAGTTGAAATGCCCCATGGGTTGGGATGCGTTGAGAGTGTTTGGGAGATAAAATTAATAATGAATAATATGCATGACCATGTGTAGAATCAAACATTATTTAAATTGATTATTTATACTAAAAACACGGTGTGCCATATGCATGAGTTTGGATAGAAATATTGTTGGATGACGATTACTGTAGTATATGAAAATTGGAAAAGGTTAAGTCTACTCATGTTTTTATCACACTTACTAAATTGTTATGAGGTGAAGTGGTAAGAACATTTTTCTAACTTCAAACTAGAGATTTTATTTACTAGGTTTTGGCTCATTTCTTTATTTTTCAAATGGGTAGGATGGATACCCCTTAACCTTTGCACTACGGAGTCCTTATGCACTATGAAGGGCTTTATGAAAGTGTGTTTAAACATGAGTTTGGAATAGTTATACCAAGTGTAGTTCTACTGTGTGGGTTGATATAGGAGATTTCATGGAATGGGCTTCCTATAGACTCGTCATTTGGTATCAAGACCTAGACAACAAGTTGGTTGGTCTGTTGAGGCACTTTGACCTTGATGATGGTGGTGACGTAGCGGAGGGAAAAGTTACCGATCCATGACTTTGGTTTGGACATTTGTATAGGCAGACTTTTGAAGTATAGTATGGAGATAGGTCTCTCTAACCCATATCCAGACTTTTATGTTTTGCTTGTAATATAGTAAAGTTGTAAATTCAAATGCAGTATAATAAAAGAAGTATAAGTATGATAGTTATATTTGTACGACTTTCTTTGTAAAATGGATTTTTGAAAATGGTTGATTATGCTTTTGCACGCTAAAAATTAATAATATTATAAGAAACACGTGTCACGCGTGACGTTATGAGCATCACAAGCTATGTACTATTGGCATGTACAACACCTCCTACCCTTACTTCCCTAATACATTGCTTACCAGTACTACAACCCTCGGGATAAGCGCACCACCTTCCTCCGCTACTTCTTGGTGGTGATGATTGCCCTTTTCATCATCGTTGGCACTGTGCTTCACCGTATGGCTCGTCCTGCCGCTCCCACTCCCCGTGTTCCTAGTCTGACTTGGCGAGGCTCACCAACTTTTCCGGCAACTGAATGGTCCGGTTTCAGATTGCAAGCCCCAACGAGAAGATGAAGATATCCTACACTGACATTTTCTTTTTCCTATGCTGACATTGGTCGTACATCCACTACAAGTCTGAGTCCTTGAGCGCGACCTGACTGCCGCCATTCGATCTGCCAGTTGTCCAGGCAAGTTTCGCAAATCGCAACCTTACCTTCGTGAACATGTATCAGCTGCGTTTACGATTATTGGTTGGAGATTTTCATTCTATGAAAAGATTGACATCTTTATAAAGATGCCGTGAAAAACACATTCTCTCTTTCTTTCTTTTCTACTTTTTTGAAGCTATGTTGCTTTATTCTTACTAGCTTGTACGTTAGCAGAAATTACGGTAGCAATGTCTAGTATAGTGAGAGGGCGATCGACAGTGACATGGAAAAAGTGAACAAACTATTGAAACCTTACCTTATTCGTCTCTGTCGTGAACGCAAAGTTGGAGGGTGACATGCACTTTGCATTCTTGGCTCTTTCCTCTTCGAGTCAGTTGATTAAGAAATTTAAAGAAAGTGCAACCGTAGAACTACAACAGTATCTTCTTGCCCAAATCACACGGAAACAACATAATCCGATGACTTAGATAGACTTGAGACCCCATCATGTACAATGAAAATCGGCCTTCTTTTTCTATTTTATTTTATTTTATTTCTTGGCTCGAAGAAAATCATGACTATGATTATTAGGTGATACTTTAACAGCCAAATGAGAGGGAAAAAAAATTGTTTTCTGCATGTAGAAATCACAATTGATACCTACAGCATGTATTTAATAATCAATTGTTGCAACACAATAGACAAATCGATATGATGTGCGTGATGACTCTAACTCAATTATCGCCTTAATTAGATTGACTTTTTGCGACTTTTACTCCGATAAAATTTCACTTGTTATTTTGTAGGATACAACTCTTTTACTGCTGATGTTAACAATGGAGAATTGAATTTTTTTTTTTCCTCCAAAAAGTGTAATACCGTTAGTATTTACTCAGACACAATGTTCTCTGTCCGATATTCCGATAAGAATTTGACGCCTGGTTCAATTATGTTAATAATGTCGCTCAGACTTAGCATCCTTTTCGTTGTTCTTGGGGAAACTACATAATGAACCATACTGGAGGCTGAGGCACCCACTCAAAATTTCAACTTTCGATAGCATTCGCTTTCTATTTCTTAATTCCAAAAGTATAACCCATAGCATTTACTTTCTGTCCCTTTTTTCTCTCCAATTTCTTTTCTTTTTATTCGGCAACTCCATATATTTCGGAAGACTAAAGTCGATTAAATTTGAATTGGACAAAAATTTGGCGTCAGAGAAGGGTAGTAAAAAACAAGAGCGACTTGATTTTGACTTCTTGGGTCCATCTTTCTTTTTCTCCTGGGCGGTGTAAACACTGCTGTCAAAAACATTTTTGAGGTTTTTTCTAGTCTTCTATTTTACTTTTTGAGTTTGTTCTTCATGTCTCACCTTTTCTCTTTTTTCCCCTTTCTAATGGATTCATGCACCAATCCAAATATTACTATTTTCTTCGCAATTCTAGGTTAAAGATATAATAATATTGACAAGTGAGTCGAGACAATATTTCCTTATCCAGGAAAAAAAAAAAAACTAGGTATGTGTCTAGGCATTTTCAGTTTGTTAAAATAATCACTACGCACATTAAATTTGGATGTGTTTCCTAAAACAATGATTACACATGAGATGAGAATGAAAAATATGAAAAAAAATTAAAATTAGTTTATGCTTTTGGGATGCGCATTGAATCCAAATAATAAGGCGGTTAATGTTTATAGAATTTATAAAAAAATCCAGTCATTTGGATTTGGTACGTGAAGGCTACGGGAATGTTGGAGACCAATTTCCGAACATTTGCGTAACTGGTCTTCTTGCTTGACCCACCTCAATCCAATCAGGAACTCCTAGGACTTGCACTTCACCAAACAAAGGTGTCTGTATATCTCTTCCTGTTATGCTACTTTGAGGAAAGCTCGAATCTTTTATCTAGTTATTTACTTCATCTCGTAGATCAAACAGAAGGGTTTGCAATGGCAGATCCTCCTATCTTCAGCTTTTTCTGCACTTCCATCATCGTTCTATCATTGCTGCCCCTATCCAATACAGCCGAAACCCTGAGTTCAGTTCAATCTATTAGAGAGGGAGAGACATTAGTTTCCCCGGGCCGAAAGTTTGAGCTCGGTTTCTTCTCTACCGGAAGCTCAAAGAATAGTTACCTGGGGATATGGTTCGTGGTCAGTCCTGAAACGGTGGTTTGGGTTGCTAACAGGAACAGTCCACTCACCGATTCAAATGGTACTCTGAAAATAAGCAATGAAGGTGAACTTGTTATTCTGAACCGATCAAATTGCATCATTTGGTCGACGAATTCAACCAAGGCTCTCAGAAACCCAGTTGCACAGCTCCTTGATTCTGGTAACCTTGTTCTTAACGAACACAACAGTTTAGATTCCGCTGACTACTCATGGCAGAGCTTTGATTACCCATCAGACACGTTTTTGCTCGGTATGACATTGGGATGGAACTTTAAAACTGGCTTGGAACGTCATCTGACTTCCTGGAGAAGCACGGATGATCCTTCCCCTGGAGACTATACACTTAAATACAAAATCGAAGGTTTACCTCGAATCGAAATAGTCAGCAATGGTTCCGTCAAAGTTTTTCGGTCTGGACCATGGAATGGAGTTGGACTCGGAGGTATGTCCAAGGTGTCGAGTCTTATTGCTAAAACCATCTTTGTTCAAAATGAAACGGCTGCCTATTTTGGGATTGAAATTTTTAAGGACGATATCACTGCCAAATTCACATTAAGCCCCGATGGAATTGTACAGACTCTTCTACTGAAGAGTGGAAGCACGAAGTGGGATCTAACTTTCTCGGTCCCTGACAACCCTTGTGACAACTATGGATATTGTGGCACCAATGGCGTGTGCCGAGTTAACCAAAACCTAAGATGTCTCTGCTTGCAGGGTTTTATGCCCAAGTCACAAGAAGAGTGGGACATGCTCAATTCGACAGGAGGGTGCATAAGAAAAGTTCCATTGAATTGTTCTCGTGGTGAGGGTTTTATGAAACTTTCGCAAGTGAAATTACCTGACCTTATAGATTTCCAACTATTCAAGAATATGAGCCTTAAAGAATGCAAGGTTGAGTGTCTAAAGAATTGTTCTTGCATGGCTTATGCTAATTCGGATGTTAGAGGAGCAGGCTGCTTGATGTGGTTTGGCGATCTCATTGATATTAAGGAAATTGACATTGTTGATTATGGCCAATATCTCTTCGTACGGCTACCTGCTTCAGAATTAGGTAAATATTCTGCATTGACTAGTTGGTCTAGCCTCTTTTTTTTGGTCTCAATCTTCATTACATCGATGTATCCTTTGTCAATGTCAGACTGAACTATCGTTCTGTCCCTTGCAATTTATTTCTAATCTAAAAGTTTCTCTAATAGAGATTGATTCATCAGCCTACAGATGAACTCTTTCTGAAATTAGTTACTTAACTTCTTCCTGTATGCCAGATTCAATCCGCAGTCTATCCCAGAAACTGGTGACTATCACTGTGGCTTCAGCCATTTCAGGATTGCTTATTGTGGGCACAGCATTAAGCATAATCTGGAAAAGAAGAATGAAAAGCCGAGGTAAGCTAAATACCTTTTCCTTACTTCATTTGGTCAAATTCCGGATTTTTTTTTTTTTTCCTTGCGGAGTTTATGGTATGGCTTGAGAAACTAATTTACATCCCTTGTAGGCTTGCCAAGTGGGATGGATGACATTGACTTGCCATTATATGATTTTGCTACCATTGCTGCTGCTACCAACCATTTCTCTCAAACGAACAAGCTAGGAGCAGGCGGCTTCGGTTCGGTTTACAAGGTAATGAGTTATAACTTAGCCAGTTCAAATAACTACGGAGGTCACACTAAGTAAAATTCATGCAGGGAATTCTTTCCACGGGTCAAGAAGTAGCAGTAAAAAGGCTGTCAAAATATTCGGGACAAGGTCCCGATGAGTTTATGAATGAAGCCCTTTTGATTGCGAAACTTCAAGATCGGAATCTTGTTGGGCTTGTTGGCTGCTGCGTTGAGGGAGAAGAAAGAATGTTAATTTATGAGTATATGCCAAACAAAAGCTTGGATTATTTCATTTTTGGTCAGAACCACTTTATCTTAGTTGCGTTTCACTCGAATCCTTATGCTTTTGTTTATGTCCATTGATACGTTCGCCATAAAATATACTAAAAACTTAATTAATTTTTTATGGGGTAGCTAAACGCTAACAACTTAATTAGTTTTTGATGGGGTTGAATGTATGCAGAGCATGGTAGGAGCTCTTCTTTGGCATGGAAAAGGCGATTTGACATTGTTTTAGGAATCGCCTGAGGACTTCTCTATCTCCACCGGGATTCGAAACTAAAAGTGATCCACAGAGACCTGAAAACAAGTAACATTTTGTTAGATGCTGACATGAATCCAAAGATTTCAGATTTCGGCCTGGCAAGGATCTTTCGAGGAGATGATACAGAGGCAGAGACAAGAAGAATAGTTGGTACATAGTAAGTCTCATCTTAATTCATTTGAACAGTGCACTATCCATCAGTATTTGGAAACACTAAAGCCTAATTTGCTTGATGCAGCGGTTACATGTCCCCAGAATATGTCATTGATGGAAAATTCTCTGTGAAGTCTGATGTTTTTAGCTTTGGCGTGCTTTTGTTAGAGATAGTAAGTAGCAAAAGGAATAGAGGATTCCAGCATCCTGATCATCATCACACCCTTCTTGGGCACGTAAGTGGTAAAGAATTGTTAAGACTTGCCATTTCCTTTTTGGCTAAACAGGATCAGATATTTCGTTTCTCTTAAAACCTCATCTCACTCTTTCTATGTTCCCCTAGACGTGTTTTCTTTTTCAATGCACGGATAGTGGTTGATCATGAGTAACTTAAATTTTTTTAGGCATGGCTTCTATGGAGGGCAGGGAGGGCTATGGAACTTATTGATGAATTTGAACGTGCCTCTTTCGTTGTATCTCAAGCAGAGAGATGCATTCAGGTGGGCTTGTTATGTGTCCAAAAGTTTCCTGAAGATAGGCCGACAATGTCTAGTGTTGTGTTCATGTTGGCAAATGAAGGAGCAACCTTGCCACTACCGAAAGAGCCCAGTTTCTTCATCGAGAGAAGTTCAGATACCTCGTGTGCATATTTCGTTAAGGAAGAATCCAACACATGCAATGTTGTCACGGTCACAATGCCGGAAGGTCGATAGGAATGCCATGATGGATGTCCCTGCAAAATGTAGACCAGCTTTCTCGAGGGCAAAGGACAGAAGAAGCATTCGATGTGGTGAAGTTGAATAACGAATTTTCGCCATAGCTTTGTCCTAGACTCTTTGAAAAGAGGGATATAATCTTCCAGCTTCCTTGGCATAGCCGAAAAACATTGACCGTAGGTCTAGTTAGCAGCAACCGTCCTACAAGGAATGATTGGCGTTAACATGGATAATTTTTGCAATTTTATAATTTTCTTCTTTTTTCTGTTCTTTCTTTTTTTATCTCTTTCTTCCTCTGCAGGTCGTCAGGAACTCATTTGAGGCCGGAAACGGTCGACCTCATCGGCGTCGAGTGTGACGTCCCAGTCCGCCACAGACTAACGTGGGTTATCAATCTTTTTACTTATAACACAAGCAGAAGCCAAAAGTATAAAATCAAATAGAAAATACAATAATGGATGGACGGTGGACGCCGAAGAAGAACAAACTATCATACTTTCATTTCTTATCTTTAAAATTTGTACATGGGTGATTTTCATCGGGCTACAACTGGGAGGTCAAAAGGATATACTACTCCCATCAACTATCATCACTGCCACCATAACTGCACCCCCCACAACTATCGACATCATCAATCACCTATCTGCAAAGGTCCTATCCCAGAAAGTGCCAAGACCGTGCCCAAAAATATCCTATCTTCCAGCTCCCTGAACTACTCCCTACCTCTGCCATCCTCGTCGCTGCTACTGTCCTCTGGATACGGCAAAGGACCTATTAGAAGTCCTCCAATCTTCACGTATATCGCAATGAAGTATAGGCAAAGCGACCTGCAGGCGAGCCTATATCTATCCATAACATTGACGTATACCTCACGAATTTCATGGAAGGAAGCGCGGGTTGGTAAACTCATACAACTGTCCCTCAAACTCTACAGGGGCTCGGTAAAGGGATATGGGGGCAGTAGGATAGGCAACCATATCTAAAGATATGAAAAATTTAAATATCAACAAAGATGAAATAATGCCTAGCAAATGAAATATCCAAAACTCTATACTATACATCACACATACAAATAATCTAAGACCTGCAACTCACTCAACAACTATGGTATAAACAGTACTATATGAGACCAACTAAGATCGAGTAGACTATAACAACAGGATAGCTACCTCAAGTATTCTAGACTCACGACATAAGGACCTAATGACTCAACAAACAACTCGACCACACATGCACATACGATTAGCATGTTTTAGTTCTCACTTTTCCAATCAATGTTTTCATTCCAAGACACATAGAAGTCGGTTCGTTGTCCAGTCCGTGCAAGGAATCCCTATCTAGAGGCCAGTTCGCTGTCCGACCCTCGTGGGCTTCTAGGGTTCACTGTCCCTAGGCATCTCTCCCCGAGACATCTAGGGTTCGTTGTCCGAACCCAATAGGCATTATCGGGGCATCATCAGTTCGCTATCCCTAAGCATCTCTCCCCAAGGCATCTAGGGTTCACTGTCCTTAATATTCCAAGATTTGCTATCCCCAGGCATCTAGACTCCTATGGGGTGTCGTCGGTTCGCTGTCTAATGGTATTCATTATGGGTTTTCTTAATCATACAAATCATGTACATTTATCTTGTCTTTAAGCATGCGACTAGGGCTACGCATAGTTCCACGATAGAACCTGGAACTTGAAAACCGAACCGATGGAAACCTACATGTTCCAGGTCTTGAAAAATGAGCGAACTCTTCCCACAGGACAAGTGGTAGCAGTAAAAAGGCTGTCAAAATATTCGGGACAAGGTCCCGATGAGTTTATGAATGAAGTCTTTCTAGTCGCCCAATTTTAGCACAGTAATCTTGTTGGACTTGTTGGCTGCTGCATTGAGGGAGAAGAAAGAAGGTTAATTTATGAGTATATGTGTTAAAAAATGATCCATTTTTGAAAAGATCTAGACTACACCAGACTTAATGGAGAAAGAAAAAAATGGCGGCAACAATTTGTCCAAAGTTGAAGATTCTCGTACGTTGGAGAAACTTCTAGTAACATGCATGCAAGAAAATGCAAGAAGACTCAAATATTGAAGAACTTTCTGGTACGTGGGCAGCAGACCACGTGGGCAGCAAATAAACAAAAGAAAAAGTAAACAAGTCAACAAAAGCTGAGGAGCTGCAGAATAGAAAAATGCAGAAAAATGGAGAAGCCACCGGAAGGTCCGGAAGAAGCCGCACAAGCAGGAGATAAAAAGCAAACTTGTAATTTTATATTGATTTTTGTACTAGATGTCGGTGGAGGATGGCGGTGCTCACGCCTATAAATAGGAGTTGGATGTCTGTTGTTCCTTGTAGCCGAAAAACTAGAAACACTTCCCTTGTAATATCAACTTCCATAATAAAAGTTCATTTTTTACCTATACTCCCTTGCCTTTGTAGTCCACTTATATCCACCCATATTTCACACATACACACTTGCACACACGAACGCTTCCGCAAAAACATCCAACAGTGGTATCAGAGCCACGTCTTTGGTTGGTATTAGGCGTTTGTCCTACCTACCCACTCCTAAAACTATCCTTTCCAAATACCCACTAACTAAACCATGGCCAACTCTACCTCATCCTCATTTCCCATTTCCATTTTTGATGGGAACAACTATGACTTTTGGAGCATAAAAATGACTACATTCTTGATGGCCCAAGACTTATGGGACATCGTAGAAAAAGGTTGCGAGGCTCCGCCAGAAGGTGCAAGTGTTTCGAAGGATCAACTACAAAAGGATGCAAGGGCGCTATATTTTATCCAGCAAGCACTCTCGAAAACCGTATTTCCAAGAATTATTGGACCAAGGACTGCAAAAGAGGCTTGGGATATTCTACGAGAAGAATTTCAAGGATCGGAAAAGGTACGCACTATTCGTCTTCAAACTTTGAGAAGAGATTTTGAGAATTCTAAAATGAAAAATTATGAGACCGTACAAGAATATTGTGGAAAATTAAAGGAACTCATTAATCAAATGAGAGCCTATGGAGATGGGATAACTGATCAAAGGGTTGTTGAGAAAATATTGGTGTCACTTACCAAAAAATACAACTCCATAGTTACAACTATAGAAGGAACTAAAGACTTGACGACCCTATCAATAAGTGAATTAATTGGCTCTCTAGAAGCACATGAGAAAAGACTAATGGCACAAGATGAAGATTCAGTTGAAAGTGCCTTTCAGTCTAAAGTAAATATACGGTCTCATCAAACTAAAAATGGTGGAAGGAGCTCATGGAAAAACAAAAGAGGAGGAGAAATTATAAAAAAGGAAAATTATCCACCTTGTGGTATTTGCAAGAAAACAAATCATTTGGAGAAGGATTGTTGGTTTAAAAATAAAAAACAATGCCGCTTTTGTAAAAGATATGGCCACGTAGAAAAAGATTGTCGCTCGAAAACAAATAATCGAGCAAACTATGTAGAAAAAAAAAAGTGAAGAGAATACATTCTACGCAGGCCAAGCGGCAAATGACAATAAAAGTGAAACATGGTACATCGATAGTGGGTGTAGCAATCACATGACGGGGGATGAATCCATTTTCACTGATATTGATAAGTCGGTGAAATCCCAAGTAAAGTTGGGCAATGGTGCATTAGTAGATGTCAAAGGAAAAGGCACCATCGCCGTGGGAAACGAATAAAGGCCCAAAATATATACATAATGTATATCTAGTCCCTCGTCTTGCACAAAATCTTTTAAGTGTGGGCCAAATGATACAAAGTGGGTATTCTCTATATTTTAATAGAGATACCTGCATTATCTATGATAAATATAAAAATATCATTGCCTTTGTTAAGATGAAAAATAACAATTTTCCTATTCAATGGAAATATGTCAAAGATATAGCCATGAAAGCTCAACTTGATGATTCATGGCTATGGCATCAAAGATTTGGCCACTTCAATTTTGCTGGGCTAAAAATTCTCCATCAGAAAAATATGATGAGAGATTTTCCAGCCATCACAGAAATTTCAGATGTTTGTGAAGGCTGTCTTCTTGGAAAGCAACAGAGACAGTCCTTCCCATCTGGAGGCACATGGAAAGCTAAGAAGCCATTAGAACTTGTCCACACGGACGTGTGTGGTCCGATGAGGACACCTACACCCAGTCAAAATAAATATTTCATCCTATTCATTGATGATTACACAAGAATGACGTGGGTATACTTTCTTCGAGAAAGATCTGAGGTTTTCTCTATCTTCAGAAAATTCAAGAACCATGTCGAGAATCAAAGTGGCCAAAGAATCAAAGTCCTAAGGAGTGACAGAGGCACAGAATACAATTAAAAGGAGTTTAATAAATTTTGTGAAGATGAAGGAGTCCATCATCAACTAACTGTTGGCTATGCCCCAGAGCAAAATGGAGTAGCTGAAAGAAAAAATAGAACCGTCATGGAGATGGCAAGGTCTATGCTAAAGGAGAAAGGCCTTCCCAACACTTTTTGGGCAGAAGCAGTTTATATTGCAGTATACCTGTTAAACAGGTGTCCAACTAAAACTGTTCAAAATAAAACACCAGTCGAAGCATGGAGTGGACGGAAGCCTTCAGCAAAGCATCTCAAAGTGTTTGGATGCATATGCTATGTCCACATCCCTACTCAGAAAAGGAGTAAGCTAGATGAAAAGATAGAAAAGGGAATATTCCTTGGCTACAGTGACCAATCAAAAGGCTATCGGATTTACAACCTAAGAACTAAGAAGCTTATGATTAGTCGAGACGTCGAGTTCGACGAAAATGCTGCCTGGAATTGGGAGGACGAGAAGATCGAGAAGAAGTATATCACCTTGCCAGACATACCATCTACTCAAGAGGAGTCAACGTCACAAGAAGAAGGAGAAGTACCGGATTCCACCACTCATGACATAACTCCACCAAGCTCTCCAAGAGTAACGCAAGAAGAATCTACTCCAGAGTCTCCGATTACTAAGGGTAAAAGCCCTTAGAAGAATTTACGACACATGCAACTTCGCTATTTTGGAACCAGAGAACTACGAACAAGCATCCAAAGATGAAGTCTGGATAAAAGCCATGGAGGAAGAGATCAAGATGATCGAGAAAAATGAAACTTGGGAGCTTGTCGATCGACCCGAAGACAAAGAGATCATTGGCGTCAAGTGGGTCTACAAGACAAAGCTCAACGCAGATGGATCAATCCAGAAGCATAAAGTAAGGCTTGTGGCGAAAGGATACTTGCAACAACCAGGTATCGACTATACTGAAACTTTTGCTCCTGTCGCTTGCCTTGATACTATTCGAGCACTCATAGCCCTAGCGGCACAAAAAGAATGGAAGATCTATCAACTAGATGTAAAGTCAGCATTCCTAAATGGATATCTTCAAGAAGAAATATACATAGAACAACCACAAGGCTTTATCCTCAAAGGCCAAGAAGAAAAAGTTCTCAAACTCAAAAAAGCCTTGTATGGGTTAAAACAAGCACCGCGTGCGTGGTATAGTAGAATCGATGAATACTTTATCAAGCAAGGATTCAGGAGGAGTATGAGTGAGCCGACACTCTACATCAAGACCCAAGGTAAGTCCGACACTCTCATTGTCTCTCTATATGTAGATGATCTCATACATACAGGAAACAATGAGACAATGATCCAAGAATTCAAAGAAGAAATGATGAAGACATTTGAGATGACAGACTTGGGCTTGATGCATTACTTCCTTGGCATCGAGATCAACCAAAATGAAGGAGTTTTCATCTCGCAAAAGAAATATACCATGAACCTCCTGAAGAAATTCAAGATGAACTATTGCAAAGCAATTTCAACTCCGCTCATGACAAATGAGAAACTATTGAAGGAAGATGGAGCAGAAAAAGCTGATGACTCCCTCTACAGAAGTCTGATTGGCAGTCTGCTATATCTCACTGCTACACCACCGGATATTATGTATGCGACAAGTCTACTATCACGATTCATGCAAAGTCCGAGTCAAATTCACTTTGGAGCTGCCAAGAGAATTCTCAGATATTTACGAGGAACTATAGATTACGGCATTTGGTATCGGCCAAGTGCAAATACCAAGCTCATTGGCTATACTGATAGCGACTGGGCTGGTTCAGCTGATGATAGGAGAAGTACTACTGGCTATGCCTTCACACTGGGTTCTGGAATATTCTCATGGGCATCCAAAAAACAAGACTCAGTGGTACAGTCTACTGTCGAAGCTGAATACATCGCAGCTGCTACAACTGCCAGTCAAGCAATATGGCTTCGAAGAATTTTAGAAGACATTGGAGAAGCACAGATGGAAGCAACTCCGATACTTTGCGACAATAAGTCCGCAATTGCTATATCAAAGAATCCAGTATTCCATGGAAGAACCAAACATATAGACATCAAATATCACTTCATACGAGAGGCGCAAAATAACAAAGAGATCGAGCTGAAATATTGCAAAACCGAGGAACAAGTAACGGACATCTTCACTAAAGCACTACCGCTAGCCAAGTTCAAGACATTGTGGGAAATGCTTGGAGTATCACAAAAATGGATCAATGAGTGTTAAAAAATGATCCATTTTTGAAAAGATCTAGACTACACCAGACTTAATGGATAAAGAAAAAAATGGCGGCAACAATTTGTCCAAAGTTGAAGATTCTCGTACGTTGGAGAAACTTCTAGTAACATGCATGCAAGAAAATGCAAGAAGACTCAAATATTGAAGAACTTTCTGGTACGTGGGCAGCAGACCACGTGGGCAGCAAATAAACAAAAGAAAAAGTAAACAAGTCAACAAAAGCTGAGGAGCTGCAGAATAGGAAAATGCAGAAAAATGGAGAAGCCACCAGAAGGTCCGGAAGAAGCCGCACAAGCAGGAGATAAAAAGCAAACTTGTAATTTTATATTGATTTTTGTACTAGATGTCGGTGGAGGAAGGCGGTGCTCACGCCTATAAATAGGAGTTGGATGTCTGTTGTTCCTTGTAGCCGAAAAACTAGAAACGCTTCCCTTGTAATATCAACTTTCATAATAAAAGTTCCTTTTTTACCTATACTCCCTTGCCTTTGTAGTCCACTTATATCCACCCATATTTCACACATACACACTTGCACACACGAACGCTTCCGCAAAAACATCCAACAATATGCTAAACAAAAGCATGGTTTACTTCATCTTTAGCTAGAACCACTTGATCTTTGCGAGTTCCTTTTCACTCGATTCCTTGTGCTTTTGTTTCTGTCCATTGATTCCTTTGCCAGAATATACAGCTCAACGCTAACAACTTCATTAATTTTTAATGGGGTTGAGCGCGTGCAGATCATGACAGAAGCTCCTCTTTGGAATGGAAAATGTGATTTGACATTGTTTTAGTAATCGACCAAGGACTTCTCCATCTCCACCAGGATTCAAAACTACAAGTGATCCATTGAAACACGAAAACAAGTACCATTTTGTTAGATGCTAACATGAATCCAAAGATTTCACATTTCGGCCTGGCAAGGATCTTTCAAGGAGATGATACAGAGGCAGAGACGAGAAGAAAATTTGGTACATAGTAAGTTTAACATCTTAATTCATTGGAACAGTGCATTATCCATCAGTATTTGAAGAAACTGAAGCCTGATTTGCTTGATGCAACGGTTATATGTCCCCGGAGTATACCTTTGATGGAAAGTTCTCTATGAAGTCCGTCATTTTCAGCTTTTGCGTGCTTTTGTAAGAGATATTAAGTAGCAAAAGGAATAGAGAATTCCAGCATCCTGATCATCATTACACCCTTCTCGGGCACGTAAGTGGTAGAGAATTATAAGACCCGACGCTTCCTTTTTCGCTAAACAGGACCGGCTATTCCCTTTCTCTTAAAACCTCATCCCGTTCTTTCTATGTTCCCCTAGACACGTTTTCTTTTTTGATGCATGGACGGTGGTTGATCATGAGTAGTTTAAACTTTTTAGGCATGGCTGCTACGGAGTGAAGGGAGGGCCACGGAACTCATTGACGAATCTATATGTGCCTCTTTTGTTGAGTCTCAAGCAGAGAGATGCATTCAGGTGGGTCTGTTATGCGTCCAAAAGTTTCCTAAAGATAGGCCAACATTTTCTAGTGTTGTCTTCATGTTGGCAAATGAAGGAGCAACCTTGCCACTGCCCAAAGAGCCCGGTTTCTTTGCCGAAAGAAGTTCAGGTAGCTTAGATGCATATCTAGTTAAGGAAGAATCCAGCACAGTCTATGTTGTTACGGTCACATTGCCTGAAGGTCGATAGAAATGCCACCGTGGATGTCTCTACAGAATGTAGACCAGCTTTCTCGAGTACAAAGGACAGAAGAAGCATACAGTATTGTAAAGTTGAATAATGAATTTTTGCCATGGCTTTCTCTTAGACTCTTGGAGAAGAGCAGATGATGGTTTAGAGCCACAAATAGAAGAGAGCAGCAATACGTGAATAAAATCTATGGTTGATCATTTGTTTCTGGGCCAGTGCTAATCAAGAGGAAATGGAGGAATAGAGAACCTAACTACAAATTGGAAGAGAGCAGCAATATTACTTATTGTAAAATTGAAAACTCTTTGCTAAAATATTTTGAAGCTCTATTACATGGTTAATTAATATTACATGACCAGTAATTTAACCTAAATCCTAAAAGGAATGAGAGAGAGCAAATCTGAAAAGCAAGAATGGGCATAGCAAGCAATTAAGCACCGCTTCTTCCTTGTCAAGAAATTCCTGATCCCTCCCCCCCTCCCCCTCTCTCTCTCCCTCCCTCTCTCCCTCACTCACACACACACAGACGAAGTTTTCATTTTCTCTCTCATCATCATAAAAGGGCAAAACTCGAGAGGAGGAGAAAAATTTTCCAGCTTCCTTTGACGTGGCCGATAATTGCAGACCTTCGGTCTCCGACTACCCCGTACCACCGCTGGGAACCCACTCTGACTATCCTCCGGCGGAGTGTCCAACACTGCCTACCCTCACGCGGCGCCACCACCCCAGTAGGCTGCTTACCAGTACTACAACCCTCAGGATCGGCGCACCACCTTCCTCTGCTACTTCCTGGTGGCGATGATCGCCCTCTTCATCATCATCGGAACCGTGCTTGATAGTCTGGCTCGTTCTCGGGCCTCAACTCCCTGAGTTTCGAGTCTAACTTGATGACGCTCACCAATTTCTCCAGCAATTGGGTGGTCTGGTTCCAGGTAATATACCCTAACAAAAAGATGAAGATATCCTACGCTGATACTGAGTCGAACATCTACTACAAGTTCGAGCCCTTGAGCGCGATGCAACTACCGCCAATTGCCCAAGTGAGTTTTGCAACCGTGGACTCATATGTAAATGGGTGGGCTACGAGCAACATAAATGCAGAGCGAGCAAGTGAAGCTGCGAACTTCCAAGTGAGGCTCGCGTTAATTCACTGTAGGAGGTGACGCTGGCTCCCTCTCTCAAGCCACGCCAACGCAGCATTGTCAGAGTCCGAGGCGGCAGCATATTTACATCAGCAAGTTGGGCTGGCAAGTCCTCATATTCAAGGCGAAAGCAGGCCTAATGTCGTGTTGAAATAGTTTGTTCTCACGAGAAGACTTGACTGATGAAAAAATACTCTTGATTATGAAAAAAATTACTAATAGTTAGGAAAAAAAGTGAATGTTGACATGAAAAGTGGTGATCTTCATCATGAAAAGTGGTGATGGTGGGGATAATGTACCTATTTCCAAAAGATATGTTGATTGATTGTCTATAAATAACACCGAAACATAAATTGTTCATAACAACTATTCTAAACAACTTCTTCTCCGTAACTCTCTTCTTCTCTTTTCCTACACAAAACTTAACACATTCAAGGTGAAATTCCAAGAAAGAAATTGAATAATTACTTAACTCATTTTTCTGCAACTTTAATGTATATCCTTGAAGTATATTTGTTGTAAACTCGGTAGCAATGATAGTGGGGGCAAATAATACCTAAAAGATAGAGATCATCATCACGCATCAAAGATTCATATCTACTACTCTATTTTCATTAGCAATTAAATTTCTCAAACAATCTTAAGGTGTTATTTTCATGAAAATAGAGATGGTGGCTACATCAAGTGCTTGCAATCTTAACAGATAAGCATTATTGAAACTTTTGTTCTTGTTTATGTGCTTGAGTCATCTTTCTTGTGACATCATAGATTATATTACCTTGGCTGTAGTACTTCGAAATTTTTGAATAAAAGTGATACGGTATCCTGTGATAATCTTGATAAGAAAATGATGATGAAAGGAGGTGCCTTGGCTAGATTCTCAGTGCTCTATTCGATTGTTTATATGAAACTTTTCGGTCCTACACAAATCCCAAAGACATTTGGAATACGTTGGAGACCTAATAAAATAATGACAAAAAAGGTACCGATAGATTTACCACTTTGAGATATTTTGAAATTGTCACGATTAATGAAAAAATATGTCTCTAAGCAAGTGGAAGAACTTCAAATATATGTTGCCAAACTCAAAAACCTTATGATTGAAATTTCTAAGCATCTTCAAGTTGTTGCAATTATTTCACAATTACCCTCAACTTGTAATGATATGAAAAATAATTTTCCGCATAATTGAGAACCTAATTGTGGGTAATTTGATAAAACACATTTGAGTTGAGGAAGGTCCTTGAGACTGAGGGGCTAATTACATGAAAGAAGTTACAAACAATGTGCAATTTATTTTAGAATGACAACATGACCAGAGACAGAGAAAATAAGAGGTAAACAAATCACGATATGGTTTAAAGAAAATATTGAAACAATGACATAAAAATTTGATTCAATGGTGTTATCATATGGATTTAAGCATAACAATGATAATAAGTGCATTTACTCAAAATTTACCAAAGATTATGGAGTTACAATCAGCTTTTATGTAGATGATATGTTAATTGTTGGTACAACTAAGCATGGCACAAATTAAACTAAAAAATATCTATCTTTTGAGTTCAAGATGAAAGATTTGGATATAATTTAAGGTATGAAAGTGACCAAACATAATGAGGGTTATACTTTAAGTCAAGGCCACTATGTGGAGAAAATCATTCAAAAATATCATAACTCGGGAATTAAAAAGTCAAATATACCATATGATGTATCAATTAAAATAATGGAAAATACTGAGCAACCTTCATCGCAATTAGAATATACTAGTGCCATTGGAACTCTGATGTATGCTATGCATTGTACTAAACCGGATTTAACCTTTTTTTGTGTAGATTGTTTAGACTTACTAATAATCCTAGTACTTTGCATTGGAAGGCAATATGTAGAATTCTTGATTACAAGCTCCATTTGTCTCATGAAAAATGTAACAATTTTGGAAAATATTTTTTCTATAAGTTATTTTACAAGAAAATAACAATATTTTTCAGTTTTTGGTTTATACCTAAAAATGACTAGAAAATATTTTCTATCATTTGGTTAAAAAAATCTAATTTTATTTTTCTAAAACATATATTATTCAATTGTGAGTTATGCATAGGAAGTTAGGAAACCGAGTATAGGCACCAGGGTCTCGGATTTGGCCTCAATGGATCTCGGCCTCTTCATTGTGGACCCAAGCGTAGCCTTGATGGACCAAAGTATCATATTCGGGCAAGAGCTTTGGGGTCCCAATCTCGACCTCAACAGACCTAGGCGTGGATGTCTAAGACCTGAGCCTGGCCTCGATAGACTTGGGCATGATTGTCGAGGTCTCAAGCTTGGCCTTCATTAACCCGAGCAGGCACCAGCATCCCAAACCTAGCCTCAATAGACTTGAGACCCAAGCTCAGGTGCTAAGGACTCCGGTAGGGACATCGTCCCGAGCCAAAGTGCCGGGGTCTCAAGCCCAATCTTGATGTATATGGGCGTGAGCACTAGGGACATTGCCCTAGCCACATTAAACTCGAGCTTGGGTGCCAAGTTTCTAAGCGAGGCTACAATGGACACTAGTTTGGGAGGCGTCGATAGACCAAATCCCAAGCACAAGTTCTTAGGCTCGAGCGTTGTAGACCTAGCCCGATCTCAATGGACTCAAGTCTAGGTGTTAGAAATCTGGGCACAAGCACTAGGATCAAGGATTAGGCCTCTGTGGACTTAACCCGACGCATCAAGGAGTCAAGCAAAAATATCAAAGTCTTAGGCCTAGCCACTGGCGTTCGTATCTCGAGGCCAACCTCTATGGACCCAACCCCAAGCACGAGGTTTCGAGGCTAGCCTCTTTGGACCCAAGTGCAGCTTCCATGGACCCCAGCGGACTTCGACTTTAGCCCAAGGTCATTGTCAAGAGTCCAAGGACAAGCTTTGGAGTTCCCATGGCCATATGTAAATCTTATTTTATTTTTCTATCTAAGTGTCAATATCTAATCATATTTTGGAAAATAATCAATTTTTTAAAGGGGAAATCATTTCCTTTGAATTTAAGCATAGATTTTATGTTAACTTGTAAAAGATTTTCCATTAACTCATTTTCTTAACTGATCCAAACACCAAAAAATTAAAGGAAAATATTTTTTGCAAAACAAAAAGAGCCTTAAAGAAAACAATACATTGTAGTCTATTTTATGAAAGACAACCAACAATATTAGATGGATATTCAGATACTAGTTGAATAACTAGAACAATTTATAACAAGATGATATCTGGAAGGGTTTTTCAAGCTAAAAAATGGTGCAGTTTCATGGTATCAAAGAAGCAAACAAATATAACTCATTCAACGAGAAATATGAATTGATAGCATTATCAAGAGCTGGTAAAAAGGCTGAATAGTCGCAAAATTTGCTATTAGATGAAGAATTATGGCCACAACCAATGGCAGCCATACTTTTACATTACAATAGTGAGGCAAAAATGTGTAAGGCACATAGTAAAATATGCAATGGAAAATTCAGACATTGGTTTGCGACATGAGCATGCTTGATAATTAATTGTGGATGGAATTATTTCAATAATCTATGCTCGGACAAATAATAACTTGGCTAATCCATTCACTAAGGGACTCTCGAGAGATTTAGCTAGTAGCTATCGCGACCTAATCCCGAGAGAGAAAGAGAGTTAGGTTTAGGGATATTGTCAACTTCAGGCCGATGGCCTTTCATTGACTCGAGCTCTACCAAGCCCATACCTCACCCAACATCAAGCAAGGAGTCGCCACTAGCCTTTTCGGCAGCTAAAAAGCAAGTAAGATATGGAAGGATATCTTATCATTTCTGCAACCAGAGATTCTAGACTTAGGACTTGGTTACATTAGTCTTAAGATAATGCCCTTTGGGTACCTAACTCGATTAAATACTAACTAAGGCCATAGCAACCAAATGATCATCCAACGATATAGGCCATATGCCATTGGAAAGCTTGAAATTTTGCCTAAAACTTTGATGAAGAACGTGTTATCAAATCTTGAATGTATGATTTTATAAGAATTTAGGAATGCATGGAGGTCTGACTGTGAACCAAAATTCCAAAATATTACCGTAAATTTAGGAGGATGGCTGAAAATAGCAAACGAACTTTTTACTTTCTGAAAAACTTTGTCAATACAGATATGAATGTGATGAACATTTTTCGTGGGGAAGAATCATTAGATTCTAAACACAGAATTTGTAAAAATTAGAGAGTACGTGAAGGTCAACTTGGAAATTAAGATTCCAGAAACCAGCACGTCTCTTTGAATGGTGTTCGTACCGACTAAATCATCTCAGATTTTTATGAAAATTTTATATGACCTAGACCAAGATGTGATGAACAAATCCCGTGAAGACATCAACAACATAAATCGCATAATAAAAATTCATAAAAATTTGACAAAACAGCCAAATCAGACAGAACATAACACATTCAGAGTTCACATTTTAAACCTAAGATCACAGCACAATTTTAGCATGCAAACGACGTCATATGATGACTTATGATGTATCAAAATGAAGATAATGAAGATTACTAGCATTCTCTAGTTGATCACGTCATGAAAATCAGCCATATACATCATTATATCGTCAACATCGCGCAATCAGTCCAGAAATCGAATTTACACTATCAACATCCGCTAATCATGCCTTAACAGCCATTGATTAACATCATATCCACACATATCCATCTCAAACTATCATTGAGCATTTAGAATGAGGATCCTAGCCCCAGCCACATGTGGGTGAGCCGAAAATTATCACAAGTGGCCTCGCTTCATCGGATCAAAGGCTTAAAGAGTATTACCTTGGTTTTCTTGTTCGTGGAGCTCAAACGAGCTAATCAACCACCTCTAGACTTCAAGGAATGGCCGAGCGTAGCTCCTCAAGAAATGCTTTGGAGAACCGGATAACAAATTGTATCTATCTTCTATATCCAGCCATTTCTCATTAGCGAGCACCACCAACATCCATCAGAACATGAAACGCAGATAAACATAGAACAAAAGACATACAAGAAGGCATGTGCAGATTCATCTTCTGAAATAATGAAACATGATTGAAATTGAGCACGAATAATGAATAATCAGTAAATAGCAGTCCTTCTATATCAACATGTCTGCGAATGAATAATTTCAGATTTCTACTCTGTGAGGCATTTCATCGAATACCTGATGTGCAATCGACGGATGAATGGATTGTAACTATTGAACTAGCAGATATACTTCAACACAGGGAGAGCATAACACGTGTAGTTGACATAACAAGGGAACATAAGAATCTATGTGGCCATACACGAATGTGGCAGACCAATTTCAGCGACGTCTCAGTTTCAAATACGAGTCAATTATGTCTGACAATCAACAAAACAAAACATGCACACAAGACTGGCTTAGACGATTCCAGTGTAAATCGAAAATTTCGTCGAGATAGTGAAGGAAGCCGCGACGATGAACGCTTCAGACGAGCTTCGCACGGGAACCAGTAGGACATTTCATCGTACAGTGCTTCCAAAGCGGAGGAGTGAATCGAGGGAGCCACTAGTCGAGCATGAAGAGCGCGTACACCGAAGGAGGAGGCCGGTCGTCATTGTCAGCGAATGTGGAGGGGGTCGCCGGACGCCGGAACAAACCGCCGAGCTCGCCGGATCAACTACCGTCGTGGAGATCGGGTTGCACACCGGGGCGAAGATCGGCTGGCATCGTGGTTCGCTTCCGTGAATCTTTAGGTTTAGAGCAGACGTCGAAGGATTAGTGGGAATCCTCTTCGTCCTCTGCTCGATGTTCGCTCCAAATACATGCAAAGATGAGCTCGTGAGATTCCTCCAGAGAGAATCAGCGGGAAAATCCGAGATAGAGAGAATCGGTGGAAAGAGAATGATGGAGAGAGAATGAGTGGCGGCTGGAGAATCCAAAAATTGAGAGCCCTCTCCGTGTTCTCTGCCGAATTGAAGTTCTCGGCCTAGCTTGGAGGACGAGAGATAGAGAGTTTTTTTGGGAATAGAGGAGTTCGGTCAATGAAAAAGATGAGAGAGAATCAGTGGAGATTGCTTGCTTCGCTCTTCTCTCTTTTTGGTTCGATTTCGCTCCCTTTTTGTCTTCGACCGGCGAGTACCTCAGCCGACAACCTCTTTCTTTCCTTCAGCGGACCATGGCCCCCCAAACCACCTTCGATCCTCCTGTCTCTTCTGTTTTTTCTTCAGCCAAACCTTGGCTGAACCAACCAAGGCCGCCAATGCCCGCTCCTCTCTTCCGCTCCGTCCGGGAGCGAACGCCCTCCTCCGTGTCGAGCATGCTCCCCTAGCTTCAGCCGAATCGGATCTTCTCCGTTAGCCCTCTCTCCAGCTCTGCAGCCTTCTCGAACAGCAAGGGCTCGCTCTCGTCGCTCGTGGTTGCTCTTCTCGCGTCACAGGCACTCGCACGGCCACCGCGCGCTTCCGTTCGTTTTGGTTCCATCACAGACGTTTTTCTCTCCTCTCATAGGCGCACGTGGGGCCTTTTTTAATGTCTCAGATGGGCTTTGAAATCATAAAATAGATCGGCTAGAAAAGAGAACAAAGAGATGGGCCAAGGGAATTAATGATGGGCTGGTCTAATAGATGGAGGGGCTTAGAGGGCCGGTATATATATTTTAAATAAACGGATACCAAAAATGTCGACAAAAATTTGAATATCAACAGTAGTATCGCCAAAGGAATGGTTCATAGACCAATTGATATTAGTCAGGTATTGTGGAAGCCTAATTTTGTAATTTCTAACGAAATATTAAAGTTCAATGGGTAACAAAAAGTTATTGTATATTGATGATGATCGAGTACCGGGGCACAAAGTTAATATTCATGGAAAGTTAAGAGGATGAGTGTAAAAAAACACTCTTAATGAAATTCAAGGATTTAGCAAGACAATACTAAGCTAATAAATAAGGAACTTCACCTATATAAACGTAAAAAGCGGTGCCGCTTCGAACAAAAGTTGGATGAACTTTTATAAATGTTCATGAACGTAGGAAGAAGAAAAAGGCCATAAAAGTGCTACGGCATAGAAAATTTCTAACCAAATGTGTATAAATTCATATGTTCAATAATTTGATTAACAAATGAAATCATGGTTCAAAGTATTATGTACCATCGATTTCATTAATGGAAGTGTTTATAATACTTGAAGGTTCAAATCATAACAAATACCATCTTGGATGTATGAATTTATATAAATTAATATAGATAACAAACTCAGCAGGGGATTGTTGAACTAGTTTGAGGTTCAAATCATAACAAATACCATCTTGGATGTATGAATTTATATAAATTAATATAGATAACAAACTCAGCAGGGGATTGTTGAACTAGTTTGTAATTATGAAGGAGGTAATCTTGGTCATGAAAAGAGATTACTGGTGGTTATGAAAAGAAGTAACTGTTGACATGAAAATTAGTGATAGTTTATCATGAAAGGTGATGAAGGTGGGATAAGGTACTTCCTCCTAAAAGATATGTTGATTGTTTATCTATTTATAGCACCAAATTATATATTGTTCATAACGACTTGTAAAAACAATAATCGTCATCACACGTCAAAGTATCCAAGATATATTTCTATTGTTCTATCTTCATCAACAAGCAAATACCCCCAGCGGGCCGGGCTGTGGAACGAGGAAGAAGAGGGCGTTTCAATGCACTGCAGAATAGGATATGAGGAAAGGGCCAGGGGTGATGTGGGTGAGGATGAAGGTTAGCGTCAAGTTCATGCATAAGCATTGGCCAAGCAAGCGAGCATTGGTGGAGGTAGCATGAGAGGATTTGAACGGCAGTCTTTCGTGGTGGAGACGCGTCAGGAAGTCAAAAGATGGAGAGAAGGATTGCTCGATTCGCTACACTTAATCCGCAGAAACTGAGGGGAGAGCTTAAATTTTTCTTCATTAGTCTTGAGTTTTCCAATTTCTTCATCATTTATTGCATAATCAATCTTTTCGTAATCATCGGTTCTGTGTCTTTAAATATCGTTAGAAAGAGTCCACGCCATGGATCATGGACTTACTTCTTCACTAGTCTTAAATTGCATGGAGTTTTTCTTCGTGTAATGATCGTTGCTTCTGTAGTTAGTAATCATCATGCACCTTTTAGGAATTACTTAATTAAATGAAGTAACCTTAACTTCCTAAACATGCTTCAGCTGTGTTTAACCTTAAAACACGCACCCCCACGGGGGCTTCCCCAACTTTTTAGGCTGCCAAACAGTGATAATTTCTATTTTTTTATTCTCGGGAGTAAATTTAGAACATAAATTCATTTGGTAAAAGTTTTGTTTTCGGAAACAAATTTTTGTTCTTTTGTTCCCGGAAGTAGATTTGGAATAGAATCGAGAAGTAAAAAAAAGTTAATTTTTTATTTTCGGGAACAATTTTAGAATCAATCAACCTATTTTATCTCTTTCATTTTCTTTTCTTTTTTCTTGTTCAACTTCCCTCTTTCTTCTTCTTCAACTACCGCCGCCGCCATTGTTGCTGTCCACCGCCACCAGTTGCCAGCGACCGGTTGGGTGAGGTTCGGCAAGCACGCCGGGCCTCCCTTGGCCACCGGCAAGGATCGCCTAGCCCAAGCGAGTCTCGCCCAGCCACAGGCGAGGCTCGCCTGGCCGAGCTCGCCTAGTCGTCGGCAGGGCTCGACCTCATTGGGCCACTGCGAGGTTGGCGTCACCTAGCAAGGCTCGGCCAATGAGGTGCAACCTCAACGAGGGCCAACGATGCTCCAGCGACCGCGGACCTTGAAGGAGAAGAAGAGAAAGAAAAGAAAAAAAGAAAAAAATGTAATAAAATTATTTAAAAAATTATAAAAAATAATTTTAATTAGAAATTTTCAAAATGGTACCAAACACAATTCTATTTTGGAAATTAAAATTTTAAATAGTTACCAAATGGTTTAAAATACTTAAAAATTATTCTCCCAAATATAATAAAAGATAATCATTTCAAATTATTTTCAAAAATAAAAGTGTTACTAAACGCATCCTCTTAGGGTCCGTTCGAAGGAAAAGAGAGTCATCCATGCATTAGCGTAAATTAAGGCGGAAAGTCGAGTGCAGAAAGAAGGCGACCGACAGTGACAGTGACATGCAAATAGTCAAGTAACTATTGAACCCTTTTCCTTTTCTTCCTCGTCGTGAATGCGAAGCTCGAGTGCGAGACATGCCCTGTGCCTTCTTGGCTCCTTCCTCTTCAAGTCGATTGATTAAGACAAAGAATGTACGACAGTATCTTCTTGCCCAAATCACACGTAAACAACATAATCCGATGACTTGGATAAAACTTAAGACCCCATCATGTACAATGAAAATCAGCCTTCTTTTTCAATTTTATTCTTATTTTATTTCTTGACTGCAAGAAAATCGACTTTGCTTAATTCTCAGTAACTAATTAGGGCACGAATGATAACCATTCTCGATTTAAAATTGATTTTTGAAAGAGAAATAAATTTTCTTATTTCTATTTCTAGATAAGTTTCTAAGCAAAAATAACTATTTAATAACGATATAAAATTTATACTCTAAAAATAGAAATTCGTTTGATAACGACACAAAATTTCTTCCTTTCGGGCGGTTTGCAGTGGCGCCAAAGGCCGACGACAAACAAGGCTAGCTAGCGATCAGCGATGGATGGTGGTCGGTGGCGACAAATGGATGACCGGTTGACGAACAATGAGAAGAATTTTTATTTCTCATTTTTGTTCCAAAAATATAGAAGAATTTTTAATTCTCATTTCTCGTTCTAGAAATAGAAAAGTAAAAATTTTTTACTTCGATTTCTATTCCAAATCAATTTTTGAAACAAAAATTTATTTCAAAAATAGAAAAATAGAATAATTTTATCAAACAAATTTTTATTCCAGTTTGAGTTGTCATTTAATTAAGTTAATATTGTAAATCAAACATAGCACACCTTTCATAATTCTTGGGCAAAATATATGATCAAGCAATTGGAGGCTGAG
Organism: Eucalyptus guilfoylei; assembly: GCA_016097605.1. Lineage (NCBI taxonomy): Eukaryota > Viridiplantae > Streptophyta > Magnoliopsida > Myrtales > Myrtaceae > Eucalyptus > Eucalyptus guilfoylei. The sequence continues at coordinate 6,123,145 of CM027869.1, read as the reverse complement.
GCACCCACTCAACATTTCAATTTTCCATAGCATTCACTTTATCCCTTAATTTTAATTTCTTCTCTTTTCATTCCGTAACTTCATAAATTTCAAGAGAATAGAGTCGATTAAATTTAATTTAAAAGAAAATCTGGTCTAAGAGGAACAAGAGTCGTTGATATTGACCACTTCTTGGGTCCATCTTTCTTTTTCTCCTGGGCGGTGTCCACAATTATGGGCATATGAAACTCTGCTGTCAGAAACATTTTTGAGTTTTTTACTTTCTGTCCTCTTTTTGACTTTTTACGATTGTTATTCATGTCTGACCTCTTCTCCTTTCCCCCTTTCTCATCAATTCATGCCCGAATCCGGACGTTACCATTTTCTTCGCAGTTGTGCGTCCTCCAAATTCTACGTTAAAGAAGGAAGAATATTGACTAGTGAGTCGGGACAATATTATCTTTTTACAGTGTAAAAAAGTACATATATGTCAATGTTACGTCTCTCGTGTTCTTAGTCTGTCAAAATAATAATTATGCACATTTAAAGGGTTAATTTTACAAAAAAATCCGAAACCGGTATATCTGTAATAAATTTACTCCGAATTAATTTTTTAATTACTAAAAACCTCAAACTAGTACGCTCGTGACAAATTTATCATAAACTAATATTTTAATCACCAAAAATCACAAAATTGATACATTATGATAAATTTACTCTCCACAATTTCTATTAAATTAGATTAATATCATGAAAAACTACAGACAGGTGGTAAAACCCAAGCACTAGGGTTCCTTTTTTGCTAAATAGGACTAGATATTCCATCTCTCTAAAAACCTCATCCTATTCTTTGGGTAAGAACAATACAAGTGCAGTGTTCACTCGAATGCCAAAAAAAAAAAAAAATTCACTCATTTGAGTATCACAAATCTGAAAAATCGATCGCTTAAGTACCACTTTTGATTAAGAACAAAAAAAAAAGTACCACTTCTGATTTGCCCTACCAAAAAAGCTGACATGGTAGCCGGAAAATATTACTTTAATATTTTTAATGTTATTATTATTGATTTTTTCTATTTTTTATTTTTGCTTTTTCTCTTTAGGGCCAACGAGGGTCACCGGCTACGACATTTTCACCCATTAGGCAAGGGCTGCCTCTCCCTCGGTCACAAAGGCCTTGGGCAAGGCCGTTGAGGCCTCACTGGTGGTTGGCAAGGGCCCTCACCGCCTCACTCTCACTACGAGGGCCTTAGGCGACGACATTAGGGCCTCACTAGTAGCAGGCGAGGCGGCGAGGACCCTCACCAATAGCCACCCAAAGCCGGTGAGGGCCCTTATGGCCTCGCCAATAGCTAGCGAATTCCCAACGGCCTCGCCCGGGGCCTTCGCAGCCTAGGGCGAGGTGGCCCTTGCCCAATTTGGGCAAGGGTTTGGTCACTGGCCCTAAAGGAAAAAAGCAAAAAAAAAAAAAAAAAATCTACGTAGGACATTTGGTCAAAAGTAGCACTTAAGTGAGCAATTTTACTACGATGTGACACTTAAATGAACGAAAAAAAGTTTTAGTATTTAAGTGAGCACCGTACAAAAGTTTTGACGCTCTTACTATTCTTATTCCCCTATTCTTTCTATGTTCCTCTAGACACGTTTTCTTTTTTGGTACACGGACAGTGGTTGGTTATGAGTAGTTAAAAAGATTTTAGGCATGGCTGCTATGTCGTGAAGGGAGAGCCATGGAACTCATTAATGAATCTGTATGCACCTCTTTCATTGAGTCCCCAGCAGAGAGATGCATTCAGGTGGGCTTGTTATGTGTTTGAAAGTTTCCTGAATATAGGCCAACAATGTCTAGTGTTGTCTTCATGTTGAAAAATGAAGGAGCGACTTTGCCACTGCCAAAAGAGCTTGGTTTCTTTGTTGGGAGAACTTCAGGGAGCTCAGATGCATACTTAGTAAAGGAAGAATCCAACACACACAATGTTGGTACGGTCACATTGCCTGAAGGTCGATAGAAATGCCACCAAGGATGTCTCTGCAGAATGTAGACCGGCATTCTCGATTACAAAGGACAGAAGAAGCATCCGATGTCGTAGAGTTGAATAACAAACTCTTGTCATGGCTACTCCTAGACTCTTGGAAAAGAGGATGAAAAACCTTCCACCTTCCTTTGACATGGCCAATAATCCCAGACCTCTGGTTGCTGGCTATCCCGTGCCACGGCCAAGAACATACTCCTACGGCTATCCTCCGACGGCAAATCTAACACCGCCTACACTAACGCAGATGTGGCCAGTAATTGGTCGTGTAGCTTTTAGGAGTTAATCAATCGAATAACTTGAACTTGAAATTACGTGTTGAATTTGTTATAAGTACCGCAACATCGTGATCATGCTTCAGCTGTGTCTATGATTATTGGTCGGACGATTTTCCTTTCTTCTTTTGAGCTTTGCGGTGTGCATTGAGAGAGAGAGAGAGAGAGAGAGAGAGAGAGAGAGAGAGAGAGAGAGAGAGAGAATAATATGTGCGTTAGTGGAAATTATTAAAGCTCTTTCTTTGTTCCTTCTTAACATAAATGTGAAGTTCAAGAGTAACTATCAACTATTAGGCGATGCTTCAACAGCGAGAGAGAGAGAGAGAGAGAATAATATGTGCGTTAGTGGAAATTATTAAAGCTCTTTCTTTGTTCCTTCTTAACATAAATGTGAAGTTCAAGAGTAACTATCAACTATTAGGCGATGCTTCAACAGCCAAACAAAAAAGAAAAATCACCATGTTACAAGATCCAATTGCATCCATCTTATTCTTCCCCACGTAGAAATCAGGGAATTGTCGGAAAAGCCCTTGTACGGTGGCCTTTTCAATCTTAACATTGTAATTGTGCCAATTTAGTCATAAACTCTTTGATAATTTGTCAATTTAGTCTTAAACTTTTTAATCATACTATTAGCTATAAACATTTTTACAATTTATCAATTTAAATTCTTCTACCAATTTTGGCCAAAAAATCATTGATATAGCGGGTCAATTAGCAGCAACTGTCCCACATGAAATGGCTAATGTTAACATGAGAAATTTTTCAATTTTTTTAATCTCTTTCGTCCTCTACTAGGAACTCCCTTGAGGCTGAAGAGGGCTGACCTCACCAGCGTTGGGTGAAACTTGACCTTTCTAGGATCTAGCGAGGGTGTCTAGGCCCTCGCCAGTGGCCAGTGACCTCTGCCATGACGATTGGTGGAGGGAAAGAGAGAGAAAAAAAAATAAAAAGAAATAAGGGAGAAAAAGAAGGAAAAATTCAAAAAATTACGAAAATTGTCTACGTTAATGCTCAATCATCCCACGTAAAACACCTGATATTTGTTAAGTCGCTACATTTGTGCGACCGAAATGACGTAATTTATATTTTAAGAATTATGTGATTCAAAGCATATAAAAAGAGAACACTGAGATAATTTAATTGTGTCCAAGTTCTTGTCTTTTTCCTTCCGTTAACTCCATATATTCAGAAGACTAAAGTCAGTTAGATTTAATTGGACAAGACAATGGCCAAAGAGAATGGCTTGACTTGGACGACTTCTTGTGTACTTTCCTATTTTTCCTCTCTGGGGGGTGACCGTAATTATCGGACCATGTTCCTATTTCCCCTAACAACTATTGAATTACGCGATAACATAAAAGCAACGCAGCTTACAAAAACATTTCTCAGTCTTTCTTTTTGTCTTCATCTTGACTTTGCAAGTTAATTTTTCCAATCCTACCTAATTCTATCTTATTAGCTCAAGCCCCACCCTGCTCCAACCATTGACAAAGTCGACAATCTTATCAATTCGTGCACCGATCCAGATATTACTATTAATCCCCACTAATGTGTCCTTTAAATTCTAAATTAGAGAAAGAAGACAATTGGGCCAAAATAATATATTCTTTTTCGAAGAAAAAGAACGTAGCTATGTTTCAAATGTTATATCTCCCGCATTTTCAATAGGTTAAAATAATCGTTAAGCATATGTTATCCAGATGCGATTCTAAAAATAATGACCACATAGGAAACAGGGATAGAAAATACATTGAAAGGTACAAAGGTTTGTTATGCTTTTAAGGTGCTTATTGTGACATCCTGAATTTCGAGTCTGATTTCGATAAGATGAAATGAGTTTTTCATCGACGCGTCTATAGTATTTTTCTCTGAGTTGGTCACTTATGAGTTAACTAGCCTATTAGGTGAAGCCGTTAAAAAATCCAAATGCAATAACCTTGAGAATTCAATCAGGAATCGACTACTCGACCATGTTAATTTGCAAGGGTCATTACGGCACCGTCAAAATCTATCAAAGACCGGAGATAGGCCGATTCAATAGAGAGATGTGATTAGTGCGTGGGTGATTCCACTTAATTGCAAAATTTCCGTCAAATGATACTAGATCGATTTTTCTGTCATTTTCGTATTCTGTGTCCATATTGAAACCTCAAGATTTTCACGACAACCGAGAGTCGTTAATGTGTCGAAGATGTATGTTGTGGCTCGAAAATAATCGACCACGGGTCAATTGCATTAAAAATTCCTAAAAGCTATCCGGTAAATTAGGAAGCGCTAAAATCGTGTCGGATTGAAATTAACCGCGAAATTGAACTCGATTTCAGAAATTGAAAATCCTGTCGTGTCACGATTCATTTTAGAAACGTCAACTTATCTTCTGAAAAAATTTCGGAGATTCTGAGATTTCTACGGAAAATCGATTCAGACAATTTGGAAAACGAACGGAATTTCGGATAGGCTTATTTGAAGGGAATTTTGACTTCCAAACTGAGCTATTTAGTGATGGGAACTTATAGAAATTTTGCGGGCTTTTTTCTTGGCAAAATTAGTCGTCAATTTGGGAAATTTCGCGAAGAAATTGAAGCCAAAATTTAAGAAATTCGGAGCTATGGTTGGGAGTTGCATTTTTGGCATCAAATTGGATAATTTGGGAGACTAAGTAGATAAGTTTGTGGACTTTTGTGAGCTAAGTAATGATGGAAAAGATTTTTTAATCTTGACTTTATGCACTCCCCTCTTCAGCCTTCTCGGGCAAGCTTCGCTCGCCGACCTCCCCCTCCGCAGCTCCTTTTTCATTTTCCTTTCCTTCTGTTTCGGCCTTTTCTCATTTTCCTTCCTTCGAGCAGTCCCTCATCTCTGTCCATATTCCACTTCTATTTTTATATTTTCCCTTCACGGTATTCCACCCTCCACCCACCGAATTCTCCTCTGCAAGCCACATTCTCCAAGTTTTGTCCCCCCATCGGTCAACCAACGAAGTTCTTCTCCACCACCGTTGACTACCGCTGCTCCTCTGCCACGAAATCAAGCTCACCGAAGTCCTGCCGCACCATCTCCATACTCCTTTCCACCATCTTTCGGTCAACATTCAGCATTGATCGAGTTCCCCTCTTGACGCCAGCGAAGCTCCACCGAGTCAAAGTTCCCCAGCTAGCTTCGTTTGTTGACCCGCCAGCAGCCCACCGAAGACCGAAGCTGCTTCGCCACGCGTCGTCCACGCGTCTTCAGCCTCCACCGAATTTTTTCCTCAGTTTTTGCCGCGGCCCGCACGTCCAGCCTTCGTAATTCAAGATCGAACTCAGCTTTGCTGAGCCATTTTGAACCTTTTTTAACCGGTCCGAGCTTCCCTCGGCCTCGCCGTGAGTCCGAATCTCGGCTGCCACCGTGCCACCGTCGTCGTGAGCCGGTTTTTGTGTTAAACCGGTAAGTTGCGTTATAATCCCTAAATAGTAGGCTAATGACACTTAGAGGTGGATTAGTTAGCTAATTGATGGATTAGTTAGGTTAATTAAGCTTAGGGTAATTTAGTTAGATTAAGTATATAGTTAGTTATTTAGTTAGTTTAATTATAATAGTTAGGTGGATTTAGTTCGGAATTAGTTAGTTTATATAATTAGAGTAATTAGATAGAATTAGGTAGAATGGTTAGATTTAATTGTTAGTAGATTAATTAGCCTAGTTAGTTTAGGTTAATTTAATTAAATGTTTAAATTTATTTATTTTGTAATTTATTTAATTTCCGGTAATTTATTTAATTATTAATTATTTTTCGGAAATTAGACCGAGATAGTCGGTAACCGAGATTGCATGCCGATTGCAATGATGTGGTTAATTTTTGCAATTGGATGTTAAATTGTGCAAATTGAGTGCCGATTGGAATTTTGAGTATTTAATTCCAAAATTTGTGAATTTCGATACTTATTCAGAAAATCTCGGGTGTCGGATTTTAATACCGAAAATGGTTTTGTATACTATATAAAACAGTGAGATTTTAAATTGGAGGTTATGAATTTTTTGGGTCCAATCTGATCATGTACCCACACACGACTATTTTCATTGGGTATATAAAGAAAATAGGCCATGATCACTATTTTAATTGAGGCATTTGAATGCAATGCACGGTGTCCTGGGCCGAGATTAATTGGTTGTGTGTTGGTTAAGAGAACCCATCACGTTATTAAATCCCTTTTTGGGTTACCCATGCATTAGGATATAGAATCGCAGTAGATTCTGGACCTATGTTTCTTTGGGAATGCTGTCTTCGAGAGACGAAACCATACTCAATGGTGAAGAGACGATGTCTGGCTACGCCAGTAGACAATCAAATATGGGAGTCGACTATGCCTCGAGGGGCTTAATTAATAATTGAAACGCACGATTGATTGAGTGTGATACGCCTGATTATGAGACAAAATTGTGTGGTATGGTATGTGACGTGTTATAACGGTTTGACCTTATAATCGGGACCATTGTGATTAATTGAGTTGATGGGGTGTTTCAATTGTTATGTGCAATAATTATATGCATTGCGATATGGACTAAGCTGACGTACAAGAAGGAACTGAGACGAGGTAAGTTCCCCGTACCAATTGTGTGGTTGTATGGTTAGAACGCTTCTAGGCGTATTTTCCTCCGAATCGGGGTTTAGAACATAGACTCGCTGAGATTTATATCTCACCCCAATTTTCAGGATCGTAGAGTGGAAGGTCTGGAGCCAAGCTGATGCGACCTGAAGAGTAGTCTACAATCTCTTTTTTAGAACTAGTCTTTTGGTTATAGACTTGTGTAAATGACTCAATATGTTTATAAAAGTATGTTTGTTTGTGAATGTGTTGTTCTGCTTTTCTATCCCGAGATGATTTCTGTCGGGGGATTTATTATTCGCTTTCGCATGTGCAATAAAATAAAATGGGTCGACAACTCGTCCTAGGAAGTCGCAATTTTTATTCAACCACAGACGGATGAGCATGCGCTCGAGGATCAGGGCGTGACACGTATTGAATCCAAATAATCAGTTGCAACTATTATTTGTTAACAGAGAAGAAGGTAGCTGATATTTATACAATTTATATAAAAAAAAATTCAGAGTCTTTTAGATTTGGTACGTAATGACTACAGGAAGGTTGGAGACCAATGGGGAACATTTGCGTGACAGGTCTTCTTGCTTGAACTCAATCCAATCGGGATCTCCTAGGACTTGCTCTTCAAATAGAAGGGTCTGCAATGGCAGACCCTCCTATGTTCAGCTTCTTCTGCACTTCCATCATCATTCTGTCACTGCTGCACCTATCATTTTTATCTGTCTCCCATTTTTATCTATTCATTTACTTCATCTCTAGATCAAATAGAAGGGTCTGCAATGGCAGACCCTCCTATGTTCAGCTTCTTCTGCACTTCCATCATCATTCTGTCACTGCTGCACCTATCAAGTGCCGCAGACACCCTGACTTCAGTTCAATCTATTAGAGAGGGAGAGACATTAGTTTCCCCAGGCCGAAAGTTCGAGCTCGGTTTCTTCCCTGCCGGAAGCTCAAAGAATAGTTTCCTAGGGATATGGTTGGTGGCGAGTACAGAAACGGTTGTTTGGGTTGCTAACAGAAACAGTCCACTCATCGATTCAAATGGTACTCTGGAAATAAGCAATGACGGTGAACTTGTTCTTCTGAACCGATCAAAGAGCATCATCTGGTCGACGAATTCAACCAAGGTTCTCCGAAACCCAGTAGCACAGCTCCTTGATTCTGGTAACCTTGTTCTTAGGGAATGCAACAGTTCAGATTCTGACTACTCATGGCAGAGTTTTGATTACCCATCAGACACAATTTTGGTCGGTATGATATTGGGATGGAACTTTAGAACCGGTTTGGAATATTATCTGACTTCCTGGAGAAGCTCAGACGATCCTTCCCCTGGAGACTATATATGCAAATACAAAATCGACGGTTTACCTCGGCTTGAAATAGTCCGCAATGGTTCCGTCAAAGTTTATCGATCTGCACCATGGAATGGAGTTAACCTCAATGATATGGCCAAGGTGTCGACTCCTGTTGCTAGAACGATCTTTGTTCACAACAGAACAGGTGCTTATCTTGCAATTGAAACTCATACGGACGTTGTCACTGCCAAAATCACATTAAGCCCCGATGGTGTTGCACAGGGTCTTTTACTAAAGAGTGGAAGCACGAAGTGGGAAGTGGTATTACCGCTCCCTTACGACCCTTGTGACAGCTATGGATATTGTGGTGCTAATGGCTTGTGCCGAGTTAACCAAAGCCCAAGATGCCTCTGTTTGCGGGGTTTTATGCCCAAGTCACAAGCGGAGTGGGACATGCTCAATACAACAGAAGGGTGCATAAGGAAAGTCCCATTGAATTGTTCTCGTGGAGAGGGTTTTACGAAACTTTCTCAGGTTAAATTACCTGACCTGATAGATTTCCAGCTATTCAAGAATATGAGCCTTAAGGAGTGTAAGGTTGAGTGTCTAAAGAATTGTTCTTGCATGGCTTATGCTAATTCGGATATTAGAGGACCAGGCTGCTTGCTGTGGTTTGGCAATCTCATTGATATTAAGGAAATCAACATTGTTGGTTATGACCAATATCTTTTCCTACGGCTACCTGCTTCTGAATTAGGTAAATACTAATATTGTTACCTGCATTGGCTAATTGGTTTAGCAATTGCTTTTTTCTTCTTTGTTCCAATCTTTCATTACATCCGTCCTTTGTCAATGTCAGACTGAACTACAGTTTGTCTTACTACTATTCTAATCTTCAAGTTTCTCTAATGGAGATAGATTCATCAGCTTGCAGATGAACTCTGTTTCTGAAATTAGTTACTTAACTCCTTCTTGTATGCTAGATTCATTCCGCGATTCATCCAAGAAATTGGTGACTGTCACTGTGGTTTCAGCCATTTCGGGATTGCTTATTGTGGGCACGGCATTGAGCATAATCTGGAAAAGAAGAATGAAAAGCCGAGGTAAGCTAAATATCTTTATCTTAATTCATCTGATGAAAGTCCAGATTGCTTTATTTTCTGTTGAGATTATGGTATGATTTGAGAAACGAATTTACATCTCCTGTAGGCTTGCCAAGTGGGATGGACGACATTGACTTGCCATTATACGATTTTGCTACTGTTTCTGTTGCTACCAACCATTTTTGTCAAACAAACAAGCTAGGAGAAGGCGGCTTTGGTTCGGTCTACAAGGTAACGAGTTATAAATCAGTAGGTTCAAATAACTACAGAGGCCCACACTAAGTAGAACACGTGCAGGGAACTCTTTCCACGGGACAAGAAGTAGCAGTAAAAAGGCTATCAAAATCTTCGGGACAAGGTCCTGATGAGTTTATGAACGAAGTCCTTCTAATCGCTAGACTTCAGCATCGGAATCTCGTTGAACTTGTTGGCTGCTGCATTGAGCGAGAAGAAAGAATGTTAATTTATGAGTACATGCCAAACAAGAGCTTGGATTACTTCCTCTTTGGTCAGAACCACTTGATCTTTTTGTGTTCCTTTTCACTCGATTCCTTGTGCTTTTATTTCTATCCATTGATACCTTCACCAGAAAAAACAGCTAAATGCTAACAACTTAATTTATTTTTTGATGGGTTTGAGTGCGTGCAGATCATGACCAAACCTCCTCTTTGGCATGGAAAAGGCGATTTGACATTATTTTAGGAATTGCCCGAGGACTTCTCTATATCCACCAAGATTCAAAACTACAAGTGATTCACAGAGACCTGAAAACAAGTAATATTTTGTTAGATGTTGACATGAATCCAAAGATTTCAGATTTCGGCCTGGCAAGGATCTTTCGAGGAGATGACACAGAGGCAGAGACGAGAAGAATAGTTGGTACATAGTAAGTTTCTCATCTTGATTCATTCGAACCATGCACTATCCTTCTGTATTTGGAGGGACTGAAGCCTGATTTGCTTGATGCAGCGGTTACATGTCCCCGGAGTATGCCTTCGATGGAAAATTCTCTGTAAAGTCGGACATTTTTAGCTTTGGCGTGCTTTTGTTAGAGATAGTAAGTAGCAAAAGGAATAGAGGATTCCACCATCCTGATCATCATCACAACCTTCTTGGGCACGTAAGTGGTTGAGAATTATTAAGCCTGCCATTTCCTTTTTCGCTAAACAGTATCAGATATTCCGTTTCTCTTAAAACCCCAACCCATTCTTTCTATGTTCCCATAGACACGTTTCTTTTTCGATGCACGGACAATGGTTGATCATGAGTAGTTTAAATTTTTTAGGCGTGGCTGTTATGGAGTGAAAGGAGGGCCACAGAACTTATTGATGAATCTGTAAGCGCCTTTTTTGTTGAGTCTCAAGCGGAGAGATGCATTCAGGTGGGCTTGTTATGCGTCCAAAAGTTTCCTGAAGATAGGCCAACAATGTCTACTGTTGTCTTCATGTTGGCAAACGAAGGAGCAACCTTGCCACTGCCGAAAGAGCCTGGTTTCTTCACCGAAAGAAGTTCAGGCAGTTCAGATGCATATATAGTTAAGGATGAATCCAACACGGTCAATCTTGTTACGGTCACATTGCCTGAAGGTCGATAGAAATGCCATGGTGGATGTCTCTACAGAATGTGGACCGGCTTTCTCAAGTACAAACGACAGAAGAAGCATACAAGGTTGTAAAGTTGAATAACGAATTTTTGCCATGGCGTTTTCCTAGACTCTTGGAGAAGAGGGAATGATGGCTTAGAGCCACAAATGAAAGAGAGCAGCAATACGTAAATAGAATCTCTAGTGATCATTTGTTCTAGGCCAGTGCCAATCAAGAGGAAATGAAGGAATGGAAAACCGAACTTCGAATCGGAAGAGAGCAGCAACATTAGTTATTGTGAAATTAAAAATTCTTTGTTAAAATATTTTGGAGCTCTATTCCATGGTTAAAATTACATGACCGGTAATTTAACCCAAATCATGGAGAGAGAGAGAGAGAGAGAGAGAGAAAATCTGAAAAGCAAGATTGGGCATAGCAAGCAATTAGGCACCGCTTCTTTCTTCTCAAGAAATTCCTGATCTCTCTCTCTCTCTCCCCCTCTCTCTCACACAAAGTCTCCATTTTCTCTCTCATCACCATGAAAGGGGAAAACTTGAGAGGAGAAGAAAAAGTTTCCAGCTTCCTTTGACGTGGCCAATAATTCCAAACCTTCGGTCTCCGACTACTCCCTGCCACCGCTGGGAACCCACACTGACTATCCTCCGATGGTGCGTCCAACACTGCCTGCCCTTACGCGGCGCCACCACCCCAGTACGCCACTTACCGATACTACAACCCCCGGGTTCGGTGCAGCACCTTCCTCTGCTACTTCCTGGCGGCGATGATCGCCCTCTTCATCATTATCGGCACCGTGCTTATTCGCCTATCTCGTCCTCTTGCCCTGACTCCCTGAGTTTTGATTCTGACTTGATGACGCTCACCAATTTGTTCGGCAATTGGGTGGTCCGGTTCCAAGTAATAAACCCTAACAAAAACATGAAGATATCCTACACTAACATTAAGTCGTACATTTTACCAAAAAAAAAAAAAAAAAAATTAAGTCGTACATCTACTACAAGTTCGAGCCCTTGAACGCGATGCGACTACCGCCATTTGATCAAAGGGTTATCCAAGCAAGTTTCACTAGAGGTGAGCGGTTTTATATTTCATACAAATTCTATCAAGAACTGCAATATACTTGTTAGAATAGGTTACTTATTCTTTGAAACCTGAAGCCTGGAACCTATAACCTACCCTGCATACTTTAGAACCTAAAACCTATTTTATCATAGGTTCTAGGGTTTACCAAAGTTCTACATGTATCATTAATTGAACGATTGCAATGAATTATCATATCTAATGTGTGATGTCGAGAACGTTATGCGTGACACGTGTTTCTTATAATTTATTCTCCTTTAGTATACAGAAGCGTAATCAAACCTTTTCAAAAATCCCTTTATGAAGATAGTCTTACAGCTATAACTAACGTACTTATATTTCTTTTATTTATACCACATTTTAAGTTCACAACTTTACTATATTACAAGCAAAATACAAAAGTCTGGTTAAATTTAATGTATTTAACATAATTCTTCCAAATCTAAACTCAACTTTTTCACTTACCAAATTGAACATAGATCAAGAAAATCTGTCACACACTTTTGATATACGAGATAATCAAGGTTATTTAATAACCACCATACCCATAACATGCAAATCAAAGAATCACCTTTCAACCAACCAACCAATCAAGTTAAAGTGATAAGTAGATTGAACCAACTTAATACCCAGAAACTTCACTTACCTCGAACAAATGCGAACGAGCAATTGTTGTAACCACCTTATAGCTCTTGAATAGGAAAGTCTAGGATTGAAAGGTGAGAATAGCACATGAAAGTTTCTTTTGCGGTTTTGGAAAGGTAAAAAGGTTTCTACGGCCAAGGTAAGAAAAATTCTATTAAAAATTTATCAAGATAAAAATGATGTCTTCAATGCTTGGTGGAATTATGCATGCCTATTAACAATTTGATGTGACACAATTACAATGCATAATCTAGTACCTGACCGTAGAAGATGTAAGAAGGGAATGACTCATTTTGAAGGAAATCATGACGTCATCTAAGTGTCAATTTAACTATAAACTTCCATCTTTGAGAGAACACTTGGCCATGTATGAGATAATGCAAGGACAAGTGGCAAGTGCATGGCTTAATGTGAGAGGCTTGTGGACATTTAATGGAATAAATGTAATCTTTCTATCTTGGCGTCGTTAGTGCAATTTACTAATTATTAATACTAAATAACTAGATTTTAAAACAATAATAATACCCTTTCGCAACTAAGGCGACATTAATCAATTAATCCGTTCTGCTATTGATGCACACATCAACGTATATTAATCTGATTCAACCTGTCGGACTTTGGTCAATTACGTTCACGGAAAATTATCTTCCGCATCTCACGAATTTCACGATTCAACTAAAATTTCTATGTATCTGTCCAAATTCTAAGATAAATAATACTTAGCTTTATAATCTAACTATTATTATCAAAAACAGAAATTTCAAAATGTCCCATAATTACTAATACAAAATTTCGAATGTCACAAAATCATTTTCTTGAATTTAAGCATAGATCTTCAATTGACTTGGAAAACATTTTTCATTAACTTATTTTCCTATGTGATCCAAACACTGAAAAATTAAGGAAAATATTTTTTGTAAAACGAAAAGAGCCTTAAAGAAAAAAAAATACATTATACTCTATTTTATGAAAGACAACCGACAACATTAGATGGATATTCAAATACTAGTTGGGTAACTAGCACAATTGAAAACAAGATGATATCTGGATGGGTTTCCAAGCCAGCAGATGGTGCAATTTCATGGGTATCAAATAAGCAAACATATATAACTCATTCAACGAGAAATATGAATTGATAGCACTATCGAGAGCTAGTAAAGAGTCTGAATAGTTGCAAAATTTGCTACTAAATAAAGAGTTGTAGCCACAACCAATGACAGCCATATTTTTACATTAGAATAGTGAGGCAACAATGTGAAATTTAGACATTGGCTTGCGACATGAGCATGCTTGACAATTAATTGCTAATGGAATTATTCCACTAATTTATGCTCGGACAGATAATAACTTGACCGATCCATTCACTAAGGGATTCTCAAGAGGTTTAGCTATTAGTACCACCAAAGGAATGGTTCATAGACCAATTGATATTAGTCAAGTATTGTGGAAGCCCAATTTAATAATTTCTAATGAAATTATTAAAGTTCAATGGGTAACAACAAGCTATTGTACCTTGACGATAATCGAATACGGGGGGACGAGGTTAGTATTCATGGAAAGTTAGCAGGATGAGTGTAAGAAAACATTCTTAATGAGATTCAAGGTTTTAGCAAGGCAATGCCAAAGTAATAAATAGGAAACTTCACCTACATAAACATAAGAAGTGATACCACCGGACGTGGTGGCTCCACTGGGTAGGCTTCAGTCCTTTGAGGGAAGGTTAGGAGTTCGAAGCCCTTGCAACGCAAGTTGCAAGAAGGCTGGCGGGCTATTAGGTGATTGACGCATGGCGCCGGGGTGGTGGTTTCCCCACTAGCGATACCTGGGGGTTTACGTGGCAGCTGTCGGCCAAAGCGATTCCTCCAGCACCAAAAAAAAAAAAAAAAACATAAGAAGTGATGCTACTTTTAACAAAAGTTGGATGAACTTATGTAAATGTTCATGAATGTAGAAGGAAGAACAAGGCCATAAAAGTGCTAAGGCATAGGAAATTTCTAACCGAATGTGTACAAATTCATATGTGTGATAATTCGATTAACAAATAGACTCATGGTTCAAAGTTTTATGTATCCACCGATTTCATTAATGGAATTATTTATAATAATTGAAGGTTCAAGTAAAGTACATGCAGGGAACTCTTTCCACAGGACAAGAAGTAGCAGTAAAAAGGCTGTCAAAATATTCGGGACAAGGTCCCGATGAGTTTATGAATGAAGTCTTTCTAGTCGCCCAATTTTAGCACAGTAATCTTGTTGGACTTGTTGGCTGCTGCATCGAGGGAGAAGAAAGAAGGTTAATTTATGAGTATATGCTAAACAAAAGCGTGGTTTACTTCATCTTTGGCTAGAACCACTTGATCTTTGCGAGTTCCTTTTCACTCGATTCCTTGTGCTTTTGCTTCTGTCCATTGATTCCTTTGCCAGAATATACAGCTCAACGCTAACAACTTCATTAATTTTTAATGGGGTTGAGCGCATGCAGATCATGACAGAAGCTCCTCTTTGGAATGGAAAAGGTGATTTGACATTGTTTTAGGAATCGACCAAGCACTTCTCCATCTCCACCAGGATTCAAAACTACAAGTGATCCATTGAAACCCGAAAACAAGTACCATTTTGTTAGATGCTAACATGAATCCAAAGATTTCACATTTCGGCCTGGCAAGGATCTTTCAAGGAGATGATACAGAGGCAGAGACGAGAAGAAAATTTGGTACATAGTAAGTTTAACATCTTAATTCATTGGAACAGTGCACTATCCTTCAGTATTTGAAGAAACTGAAGCCTGATTTGCTTGATGCAACAGTTATATGTCCCCGGAGTATACCTTTGATGGAAAGTTCTCTATGAAGTCCGTCATTTTCAGCTTTTGCGTGCTTTTGTAAGAGATATTAAGTAGCAAAAGGAACAGAGAATTCCAGCATCCTGATCATCATTACACCCTTCTCGGGCACGTAAGTGGTAGAGAATTATAAGACCCGACGCTTCCTTTTTCGCTAAACAGGACCGGCTATTCCCTTTCTCTTAAAACCTCATCCCGTTCTTTCTATGTTCCCCTAGACACGTTTTCTTTTTTGATGCATGGACGGTGGTTGATCATGAGTAGTTTAAACTTTTTAGGCATGGCTGCTATGGGTCATAGTGCTTTGTTTCCTTACTCTCAATGTCATATCTGTCCACTTGCAAAACAATCGCATGCACCTTTTCCAGTTAGCAAGAGTCATTCCAGTAGTTTTTTTTTTTCACTAATTAATGCTGATGTTTGGGGACTCTATCATACACCTAATCATGATGGATCTCGATGCTTCCTCACTATTGTCGATGACCACTCTCGAGCAACATGGATCTTCCTTATGCAAACTAAGGGTCAGGTTTTCTCCAACTTAAAAGAATTTCTTTCTTTATCAAAGACCCAATTTGGAAAATCTATCCACCGGATTCGGATAGACAATGAAAGAGAGTTTTCCAATTATGAATGCGCATATCTTTTTTTCATCCTATGGAATTTTGCATGAAAGTTTGTGCACATACACTCCACAACAAAATGGAGTAGTAGAAAGGAAGCATCGCCATATTTTGGAAGTGGCACATGCCTTAAAGTTTCAAGCTTCCATCCCAGATAATTTTTGGGGAGATTGCGTGATCATAGCAGCTTACTTAATTAATCGGATGCCAACAAATGTGCTAAATGGACGAAGCCCTTTCGAAGTTCTCTTTCGAAAAAAGCCAGAACTGGATCATCTAAGAATATTTGGGTGTTTATGTTACGTCACTACAGTGAGCCCTCGGGACAAAATGGGTCCTCATGCTCAACGGTGCATATTTATGGGATACCCAAATCTTCAAAAGGGGTATCGTATGTTTCAACCTTCCACAGGAGAATTCCTCATAAGCAGAGACGTAGTATTCCATAAAGACGTGTTTCCATTTGCTGAAGATCAGTCCTAAAAAAAAGACAATCTCAATGCTTCTCAGGCTCCTTTTCACTGAAGAAGATATATTCAAAGATCCTGAATATGTCATGATTAGAAATCTGGAAAATTTCAACAGCACTTCTCAAGCGATCGCAACATTGCTAAAGTCATTTCTCTGTCACCAAGATCTGAGGATGTGACTATTGAAGAAGCCCTAGATCCCATGACGGCACCACCTATGAAAGAATCTCTACCATCACGTTTGGATCCTCCTCGACATTCAAGGCGCACCACACGCCTACCAACGTGGACTAAAGATTATGTCTGTGCTGCACATAACTCACCAAGTATTCATTATCCCATCTCATCCTATGTCTCCTTTAATCAATTATCTCCGGAACATAGGTGATGTATTAGTCGCATAACTGAAGAGCGAGAACCATCTAGCTATGATGAAGCATCCATGGATCCATGTTGGCAAAAGGCTATGATAGTAGAATTGCAAGCCCTAAATGAAAATCATACATGGGATCTTGTGACTTTGCCTTCCAATCGTAAAGCAATAGGATGCAAATGGGTTTACAAGATAAAGTATCGAGCCGATGGATCAATTGAACGATATAAGGCTCACTTGGTGGCCAAAGGGTTTATGCAGCAAGAAGGATTCGACTATCATGAGACCTTCTCTCTAGTGGCCAAAGACATCACGGTCCGCTCTTTCCTAACGGTTGCGGCTTCCCAAGATTGGTCATTACACCAAATGGACGTTCACAATGCAATTCTCCATGGCGATTTGGATGAAGAAATTTATATGGAACTTCCTCAGGGTTTATGGAGATTGGGGGAGAACATAGTGTGTTGTCTCTGCAAATCCCTTTATGGTCTCAAATAAGCATCTAGGCAATAGTATGCCAAATTCGCAAATGCTCTCACAGCAGTAGGTTTCAAACAGTCCAAATATGACTATGCTCTTTTCACATGGACAAGAGATACATCATCCATCTATCTAATGATATATGTTGATGATATACTCATTATGGGTAACGATGCAATTGCCATAAGGAGCTTCAAGGGATACCTGCATTCTACATTCCACATAATGGACCTAGGATCACCCAAATATTTTCTAGGAATAAAAATTGCTTGATTAGATCAAGGGATCTCCCTCAGCCAACGAAATTTTGTGCTAGAAATCATATTAGAAGCAAGTCTATCGGGATGCAAGCCAGCAATAATTACAATCGAGCAAAATATCAAGTTAACTACGGTGGACTATGATGAAGGAAATCTTCAAGATGATCCTGTCCTCAAAGACCTATCAGGTTATCAAAGGCTCATTGGAAAGCTCATTTTGACCATGACCAGACCAGATATATGTTATGCTGTGTAGACACTCAGCCAGTTTATGCATAAGCCAAAGCAATGTCATATGAATGATGCCTTAAAAGTTGTTAAGTACTTGAAGAAATGTCTAGGACTCGGA
The DNA here is from genome assembly GCA_016097605.1 of Eucalyptus guilfoylei. Taxonomy (NCBI): domain Eukaryota; kingdom Viridiplantae; phylum Streptophyta; class Magnoliopsida; order Myrtales; family Myrtaceae; genus Eucalyptus; species Eucalyptus guilfoylei. The sequence continues at coordinate 6,105,155 of CM027869.1, read as the reverse complement.
ATTCTTCTTTCCAAAAAGTGCAACATGGAGATGCCAGCTTATTGTGATGCTAATTATGTGACTTGCCTGATGAGCAGGAGATCAATTACAAGATTTGGTATCATGCTGGGAAAGTCTTTACTTTCATGGAAGACGAAGAAGCAGCCAACCATCTCTTTATCTTCAACAGAGGTAGAATACCGAGTTATGGCAAAGACCACTTGTGAGATAGTGTGGCTGCAAGGCTTACTTTAGGACCTTGGGGTACAAACAAAAGGACTGACCATGTTGTTTTGTGACAACGACGCAACCCTCAAGCTTGCATCCAATCCTATGGTGCACGAAAGAACAAAGCACATAGAAGTAGACTGCCATTTCACTCGAGAGAAGATTCAAGAGGGGATAATCAAAACAAGAGGAATTGGGACTATAGAACAGCCTACAGATGTCTTCACCAAACCTCTATATGAGAGACAACACGCATATCTACTAAGCAAGCTAAGTGTCTTGGACATCTGCAAGTTACCGGCTTGAGGGGGAGTGTTGGAAGATATGCGCAAGTTATACAATATTCTTTGGGATTTAAATTGATATGCCAAATCAATTAATATCAATCTAATATTGGAATTGATTTTGTAATATTCTTTATTTCCTTTTCTTGTACATGTCTAATGCTATAATTGTAGAACATTGTACTTTATATGGATACAGTATCGAAAATACAAATAATTTTCCCATGCTCTTCCTCGTCCTTTCTTCTGTCCCTTGCTTTCTTTCATAGCCGATCCGGACCTCCGGTCCTTGCGTACCTCATGCCACCACTGGGAACCTACTACAACAACTATCCTCCAACAGCGCATCCAACACCATCTATTGTGACATCCTGGATTTTCAGTCCTGTTTTCAATGAGATAACTAGACTATCTGGGGAAGTCATTAAGAGATTTTAATGTAATGGACTTGAGAATTCGACTAGAAATTGATTGCTCGACCGTGCTAGTCTGCAAGGGTCATTACGGCATTATCAAAATCGATCAAAGATTAGGGATAGGTCGATTCGACTGAGATGTGTGATCAAAGTGTGGGTGATTCTACCTGATTGCAAAATTCTCGTCGATCGGCACTAGACTGATTTTATGTCGTTTTGGGTACCTTCTGCTTGCAATTGAAACCTTGAGATTTTTACGACCACCGAGAGTTGCCGATGTGTCGAAGTGGTACATTGTGGCTCGAAGAAAATCAACCATGAGTCAATTACACTAAAAATTTCTGAAAGTTACCCGATAACCTAGGTCATGCTAAAATCGCGCCGAATTGAAATTAATCGCGAATTTGAATTCGATTTCTAAATTGAAAGTTCTGGCATGTCACAAGTCATTTTAGGAACGTCGACTCAGTCTCAGAAGATTTTTCTGCAAACCGAGACTTTTTGGAAAAAAGTCGAGGTAGGGTTGTTTTTGTCCAGAATATGTCGAGGACTGTTTTTGATCGCGCATTTGGGATACAAGTGGGATCAATTGGTAAGGAAAAATACCAATTGGATCGGTGAGGTGTTGGTTGATTTTATAAAGGCCGGTTTGTGTTGAATTAAGAAGGAAATGGTGTCCAATTGAAGGGAAATCCATGAAATTCGTATGCCCCCCTTGCCTATGGCTTTTGGATCATTTCCCTAGCTTGTTAAGGAAGCTTGAAGGCTGAAGATTGCTGTGGAAGACAGCACACAAGTTGGACTTGGTCTTGGGGGACAAAGAGATGAGATAAGAGACCAAGTGGCCCCCCCTGTCCCCTCATCTCTCCCTCTCTCCCTCACTTGCCGTCCATAGCCTCCATCTCCCCTCCTTTGTGCTGTGTGAAGTCCAGAAAATCCAGAGGAGAAGCCGAGCAGCTAGCCAACACACCACCGGACGCCACCGCCGAACTGTCATGCGCGCGCGCGCCCTCCTCCTTGCCGTGTCGTCGTCCTAGTCCAGTCGTGTTCAGCCGTGTCTCATTGTCCAGCAGACCACCATCGGAGTCCTTGCCACCGCTGTGAGCCACTGCCTCCGCCCATCCGAGCCGCTAAAGCCTCCGCTAGTCCACCGCCAGTCTTGCCTCACCAAATCAACCTCAGTTCCGTCGTTTCCAGCCCCAAATAGAAGCTGAAGAAGTGGGTTTTCAGCCAAGGGTTTGGGCCATTTTGGCCCGCTTCTGGACCCCGAAAGCCAGGCCTGCTTTGGAGATGATCGTCCCCCGTCGCACCCTTGTCAGTTTGATCCAATCGGATCATCATACAAGTGAGTTTGCTCACTAAACCTTACTTAGTAGGTTAATTATGCTTAAGGGTTGTTTAGATTAGCTTAAGTATGGATTAGTGATAAGATAGAATGGTTATATTAGCTTTAGAATGGATTAGTGTAAGCTAATTAGTGAGATTTGCACCGTTGATGATGGATTAGTCGAATCCAGTGGAATTCCTGCAGTTCTGGTTTCTGGACCCTAGCCGTTTGCCATTTTTGTAGATCAAAACAAGTTACGAATTTGAGGTTGATTTCTTCTTGAGAAATTTTCTAGACGTCCTAAGCTACAACATATATTTTTCTCAAGATTTTTAGGGATCTAAAAGAAGGAGATATCAGCTATGTAATTTTCAAACAGAACCTCAGTTTTCGCTGGAATTGGTGACCTTTTAGGATTCTATGGGTTTTTATCAACTCCTAGGGTTCGAATTTCAAAATGGTTTCTTCACAAAAGTTGTTTTTCACATCGTCTAGTTTAACATACTAAAATTTTAGATCAAATGGACATGTTTTAAATCTCGAACCAAACTGATTTTGGAAAACAGACTTTCTGGAAACAGACCCAGTTTTTAGTACTGGATTGAGCGATTTAGTGGGCCGAATCTAGAAGGATATGGGTTAAGGTGTCTCCATAAAAAAATGTTTGTCTATGTGTCTATTACAACATATTCAAATTTTGGAATTTTCTGAACTCGTTTGATTAGATTTCTAGATTTAAATTTGGAGACGTGCGAGTGGGCCTATTCTGCCGGTTAGGGTCGGTTATGATATTGTGATGGTTCTTGAGGCTTTGATTGCTGGAAATTGCACATTTGATGATATATGGTTGGTTTGTGATATGCCTAGAGATTATGCTTAATGATCATGTGATAGTTAAGAGAATCCGTCCCCAGCGTGTGTTGGTGGACGTTAATAGCTAAGAGAATCTGTCCCCAGCATGTATTGGTGGACGTTAATAGTTAAGAGAACCCGTTCCCAGCGTGTGTTGGTGGACGTTAGTAGTTATTATTCTTCCCCGGCGTGTGTTGGTGGATTTTATTCTTCCCCGGCATGTGTCGGTGGATTTTACTTTTTCCCGGCATGTGTCGGTAGTTATTATTCCTTCCTGGCGTGTGTCGGTAGCTATTACTCTTCCCCGGCGTGTGTCAGTGGATTTTACCCTTTCCCAGCGTGCGTTGGTAGTTATTACTCTTTCCCGGCATGTATCGGTAGTTATTAGTCTTCCCAGGCGTGTGTCGGTAATTATTATTCTTCCCCGACGTGTGTCGGATAAAACTGCTCATGTGGGTAGTAATAGTTAATTAATTGGAACGCATGTTGAGTTGAATTGATGGATCGGCGTGTGTCGGTAATTCATGCTTTGATGTGTATTGGTAGTTCTTGCTCATGTGAGCAGTGATTTAATTATAATTCTTGATTTGATGTGTATTGGTAGTTCTTGCTCGTGTGAGCAGTGATTTAATTATAATTCTTTCTTTGATGTGTATCGGTAGTTCTTGCTCGTGTGAGCAGTGATTTAATTATAATTCTTGCTTTGATGTGTATCAGTAGTTCTTGCTCATGTGAGCAGTGATTAAATTGTGATTCTTGCTCATGTGAGTAATGATTGGTTTGGACGTTCCAAATTGGTGTGTGAATTTGCTTTATACACATGGTTGTGATAAGAATTGTGCTGATCTACAGGGAGGAACTGAGGCCAAGGTAAGCATCTGTGTGTGATTAAGATGTCTTAGGCGTATTATTCTCCTAATCGGGATTTAGCGAGTGAACTCGCTGAGATTTACATCTCACCCGGTCGTGGGCTTCATTTTTCAGAATCGTAGGGTGGAAGACCTGGAGTCGGGCTGAGGTGATCTAAAGTGTAGGTCAGATAGAGAAGTTCCTTTTGAGAGTCGGTTATTTGAAGTCTTGTGTTGGTAGACTTTTGTGTTTGACTCGGTGTATATTTAAAAACATGTTTTGTTTGAAAATCTCATGTCCTGCTTTTCTATCCCGAGATGGTTATTGTCAGGGGATTCGTTATTCGCTTCCGCATGTGCAATAAAATGAAAGGGTCGGCGACTCGTCCTGGGAAGTCACAAAATTTTATCGACCACTGAGGGATTGGCACACGCTCGAGGATCGGGGCTACTATGTCAACAATTTTAAGCAAAAATTGGCTAAAATGACTAAATTGATAAATCGTCAAAATGTTTAAAACTAAATTGGCAAATCTTCACAAGGTTTAGGATTAATTTGGCGCAATTGAAAAGCCATTGAATTAATTGCCATACAATTGATTTAGAACATTTTGAACAATTTTCCCTATAGAAATATCTAAGACACATGTGACTCATATGTAGTAATCGATTGTTGCAAATCTCACAAACAACATAATCAATGTGAAAGGCATGACAGCCTTAAATTGATATTCACCTTTACTAAATTGGCTTTTGCTGTGGAAAAGGATGAAAGCAAAATCAAAATCACACAAGACACGAGTTATACATGGAAACCTAAAATGAGAAACACCATGGTGAGAGAGTGGTTTCACTCTCTTCAACAAAGAGTACCGAAGTACAATCCAAAAGCTCAAAAAACTACTTGGTGAGCCACAAGATCTAAAGATCCAATAAAAAGAGAAGAAAAAACAAATAAGGGAAATAATGTGGAGGCTAAGGCTAAAGATTTGTTACTAAACACATTCCTTTTATAGTCTCCCTTCAAAAACGCTAAAACAAAAGTGCACGGTCTAAAATACCCTTATCTCTAATTTGAAAGTCAAAACTCAACAACTTCCATAACTTTTGGTATGGTAAAGTCTCACTTGTCATTTTGCGGATAATATATTTTTACTATGTCCACAATAGTGAGAATAGACTTGATCCAATAATTTGCTCAATGTGAAATTTTCACTTAAAGATTTTTGTCTAAAACATGGATTTCTTGTTGTTTTAAAATATATTCTTCAAGCCAATTAAAGAATAATATATGAATACCATGTGTGACATCCTGATTTTTAAGTCTGTTTTCGATGAGATGAAATGGGCTTTTCATCAATGCGCCTATAGCCTTTTTCTCTGAGTTGACCACTCACGAGTTAACTAATCGATCAGGTGAAGCCGTTAAAGAATTTTAACGCTACAGACTTGAGAATTCGACCAGAAACCGACTACTCGACCGTGCTAATCTGCAAGGGTCAATACGGCACTGTCAAAATCGATCAGAGATCAGAGATAGGTTGATTCGAATGAGATATGTGATCAGTGTGTGGGTGATTCCATCTGATGACAAAATTTTCTTCGAACGACACTGAACTGATTATTCTGTCGTTTCTGTATCCTGTGTCCGTATTTGAAATTTCGAGATTTTCACGATAACCGAGAGTCGCCAATGTGTTGAAGATGTACATTGTGGCTTGAAAATAATCAACCACGGGTCAAATGCACCGCTAAAAGCTACCCTGTAGATTAGGACACGCTAGAATCGCGCCAGATTGAAATTAATCGAGAAATTGAACCCGATTTCAGAAATTAGAAATTCTGTCAGGTCACAAATCATTTTAGGAACGTCGACTCATCCTCAGAAGATTTTTCTGCAAACCGAGTTTTTCTACGAAAAATCAAGAATTGACGGAATTGGATCGGGAAAATTGGAGGACTGTTCTTGAGCATACTTTCGACATCCAAGATGGATTTATTGGCGTGGAAAAATGTGAATTCAAGTGTGGACACACGGGATGAATTATTAGGACTTCAATTGAATTGAATTGAAGAGAATTGAAGAGGAATTGAAGACTTTGAAGGCCAAATGTTACAAAATTCGTATGCCATGGGGGGAGCAACATTTTGGACTAGTTGGGAAGTGTCTTGAGGAAGATTGATGAGAGAGAAGTGGCTGTGGACAGCTGATGGGTGGTGGGGGCAAGCCAAGGGAGGAGATGACAAGTGTTGGAAGCTTGGAAGCCACCAAGGGGACCCCTCTCTTCAACAGCCTTCTTCCTCCTTGAAGCAAGGCTTTCTCCATTGTTGAGGGTGCTTGAAAGCTTGAGAAAACCAGAGGAGATTAGCCAGCAGCCGTCCAAGCAAGTCGCATGCCCGTCGAACCTCTTTTCTCCCCTGTTTTCCTCTCTTCCAGTTTCTGCTCTAGCTAACCTTTCGTCAAAAATTCGAGTTAAAAGTTCTTTTTCCATGAGAATCAGCCAACGCTCCATCCACGACCGTGACCAGCACATCCAGACCGTTCAGGGGCACTTCGCCGTTCGCCGAAACAACTCGTCGGCCGTCCTGTCCGCCGGCGAGAAGCCGCCTGTCGTTGGTCCGCCGATCTGCTGCCCGCCTGCACTGTTTCATGTTTTTCTTTGTTTTTCTCCCATTCCGACCCTTTCTTTGCCCGTTCCATCCACCAGCAAGACCCCCTTGACCCCCGGGAGCCACCGGTTGGCAACCACCCGCTCGCTAGAGCTCCGATCGGCCGTTTCCTCGCCGTTCAGCCGCTGGTTTCCTCTCTGCAGTTCAACCAATAACAGAAGCAGAAACTAGCAAGGGTTTTCAGACTTCGTGGCCTGTTTTCAAGCCCTTCCCGGCCTTGGTTAGTGTCGCCCGCCTTGGCGTCACCGTCGCTGTGGACTCACCGGAACGCTAAACTGGTGAGTTTACTCACTAAACCTTGCTTAAAATGTTAATTATGCTTAAGGATTGTTTAGATTAGCTAAAGTATGGATTAGTGATAATCTAGAATCATTATATTAGCCTTAAAATAGATTAGTGTTAATCTAATTAGTGAGATTAGCATAATTGATGATGGATAGTCCAATTCAGTGGACTTTCTGCAGTTCGGATTCCTGGACCCTCGCCGTTTGCCATTTTTGTAGATCGAAATGGGTTGCAAATTTGAGGTTGATGTCTTCTTGAGAAATGTTTTAAACATCCTCATCTACAACATATTTTTTTCTCAAGATTTTTAGGGGTTTAAAAGAAGGAGATATCAGCTCTGTCATTTGCAAACAGAACCTCAGTTTTTGTTGGAACTGGTGACCTTTTGGGATTCTAGGGGTTTTTATCAACTCTTAGGGTTCGAATTTCAAAATGGTTTCTTCACAAAAGTTGTTTTTTACATCTTCTAGTTTAACAAACTCAAATTTCGGATCAAACGGACATGTTTTGGATCTCAAACCAAACTGATTTTGGAAAACAGACTTTCTGGAAAACGGACCCAATTTTGGTATTGGATTGAGCGATTTACTGGGCCGAATCTAGAAGGATCTGGGTTAATGTGTCTTCATGAAAAATGTTCTTTTATGTGTCTTTTACAACATATTAAAATTTGGGAATTTTCCGAGTTCGATTGATTAGATTTCTGGATTTAAATTCGGAAACGCGCGAGTGGACTGTTCTGCTAGTTAGGACCGATTATAGTTTTATGATGGTTCTCGATGCTTTGCTTGCTGGAAATTGCACATTTTTTGATGTGGTTACTTTGTGTTATGCCTAGAGCTTATGCTTGATGATCGTGTGATGGGTTATAGTCATGGCAAGGTGACTATTGAACGTCGAGGTGACATAGGGTGTGTTCAGGAAACCCAATGAGTTGTGAGCTGGTAAAGAACTAAGTGCTACATGATAATGAAACATCATGTGAGCCACCTCTAGTATCTTGTACCGTTGCTGATTGTAGTCAAGGTTTAAGTGCTACATCGTGAATTGAGTCACATGGGAGTCACCTCTAGAAGCCTTACAGTATTGTCATGCATAGTATAAGGGCTAAGTGCTACACGATAGAGAGACTTCGTGTAAGTTACCTCTAGAACTTTATACTAGTGCTTTTCATGGCCAAGAACTAAGTGCTATACGATAACGTGATTTCGTAGGAGCCACCTCTAGTAACTTAGGCTATCACTTCTTATAGTCAAGAACTAAGTGCTACACGATAATGGAAATTCGTGGGAGCCACCTCTAGTACCTTGAGCTATTGCTTATTATAGTCGAGAACTAAGTGCTTCACGATAGCGTGAATTCGTGGAAGCCACCTCTAGTACCTCGTACTATGACTAATTATGGTCAGGGACTAAGTGCCACGCAATATCGGAACTTCATGGGGGAGAGGGAACCTCTAGAACCTTGAGCCTGGTATTGAGTATTGAGTCAGAATTTTGAGTAGGGATGTCAAGTTGAATTGGGAATTTAATTATTGAGAGTAAATATCGAGTGTGGATTGAACCACCGATATGAGTTACCCATGCCTGATTATGGGATGAAATTGTGTGGCACGGAATGGGACGTGTCATAACGATTTGGCCTTATAATCGGGACTCATGTGTTTGATTGGTTTGAAAGTGAGTTGTTTCAATTGTTGTGTGCATTAATTATATGCATTTGAGATATGAACTGTGCTGATGTGCAAGAAGGAACTGAGGCAAGATAAGTCCTCTGTTCTCATTGTGTGGTTATGTGGCTAGAGCGCCCTGAGGTGTATTTCCTTCCTGATAAGGGTTTATGGGGTGGATTTACTGAGACATTGTCTCACTGGTTATTATATAACCATTTTCAAGTCCTTAGATGGTGGTCGTGGAAGACCGAAGCCCCAAAGTCTGGGAAGGTGGAGTCTAAGGGATCGGCGTATGTGACCTACTAGTACGTTGTAGGACAGCTTCTTTTGAGAATCGATCTTTTGTAGGCTTTTGACCAGACTCATTTATACCTAAACCCCGTTGTTTATAAAAGTGTGCTTTTGTGAAATGTTGTCCTGCTTTCCTATCCCATGATGTTTGTTGTCAGGGGTTATTGTTTCGCTTCCGCATGTGCATTAAAAACAGAAAGGGTCAATGACTCATCTTGGGAAGTCGTAAATTTGTATCGACCACGGAGGGATGTGCGCGTGCTCGAGGGTCGGGGCGTGACATCTCTGTTTAAGTGGTATCAGAGCATATCTATGTTTGAAATGATAAGGTGCGATGAGTCATGGGATAGTTAGTAAGAAAAGTTTTTAATATGCTGATGCAAGTGAGTGATAGCTGATTGGTAGAATTGTTTATTTGTGTGGATTGCTCAACTTCTAATTCTATTTGGAATTCGAAGGCAGGTTTCTATAGAGAACTTGCAGTATGAGTGATCAAGAGTAGAGGACTCCTAGAAAGCGTACTATAGGGCCTGTTACTCGGGGTAGGACGCCGACGAAGGTCGGTACCCGAGGAGGCCGCGGTAGAGCGCCAGCTCAGGTTAGTGAAAGAGGAGTAGCATCGTCGCCTGTTGGTGCTGGGGTAGTAGCCCTTGAGGATCCAAGGTTCGCTGGGATCATGCAAACGCTTGAGATGCTGGGAAATAGGATGGATCAGTAAGCTCAGATTCAAGCTGCCAGTGCCGCCACTTCAGCCGTCACTTTTACAATTGTCGCTAGTGCCGCCGCGGATGCTGTTGCTGCTGCCGCACCTGTCGCCGCACTTGTTGAGGTTCCACCAAGGAACGTGGTCGCTGGGAGACCAATGTATAAGCTGGTGGAACAGTTTCTGAAACTAAACCCACCAAAGTTCACTGAGGCAGGAGACCCCAAAGTTGCAGATCTATGGATCCAAGGCTTGGAGAAGACTTTTGCACTACTGATGTGCACTGAGATAGAGAAGGTCGTCCTTGCAGCCTATCAACTGTAGGGAATTGCAAGCACTTGGTGGATGACCACCAGAGGAATGGTATTCCCTGAAGGTGTGGTTCTGGAGTGGAACGCCTTTGTCGAGGTCTTCAACAGCAAATACTTTTCTAAAACTGCCAAAGAATTGAAGATTGCAGAATTCCAGTGCCTTCGCTAAGGTACGATGACAGTGGATCAGTACGAAGCGAAGTTCGCTAAACTGTCACAGTACGCCCCTAGGTTGGTCGAAAATTCGGTAGACCGAGCTAGAAGGTTCAAAGATGGACTCAGACCGGAATTGAGGAGTCCGTTGATACTACTCAACTTGAGGAATTACAACGACCTATATGAAAGGGTCCAGATTATAGAGAGAGACTAGAAGGAATAAGCCGCCGCATATAAGTCGCGACTCAGGTCCAATAGAGATGGTAATCGGTTCGGGAAGAAGTTGGTGTCTGAAGGAAGATATCCCATTCCGCCTAACAAAAAGGATGGGATCGGAAAGACAATGCACAACTCAAACGACGTGTGTCGTTTCTGTAGGAAAAGACATGGTTTAGTTCCATGTCATCTCAGAACATGAGCTTGTTTTAAATGTGACCAGCAAGGCCACCAGTTTAAGGATTGTCTGCGCAGGCAGATGGGACCATAGCTGCTACCGCCGCCGCCAATGGGACAAGACAGAGGGAAGGCACCGCAGATAGAACGCCACTAGGATGACGAAGGGAACAGGAATGAAATGAGCCATGCACTGATTAGGGGAAGAATGTTTTTGGGGCGATTTTATCAGAGTAGCGCAGTAGAATTTTGGGTGAAGGTTGTAGAATTTCATTTTGTTGTAATAAAACTGTAGAAAGAAGAATCATTGGCTATAGTTGTACTTGACTAGTTACTTATGTATAACTTTGATGTCCTATATGAAAAGGGTTGGTTTAATGAGCATTTTGCCTTAATGGATTGTTATTGTGAAATACTACAGTTTAACCCGTTAGCATGAGGAAGTTTTAAGCTTGTTGGGAACCGAGAAGGACCTCCGATTATTTTGAATTCATCACTTAAGGCAATTGGTTTTTGGATGTGGGTTGCCAAGATTATTTGGCAACTGTAGTACATACGACAGTTGAGGAATAGAAGACAGAGAACATAGCTACGGTACGAGAGTTTTCTAAGGTGTTTCTTGAAGGATTACCCAGTCTGCCCTCAAAACGGGAGATTGAGTTGGCCCTAGGACGGAGCCAATCTCTAAGGCCCCTTATCGTATACCGCTATCAGAATTGAAGGAACGGAAGTTACAGACGCGTCGAGTTGAAAGTCATCGATGCGCAGATGGTGATTCGGGCGTGGATTTTACTCGAAGGAGCTCGAGATTTGGTTTTCAAATTTGAGGTAGGCCACCTTTCTAATCTTATGACCACCCTTAGAATTGAGCCGCAAGGGCAAGTTAGGATCAAGACGCTTCAACCAACAGACCCGGATGTTCAGAAAATCCTGCAAGAGGATACCGATAAGAGAAAGGCTGACTTCCAGATTTCTGATGACGGAACACTAACGTTCCGAGGACGATTGTGTGTACCTAACGATGCAGAGCTTAAAGAAGAGATTTTATCAGAAGTTCATCGTAGCAGTTACAACATTCATCTTGATGGTACGAAGATGTATCAAAATTTGCGTCAGCATTATTGGTGGTCCGGTATGAAGGCGGACATCGCCAAGCATGTCACCAAGTGTCAAACATGTCAGCAAGTAAATGCACAACATTGTAAGCCGGGATGACTTTTGTAACTTCTCGAGATTCCTGAGTGGAAATGGGAACACATCACAATGGATTTTGTGACGGGCTTACCAAGGAGTCAGAGAGGTAATGATTCCATTTGGGTAGTGGTCAACAGACTGACGAAATCGGCTCACTTCATCGTAGTACGGAAGGACCTTGATTTGGACAGGCACGCAGAGTTGTACGTGCGTCGGATAGTTCGTCTACATGGAGTGCTGGTGACGATTACATCAGACAGAGACCTGAGGTTCACCGCCGCCTTTTGGAAAAGTTTGCAGGGTGCTTTAGGAACGAAGCTGCAGCATAGTACGGCATATCATCCTCAGACGGATGGCCGGTCTGAGAGGATGATTCAAACCCTCGAAGACATGCTGTGAGCTTGCGTGTTGGACTTCAAAGGAAGCTGGGAGGAACAGCTTCATCTCGTCGAGTTTGCTTACAACAACAGCTACCAGTAGAGTATTCACATGGCTCCTTTCGAAGCGTTGTATGGCAGAGCATGTAGAGCGCCAGTGTGTTGGGATAAGGTCGGAGAGCGAAAGATCACAGGCCCAGAGTTAGTTCAGCAGTCAATGGATGCAGTTGCTGTCATCAGAGACAAATTAAAGATCGCTCAGAGTCGCCAGAAAAGCTACGCAGATAAGCGTCGAAGGCCTTTGGAGTTTGAAGTTGGTGATCACATTTTTTTGAAGGTGTCATCAATGAGGGGTACTTCGCGCTTTGGTAAGAAGGGAAAGCTAAGTCCGAGGTATGTAGGTCCCTTTGAGATTCTTGAAAGAATCGGGATCCTAGCGTATCATCTTGCATTACCGCCGAAGTTGGCGCAAGTGCATGACGTCTTTCACGTGTCGATGTTGAGGAAGTATAAGCCTGACCCGACCGATGTGCTAAATTTTGAGGAATTAGACGTGGACGATAGAGTGTCGTACGTTGACAGCTCGGTTCTAATTGTGGATCGCAAAGAACATGTTCTGCGCACCAAGACCATCTTGTTGGTCAAAGTGGTCTGGCAACACCACAGCACTGAAGGAGCAATTTGGGAAAGTAAAGAATCGATGAGACGACTGCACCCCCACCTTTCTGTTTAAAGATTGTAATGGTTTAAATTTCGACGACGAAATTTTTATAAGAGGGGAAGAGTTGTGACATCCTGATTTTCAAGTTTGTTTTCAATAAGATGAAATTGGCTTTTCATTGACGCGCCTATAGCCTTTTTCTCTGAGTTGGCCACTCACGAGTTAACTAATCGATCAGGTAAAGCCGTTAAGGAATTTTAACGCTACAGACTCGAGAATTCGACCAGAAACTGACTACTCGACTGTGCTAATCTGCAAGGGTCAATACGGCACTGTCAAAATCGATCAGAGATCAGAGATAGGTCGATTCGATTGAGATATGTGATCAGTGTGTGGGTGATTCCACCTGATGGCAAAATTCTCGTCAAACGACACTAGACTGATTATTCTGTATTTCCTATATCTTGTGTCTGTATTTGAAACCTTAAGATTTTCACGATAATCGAGAGTCGGCAACGTGTCAAAGATGTACATTGTGACTTGAAAATAATCAACCACAGGTCAAATGCACCGAAAATTCCTAAAAGCTACCATGTAGATTAGGACACGCTCGAATCGCGCCAGATTGAAATTAACCGGGAAATTGAACCCAATTTCAGAAATTGAAAGTTCTATCATGTCATAAATCATTTTAGGAACGTCGACTCATCCTTAGAAGATTTTTCTGCAAACCGAGTTTTTTGGCGAAAAATCAAGAATTGACGAAATTGAATTGGGAAAATTGGAGGGCCGTTCTTGAGCGCACTTTCGGCATCCAAGATGGATTTATTGGCATGGAAAAATGTGAATTCAAATGTGGACACACAGGATGAATTATTGGGACTTCAATTGAATTGAATTGAAGAGAATTGAAGAGGAATTGAAGACTTTGAAGGCCAAATGTTACAAAATTCGTATGCCATGTGGGGAGCAACATTTTGGACTAGTTAGGAAGTCTCTTGAGGAAGATTGATGATAGAGAAGCGGCTGTGGACAGCTGATGGGTGGTGGGGGCAAGCCAAGGGAGGAGATGACAAGTGTTGGAAGCTTGGAATGCACCAAGGGGACCCCTCTCTTCAACAGCCTTCTTCCTCCTTGAAGCAAGGCTTTCTCCATTGTTGAGGGTGCTTGGAAGCTTGAGAAAACCAGAGGAGATCAGCCAGCAGCCGTCCAAGCAAGTCGCACGCCCGTCGGACCTCTTTTCTCCCCTGTTTTCCTCTCTTCTAGTTTATGCTCCAGCTGACCTTTCGTCAAAAATTCGAGTTAAAAGTTGTCTTCCCATGAGAATCAGCCAACGCTCCACCCACCACCGTGACCAGCACATCCAGATCGTTCAGGGGCACTTTGCCGTTCGCCAGAACGACTCGTCGGCCGTCACGTTCGCCGGCGAGAAGCCGCCGGTCGCCGGTCCGCTAGTCTGCTGCCCGCCTGCACTGTTTCGGGTTTTTCTTTGTTTTTCTCCCATTCCAACCCTTCCTTTGCCCGTTCCATCCACCAGCAAGACCACCCTCGGGAGCCACCGGTTGCCGACCACCTGCTCGTCAAAGCTCCGATCGGCCCGTTTCCTCGCCGTTCAACCGCTGGTTTCCTCTCTGCAGTTCAGCCAAGAACAGAAGCAGAAACCAGCAAGGGTTTTCAGACTTCTTGGCCCGTTTTCAAGCCCTTCCCGACCTTGGTTGGTGTTGCTGCTTGGAGGATTGTCGCCCACCTTGGCGTCGCCGTCGCCATGGACTCACCAGAACGCTAAACCGGTGAGTTTACTCACTAAACCTTGCTTATGATGTTAATTATGCTTAAGGGTTGTTTATATTAGATTAAGTATGGATTAATGATAATTTAGAATGGTTAGATTAGCCTTATAATGGATTAGTGTTAATCTAATTAGTGAGATTAGCATTATTGATTATGGATTAGTCCAATTCAGTGGACTTTCTACAGTTCGGATTCCTGGACTCTCGCCGTTTGCCATTTTTGTAGATCGAAATGGGTTGCGAATTTGAGGTCTTCTTGAGAAATGTTTTAGACATCCTCAGCTACAACATATTCTTTTCTCAAGATTTTTAGGGGTTTAAAAGAAGGAGATATCAGCTCCATCATTCGCAAACAGAACCTCAGTTTTTGTTGGAACTGGTGACCTTTTGGGATTCTAGGGGTTTTTATCAACTCTTAAGGTTCGAATTTCAAAATGGTTTCTTCACAAAAGTTGTTTTTCACATCTTCTAGTTTAACATACTCAAATTTCGGATCAAACGGACATGTTTTGGATCTCAAACCAAACTGATTTTGGAAAACAGACTTTCTGGAAAACGGACCCAATTTTGGTATTGGATTGAGCGATTTACTGGGCCGAATCTAGAAGGATCTGGGTTAAGGTGTCTTCATGAAAAATATTTTTTCATATGTCCTTTACAACATATTCAAATTTGGGAATTTTCCGAGTTTGGTTGATTATATTTCTGGATTTAAATTCGGAGACACGCGAGAGGACCGTTCTACCGGTTAGGACCGATTATAGTTTTATGATGGTTCTTGATACTTTACTTTCTGGAAATTGCACATTTTGTGATGTGGTTGCTTTGTGTTATGCCTAGAGCTTATGCTTGATGATCGTGTGATGGGTTATAGTCATGGCAAGGTGACTATTGAACGTCGAGGTGACATAGGGTGTGTTGAGGAAACCCAATGCGTTGTGAACCGGTAAAGAACTAAGTGCTACACGATAATGAAACCTCGTGTGAGCCACCTCTAGTACCTTGTACCGTTGCCAATTGTAGTCAAGGTCTAAGTGCTACATGGTGAATTGAGTCACATGGGAGTCACCTCTAGAAGCCTTGCAGTATTGTCATGCATAGTATAGGGGCTAAGTACTACACGATAGAGAGACTTCGTGTGAGTTACCTCTAGAACTTTATACTAGTGCTTTTCATGGCCAAGAACTAAGTGCTACACGATAAGGTGATTTCGTGGGAGCAACCTCTAGTAACTTGGGCTATCGCTTCTTATAGTCAAGAACTAAGTGCTACACGATAATGGAAATTCGTGGGAGCCACCTTTAGTACCTTGAGCTATTGCTTATTATAGTCGAGAACTAAGTGCTACACGACAGCGTGAATTCATAGGAGCCACCTCTAGTATCTTGTACGATGACTGATTGTGGTTAGGGACTAAGTGCCACGCAATATCGGAACTTCGTGGGGAGAGGGCACCTCTAGAACCTTGAGCCTGGTATTGAGTATTGAGTTGGAATTTTGAGTAGGGATGTCGAGTTGAATTGGGAATTTGATTATTGAGAGTGAATATCGGGTGTGGATTGAACCACCGATATGAGTTACCTGTGCCTGATTATGGGACGAAATTGTGTGGCACGAAATGTGGCGTGTCATAACGATTTGGCCTTATAATTGGGACTCATATGTTTGATTGGTTTGAAAGTGAGTTGTTTCAATTGTTGTGTGCATTAATTATATGCATTTGAGATATAAACTATGCTGACGTGCACGAAGGAACTGAGGCAAGGTAAGTCCTATGTTCTCATTGTGTGGTTATGTGGCTAGAGCGCCCTAAGGCGTATTTCCTTCCTAATAAGGGTTTATGGGGTGGACTTACTGAGACACTGTCTCACTGGTTATTGTATAACCATTTTCAGGTCCTTAGATGGTGGTCGTGGAAAACTGAAGCCCCGGAGTCTGGGAAGGTGGAGTCTGAGGGATCGACGTATGTGACCTACTAGTGCGTTGTAGGACAGCTTCTTTTGAGAATCGATCTTTTGTAGGCTTTTGACCGGACTCGTTTATACCTAAACCCCGTTATTTATAAAAGTGTGCTTTTGTGAAATGTTGCCCTACTTTCCTATCCCATGATGTTTGTTGTCAGGGGTTATTGTTTCGCTTCTGCATGTGCATTAAAAACATAAAAGGTTGGCGACTCGTCCTGGGAAGTCATGAATTTGTATCCACCACAGAGGGATGTGCGTGCGCTCGAGGGTCGAGGCGTGACACCATGTTAGTACATGTATTCTTAATATTTTTCTTTGATCTGTAGTGCTTGATTATGAAAAGTGGTAAAAAAAAATCATTCCCTGATTTTAGTATTTTATTCAGAGTTAAATTCTTGATCTAAGAAGGTTCTAAAACAAAAAGTTTCAAGTTTATTGTTTTGATTGTCTAGCATCTGAGAATATGTTGGTGAATTATATGAAAAATTAGAGGTTTCCAAATTATGATTATTTTTTATCCTATTTTTGGTGTTAAATGGGTCATGAAATTCTAAACCTATTATTAAGACCTCTAATACTAGCAGTAGCTTTAGGATTATTAGAAGTACTACATCAACAATTATTTTCGGATTA
Organism: Eucalyptus guilfoylei; assembly: GCA_016097605.1. NCBI lineage: Eukaryota > Viridiplantae > Streptophyta > Magnoliopsida > Myrtales > Myrtaceae > Eucalyptus > Eucalyptus guilfoylei. Next base: position 6,088,121 of record CM027869.1, on the reverse strand, counting down.
GAGGAAGTACTACTATTATAGGTTGATTTTCACTATTAGTCCTTTTCTGGGCCAATAGTATTATTTATTGGCCCGCATGGTTTATGTTTTAAGAATTATATGAACCTGAAGCATATGATAAGAGAAAATTGAGATAGCTGTGTTCGAGTTCTCTTTTTCATTCCATAACTCCATATATTGAGAAGACTAAAGTCAATTAAATTTGAATTGGACAAAACAATGGCCAAAGAGAAGGACGGGGAATGAGAGTGACTTCGACTTTGACGACTTCTTAGCTCCGTTCATTTTACGGAAAATAACTTCAAGGAAAATGTTTTCTAGATTCTCTATTGTTCGTTTCACGAAAAATAAACTAGTCAAGGAAAACGTCTTCCACTATTGGAAAAAACCACGAGGAGAGAGAGGTTTCACTATCTTCAACAAAGAGTACCAGAGTACAATCCAAAAGCTCAAAAAACCACTTGGTGAGCCACAAGATCTAAAGATCCAATAAAAATATAGGAAAAAACAAAGAAGGGAAATAATGTGGAGGCTAGGGTTAAAGATTTGTTATTAAATACATTCCTTTTATAGTCTCCCTTCAAAAAACCTTAAAACAAAAGTGCATGGTTTAAATTACTCTTATCTCTAATTTGAAAGTCAAAACTCAAGAGCTTCCGTGACTTTTGATACGAAAAAGTCTTACTTGTCATTTTACAAGATACAACTTTTATACTATGTCCACGATAATGATAATAGACTTGATCTAATGATTTGATCATTATCAAATTTTCACTTAAAGACTTTGTCTAAAACATGGATATCTTGTTGTTTTAGAAAATGTTCTTCAAGCCAATTAAAGAATAATATATGAATACCATGTTTGTACATGTATTCATAATATTTTTCTTTGATCTATAGTGCTCAATTATGAAAAGTGGTAAAAAAAACCATTCCCTAATTTCAGTATTTTCTTCAGAGTTGAATTCTTGATCTAAGAAGGTTCTAGAACAAAAAGTTTCAGGTTTAGTGTTTTGATTGTCTAGCATCTGAAACTATGATGGTGAATTATTTGGAAAATCAAGGGTTTCCAAATTCTGATTATTTTGATCTTGTTTTTGGTGATAAATGGGTCTCGAAATTCTAAATCTATTATCAAGACCTCTGATACCAATAGTAGCTTCAGGATTATTAGAAGTACTACCTCAATAATTATTTATGGATTAGAGGAAGTATTGCCATTATGGGCTGATTTTCACTATTAGTCCTTTCATGGGCCAATAGTATTACTTATTGGCCCGCGTGGTTTATGTTTTAAGAATTATATGAACCCGAAGCATATGATAAGAGAAAATTGAGATAGTTGTGTCTGAGTTCTCTTTTTCGTTCCATAACTCCACATGTTGAGAAGACTAAAGTCAATTAAATTTGAAATGGACAAAACAATGGCCAAAGAGAATGACGGGGAACGAGAGTGACTTAGACTTTGACTACATCTTGGCTACATTTGTTTCACGGAAAATAAATTCGAGGAAAACATTTTCCGGATTTTCCGGCATTCATTTCACGGAAAATGAACTAATCTAGGCAAACAATTTTTACTATTGGAAAAAACCAACAGGAGAAAGGGAAGTTTCACTATTTTCAGCAAAGAGTACAAGAGTAGAATCTAAAAGCTCAAAAAACACTTGGTGAGCCACAAGATCTAACAATCCAATAAAAGGATAAGAAAAAATAAACAAGGGAAATAATGTGGAAGCTAAGGTTAAAGATTTATTATTAAACACATTCCTTTTATAGTCTCCCTTAAAAAAAAAAAAAAACCCTAAAACAAAAGTGCACGGTCTAAAATACTCTTATCTCTAATTTAAAAGTCAAAACTCAACAGTTCCCGTGACTTTTAGTATGATAAGGTCTCACTTGTCATTTGGTGGGATACAACTTTTATACTATGTCCACGATAGTGAGAATAGACTTGATCCAATGATTTGCTCATTATCTAATTTTCACTTAAAGATTTTGTCTAAAACATGGATTTCTTATTGTTTTAGAAAATATTCTTCAAGCCAATTAAAGAATAATATATTAATACAATGTTTGTGCATGTACTCATATTATTTTTCTTTGATCCGTAGTGCTTGATTATGAAAAGTGGTAAAAAAAATCATTCCCTACTTTCATTATTTTCTTCAAGGTTAAATTCTTGATTTAAGAAGGTTCTAGCACAAAAAGTTTCACGTTTAGTGTTTTGATTGTCTAGCATCTGAGAATATGTTGGTGAATTATTTGGAATATTAAGGGTTCCCAAATTCTGATTATTTTGATCCTATTTTTGGTGATAAATGGGTTTCGAAATTTTAAATCTATTATCAAGACCTCTAATACTAGCAGTTGCTTCAGGATTATTAGAAGTACTACCTCAATAACTATTTTCAGACTAGAGGAAGTATTGCCATTTTGGGTTGATTTTCACTATTAGTCCTTTTATGGGCCAATAGTATTACTTATTGGCCTGCGTGGTTTATGTTTTACGAATTATATGAACCTGAAGCGTATGATAAGAGAAAATTGAGATAGTTGTGTCCGAGTTCACCTTTTCGTTCCGTAACTCCACATGTTAAGAAGACTAAAGTCAATTAAATTTGAATTGGACAAAACAATGGCCAAAGAGAAGGGTGGGGAATGAGAGTGACTTAGACTTCGACGACTTCTTGACTTTGTTCATTTCATGGAAAATAACTTCGAGGAAACGTTTTCCGATTTTCCAGCGTTTGTTTCACGGAATATAAACTAGTCAAGGAAAACATTTTCTACTATTGGAAAGAACCATGACTAGAGGAAGAGGTTTCACTATCTTCAACAGAGAGTACCAGAGTACAATCCAAAAGCTAAAAAAATCACTTGGTGAGCCACAGGATCTAAAGATCCAATAAAAAGATAGGAAAAAACAAAGAAGGGAAATAATGTGGAGGATAGAATTAAGATTTGTTATTAAACACATTCCTTTTATAGTCTCCCTTAAAAAAAAACCCAAAAATAAATTTGTGTGGTCTAAAATACCCTTATCTCTAATTTAAAAGTAAAAACTCAATTGCTACCATGACATTTGGTACAATAAAGTCTCACTTGTCGTTTTGCGAGATGCAAATTTTTTACTATGTCCACGATAGTGAGAATAGACTTGATCCAATGATTTACACATTATCTAATTTTCACTTAAAGATTTTTTCTAAGAAATGGATTTTTTGTTGGTTTTGAAAATGTTCTTCAAGCTAATTAAAGAATAATATATGAATACCATGTTTGTACATGTATTCATATTATTTTTCTTCGATCTATAGCGCTTGATTATGAAAAGTGGTGAAAAATAATTTCCTGATTTCAATATTTTCTTCAGAGTTAAATTCTTGATTTAAGAAGGTTCTAGAACAAAAATTTTCTGGTTTAGTATTTTCATTGTCCAGCATCTGAAAATATGTTGGTGAATTATTTGGAAAATCAGGGGTTTCCAAATTCTGATTATTTTGATTTGGTGATAAATGGGTCTCTAAATTCTAAATCCATTATCAAGACCTCTCATACCAACAGTAGCTTCAGGATCATTAGAATTACTACCTCAGTAATTATTTTCAGATTAGAGGAAGTACTGCCATTATGGGCAGATTTTCACTATTAGTCCTTTTATGGGCTAATAGTATTACTTATTGGCCCGCGTGGTTTATGTTTTAAGAATTATATGAACCCGAAGCGTATGATAAGAGAAAATAGTGATAGTTGTGTCCGAGTTTTCTTTTTCGTTCTGTAACTCCATATGTTGGAAACCTAAAGTCAATTAAATTTGAATTGGACAAAACAATGGCCAAAGAGAAGGATGGGGAACGAGAGTGACTTAGACTTTGACGACTTCTTGGCTCCGTTCATTTTATGGAAAATAATTTTGAGGAAAATGTTTTCCGAATTTTTCGGCGTTCGTTTTATAGAAACTAAACTAGTCAAATTGGAGAAAACCATTAGGAGAGAGAGAACTTTCACTATCCTTAATAAAGAGTTCAAGAGTACAATCCAAAAGCTAAACGAAATAGTTGGTGAGCCACAAGATTTAAAGATCCAATAAAAAAATAAAGAAAAACAAAGAAGGGAAATAATGCGGAGGCTAGGGTTAAAAATTTGTTATTAAACCAATTCCTTTTATAGTCTCCCTTCAAAAAATCCTAGAACAAAAGTGTGTGGCTTAAAATACCGTCATCTCTAATTAGGATGTCAGAAATCAACAGCTTCTCTGACTTTTGGTACGATTTTGCGAGATACAACCTTTTTAATATGTCCACGATAGTGGGCAAAAGAACGCTTCAAGTGCCATAACTTTGCACAAAGGGACACTTAAGTGCCATAACTTACGAAAGGTACACTTAAGTGCCACATTCGAAGAAAAACGGATCACTTAAGTGCCACTCCGGCCAAAGTCCGGCTAAAACGCCGACGTGGCATTTTTCCGGCGAAGCCAGCCCAAAACGACGCCGTTTTGCACGCTGACATGGCCAAATAATGCAAAAACGGCGTTGTTTTGGGTTGACGTGGTAAAAAAAAAAATTTAATTAATTAAATTTAGTTAAAATATTAAAAAATTATTTTTAAATTAAATTTAGTAAAACTATTTACAAAATAATTATAAAATTTAAAAAATTAAAAAATTTTAAATTTTCAAAAAATTTAGAAAAATTTTAGAAAAATTTTAAAAAAATTTTAAAAAAAATTTTAAAAAAGGAAAGGGGGAGGCGACGAGGATCGCCGCCCGCCGCCGCGCCGGAAGGGCCGGCGACGGCGGGAGGAGGGTCGACCGGGTCGCGAGCCCTAGCTGTGGGGCCGGCGACCAGCCAATCGGGCGAGGGTCGCAGCCCTCGCCCAAATCCGGCCAGGGTCACCGGCCCCCGCCCGGCCGGGCCAAGGGCCGCCGACCCTCGCCGAATCTGGGCGAGGGCTGCGACCCTCCCCAGATCTGTGGCCAGTGGCGAGGGCCACGACCCTCGCCGGATCTGTGGCCAGTGGCAAGGGCTCGTGGCCCTCGCCGCCGGTCGGCCGAGGTCGCCGGCCCTTGGCCAGGGCCCGGCGACCCCGGCCGACCTCCCCCCGCCGTCGCCGGCCCTTCTCGGCGGCAATGGGGCGGCGGTGGCGGCGGCGAGGGGGCTGATCCCCCCCCGCCTCCCCCTTTCCTTTTTTAAAAAAAAAATTTTTAATATTTTTTATTTTTAAAATTTTTCTAAATTTTTTTAAATTTTTTTTATTTTTTTAATATTTAAATTTTAGTATTTTTTAATATTTTTCAAATTTTATTAATATTTTTCAAATTTTAGTATTTTTTTAATAATTTTTCAAATTTTATTAATATTTTTCAAATTTTTTTAAATTTTTTAAATTTTTTAAATTTTTTAAATTTTTTTAAATTATTTAAATTTTTTAAATTTTCTCAATTTTTTAAATTTTCTCAATTTTTTAAATTTTCTCAATTTTTTAAATTTTCTCAATTTTTTAAATTTTCTCAATTTTTTAAATTTTCTCAATTTTTTAAATTTTCTAAAATTTTTAAATTTTCTAAATTTTTTAAATTTTCTAAATTTTTTAAATTTTCTAAATTTTTAAATTTTTTTAAATTTTTTTTAAATTTTTTTAAATTTTTTTAAATTTTTTTAAATTTTTTTAAATTTTTTTAAATTTTTAAATTTTTAACTAAATTTAATTTTAAAATTATTATTTTTATATATTTTAACTAAATTTAATTTTAAATTTAATTTAATTAATTTTTATATTTTTTTTTACCACGTCAAATTTCAAAACGACGTCGTTTTTGCATTATTTGGCCACATCGCGTGCAAAACGGCGTCGTTTTGGGCTTGCTTCGCGGAGAAATGCCAGTCGGCGTTTTGGCCGACTTTGGCCGGATTGGCACTCAAGTGATCCCTTTTACTCCGATTTTGGCACTTAAGTGTACCTTTCGTAAGTTATGGCATTTAAGTGTCCCTTTGTGCAAAGTTATGGCACTCCAGGGGTCCGCACGTCCACGATAGTGAGAACAGACTTGATCCAATGATTCGCTCATTATCCAATTTTCGCTAAAAAATTTTGTCTAAAACATGGATTTCTTGTTGGTTTAGAAATTGTTCTTCAAGCCAATTAAAGAATAATATATGAATAGCATGTTTGTACGTGTATTCATATTATTTTTCTTCGATCTATAGTGCTTGATCATGAAAAGTGGTAAAAAAATCATTCCCTGATTTCATTATTTTCTTGAGAGTTAAATTCTTGATTTGAGAAGGTTCTAGAACAAAAAGTCTCAAGCTTGGTATTTTGATTGTCTAGCATGTGAAAATATGTTGGTGAATTATTTGGAAAATCATGGGTTTCCAAATTCTGATTATTTTGATCCTGTTTTTGGTGATAAATGAGTCTTGAAATTCTAAATCTATTATCAAGACCTCTCATACCAGCCATAGCTTCAGGATCATTAGAATTACTACCTCAGTAATTATTTCTGGATTAGAGGAAGTACCGCAATTATTGGCTAAATTTCACTTTTAATCCTTTTATGGGCCAATAGTATTACTTATTGGCCCGCACGGTTTACGTTTTAAGAATTATATGAACCCAAAGCTTATAATAAGGGAAAATTGAGATAGTTGTGTCTGAGTTTTCCTTTTCATTCCGTAACTCCAAATGTTAGAAGCCTAAAGTCAATGAAATTTGAATTGGACAAAACAATGGCCACAGAGAAGGATGGGGAGTGAGAGTGACTTAGACTTTGACGACTTCTTGGCTCTGTTCGTTTTATGGAAAATAATTTCCAGGAAAAACATTTTTCGGAATTTCCGGCATTTCTTTCAAGGAAAATAAACTAGTCAAATTGGAGAAAACCATTGTGAGAAAGAAAGGTTTCACTATCCTCAATAAAGAGTACAAGAGAGCAATCCAAAAGCTAAACAAAATACTTGGTGAGCAACAAGATCTAAAGACCCAATAAAAAGATAAGGAAAAACAAAGAAGGGAAAGAATGTGGAGGCTAGGGTTAAAAATTTGTTATTAAACCGGTTCCTTTTATAGTCTCCCTTCAAAAAATTTAGAACAAAACTGTGTGGTTTAAAATACCCTCATCTCTAATTAGGAAGTCAAAACTCAACTGCTTCTGTGACTTTTGGCACGATTTTGCGGGATATAACTTTTTTACTATGTCCACGATAGTGAGAACAGGCTGGATCTAATGTGTGGCATCCTAGAATTTCACGTCAACTCCTAGATGTGCTATGAGCCATGGATAGGTGATGGAAGCACCATCAAGTTGTATTGTAGCCATTTGACCTATGTTTTGCATTGAGATTGTGGCCAAGCTTTTAATGGGTAATTATTTGATAGGGAAATCCTATTGTTGGACATGTGATTTATAGGTTGGAATTTATTAAATTAGGTTACAAAGTTTGGTGAATTATAAATTTCAATTAGGTGTTTATATAATTAAGGATTAAGGTGGGTCATTAGGAGGAGGTGTGGGCCGAAATTCTAGCCCAAGACCAGCCCACAAGAAGCCCCACCATTCGGCCATATGGGCCTGGCCCGCGAAGCCCAAGGGAGAGGAGGAGCTGCCGTCGACCAAGCTGGCCCAAGCCCAGCCAGATTCAAGCCCATCTTGCATGGCAATTGCCAAGTGGCGCCGGCATGCAAGATCATGATTGCTAATCATGAGGGGGAAGAAATTAGAGAGTGAGGGGGGCGGATTAGGTGAGGAAAGGGAGAGAAAGAGAGGGAGTTGTCCAAGAGAGAAAGGAGAGAAAGAGAGGGAGTTGTCCAAGAGAGAAAGGAGAGAAAGAGAGGGAGTCGTCCGAGAGAGAGAGGAGAGAAAGAGAGAAAGGAGAGGCCGTGCATGCGAGAGGAAGGAGGAGGGCCGTCCGCCAATCGTCCGCCTAGCTCGCCGCCGTTCGTTCGCTGCCTTGCCCGCCGTTTGTTGCTGTGTTCGTTGCTTGCTGTTTGTGCTTGGATTAGAGGCAAGTAGAGTCCCAAAACCTACCCTTTGCTTGCTGTGATTGTGTTGTGATGTGTGATGAATTTTCGGAAGTGATGAGGTGAGGAATTTCGAAGCTATGGAAGCAAATGCTTGAGTCTAGTAATCTGTTTTTGGGAAAAACAGTTCGACCTTCTATGATTTCGTGTGTTGCATGTGATTTTCTTGTAGGAATTTCACTTCGATATATTCATGAAAGTTGTAGAGAACATCTTGAGGATTAACATAATAAAATTTGAGATAAAACTAACAAGTATTTCTTGGTGAAATGATTTTCCTTTGAAGAAACTAGATCTGGAATTTGTTGTGCTGACCTTTAATAATTTCATGAGCTGCATGCAACTTTGTAGTTGGAATCTTATTTCGATCTCTTCATCAAAGTTGTAGAGGACTTCTTGTAGTATAACATATCAAAAATTAAGCGAAAATGAACAAGTATAAGTCGGCGAAATCATTTTTCTTTGAAGAAACTGGATCTGGGAAACATTACATTGATCTAGCATGATTCTGTGAATTTTATAAACTCATCCAGTCGAAATTTGATCTTGTGTCCTTAATGAAAGTTATAGATGGAATTCTGAGGAATAACATACTGAATATTGAGAATAAATGGATATGTGTAGACCTGTGAAACGAATTTTCTTTGAAAGAAGTTAATCTGGAAAAATAGTGCCGAGAATAGGGAGAGTTAAATTGACTATATATATTAATATGGAACGAATTTGATTTCTATTTATTCATGAAAATTTTAGCTTTAGGTGTTGTCTATGACATATCAAAATTTCAGAATTTTTGGAGTTCATTTGGGTATTTAATTTAAATTACTTCCGAAACTGTGCAAGCTGAAATATTGAAGTTTTGAAAACTGTGATGCATGGACCGTACTGTTTTGTGTGAGATTCTTTTGGTATGGTGTTTTTCATGAGATATCTGCCTTTAGGTCTCGTCTATAATGTGTCAAGTTTTCAGAATTTATTAATGCCATTTACTAATTTTTCTAGAGTCTTAATTAAAGGAGTGCATTCTGTTTTATCCGAACATTGATGTGTTTTCAAAAATGAATGGAATTTTCATGTGATGTAATGTTCTGAGTGGTTGATTTTGCTGCATATGTGGTGACATATGGCATGTTATATGGCATCAAAAGCTGATTGAGACCCGTGATATTGTTGCATCAAATGCCATGTTGAAATTGAGATACATGTGAATATGAATTGTGATAATAACAAGACCGTCGGAGGTGTGAGCCAACGATGCCCCGGGAGTGTCGGGATGCCCGGAGTGTGTGTGCCGGATGTCCTCGGGAGTTTCGAGATGCCCGGAGGTGTGTGCCGGAAGCCCTGGAGGTGTGTGCCGAGGGGATACCTCGTGATGCTAGTTGGGGTACGAGATGCCCGGAGTGTGTGTGCCGGAGGCCCTCGCGATGCCAGGTTGGATGCGAGCGATAAATTGTGGGATGCAAACATTGGTCCCTGGATGAAAAATAATGAGATCCTTGTGAAAGATAAGAATTGAAATTGAATCATGTGCATGGGTGTATGCATATGGCATGATGCATGGTTTGCTTATGAAAATAGATTGATGATATCTGATATTGAAAGTGCAATTATGAAGGCGTGAATGGATCTCACGTGATGTATGCTTGATAGCATGGATGATATGAATCATGGTGAGATATGCATGACTGCATGGTGAATTGGTGATGTATGCTTGATAGCATGAAGGATATGTTCTCTACTTGTGATATCTTGATTGTCCTGCTTGTTGCATTGTGTAGTTTGGTGGATCTTTATTGCTGTGTGGTTGTACTCACCCCTTTTGGGGATTAACATTTCAGATTAGACAAATGCCTTTGCTCCTAGTTACGCATGGTACTTCTTATGGACTACTCTCTAATGTCGAGGTGGAGTGCACGGAGCATTCCTGTGTTAGTATACCTAGTCTGGTGTATGTTCGAGTTCGTGTCTTGGTGATGTACGATGTAGGGCTGGCTGATGGCCCGGTTGTCCAGGAGTTTTTGTCTGTTCATGTCCAGCGTGGTGGAGTGATGCGAGGGATGCTGCCGCCGCCGCTACCCGATGCACCGGGTTGGGTGTGATGGCGCGTGTGACTGGAGGGAGCTGACACTTTTTGGGGATGGCCGACACTAGCTGATGGATATATATTCACGTTTGATGTTTAGTCGGGTTTCTTTTGAGTATCGCCAAGCTTAGCTATAGTCTTGGCCCTTTTGTTACTCCGACTTGTGAAATCCATCTTAATATGTAAATAAAAAGTGATTCGGCTTTAGCTTTTATATATATGAAAAGTTGTAGTTGGTGTGTATTGCATCGTATTGTTTAGTTTGTGTACGGGTTTGGGAGATGATAAGTATGCTTCCGTTATATGAACTTCGCTGGGACCGATCTAAAGGATGTAAACCCCCAGGTTGTGTGGACCCGCTGCAATTGAAATGGTATCAGAGTGAAATGTTATTTGGACAAGTGATAGGTGAGCGAGCCGTGGCGACCCAAGTGGATCGGGGGCCATGGCGAGGGGTGCCACAGCCTTTGTTTGGTGTCAGAGCTATGGTCTATTTGGAGTGATAAGGAGCCTCATTTGGAAATTGAGGAATATGATGACAATGCACACCATAGGATATTAAATGGAATAATTGTTTAACCTTGAATAACGGGTGATGGGTATTCACTCGTAGATCCCTAGTAGTTTAGTATGAGTTGCTTCTAGGTGCCAGTAACATGTTTATGTTACTTATATAGATACAGTTGCTTTTAAATGGAGACAGTGAGTCTCAGATTATTCCTGAGGCAAATGCTTGGAAACTGCAGGAAAGTTATGGTGCAAGCTGGAAATACTCATCCATCGAGGGCTGAACCCTCTGCTGCAAGGTCTGAACCCCGAATGGAAGATATCCTGCAGGCATTGGCCAATATTGGAAATCTGATGGAAAGGCAAGCACAGCAACAACCTAGAGTGGAGCGTCGCCCTCAAGGACTGGTGGAGCAATTTCTGAAGCTGAAGCCACCTAAGTTCAATGGAATGGGAAGTCCTGAGGAGGCGGAACATTGGATTGATGGGATAGAACAGATTTTCCGGTTGTTGGACTGCACTGATTCTGAGAAAATAGTTTTGGCAGAGTACCAGCTGAAGGGGCATGCAAAGTTTTGGTGGAGAGCTTCGAGGGATACAATCTTTCCACCAGATGCTGATGTGAATTGGGATGAGTTTGTGAGAGCTTTCAATAGGAAGCATTTCTCTGATTGTGCTAAGGATATGAAGATCACTGAATTTGTTCAGTTGGAACAAAGGGGCCGACAAAGGATCGATGAGGCAAAATTTTCTAAATTATCTAGGTATGCTCCCAGATTGATTGAGGATCGTGAGGAGAAAGCTAAGAGATTTCTGAAGGGGTTGAGGACTGATATTAGGAAACAACTGGTGCCTTTGAATATAAGGGATTATCATGAGATTTATGAAAGGGCATAGTTAGTGGAGCAAGAGTTGGTGAGAGAGCGGTCGGAGTCTAAGAGGCCGTTGACCTTTAGTGATTTCTGAAGGGGTAAGAGACCCTATCCTGGTCAAGGTCAGACCTGGGATTCTAAGAAGAAGAGTAATTTTGGAAATTTTGGAAGAGCTAGAGATGGCCTGAATATAGGGAAAGCACCCTATCAGCATGATGTTTGTCGAAGATGTGATGGGCGGCATGGCCCAAGACCTTGCAATGGACGGCTAAAATGTTATGGTTGTGGACAGGTAGGTCACATCAGGAGGGACTATCCACAAGAAAGGTCGCAAATGAGTGTTGGCTCGGTGCGACAGGCACAGCAGAGTGCTATTAGACCAAACCTACCAAGGAATCCTCAGAGGCCACCAACACAAGGAACGGTGTATGCAGTCACCCAAGAGGAAGCGGAAGCTTCCAAAAATGTTATATCAGGTACGATTTTCATAAATGGCAAGAAGGCATATGCATTGTTTGACACGGGTGCTACGCATTCATTTATATCTGAAAGATATAGGCAATTGAGTGAAATAGAAGCTATATCTCTTGAGACGCCTCTTTGTGTTTCCACGCCTTTAAAGAATATGGTATTATCTACCATGATGTGTGCAAAATGTAAGATAACATTAGGAGGAAGGGATATGGAAATAGACCTAGTCGTAATGGCTATGTATGACTTTGATATTATCATAGGAATGGATTGGCTTCATAAGTATCGGGCCAAATTGGATTGTTATAGGAAAGTGATCCAATTTGTTTTACCTGACCAGTCTAGTTGTGAATTTTTCGGAGGTCGGACCAACCTATCCATAGCACTTATTTCTGCAATAGAGGCCCATGCATTACTTGACGAAGGATGTCAAGGGTACCCGGTAGTGGCTAAGGATTTTACTAGGGAAGAACCTAAGCTTGATGAAATTCGAGTAGTCAGTGAATTTCCAAATGTATTTCCTGAAGAGTTGCCTGGTTTACCACCGGAGCGAGAAATTGAGTTTGAAATTGAACTAATGCCTGGAACAGGACCACTATCGAAAGCCCCGTATAGGATGGCCTTAATAGAACTACAAGAACTAAAGGTGTAATTACAAGAGTTGCTTGATAAAGGATTCATTAGGCCAAGTGCTTCACCTTGGGGTGCACCAGTCTTGTTTGTGAAAAAGAAGGATGGGTCGATGCGTCTATGTATTGATTATAGACAGCTGAACCAAGTAACTATAAAGAATAAGTATCCTTTGCCTAGGATTGATGATCTATTTGATCAGTTGCAAGGAAGTTCGGTCTTTTCTAAGATTGACCTGAGGTCGGGATACCATCAGTTAAGGATAAAGAAAGAAGACATTCCTAAGACTGCATTTAGGACTCGATATGGGCATTACGAGTTCTTAGTTATGCCTTGTGGATTAACGAATGCACCAGCCGCATTCATGGATCTGATGAATAGGGTATTTAAGCCTTATTTGGATCAGTTTGTAATTGTCTTCATCGATGATATCCTGGTATATTCTAGAGGACCTGAAGAGCACGAACATCACCTAAGCATAGTTTTGCAAACTCTAAGAGATCATAAGTTGTATGCCAAATTCAGCAAGTGTGAATTTTGGCTGGACCGGATAATATTTTTGGGACACGTGGTGTCAGGAGGAGGAATTGCTGTGGACCCGGCGAAAGTTGAGATGGTAATAAATTGGCCGAGACCAACAACACCAACTGAGATACGGAGTTTCTTAGGATTGGCTGGTTATTATAGGAGGTTTATCGAAGGATTTTCACACCTGGCAGACCCTTTAACAAAATTGACCCGAAAGAATGTAAGATTTGAATGGAGTGGAGAATGTGAAAAAAGTTTTCAGGAACTTAAAAGAAAGTTGACTATAGCTCCAATCCTGACTGTACCATCTGGGTCTGATGGTTTTACAATGTATAGTGATGCTTCTCACAAGGGACTAGGATGTGTTTTGATGTAGCATGGTAAGGTCATAGCTTATACATCGAGGCAGTTGAAACCTCACGAGTTAAATTACCCAACGCATGATTTGGAATTGGCAGCTATAGTGTTTGCTCTGAAGATATGGAGACACTATTTGTATGGAGAAAAGTTTGAGATCTATACAGATCATAAGAGTTTGAAATATCTCTTTTCACAAAAGGAATTGAACATGAGACAAAGGAGGTGGATGGAATTGTTGAAGGATTATGATTGTGAGATACGGTACCATCCAGGGAAGGCGAATAAGGTAGCGGATGCCCTTAGTCGCAAGTCAGCTATGGAGATGGCTAGTTTAAGAATGGCAGAATGGAACCTATTAAAGTCTGTAGCAGACTCAGAGTTTGAATTGAAAGTGGATCGCCTTACCGGTATGCTTACTGCATTAAGGATTGAGCCTGAAATTATACAAAAAGTTAAGATCCTGCAAAAGTCCGATCTGGAAATTTTGAAAGTGAAAAATGCAGTATCATTAGGAAAAAGACCAGAATTTCAAGTCTCTGAAGATGGAGTGGTAAGATGTCAAGGACGACTTTGTGTTCCCGACAATGAAGGAGTGAAAAGGGAAATCCTGTCAGAGGCACATAAGAGTAATTATAGTATCCATCTGGGTAGTACAAAAATGTACAGGAATTTGCGTCAGCAATTTTGGTGGAATGGCATGAAAGTAGATACGGCTAAACACGTTTCTCAATGTTTAACGTGCTAGCAAGTAAAAGCGGAACACTGCAAACCCGCAGGACTATTGAGACCGTTGGACATACCAGAATGGAAATGGGAGCATGTGACGATGGACTTTGTGCAAGGACTACCAAGGACATCAAGTGGTCATGATTCGATTTGGGTGATAGTGGATCGTTTGACTAAGTCTACTCATTTTCTAGCTGTCCGTGTAAACTATTCAATGAATAAGCTTGCTGAGATATATGTAAGCCAGGTAATACGCTTACATGGTATTCCTGTAACGATCACCTCTGATCGAGAGCCTAGGTTTACTTCAAATTTTTGGCGAAGTCTCCAAAATGCCTTAGGGACAAAGCTTCAATTTAGTACTGCTTTTCATCCTCAAACAGATGGACAAACAGAAAGAGTGATTCAGACCCTAGAAGATATGCTGAGAGCCTGTATTATTGACTTTAAGGGAAATTGGGATGAAAATTTGCACCTGATAGAGTTCGCCTATAACAATAGTTTTCAGAAAAGTATAGGCATGGCTCCGTTTGAAGCATTATATGGAAGAAGATGCAGAACCCCTGTCTGTTGGAATGAAATAGGTGAAAGAAAATTGACAGGACCCGAGCTAGTGCAAGTTACTACAGAAGCGGTCGAGATAATCAGGAAAAGACTTAAGACAGCCCAAAACCGACAAAGAGACTATGCAGATAGGCGTAGAAGGCCTTTGGAGTTTAGTGTGGGAGATCACGTATTTCTTAAAGTATCTCCAATGAAAGGAATATCTCGATTCGGAATAAAGGGTAAGTTAAGCCCTAGATTCGTTGGACCCTTTGAGATACTTGAAAGAATAGGAGATGTGGCTTATCGTTTGGCACTGCCTCCTAAATTGGGAAATTTACATGATGTGTTTCATGTGTCGATGTTGAGGAAGTACCAACCGGATCCTGGTCACATACTCGATCATGAAGCCATCAAAGTGGATGAGAAAGTGAGGTACATTGAAGAGCCTATGCAAGTGCTGGATCGAAAGGAGCAGATTCTTAGGACCAAGAAAATTCCATTGGTTAAGGTATTATGGCGACATCATGATGTGGAGGAAGCCACATGGGAAAACGAAAATGAGATGAGGGAAAGGTACCCTCACTTGTTTCAAGAGACATAGGAAATGTCTAATTTCGAGGACGAAATTCTCTAAGGAGGGGAGAATTGTGGCATCCTAGAATTTCACGTCAACTCCTAGATGTGCTATGAGCCATGGATAGGTGATGGAAGCACCATCAAGTTGTATTGTAGCCATTTGACCTATGTTTTGCATTGAGATTTTGGCCAAGCTTTTAATGGGTAATTATTTGATAGGAAAATCCTATTGTTGGCCATGTGATTTATAGGTTGGAATTTATTAAATTAGCTTACAAAGTTTGGTGAATTATAAATTTCAATTAGGTGTTTATATAATTAAGGATTAAGGTGGGTCATTAGGAGGAGGTGTGGGCCGAAATTCTAGCCCAAGACCAGCCCACAAGAAGCCCCACCATTCGGCCATATGGGCTTGGCCCGCGAAGCCCAAGGGAGAGGAGGAGCTGCCGTCGACCAAGCTGGCCCAAGCCCAGCCGGATTCAAGCCCATCTTGCATGGCAATTGCCAAGTGGCGCCGGCATGCAAGATCATGATTGCTAATCATGAGGGGGAAGAAATTAGAGAGTGAGGGGGGCGGATTAGGCGAGGAAAGGGAGAGAAAGAGAGGGAGTTGTCCGAGAGAGAAAGGAGAGAAAGAGAGGGAGTCGTCCGAGAGAGAGAGGAGAGAAAGAGAGAAAGGAGAGGCCGTGCATGCGAGAGGAAGGAGGAGGACCGTCCGCCGATCGTCCGCCTAGCTCGCCGCCGTTCGTTCGCCGCCTTGCCCGCCGTTTGTCGCTGTGTTCGTTGCTTGCTGTTTGTGCTTGGATTAGAGGCAAGTAGAGTCCCAAAACCTACCCTTTGCTTGCTGTGATTGTGTTGTGATGTGTGATGAATTTTCGGAAGTGATGAGGTGAGGAATTTCGAAGCTATGGAAGCAAATGCTTGAGTCTAGTTATCTGTTTTTGGGAAAAACAGTTCGACCTTCTATGATTTCGTGTGTTGCATGTGATTTTCTTGTAGGAATTTCACTTCGATCTCTTCATGTAAGTTGTATAGAACATCTTGAGGATTAACATACTAAAATTTGAGATAAAACGAACAAGTATTTCTTGGTGAAATGATTTTCCTTTACAGAAACTAGATCTGGAATTTGTTGTGCTGACCTTTAATAATTTCATGAGCTGCGTGCAACTTTTTAGTTGGAATCTTATTTCGATCTCTTCATCAAAGTTGTAGAGGACTTCTTTTAGTATATCATATCAAAAATTGAGCGAAAATGAACAAGTATAAGTCGGCAAAATAATTTTTCTTTGAAGAAACTGGATCTGGGAAACGTTACATTGATCTAGCATGATTCTGTGAATTTTATAAAATCATCCAGTCGAAACTTGATCTTGTGTCCTTAATGAAAGTTATAGATGGAATTCTGAGGAATAACATACTGAAAATTGAGAAGAAATGGATATGTGTAGACCTGTGAAACGAATTTTCTTTGAAAGAAGTTAATCTGGAAAAATAGTACCGAGAATAGGGAGAGTTAAATTGACTATAGATATTAATATGGAACGAATTTGATTTTTATTTCTCCATAAAACTTTTACCTTTAGGTGTTTTCTATGACATATCAAAATTTCAGAATTTTTGGAGTTCATTTGGGTATTTAATTTAAATTACTTCCGAAACTGTGCAAGCTGAAATATTGAAGTTTTGAAAACTGTGATGCATGGACCGTACTGTTTTGTGGGAGATTCTTTTGGTATGGTGTTTTTCATGAGATATCTGCCTTTAGGTCTCGTCTATAATGTGTCAAGTTTTCAGAATTTATTAATGCCATTTAATAATTTTTCTAGAGTCTTAATTAAAGGAGTGCATTCTGTTTTATCCGAACATTGATGTGTTTTCAAAAATGAATGGAATTTTCATGTGATGTAATGTTCCGAGTGGTTGATTTTGCTGCATATGTGGTGACATATGGCATGTTATATGGCATCAAAAGCTGATTGAGACCCTTGATATTGTTGCATCAAATGCCTTGTTGAAATTGAGATACATGTGAATATGAATTGTGATAATAACAAGACCGTCGGAGGTGTGAGCCGACGATGCCCCGGGAGTGTCGGGATGCCCGGAGTGTGTGTGCCGAATGTCCTCGGGAGTTTCGAGATGCCCGGAGGTGTGTGCCGGAAGCCCTGGAGGTGTGTGCCGGGGGGATACCTCGTGATGCTAGTTGGGGTACGAGATGCCCGGAGTGTGTGTGCCGGATGCCCGGAGGTGTGTGCCGGAGGCCCTCGCGATGCCAGGTTGGATGCGAGCGATAAATTGTGGGATGCAAACATTGGTCCCTGGATGAAAAATAATGAGATCCTTGTGAAAGATAAGAATTGAAATTGAATCATGTGCATGGGTGTATGCATATGGCATGATGCATGGTTTGCTTATGAAAATAGATTGATGATAGCTGATATTGAAAGTGCAATTATGAAGGCGTGAATGGATCTCATGTGATGTATGCTTGATAGCATGGATGATGTGAATCATGGTGAGATATGCATGACTGCATGGTGATGTATGCTTGATAGCTTGAACGATATGTGCTCTACTTGTGATATCTTGATTGTCCTGCTTGTTGCATTGTGTAGTTTGGTGGATCTTTACTGATGTGTGGTTGTACTCACCCCTTTTGGGGATTAACATTTCAGATTAGACAGATGCCTTTGCTCCCAGTTACGCGTGGTACTTATTATGGACTACCCTCTGATGTCGAGGTGGAGTGCACGGAGCATTCCTGTATTAGTATACCTGGTCTGGTGTATGTTCGAGTTCGTGTCTTGGTGATGTACGATGTAGGGCTGGCTGATGGCCCGGTTGTCCAGGAGTTTTTGTCTGTTCATGTCCGGCGTGGTGGAGTGATGCTAGGGATGCTGCCACCGCCGCCACCCGATGCACCGAGTTGGGTGTGATGGCGCGTGTGACTGGAGGGAGCTGACACTTTTTGGGGATGGCCGACACTAGCTGATGGATAGATATTCACGTCTGATGTTTAGTCGGGTTTCTTTTGAGTATCGCCGAGCTTAGCTATAGTCTTGGCCCTTTTTTTATTCCGACTTGTGAAATCCATCTTAATATGTAAATAAAAAGTGATTCGGCTTTAGCTTTTATATATATGAAAAGTTGTAGTTGGTGTGTATTGCATCGTATTGTTTAGTTTGTGTACGGGTTTGGGAGATGATAAGTATACTTCTGTTATATGAACTTCGCTGGGACCGATCTAAAGGATGTAAACCCCCAAGTCGTGTGGACCCGCTGCAATTGAAATGGTATCAGAGTGAAATGTTATTTGGACAAGTGATAGATGAGCGAGGCGTGGCGACCCAAGTGGATCAGGGGCCATGGCGAGGGGTGCCACGTAATGATTCGCTCGTTATTGAATTTTCACTAAATGATTTTGTCTAAAACATGGATTTCTTGTTGGTTTAGAAAATGTTCTTCAGGCCAATTAAAGAATAATATATGAATACCATGTTTGTACATGTATTCATATTATTTTTCTTCGATCTGTAGTTCTTGATTATGAAAAGTGGTCAAAAAATCATTACCTGATTTCAATATTTTTTTGAGAGTTATATTCTTGATTCCATAAGGTTCTAGAACAAAAAGTCTCAGGTTTTTAGTACTTTGATTGTCCAGCATCTGAAAATATGTTGGTGAATTATTTGGAAAATCATGGGTTTTAAAATTCTAATTATTTTTATCCTTTTTTTGGTGATAAATGGGTCTCCAAATTGTAAATTCATTATCAAGACCTCTCATACGAACAGTAGCTTCACGATCATTAAAATTACTACCTCAGTAATTATTTCCAGATCAAAAGAAATACTGCAATTATGGGCTGATTTTCACTATTAGTCCTTTTACAACCCAGTAGTATTACTTATTGGCCCGCATGATTTACGTTTTAAGAATCATATGAACCCAAAGCTTATAATAAGAGAAAATTGAGATAATTGTGTCTGAGTTTTCCTTTTTCGTTCCGTAACTCCATATGTTAGAAGCCTAAAGTCAATGAAATTTGAATTGGACAAAACAATGGCCAAAGTGAAGGATGGGGAGCGACAATGACTTAGACTTTGACGACTTCTTGGTTATGTTCATTTTATGGAAAATAATTTGGAGGAAAGATGTTTTCCGAAATTTCCGACGCTTATTTCGCAGAAAATAAACTAGTCAAATTGGAGAAAACCATTGGGAGAGAGAGAGGTTTCAGTATCCTCAATAAAGAGTACAAGACTACAATCCGAAAGCTAAATAAAATACTTGGTGAGCCACAAGATCTAAAGATGCAAGAAAATGATAAGGAAAAACAAAGAAGGGTAAAAATGTGCAGGCTAGGGTTAAAAATTTGTTATTAAACCCATTCCTTTTGTAGTCTCTCTTCACAAATCCTAGAACAAAAGTGTTCGAATTAAAATAACCTTATTCGTAATTTGAAAGTCGAAACTCAACAATTTCAGTGACTTTTGGCACGATTTTGCGGGATACAACTTTTTTACTATGTCCATGATAGTGAGAATAGACTTGATCCGATGATTTGCTTATTTTCTAATTTTTACCTAAAATATTTTTTCTAAAACTTGGATTTCTTGTTGTTTTAGAGAATGTTCTTCAAGCCAATTAAAGAATAATATATGAATACCATGTTTGTACATGTATTCATATTATTTTTCTTCCATCTATAGTTCTTGATTATGAAAAGTGGTCAAAAAATCATTACCTGATTTCAATATTTTTTTGAGAGTTATATTCTTGATTCCATAAGGTTCTAGAACAAAATTCTATGGTTTTTAGTATTTTGATTGTCCAGCATCTGAAAATATGTTGGTGAATTATTTGGAAAATCATGGGTTTTAAAATTCTAATTATTTTTATCCTTTTTGTGGTGATAAATGGGTCTCCAAATTGTAAATTCATTATCAAGACCTCTCATACGAATAGTAGCTTCACGATCATTGGAATTACTACCACAGGAATTATTTCCGGATCAAAAGAAATACTGCAATTATGGGCTGATTTTCACTATTAGTCCTTTTACAACCCAATAGTATTTCTTATTGGCCCGCATGATTTACGTTTTAAGAATCATATGAACCCAAAGCTTATAATAAGAGAAAATTGAGATAATTGTGTCTGAGTTTTCCTTTTTCGTTCCGTAACTCCATATGTTAGAAGCCTAAAGTCAATGAAATTTGAATTGGACAAAACAATGGCCAAAGTGAAGGATGGGGAGCGACAGTGACTTAAACTTTGACGACTTCTTGGCTCTGTTCATTTTATGGAAAATAATTTGAAGGAAAGATGTTTTCCGAAATTTCCGGCGCTTGTTTTGCGGAAAATAAACTAGTCAAATTGGAGAAAACCATTGGGAGAGAGAGAGGTTTCAGTATCCTCAATAAAGAGTACAAGACTACAATCCGAAAGCTAAATAAAATACTTGGTGAGCCACAAGCTCTAAAGATGCAAGAAAATAACAAGGAAAAACAAAGAAGGGTAATAATGTCGAGGCTAGGGTTAAAATTTGTTATTAAACCCATTCCTTTTGTAGTCTCTCTTCAAAAATCCTAGAACAAAAGTGTTCGAATTAAAATACCCTTATTCGTAATTTGAAAGTCGGAACTCAACAATTTCCGTGACTTTTGGCACGATTTTGCGGGATACAACTTTTTTACTATGTCCATGATAGTGAGAATATACTTGATCCCATGATTTGCTTATTTTCTAATTTTTACTTAAAATATTTTTTCTAAAACTTGGATTTCTTGTTGTTTTAGAGAATGTTCTTGAAGCCAATTAAAGAATAATATATGAATACCATGTTTGTACATGTATTCATATTATTTTTCTTCCATCTATAGTTCTTGATTATGAAAAGTGGTCAAAAAATCATTACCTGATTTCAATATTTTTTTGAGAGTTATATTCTTGATTCCATAAGGTTCTAGAACAAAAAGTCTCAGGTTTTTAGTATTTTGATTGTCCAGCATCTGAAAATATGTTGGTGAATTATTTCGAAAATCATGGGTTTTAAAATTCTAATTATTTTTATCCTTTTTTTGGTGATAAATGGGTCTCGAAATTGTAAATTCATTATCAAGACCTCTCATACGAACAGTAGCTTCACGATCATTGGAATTACTACCTCAGCAATTATTTCCGGATCAAAAGAAATGCTGCAATTATGGGCTGATTTTCACTATTAGTCCTTTTACAACCCAGTAGTATTACTTATTGGCCCGCATGATTTACGTTTTAAGAATCATATGAACCCAAAGCTTATAATAAGAGAAAATTGAGATAATTGTGTCTGAGTTTTCCTTTTTCGTTCCGTAACTCCATATGTTAGAAGCCTAAAGTCAATGAAATTTGAATTGGACAAAACAATGGCCAAAGTGAAGGATGGGGAGCGACACTGACTTAGACTTTGACGACTTCTTGGCTCTGTTCATTTTATGGAAAATAATTTGGAGGAAAGATGTTTTCCGAAATTTCCGGCGCTTGTTTCGCGGAAAATAAACTAGTCAAATTGGAGAAAACCATTGGGAGAGAGAGAGGTTTCAGTATCCTCAATAAAGAGTACAAGACTACAATATGAAAGCTAAATAAAATACTTGGTGAGCCACAAGATCTAAAGATGCAAGAAAATGATAAGGAAAAACAAAGAAGGGTAATAATGTGGAGGCTAGGGTTAAAAATTTGTTATTAAACCCATTCCTTTTGTAGTCTCTCTTCAAAAATCCTAGAACAAAAGTGTTCGAATTAAAATAACCTTATTCGTAATTTGAAAGTCGAAACTCAACAATTTCAGAGACTTTTGGCACAATTTTGCGGGATACAACTTTTTTACTATGTCCATGATAGTGAGAATAGACTTGATCCGATGATTTGCTTATTTTCTAATTTTTACTTAAAATATTTTTTCTAAAACTTGGATTTCTTGTTGTTTTAGAGAATGTTCTTCAAGCCAATTAAAGAATAATATATGAATACCATGTTTGTACATGTATTCATATTATTTTTCTTCCATCTATAGTTCTTGATTATGAAAAGTGATCAAAAAATCATTACCTGATTTCAATATTTTTTTGAGAGTTATATTCTTGATTCCATAAGGTTCTAGAACAAAAAGTCTCAGGTTTAGTATTTTGATTGTCCAGCATTTGAAAATATGTTGGTGAATTATTTGGAAAATCATGGGTTTTAAAATTCTAATTATTTTGATCCTTTTTTTGGTGATAAATGAGTCTCGAAATTCTAAATTTATTATCAAGACCTCACATACCAGCCGTAGCTTCAAGATCTTTAGAATTACTACCTCAGAAATTATTTCCGGATCAAAAGAAATACTGCAATTATGGGCTGATTTTCACTATTAGTCCTTTTCCAACCCAATAGTATTACTTATTGGCCCGCATGATTTACGTTTTAAGAATCATATAACCCAAAGCTTATAATAAGAGAAAATTGAGATAATTGTGTCTGAGTTTTCCTTTTTCATTCCGTAACTCCATATGTTAGAAGCCTAAAGTCAATGAAATTTGAATTGGACAAAACAATGGCCAAAGTGAAGGATGGGGAGCGACACTGACTTAGACTTTGACGACTTCTTGGCTCTGTTCATTTTATGGAAAATAATTTGGAGGAAAGATGTTTTCCGGAAATTCCGGCGCTTGTTTCGCAGAAAATAAACTAGTCAAATTGGAGAAAACCATTGGGAGAGAGAGAGGTTTCAGTATCCTCAATAAAGAGTACAAGACTACAATCCGAAAGCTAAATAAAATACTTGACCACAAGATCTAAAGATGCAAGAAAATGATAAGGAAAAACAAAGAAGGGTAATAATGTGGAGGCTAGGGTTAAAAATTTGTTATTAAACCCATTCCTTTTGTAGTCTCTCTTCAAAAATCCTAGAACAAAAGTGTTCGAATTAAAATAACCTTATTCGTAATTTGAAAGTCGAAACTCAACAATTTCAGTGACTTTTGGCACGATTTTGCGGGATACAACTTTTTTACTTTGTCCATGATAGTGAGAATAGACTTGATCCGATGATTTGCTTATTTTCTAATTTTTACCTAAAATGTTTTTTCTAAAACTTGGATTTCTTGTTGTTTTAGAGAATGTTCTTCAAGCCAATTAAAGAATAATATATGAATACCACGTTTGTACATGTATTCATATTATTTTTCTTCCATCTATAGTTCTTGATTATGAAAAGTGATCAAAAAATCATTACCTGATTTCAATATTTTTTTTAGAGTTATATTCTTGATTCCATAAGGTTCTAGAACAAAAAGTCTCAGGTTTAGTATCTTGATTGTCCAGCATCTGAAAATATGTTGGTGAATTATTTGGAAAATCATGGGTTTTAAAATTCTAATTATTTTGATCCTTTTTTTGGTGATAAATGACTCTCGAAATTCTAAATTTATTATCAAGACCTCACATACCAGCCGTAGCTTCAAGATCTTTAGAATTACTACCTCAGAAATTATTTCCGGATCAAAAGAAATACTGCAATTATGGGCTGATTTTCACTATTAGTCCTTTTACAACCCAATAGTATTACTTATTGGCCCGCATGATTTACGTTTTAAGAATCATATGAACCCAAAGCTTATAATAAGAGAAAATTGAGATAATTGTGTCTGAGTTTTCCTTTTTCGTTCCGTAACTCCATATGTTAGAAGCCTAAAGTCAATGAAATTTGAATTGGACAAAACAATGGCCAAAGTGAAGGATGGGGAGCGACAGTGACTTAGACTTTGACGACTTCTTGGCTCTGTTCATTTTATGGAAAATAATTTGAAGGAAAGATGTTTTCTGAAATTTCCGGCGCTTGTTTTGCGGAAAATAAACTAGTCAAATTGGAGAAAACCATTGGGAGAGAGAGAGGTTTCAGTATCCTCAATAAAGAGTACAAGACTACAATCCGAAAGCTAAATAAAATACTTGGTGCGCCACAAGATCTAAAGATGCAAGAAAATGACAAGGAAAAACAAAGAAGGGTAATAATGTCGAGCCTAGGGTTAAAATTTGTTGTTAAACCCATTCCTTTTGTAGTCTCTCTTCAAAAATCCTAGAACAAAAGTGTTCGAATTAAAATACCCTTATTTGTAATTTGAAAGTCGGAACTCAACAATTTCCGTGACTTTTGGCACGATTTTGTGGGATACAACTTTTTTACTATGTCCATGATAGTGAGAATAGACTTGATCCGATGATTTGCTTATTTTCTAATTTTACTTAAAATGTTTTCTCTAAAACTTGGATTTCTTGTTGTTTTAGAGAATGTTCTTCAAGCCAATTAAATAATAATATATGAATACCATGTTTGTACATGTATTCATATTATTTTTCTTCCATCTATAGTTCTTGATTATGAAAAGTGGTCAAAAAATCATTACCTGATTTCAATATTTTTTTTAGAGTTATATTCTTGATTCCATAAGGTTCTAGAACAAAAAGTCTCAGGTTTTTAGTATTTTGATTGTCCTGCATCTGAAAATATGTTGGTGAATTATTTGTAAAATCATGGGTTTTAAAATTCTAATTATTTTGATCCTTTTTTTGGTGATAAATGGGTCTCGAAATTGTAAATTCATTATCAAGGCCTCTCATATGAACAGTAGCTTCACGATCATTGGAATTACTACCTCAGTAATTATTTCCGGATCAAAAGAAATACTGCAATTATGGGCTGATTTTCACTATTAGTCCTTTTACAACCCAATAGTATTACTTATTGGCCCGCATGATTTACATTTTAAGAATCATATGAACCCAAAGCTTGTAATAAGAGAAAATTGAGATAATTGTGTCTGAGTTTTCCTTTTTCGTTCCGTAACTCCATATGTTAGAAGCCTAAAGTCAATGAAATTTGAATTGGACAAAACAATGGCCAAAGTGAAGGATGGGGGGCGACAATGACTTAGACTTTGACGACTTCTTGGCTCTGTTCATTTTATGGAAAATAATTTGGAGGAAAGATGTTTTCCGAAATTTCTGGGCTTGTTTCGCAGAAAATAAACTAGTCAAATTGGAGAAAACCATTGGGAGAGAGAGAGGTTTCAATATCCTCAATAAAGAGTACAAGACTACAATCCGAAAGCTAAATAAAATACTTGGTGAGCCACAAGATCTAAAGATGCAAGAAAATGATAAGGAAAAACAAAGAAGGGTAATAATGTGGAGGCTAGGGTTAAAAATTTGTTATTAAACCCATTCCTTTTGTAGTCTCTCTTCAAAAATCCTAGAACAAAAGTGTTCGAATTAAAATACCCTTATTTGTAATTTGAAAGTCGGAACTCAACAATTTCCTTGACTTTTGGCACGATTTTGCGGGATACAAACTTTTTATTATGTCCATGATAGTGAGAATAGACTTGATCCAATGATTTGCTTATTTTCTAATTTTTACTTAAAATGTTTTTTCTAAAACTTGGATTTCTTGTTGTTTTAGAGAATGTTCTTCAAGCCAATTAAAGAATAATATATGAATACCATGTTTGTACATGTATTCATATTATTTTTCTTCGATCTATAGTTCTTGATTATGAAAAGTGGTCAAAAAATCATTACCTGATTTCAATATTTTTTTGAGAGTTATATTCTTGATTCCATAAGGTGCTAGAACAAAAAGTCTCAGGTTTAGTATTTTGATTGTCCAGCATCTGAATATATGTTGGTGAATTGGAAAATCATGGGTTTTAAAATTCTAATTATTTTGATCCTTTTTTTGGTGATAAATGGGTCTCGAAATTGTAAATTCATTATCAAGACCTCTCATACGAACAGTAGCTTCACGATCATTGGAATTACTACCTCAGTAATTATTTCCGGATCAAAAGAAATACTGCAATTATGGGCTGATTTTCGCTATTAGTCCTTTTACAACCCAATAGTATTACTTATTGGCCCGCATGATTTACGTTTTAAGAATCATATGAACCCAAAGCTTATAATAAGAGAAAATTGAGATAATTGTGTTTGAGTTTTCCTTTTTCGTTCCGTAACTCCATATGTTAGAAGCCTAAAGTCAATGAAATTTGAATTGGACAAAACAATGGCCAAAGAGAAGGATGGGGAGCGAGAGTGACTTAGACTTTGACAACTTTTTGGCTCTGTTCGTTTTATAGAAAATAATTTCCAGGAAAAACCTTTTCCGGAATTTCCGGCGCTCGTTTCAAAAAAATAAACTAGTCAAATTGGAGAAAACCATTGGGAGAGAGAGAGGTTTCAGTATCCTCAATAAAGAGTACAAGAGTACAATCTAAAAGCTAAATAAAATGCTTGGTGAGCCACAAGATCTAAAGATCCAATAATAAGATAAGGAAAAACAAAGGTGGGAAATAATGTGGAGGCTAGGGTTAAAAATTTGTTATTAAACCAATTCCTTTTATAGTCATTCTTCAAAAAATCTTAGAACAAAAGTGTGTGGCTTAAAATACCCTCATCTCTAATTAGGAAGTCAGAACTTAACAGCTTCTGTGACTTTTGGTATGATTTTGCGGGATATAACTTTTTTACTATGTCCTTGATAGTGAGAACAGACTTGATCTAATGATTCGCTCATTATCTAATTTTCACTTAAAGATTTTGTCTAAAACATGGATTTCTTGTTGGTTTAGAAAATGTTCTTCAGGCCAATTAAGGAATAATATATGAATAGCATGTTTGTACATGTATTCATAGTATTTTTCTTCGATCTATAGTGCTTGATTATGAAAAGTGGTAAAAAAATGTTCCCTGATTTCAATATTTTCTTGGGAGTTAAATTCTTGATTTAAGAAGGTTCTAGAACAAGAAGTCTCGGGTTTAGTATTTTGATTGTCTAGCATATGAAAATATGTTGGTAAATTATTTGGGAAATCATAGGTTTCCAAATTATGATTATTTTGATCCTGCTTTTGGTGATAAATGAGTCTCGAAATTCTAAATTTATTATCAAGACCTCTCATACCAGCCGTAGCTTCTGGATCATTAGAATTACTACCTTAATAATTATTTCTGGATTAGAGGAAGTACTGCAATTATGGGCCGAATTTCACTATTAGTCCTTTTATGGGCCAATAGTATTGCTTATTGGCCCGCGTTATTTATGTTTGAAGAATTATACGAACCCGAAGCGTATAATAAGAGAAAATTGAGATTGTTGTGTCTGAGTTTTCTTTTTCATTCCATAACTCGATATATTAGAAGCCTAAAGTCAATGAAATTTGAATTGGACAAAACAATGGCCAAAGAGAAGGATGGGGAGCGAGAGTGACTTAGACTTTGACGACTTCTTCGCTCTGTTCCTTTTATAGAAAATAATTTGGAGGAAAAACGTTTTCCGAAATTTCCGGCGCTTGTTTCACGGAAAATAAACTAGTCAAATTGGAGAAAACCATTGGGAGAGAGAGAGGTTTCACTATCCTCAGTCAAGAGTACAAGAGTACAATCCAAAAGCTAAATAAACTACTTAGTGAACCACAAGATCTAAAGATGCAAGAAAATGATAAGGAAAAGCAAAGAAGGGTAATAATGTGGAGGCTAGGGTTAAAAAATTGTTATTAAATCCATTCCTTTTATAGTCTCTCTTCAAAAATCCTAGAACAAAAGTGTGTGAATTAAAATACCCTTATTTCTAATTTGAAAGTCGGAACTCAACAATTTCCGTGACTTTTGGTACGATTTTGCGGGATACAACTTTTTTACTATGTCCATGATTGTGAGAATAGACTTGATCCAATGATTCGCTCATTATCTAATTTTCACTTAATGATTTTGGCTAAAACATGGATTTCTTGTTGGTTTAGAAAATGTTCTTCAGGCCAATTAAAGAATAAATTATGAATAGCATGTTTGTACATGTATTCATATTATTTTTCTTCGGTCAATAGTGCTTGATTATGAAAAGTGGTAAAAAAAATCATTACCTGATTTCAATATTTTTTTTAGAGTTATATTCTTGATTTAAGAAGGTTCTAGAACAAAAAGTCTCAGGTTTAGTATTTTGATTGTCTAGCATATGAAAATATGTTGGTGAATTATTTGGAAAATCATGGGTTTCAAAATTCTGATTATTTTGATCCTGTTTTTGGTGATAAATGAGTCTCGAAATTCTAAATTTATTATCAAGACCTCACATACCAGCCGTAGCTTCAAGATCTTTAGAATTACTACCTCAGTAATTATTTCCGGATTAGAGGAAATACTGCAATTATGGGCTAAATTTCACTATTAGTCCTTTTATGGGCCAATAGTATTACTTATTGGCCCGCGTGGTTTATGTTTTAACAATTATATGAACCCGAAACGTATAATAAGAGAAAAGTTAGATTGTTGTGTCTGAGTTTTCTTTTTCATTCCGTAACTCGATATGTTAGAAGCCTAAAGTCAATGAAATTTGAATTGGACAAAACAATGGCCAAAGAGAAGGATGGGGAGCAGGAGTGACTTAGACTTTGACGACTTCTTGGCTCTGTTCGTTTTATGGAAAATAATTTGGAGGAAAAACGTTTTCCGAAATTCCCAACGCTCATTTCACGGAAAATAAACTAGTCAAATTGGAGAAAACCAATGGGAGAGAGAGGTTTCACTATCCTCAACAAAGAGTACAAGAGTACAATCCAAAAGCTAAATAAAATACTTGGTGAGCCACAAGATCTAAAGATCCAAGAAAATGATAAAGAAAGATGGGAAATAATAAGGAGGCTAGGGTTAAAATTTTGTTATTAAACACATTCTTTTTATAGTCTCCCTTCAAAAAATCCTAGAACAAAAGTGTGTGAATTAAAATACCCTTATTTCTAATTAGAAAGTCGGAACTCAACAATTTCAGTGACTTTTGGTACGATTTTGCTGGATACAACTTTTTTACTATGTCTATGATAGTGAGAATAGACTTGATCCAATGATTTGCTTATTTTCTAATTTTTGCTTAAAGTATTTTTTCTAAAACTTGGATTTCTTGTTGTTTTAGAGAATGTTCTTCAAGCCAATTAAAGAATAATATATGAATAGCATGTGTACAATTATTCATATTATTTTTCTTCGATCTATAGTTCTTGATTATGAAAAGTGGTAAAAAAAAAATCATTCCCTGATTTCAATATTTTCTTAAGAGTTAAATTCTTGATTTAAGAAGGTTCTAGAACAAAAAGTTTCAGTTTTAGTATTTTGATTGTCCAGCATCTGAAAATATGCTGGTGGATTATTTGGTAAATCATGGGTTTCCAAATTATGATTATTTTGATCCTATTTTTGGTGATAAATGGGTCTCGAAATTGTAAATCCATTATCAAGACCTCTCATACCAACAGTAGCTTCATGATCATTAGAATTACTACCTCAGTAATTATATCCGGATTAGAAGAAATACTGTAATTATGAGCTGATTTTCGCTGTTATTCCTTTTATGGGCCAATAGTATTACTTATTGGCCCGCGTGGTTTATGTTTTAACAATTATATGAACCCAAGCGTATGATAAGAGAAAATTAAGATAGTTGTGTCCAAGTTTTCTTTTTCGTTCCGTAATCCCATATGTTAGAAGCCTAAAGTCAATTAAATTTGAATTGGACAAAACAATGGCCAAAGAGAAGGATGGGGAGCGAGAGTAACTTAGACTTTGACGACTTATTGGCTCCATTCGTTTTATGGAAAATAATTTTGAGGAAAACGCTTTCCAGAATTTCCGGTGCTCGTTTCACGGAAAATAAACTAGTCAAATTGGAGAATACCATTGGGAGAGAGAGAGGTTTCACTATCCTCAATAAAGAGTACAAGAGTACAATCCAAAAGCTAAATAAAATACTTAGTAAGCCACAAGACCTAAAGATCCAATAAAAAGATAAGAAAAAACAAGGAACGGAAACAATGTGAAGGCTAGGGTTAAAATTTTGTTATTAAACCCATTCCTTTTGTAGTCTCCCTTCAAAAAATCCTAGAACAAAAGTGTGTGGTTTAAAATAACCTTATCTCCAATTAGGATGTCAGAACCCAACAGCTTCTGTGACTTTTGGAACGATTTTGCGAGATTCAACTTCTTTACTAAGTCCACGATAGTGAGAACAGACTTGATCCAATGATTCGCTCATTATCTAATTTTCACTTAATGATTTTGTCTAAAACATGGATTTCTTGTTGCTTTAGAAAATGTTCTTCAAGCCAATTAAAGAATAATATATGAATACCATGTTTGTACATGTATTCATATTATTTTTCTTCGATCTATAGTGCTTGATTATGAAAAGTGGTAAAAAAATCATTACCTGATTTCAATATTTTTTTGAGAGTTATATTCTTGATTTAAGAAGGTTCTAGAACAAAAAGTCTCAGGTTTAGTATTTTGATTGTCTAGCATATGAAAATATGTTGGTGAATTATTTGGAAAATCATGGGTTTCAAAATTCTGATTATTTTGATCCTGCTTTTGGTGATAAATGGGTCTCGAAATTTTAAGTCCATAATGAAGACCTCTCATACCAGCAGTAGCTTCAGGATCATTAGAATTACTACCTCAGTAATTATTTACGGATTAGAGCAAGTATTGCGATTATGGGCTAATTTTCACTATTAGTCCTTTTATGGGCCAATAGTATTACTTATTGGCCCGCTTGGTTTATGTTTTAACAATTATATGAACCCGAAGCGTATGATAAGAGAAAATTGAGATACTTGTGTCCGAGTTTTCTTTTTCGTTCCGTTACTCCATATGTTAGAAGCCTAAAGTCTTAAATTTGAATTGGACAAAACAATGGCCAAAGAGAAGGATGGGGAGCGAGAGTGACTTAGATTTTGACGACTTCTTGGCTCTTTTCGTTTTATGGAAAATAATTTCAAGGAGAACATTTTTCGGAATTTCCGGCGCTTGTTTCACGAAAAATAAACTAGCCAAATTGGTGAAAACCATTGGGAGAGAGAGAGGGGTTTCACTATCCTCAATAAGTAGTACAAGAGTACAATCCAAAAGCTAAATAAAATACTTGGTGAGCCGCAAGATCTAAAGATCCAATAAAAAGATAAAACAAAACAAAGAAGTGAAATAATGTGGAGGCTAGGGTTAAAAATTTGTTTTTAAACACATTCCTTTTATAGTCTCCCTTCAAAAAGCTTTAGAACAAAAGTGTGTTTTCTAAAATACCCTTATTTCTAATTTGAAAGTCAGAACTCAACAACTTCCGTGACTTTTGGTACGATTTTGCGGGATACAACTTTTTTACTATATCCATGATAGTGAGAATAGACTTGATCCGATGATTTGCTTATTTTCTAATTTTTACTTAAATTTTTTTTCTAAAACTTGGATTTCTTGTTGTTTTAGAGAATGTTCTTCAAGCCAATTAAATAATAATATATGAATACCATGTTTGTACATGTATTCATATTATTTTTCTTTGATCTATAGTTCTTGATTATGAAAAGTGGTCAAAAAATCATTACCTGATTTCAATATTTTTTTGAGAGTTATATTCTTGATTCCATAAGGTTCTAGAACAAAAAGTCTCAGGTTTTTAGTATTTTGATTGTCCTGCATCTGAAAATATGTTGGTGAATTATTTGGAAAATCAAGGGTTTCCAAATTCTGATTATTTTGATCCTATTTTTGGTGATAAATAGGTCTCGAAATTGTAAATCCATTATCAAGACCTCTCATACCAGTAGCAGCTTCAGGATCATTAGAATTATTACCTCAGTAATTATTTCTGGATTAGAGGAAGTATTGCAATTATGGGCTGATTTTTACTATTAGTCCTTTTCTGGGCCAATAATATACTTATTGGCTGGCAAAAGATCGCTTCAAGTGTCATAACTTGGCACAAAGGGACACTTAAGTGCCAAAAGTTACGAAAGTGACACTTAAGTGCTACATTCGAAAATAAATAGATCACTTAAGTGCCACTCCGGCCAAAATCCGGCCAAAATGCTGACGTGCGCAATTTCCGGCGAAGTAAGTGCAAAACGATGCCGTTTTACACGCTAACGTGGCAAAAAAAATGCAAAAACAGCGTCGTTTTGGTGCTGACGTGATAAAAAAACAATACAAAAACTAATTAAATTAAATTAAATTTATTTAAAATATTTTAAAATAAAAAAATTTAATATTAAAAAAATTAAAAGAATGGGGGGAGGGAGGCGGCTGAGGGCCGCCTCCCCGCCGTCGCCGCCAGAAGGGCCGGCGATGGAGGGGGAGGATCGGCCGGGGTCGCAGCCGGCGACCCCGGCTGACCTGCGGCGAGGGCCGCGAACCCTCGCCCGATCCGTGGCGAGGGCTCGCGGCCCTCGCCAGCCCTTCTCGGCGACGGCGGGGAGGTGGCGGCCCTCAACCGCCTCCCCCTTTTCTTTTCTTTTTTTTATAAATTTTTAAAATTTTTAAAAATTTTTAATATTAAAAATTTTTATTTTGAAATATTTTAAATAATTTTTATTAATTTTTATTTTATTTTTTTTACCACGTCAGCACCAAAACGACGCCATTTTACACTTGCTTCGCCGGAAAATCGCCACGTCAGCATTTTGGCCGGATTTTTGTCGGATTGGCATTTAAGTGATCCATTTTGCTCCGATTTTGACACTTAAGTGTCACTTTCATAACTTTTGGCACTTTAGTGTCCCTTTGTACCAACTTTTGGCACTCCAAAGGTCCCGGTGTCCTTATTGGCCCGTGTGGTTTATGTTTTAAGAATTATATGAACCTAAAGTGTATGATAAGGAAAAGTTGAGATAGTTTTTTCCGATTTCTCTTTTTCGTTTCATAAATCCACAAGTTGAAACGACTTGGACAAACCAATGGCCAAAGAGAAGGATGGGGAATGAGAGTGACTTAGTCTTGACGACTTCTTGGCTTTGTTCATTTTACGGAAAATAATTTCAATGAAAACATTTTTTGAATTTTCCGGCATTCATTTCTTGGAAAATTAACTAATCAAGAAAAATGTTTTCCACTATTGAAAAAAATACATTCAAATGTGAGGAAAATGTTTTGTACTTTTCAAAAATAGAAAACATTTTCCATAAATTCTTCTTCCCCACTTTCTTTCACGAAAATAATTTTAATTTTTTTTTTTATATTTTCGTTTTCTTTTTTTCATTTTTTAGAAAATCGAATTTTTATTTTTCTTTCTTTTTCCTTTTCTTTCTTTCATTTTCTTCTTCTTCCTCATCATAGGCTAGCAAGGCTTGAGCACAGGCCTTGCTAGATCTAGCCACCTAGGCAGGGCTCGAGTTCACTGATGTCAGGCTAGGTCCAGCCTCACCGTCTGCCTCGCCACAAGCCAATGAGGCTCGACCTCTTCGGAATCTGGGGAGCTGGAGTCTCGTTGGCCTGTGGTGAGGCTCCAGTTCGCCTGTGGCCGAGTGCCGTAGCTAGCAACTGGCCAATGAAGAAGATGAAGAAAAAGCATAAAATTAATTAAAATTTTGATTTTTCGAAAAATATAGTAATAAAAAAATTATGAAAAGGGGTGCATGGAGAAAAATATTTTTCTTATCGAACAGCAAAAAATATTTTCTAATTCATTTTCAGGTTTCAACCGAATAGCGGAAAATATGATTGTTTTCCTGAAAAATGGTTTCTTGGAAACACCATATTTTCCACGGAATGAACGGAGCCTCGTGTGTCCTTTCCTTTTTTTATTCTCCTAGGCAATGTCCGTAATCATCGGATATGTTTTTATTTATCCTAAAAACTATTGGATTACGTGGTAGCGTGAATGCTACGCAGCTAACAAAAACATCTTTCAGTCTTTCTTTTAGTCTTCTTCTTGACTGTTTGAGTTGTCCTACCTTGTTTTATCTCATCGGCCCAAGCCCCACCCTATTCCACCCATCGGCCAAGTGGATACTCTTATCAATTCGTGGACCAATCCAAATATTACTATTAATTCCCAATAATGTGTCCTTTAGATTCTAAATTAGAGAAAGAAGAATACTGACAACTGGGTCAAGATATCATTTTCTTTTTCAAAGAAACAAAAAGTAGGTATGATTCAAATGTCTTCTGCCGCATTTTCAATAGGTTAAAATGATCGTTAAGCATATTTTATACAGATGTTTTTTTTCAAAATAATGATCACATATGAAACAAGAACAAAGAATACATTGGAAACTACAAAGGTTTTTTATGCTGTTAGGGTGCCCATTGAATCTAAATAATCGATAGCAATTATTATTCATTAAAAGAGAAGAAAAAAAAAAGTAGTTGATATCCATAGAATTTATCTATAAAAAAATTCGTGTCATTTAAATTTGAGTCATTTGGATTCGGTACGTAAAGACTACGGGAAGGTTGAAGACCGATCCAGAAACATTTGCGTGACGGGTCTACTTGCTTGACTCAACTCAATCCAATCAGGAACTCCTAGGACTTTCTCCTCACCAAAAATAGGTATCTGTCTCCTATATTTGTCTAGTTATTTACTTCATTTCTAGATCAAACAGGAGGGTCTGCAATGGCAGTTCCTCCTATCTTTAGCTTCTTCTGCACTTCCATCGTCGTTCTATCACTTCTGCGCTTGTCCAATGCCACAGACATCCTGAGTTCAGTTCAATCTCTTAGAGAGGGAGAGACATTAGTGTCCTCGGGCCGAAAATTTGAGCTTGGTTTCTTCCTTGCTGGAAGCTCGAACAATAGTTTCCTGGCGATATGGTTTGTGGCGAATCCTGAAACGGTTGTTTGGGTTGCAAACAGGAACAGTCCACTCACTGATTCAAATGGTACTCTGGAAATAAGCTATGAAGGTGAACTTGTTCTTCTGAACCGATCAAAGAGCGTCATTTGGTCAACAAATTCAACCAAGGTTCTCAGAAACCCAGTTGCACAACTCCTAGATTCTGGTAACCTTGTTCTTAGGGAACGCAACAATTTAGATTCCACTGACTACTCATGGCAGAGCTTTGATTACCCATCGGACACGATTTTGGTTGGTATGACATTGGGATGGAAATTTAGAACCGGTTCGGGAAATTGTCTGACTTCCTGGAGAGGCACAGACGATCCTTCCCCTGGAGACTATACAGGCATATACCAAATCAACGGTTTACCTCAACTTGAAATAGTCCGCAATGGTTCCGTCAAAGTTTATCGATCTGCGCCATGGAATGGAGTTAACCTCCACGATATGTCCAAGTTGTCTTCTCCTGTTGCTAGATTCATCTTTGTTTACAATGAAATAGCTGCCTATTTTACAATTGAAACTCTCATTGACGATATCACTATCAAAATCACATTAAGCCCCGATGGCGTTGCACAGGCTCTTTTACTGAAGAGTGGAAGCACGAAGTGGGATTTGATTCAATCTGTCCCTTATGACCCTTGTGATAGCTATGGATATTGTGGTGCTAATGGCGTGTGCCGAGTTAACCAAAGCCCAAGATGCATCTGTTTGCGGGGTTTTAGGCCCAAGTCGCAATCAGAGTGGGAAATCCTCAATATGTCAAGAGGATGCATAAGGAAAGTCCCATTGAATTGTTCAAGTGGAGAGGGTTTTGCGAAACTTTCGCAGGTTAAATTACCTGACCTAGTAGATTTCCAGCTATTCAAGAATATGAGCCTTAAGGAGTGTCATGTTGCGTGTCTAAAGAATTGTTCTTGCATGGCTTATGCTAGTTCGGATATTAGAGGACCCGGCTGCTTCTTGTGGTTTGGCAATCTCATTGATATTAGGGATATTATTAACGATGATGGTTCTCAACAATATCTCTTCCTACGGCTACCTGCTTCTGAATTAGGTAAATACTAATATTGTTATCTGCATTGGCTAATTGGTTTAGCAATTGCTTTTTTCTTCTTTGTTCCAATCTTTCATTACATTGGTGCGTCCTTTGTCAATGTCAGACTAAACTGCAGTTCTGTCTTACTACTATTCTAATCTCCAAGTTTCTCTAATGGAGATAGATTCGTCAGCTTACGGATGAACTCTTTTTTTGAAATTAGTTACTTAACTCGTTCTTGTATGCTAGATTCATCCCACAGTCTATCCAAGAAATTGGTGACTATCACCGTGGTTTCAGCCATTTCGGGATTGCTTATTGTGGGCACAGCATTGGGCATAATCTGGAAAAGAAGAATGAACAGCCAAGGTAAGCTAAATACCTTAATCTTACTTCATCTGGTCAAAGTCCAGATTGCTTTTTTTTTTCGACATTATGGTATGGTTTGAGAAACGAATTTACATCCCCTGTAGGCTTGCCAAGTGGGATGGACGACATTGACTTGCCATTGTATGACTTTGCTACCGTTTCTGTTGCTACCAACCATTTCTCTCAAACAAACAAGCTAGGAGCAGGCGGCTTCGGTTCAGTCTACAAGGTAACAAGTTATAAATCAGTCGATTCAAATAACTACAGAGGCCCACACTAAGTAGAATATATGCAGGGAACTCTTTCCACGGGACAAGAAGTAGCAGTAAAAAGGCTTTCAAAACATTCGGGACAAGGTCCTGATGAGTTTATGAACGAAGTCCTTCTAATCGCCAGACTTCAGCACCGGAATCTTGTTGGACTTGTTGGCTGCTGCATTGAGGGAGATGAAAGAATGTTAATTTATGAGTACATGCCGAACAAAAGCTTGGATTATTTCCTCTTTGGTCAGAACCACTTGATCTTTATGAGTTCCTTTCCACTCGATTCTTTGTGCTTTTATTTCTATCCATTGACACCTTCACCAGAAAGTAGAGCTAAACGCTAACAACTTGATTAATTGTTTGATGGGGTTGAGTGCGTGCAGATCATGACAGAAGCTCCTCTTTGGCATGGAGAAGGCGATTTGACATTGTTGTAGGAATTGCTCGAGGACTTCTCTATCTCCATCGAGATTCAAAACTACAAGTGATCCACAGAGACTTGAAAACAAGTAACATTTTGTTAGATGCTGACATGACACCAAAGATTTCAGATTTCGGCCTGGCAAGGATCTTTCGAGGAGATGACACAGAGGCACAAACAAGAAGAATAGTTGGTACATAGTAAGTTTTCTCATCGCGATCCATTGGAGCCACGCATTATCTTTCACTATTTGGAAAAACTGAAGCCTGATTTGCTTGATGCAGTGGTTACATGTCCCCAGAGTATGCCTTGGATGGAAAATTCTCTGTGAAATCCGATGTTTTTGGCTTTGGGGTGCTTTTGTTAGAGATAGTAAGTAGCAAAAGGAATAGAGGATTCCAACATCCTGATCATCACCATAACCTTCTCGGGCACGTAAGTGATAGAGAATTACTAAGACCCACCATTTCCTTTTTCGCTAAACAAGACCATATATTATGTTTCTCTTCAAACCTCATCCCATTCTTTCAATGTCCCTCTAGACGTGTTTTCTTTTTTGA
Organism: Eucalyptus guilfoylei; assembly: GCA_016097605.1. NCBI lineage: Eukaryota > Viridiplantae > Streptophyta > Magnoliopsida > Myrtales > Myrtaceae > Eucalyptus > Eucalyptus guilfoylei. The sequence goes on along the minus strand of CM027869.1, from coordinate 6,050,458 downwards.
TGCATGGATAGTGGTTGATCATGAGTGGTTTGAATTTTTTAGGCATGGCTGCTATGGAGTGAAGGGAGGGCCATGGAACTCATTGACGAATCTGTATGCGCCTCTTTTGTTAAGTCTCAAGTAGAGAGATGTATTCAGGTAGGCTTGCTATGCGTCCAAAAGTTTCCTGAAGATAGGCCGGCGATGTCTAGTGTCGTCTTCATGTTGGCAAATGAAGGAGCAACCTTGCCACCGCCAAAAGAATCTGGTTTCTTCGTTGAGAGAAGTTTGAGTAGCTCAAATGCACATTTAGTTAGGGAAGAAGCCTTCACACCCAATGTTGTTACGGTTACATTGCCTGAAGGTCGATAGAAATGCCATCAAGAATGTCTCTGCAAAATGAAGACCTACTTTCTCGGTACAAATAAAGGTACGCAAAAGAATCAGGAACCACTCGGACCACCTGATCCACCCAGAACCGAACTGGACCAGATCGGACCGCTCAAGAACCGGTGGTTCCCATAGGGACCAATCCGATTCCCAATTCCAATTTAGTGTAACCGGTAAGTAACGGTCCGGTTCTCAATTCTAAACATGGAACTGCCCATCCGAATCGGACCGGTATATATATATATATATATATATGTTTGTAGTTATTGGATGTTATTGGCTAATTTTGTTTCTCATGTGTGTAATAAGATTAACTCCCTACTCTTTTTTTTCTTCATTCTAATAATCCATTTACTTAATTTATTAGCCAAAACAAAATAAACAAATGAAGCAAAAAGAGAGAATCAATTGGAGATGTCTATAAATGTTGCGGTGCTTTGTCGTCATGATAGAAAATTAAGAGCCAATAGCTTGTTTTAAGAGCATTATTAAGTCTTTCCTTAGCCATCCCCATGATTAGATTAGGTTGGCGTTGAAAAAAGTTGGATCAAGTGATTAATGTTTTAACTTCTATTGAGGTTAGGACTTCTAACATAGAATATAACTCTCATATGTTCTTGGTGTCAAGAAACACTAAAAGGACCACACCATGACTTTCAAAAAAATGAAGTTCCTAATAACGAGCATTATCTATTCATTCCACCCTAAAGTTTTCAATCCTTAATAAAATCAATGGTTCGCAATTCAACTCAAATTTAAGGCTGAACAAACTTTGATGCTCTATGTTGACACCTAAATTTTACATTTTTATTTAAGATTTAATCGTGTACAAAATTAGGAATTAGTCGCTAAAAAAAAAGAAGAAAAAGAGAAAAAAAAAAAAAAACAACAACAAAAAAACGCCTAGAGGTCGGGTCGGGCCGGATCTGGCATTGGCCCGGCCCGCTGCCCGCCTCTCTTTCCCTCGCGCTGGGCCCGGCCCAGCCCTTTTTCCCCTTCAGCCCAGCCCGAGCACGAGCTGGTCATCTTCCCCTCCTGCCTGTCTTGCGAAGACTTGCAGAAAACAGTGACAGAGAACCAGCAACAGAGAGCAGGGGGATCGGTGTGGCAGGCGAGCGGCATGATCCACGAGTCAGGGGCAGCCCGGCCGGCAGCTGACACGGCAGGGGTCTTCGCGCAGACCTGCAGAAGAAAAGTGAACAAAAGGAGAGGACAGAACATCGGCACAGAGGGGAGAGGGAGAAACACAGAGAGGAACACAGGGAGAAACCGAGAGGAAAGGAGGGGGAATAGGCCAGAGAAGGAGCCGAGGAGCCCTGGAGCGTCCAGCTTCCGCCGGCGACCTGCCGACCGCCGCCGTAGTCCCTGGAACCCAGCAGCACAGAGAGAGCGAGAACAGGAGAGAAGACAAGCACCGGACAAGAGAGGGAGCGAACCAGAGGGAGGAAGGAAGCTCGAGGGAGCAGCTAGCCGTCGACAGAGGCCCGTCCGCCCGCCGTTGTCCGCCGCAGCTCTTCCTCGGACGAGGTAGGTCCCCCTGAACCCCGTTGTCCCATTTCTGGAAAACGCCGGGCCGGAGCTCGCGGCCAACCAGCTCGCGCAAGCTCTGGCCCTCGCCGCTTTTTCATTTTGCTCCCGTGTTCCTTATACGTCATGTTCGAAGACCTTTAAAGCGCGTTCGAGGTTCGGTTGAGCCGGAAACCTTTGAATTTGGTAATGCCTAATAGCTGTTCGATGAAATGCCTCAATGGAACCGCCGCACCCAACCCTCAACCAGAGCTTGGCTTTTGGTTTTTTTTTGCGTTGCTCGGGGTTATACTCTTGTCACGCATCATTCCTGTCATTTTTCTAGCTTTTCGGTAGGTTCCCTCGCGCAGTTTGGTTGAGATGAAGCGCGCGCATCTCGCCGGAGTCTACTCGGCGACTCTCGGAACGCCGGCCAACCGGCGGCCGGCGGCACTCGGCGTCTGTCGAATGGAACTACCGACGCCAGGCGTTGGCACAACGACTTCCTTAGGGCGGTCAGTACTCGCGGCGTTGTCGGCGTCAGACCAGCAGAGGAGTTGCAAGAGCTTCGGCGTGCTGCGACTGCGGGAGGAGAAGACCCGCAAGGAGACGAAGTAAAAAAAAAAAAAACACACACACAAGAAGGCTGAAAATAGAAAATAAAAAAAATGGGCTTCGCTTCGGGCTTGTTCTTGCTTCGTGGGCTGAATAGATTGGGCTGAAAATAGAAATTGGAAAATGGACCCTCAGGTGGGCTGAAGTAAAAATCGAAGATGGGCTTTGGGCCGAGAGTTGTCCCCATTTCTTTTTAAAAAATTCGTGTGGGCCTTTTTTTAGTGGGTCGACCGACCCGCCCGGCCGGGTCAAGCCCGGGTCGGGTCAGACTGGACCCGACTCTGTCCGGCCCCAAAAAAAATTTAAAAAAATAAATTTTTATTATTTAAAAAAAATTCGAAAATCCTAAAATTGTAGAGTTGAATGACAAACTCTTGATGTGGCTTTTCCTAGACTGCAGCTGTAGCTAGTTATTGGTCGTGTAGCTTTTAGGAATTAATATCATGGTCATGCTTTAGCAGGAGAATTACATAAAAAATAAAAAAAAAAGGTCTTAAATTTATTGCAATTGTGTAAATTCAATTCATCTAGCCAATTTTGGTCAGACGGCGCTAACGTAGATGATGGCCACGCAAAATCTTATAAACACTAATTAAGAGTCACATTTCATATCCTAAAAGGTAATACTTAGAATTTTGAAGCTAAGAAATAGAAGATAGCCATAAAGCATACTATGAAAGAATGGGTTAACAAGGAGTATGAAGCAAAATCGAATGCTGGCCACGTCATTTTGTAAATCGATTGAGTATGCGGATTCTGTAGCTCTCGGATTACTTCCCCAAGAAGAGAAATCCGATGAGAATTAGTCCTTGCCATTGTCTTCCGTACGATGGTGTTGCCTGTCCTCCTCATTGTGTCGATTGGCGCAGTCATCGCCATTGCATGGCTCGTTCTGAACCCTCGCCCTCTCGTGTTCCGGCTCGACTCCCTCTCTAGCCTCCCCAACACCTTCAACGCCTTATCCCCTCCTCCAAAACTCCACGTCTGAATCCAGCTCACTGCCACCAACCCCAACAAGAAACTCGACATCGTCATCTAGGATGTCAACCTCTGCCTCGCACCAGTTCACCACAAGTGTCAGCTCCGTCTCTCGACCCACAACGACACATCATCTTTGGAATATGACATCAGCAAGAGGGGCCACCAAGTCCGCACCTTCGAGGGGAAAGCAGGCCTAAGGTGTCATGCCCCGAACCTCAAACGCACGAACATCCACGACGGTCGATTAAAATGCGACGTCCCAGGACATATTACCGATCCATTTATTTTGTCTTTTAATTAAACGCATGCGAAAGCAATTTATATAGACACCCAGTCAACCAATCCAATAACAGGGATAGTAAACACATCAACAATTTTAAAACAACACTTTAATTTATAAACTGTTAACCCTAGAAAGTTTAATAATTACTAGCCTTTCTACAGCCACTCCCTACCGACCATCTCAAAAACCTGTAGGATCAGGGTTAATATAAACTTCACTAACGATGAGGCTGATCAAAAGTGACGCCAGGCACACCCGCATCTTGGTCCATCAGGACCCCAAACCGCACGCAACCGTTCTCCATATTACGGGCCTGAAAATATTTAACAACAATAGGGTGAGATATAAATCTTAGCGAGTTAACAGCCTAAGCCCCGAGAAGGATGCAAATTTGTCTCGAAGGCAGCCTAAACACACACGACATACAAATTTACCTAACCTTGGCACACCCCTACATATTGGTACATCACATATACTATTATTAATGCAACAGGTATGCTTAAAAATCAGAACACATAACTTTCATACTTCAAGCATCCACACGGGTCCCGATTATAAGGTAAAAACCCGTTTTGACCCGTCTCATACCGTGCCTCATAGTTTTACCCCATAATCAGGCGCAATGCATCACAATCATTCACACGTATTCCAATTATTACGATCCCTTGGCCACGGCCAATACACGAGTTGGCGGTCTTCCGGCATGATTGGACATCGTCCTACCCCATCGGACACAACATCGTCTAGAAACCCCGCTTAAACAACATTCTATAAGGAGCATCGGTCCGGCCTCAACCACGACTCGACATCCGGACCCCCGCCGAGCATCTAATAAACATTGGGCATCGTCCCCAAAACTCATGTTAGATGACAGGTTCAATTAAGTGATCACATAAGTACGCCAACACTCAAGCCAATTTTTATTTGCCATCAATTAGCCTAGTGTAAAAGAGTTTATGCTTAAATAATAAATCTAAAAAAATCTTCACATTTAAAATTTCGGTAAAATAATTGCACGTGGTCACGTACTTAAAATCAACCTGCCAAACTTTGCAAGCTTTCATTTTAAAACCCTATTGCCCCATTTAGCATGTAAAACTCGACGTCCAAACACGACACCTCAAAGTTTGCCATTTTCTTTTCAAATAAACCTTCTTTGAAAATAACATTTAAGCTTATGATTTTGGTAATCAACAACATAGGATTACAAGCTTAGACAGTCATAATTAGACATAATTTCATCTAATAAATCAAGCATAAAATTCTACTTAACGGCTAAACCGTCATTAATTTACACTAATCCTGATTAATTAGCACTAACATGATTAATTAAGCTAATGGTGATTAATTACACTAACCGCGATTAATTATGACTAACTACAGTTAATTAAACTAACTAAATTAATTAAAATAATTAAGATTAATTAAGCTAATTACAATTAATTAAACTAACCAAGCTTAATTAATCTAAACATGATTAATTAAACTAACCATCCTTAATTATAAGACTAATCTCTATTAGCCTTAATCTAATTTATCCTTAACCTTAGTTAGGGCTAAACTATCATTAAAGGCCACTAACTACCATTAGCCCTAAACTAAACTACCCCTACACGCAATTAACTTCCTAATCAAGGATTAGGAGTTTACTCACCGTTTTACGGCAACGGCGAGCTCACGGTGACGACAGCGCAACGGCATCAAGGATACGCCGTTCTCGACTTGAATGGGAACTCAAACGGTGGCGACGAAACCTCTCAAGGCTCACGGCCACAAAGAGAGGGGGAGGTGTTCGGCTTAGTGGTGGTGAACTGACGGAGCAACGGCGACGACAGACGGCGCGAGGGACGGCGGATGAGTGGCAATGACGGTGGCGAATGGCGGTGATGGAGGTGATGAGGGCGGTGGTGGTGGTCGCCCAAGAAAGAAGAAAGAAGAGGAAGAAGAGGAAGAAGATGGAGAAAATGGAGGAGAGGAAGAAGAAGAAGAAGAAGAAGCAAAAATGAGAGAGAGAGAGAGAGAGAGGAGGAGGATTCGGCATCCAAGGGGGGGAAGAGAGGAGAGAGAGAGAGATTTCCCAAGATTTTCCAAAATATTAATAATTGCAAATCCAACACAATCTCCTAAAATCATCTCCTCCTTTCATTTATTTCTTTTATCTTGTAGTCCATAAATGCAATGGTATTTTAGACTTTTCACACACTTTATGTCCCCAAAATATCCTCTTAATTCCATTTTCCTTTAAAACTAAATCATTGGCCCATAAATCACCATTTTACCCCTGGATCCGAATTTTCCTTTCCTGGTCTCCAATTTTCGTCCGATAATTCTTTTTCCGAAAATTCTGAACTTGCCAATAATTCAACGGACAATATGGCGACGTCGAATAAATTAGTTTTGAAATCTTCAAAAGTTTGATACCTAAAATCGAATTAAATTTCATGGTTAAAAATCAATCCGATGCAACTTTGGTACGACCTAAACGATCGGGTGGCTTCTAGAGATTTTCGCGCAGTTGACCTGTGGTCGATAATTTTCTATCCACGTTTGTACCTCTTATATAATCGCGAGAGTTTGATTACGTACGCTAAATATAAGATCAATAGAAAATTAATTTATTGTCATTCAACGTGAATATCGTAATCGTGTAGAATCACCCATGAACCGACTACGTACTTCCGTCGAATTGATTTATATCCGTTCGCTAATTGATTTATAACAGCGTAATATTGACCTTTGTTGATTCTTATGATCAAGCGGTCGATCCCTAACTGAATTTTCTGGTTTTTCGCATTTTAACCTTTTTTTATGGCATCACCTAATAGATTAGTTAACTTATGAGTGATCAGTTTAGAGTAAAATAACCATAAACGCATCGATGAAGTAACCATTTCACATATTTCAAAATTGAGGTCAAATTTTGGGATATCACATAAGGCCTGCGGCAAAACAAGGAGGAAGAGGCCGTTTCAGTTCACAGTGACAACGGATAGGATGAAGGTTAGCATCAAGTTCATGCATTGCGTATTGGCCGAGCAAGCGAGCGTCGGTGGAGGCGGTATGCGAGAATTTGAGCGTCAGGCTTTCCTCGTCAAGACTCGCTGGGAAGTTAAGGGCCTGCATGTTTTCGTTCTTTTTTTTTGTTTATGAATAGAAATTTTGTTTTTTTGTTCTCGGGAACAAAAAAAGAACAGAAACGCGTTTGTTTGCGTTTTTGTTCAAAATCAGATTTTTTGTTCCCGAAACACAAAAAGAACAGAAATGAGAAACAAAAAAAAATTGTTTCTTGCTCCAGAAACACTTTTGAAGAAACACTTCTCTCTTCTATTTTCTTCTTCTTTTTTTCTTTCGCTGGTCGCCGGCCTCAGCCATGGCCGGCGACCGGCCGTCGAGGGCCGGCGACGCCGTCGAGGGTCGGTGACCTCACCGGAGCGTCGCCGACAAGGCTCGAGCTCGCCCAGATCCGGCGAGGCCGAGCCTCGCCATGGCTGGGTGAGCTCAAGCTCGCCCAAATCCGGCGAGGCCAAGCTCGCCTAGCCACCGGCGAGGCTCGGCCTCGCCGGATCTGGGCAAGCCCGAGCTCGCCCAGCCAAGGTGAGGCCGAGCCTCGCCCAACCACGGTGAGCCTCGCGTAGGCAGGGCGAGCGAGGCCGCCGGCCGAAAGAAGAAAAAATAAAAAAGAAAGGAAAAAAGGAAAAATAAAATAGAAATATTAAAAAATTAAAAGAAACAAAAAAAGAATATAAATTTACCAAACGTGTTTTTATTCATTTTTTATTCCCGGAACAGAAATAATTTTTTCTATTTCTGTTCCCTGAAACAATTTTTGAACAGAAACGTTACCAAACACGCCCTAAAAGACAGAGGGAAGGATTGCTCGGTTATCCTCACTTAATTTAGCGAAAATTAACGGGGAAAGCTTGACTTTTCATCATTACTCTCAGGTTTTCCGATATCTTAATTATCTGCAGCTCAATCAACCTTCTCGCAATCATCACTTCCTTGTCTCTGAAGAACGTTAGTAAACAGTATAGGCACCGATCTAGGAAAAAGAATCTGGAGATATCAATTAAAATCAATGCCTTTAAACAGCGCATGCATGGACCACGGAGTTCTTAAACTTCGAGATCATGCTTTCAGCCGTGTTTACAATCATTAGTTGGCGATTTTCTTCTCTTTTCAATTGCCTTCCTTTCCTCCTTTTTAGCTTTCTGGTGTTCGTATGAGAGAGGAAGAGAGTGACATGTTGTCCATCAGAAGAAGTTACGAGGCGGGAATGTCTCGAGCGGATGGAACAATGACATGAAAAATGTTTAAACTAATTATGGAACCATTTTACTATTTCTTCTTGGGTTAGTATCCTGAAAAATTAGTTATATGTGTAACAAATTTATCTAAAACTAATTTTTTGACCATAAAAAAACCCCATACTGATACATTGATGACAAATTTACCTTATGCTAGTTTCCGTTAATTTGAATTAATATTAAAAAAATCATAAACTGATATGTGACAAATAGAGGATAAAGCCCAAACCGATATTCTTGTTAACTGTTGCATGCCACCTGACTCAACAATTTGATAATAAAATTTGAAAAAAACTAATCAAGGGTATATTTGTCACATGTGTAATAGTTTTGAGTAAATTTATTATATGTTTATCAATTTAAAAATTTTCGTGATATTAACTTTTTTTTTTCTATCGGGTGTGAAGTTCGAGCATGGAACACGCAGGTTGCCTTCTCGGCTCCTTTCTCTGTTAAGTCAATTTACTAGAAAGGCTCAGAGCCGAACAACGATGACACATTTCCCGAGTCAGAAAGAGACATCATGTATGATTTGCTTGGCTTGGCTTATTTTAGCACGTAACTATGGATTATTAGGCGATACTCCACTAGCCAATTAGGAAGAAAACATCGTCACGTTACACGATCCAATTGCATCCCTTTTGCGGCCTGAACGTAATAATCCACCGTTGCAAATCGCCCAAAATAAAATTGTTGATTTGATGCATGGGACGACCTTTCTTTAATATCTGCCTTTGTAGATTGACTTCAGCAACTCTTACTTCAATGAAGTTTCGCCCCTTTAATCCCTGAGAGACGACCTCTTTTACCATTTGCGTTGACAATAAGAGTGTAGACTTCTTCTTCTTTTTCTCAACAAAAAGAAATACCATTAGTATTCATACAAATGCAAATTTATTTTTTTTTGGTCAAAAAAATGTAAAGTCCAATGCCCGATATTCCAATAATTTGTCAATTCATTTTCTTTCCATAAGTCCTTTTCCGGGCCAATAGTATTACAAATTGGCCCACGTGCTCAAAAAGTTCGGACACAAAAATATGGGCTCAGCCCACAACTTTCTCTACTTACTATTCTAAAATTGTCGGCCCATGATCAAGCAAAGAATAATTAACCTAATTGGAGGCTGAGGGACCCACCAAAAAATTCCAACCTTTTCAATATCATTCACTTTCTATCTCTTAATTTCAAAAATAAATACAATATGGAACGTATATACCTAATAGATATAACCATACGTAGTTTATATTTTTAAGAAAGATTACGTGAACTCGAAGCATATAATAAGAAAGTATTGAGATAGTTTAATTATGTTGAATTTCTTCCTTTTTTTCGCTTTGTAACTCCATATATTCTAAAAACTAAAGTCGATTAAATTTGAATCGGACAAAGAGATGTCCTAAGGGAAGGATAGTGAACAAGAGTCGCTTAGCATGAGAAAGATAGAGTTAGAGATAGCATAGAAAAAAGAGTTAGTTGACTTTGACCATTCCTTTTGTCCTTCTCCTTTTTCTCCTTGACTTAGTCCATAATTATAGGATTATATATATATTATTTTGAGGTATCATAAATGAAACACAACCATCAAAGATATTTTTGAGTATATTTCTTCTTGTCTTCCTTTTGACTTTTGATAATAACATGCCAATCGTAGGCCAATGGAAACTCTCATCAATTCATGCACCATTCACGATATAACTATAATATCTTAATTAGTTGTCCTTGAAATTTTAAATTAAAAAAAGAAAGAAAGAATCACACGCTCCCCCTTTCGGGGGAACGCCCCTTTCATTTTCCTGTACCGCGCCCAGGCAGCCCTGGGGAAGACATCGCGGGAATCCAGGGTGGGATCCCTACCATCCCCGAAGGGAGGTTGAGAAGAATATTGACAATTGGGTCTAGAAAAAAGTAGGTATGATCCAATATTATCTCCCACATTTTTGGTTAGTTAAAATAATCGCTATGCATATTTAATTTGAATGTGTTTTCTATAATAATGATTACACATAAGATGAGAAGAGACAGTGCATTAGAAACTCTAGAAGTTCTTAAATTAGTTTATGCTTTGGGATACCCATTAAATCCAAAGAATAGATAGCAATTATTATTCACCAACGGAGAGAAGGTAGTTGATATTCCTAGAATTTATTAAAAGAAATTCGAGTCAATTATGGTACCTAATTAATGACACCAGGATGGTTCAAGACCGGTCCACGAACATTTGCTTGGCTGGCCTTCTTGCTTGACCTTGCTCAATCCATTCAGGAACATCTGGAATTTGCTCTTCACTAGACAAAGGTATCCGTCTTCCATATCTCTTCCTGTTATGCTATTCTGAAAGTTTGAATCTTCATCTAGTTATTTACTTCATCCCGTATGTCAAAGATGAGGGTCTGCAATGGCAGATCTTGCTATCTTCAGCTTCTTCTCCACTTCCATTGTCGTTCTATCATTGCTATGCCTGTCGACTGTAGATGGCACCTTGAGTTCAGTTCAATCTATTAGAGAGGGAGAGACACCAGTTTGCTTGGGCCGGAAATTTGAGCTCGGTTTCTTTTCTGCCGAAAGCTCAAAGAACAGTTCCCTGGGGATACGGTTCATGGCGAGTCCTGAAACAGTTGTTTGGGCTGCTAACAGGAACAATCCACTCACTGATTCAAATGGTACTCTTGAAATAAGCCATGAAGGTAAACTTGCTCTTCTGAACTGATAAAAGAGCGTCATTTGGTCGACGAATTCAACCAAGGTTCTCAAAAACTTAGTTGCACGGCTCCTAGAGTCTGGTAACCTTGTTCTTAGGGAACGCAACAGTTCAGACTCCATTGAATACTCATGGCAGAGCTTTGATTACCCATCGGACACGATTTTGGTCAGTATGACATTGGGATGGAACTTCAGAAATGGTTTGGAACATCATCTGACTTCCTGAAGAAGCACGGATGATCCTTCTTCTGGAGAGTATACACTCAGATATAAAATTGACGGTTTACCTCAACTCGAAATATCCAGCAATGGTTTCATCAAAGTTTATCAAACTGGGCCATGGAATGGACTTGGATTCGGTGCTATTTCCAAGGAGTGTTCTACCGTTGTTGCACCCTTCTCCGTTTACAACGGAACAGATGCCTATTTTGCAGTTGAAACCTTCAAGAATGATATCATTGTCAGAATCACATTAAGGCCGGATGGGTTTTCAGAGTGTCTTCTACTGAAGAGTGGAAGAACAAAGCGGAATATGATTTACTCGGTCCCTTATGACCCTTGTGATAGTTATGGATATTGTGGCGCTACTGGCATGTGCCGAGTTAACCAAAGCCCAAGATGCCTATGTTTGCAGGGTTTTATGCCCAAGTCACAAGAAGAGTGGAACATGCTCAATTCGACAGAGGGGTGCATAAGTTCCATTGAATTGTACTCGTGGCGAGGGTTTTATGAAACTTTCACAGGTTAAATGACCTGACTTGGTAGATTTCCAATTATTCAAGAACACATGTCACGCCCCGAATCCCGAGCACGCAACAACCCTTTCCTTGGTCGATAGAAAGCGATGTCCCAGGACTCATCGCTGACCCTTTTCATTTTTAATCTTTCATTATGCGCAAGCAGAAAACGAACCATCTCCCCATCAACAAACAATCAAGCAATCAGACAGGAATAGTGAGATGAATAGCAGAAATACAACATCTACTCATATATATACACATCTTTACATTTTCATATTGGATTAACCTACGAATTATCGTTTCTGATTTACAAGCCCAACAGAGGAGCCGATCCATCCATTAAGCAAGACCAAAAAGAGACTAGTCTAGGCTAACCCAACTATACACAAAAAGAACCCTCAGGCTCGATACTGCAGTCACTCTGATCCAGAGGATTCAGACTCCGTTGATTCAGAGTTGGAGCTGTACGGGTTAGTTGCTGGTGAAGCGGGGCCATGGTTCTCCACTGCACCGTCAGGAGAGTCCAGCTCCATGGGATCCCAGTCATCGTCCTCAGGGCCCCTACTAGATGGCTCGTCAACACCTCTCAGAGGACCGATCAGCATGTCGCCATTCCGGATAAACCACGCCAGGAACCTATGGGGTATCCATTGCCCCGGTCCCTCATCCACCCAAATGGTGGTGAGATACTTCTCATACAGATGCGCCCGACTCGGGAAGCGGTGGTGTGTCACGACGGTATCCCAGTCCTTAGGGATACCGAACCTCATTGGCGGAAGTGCCATCCTAAGAACCTGAAAGTGGTTATACAATAACCAGTGAGATATAACTCTCAGTGAGTCCTCCCCTAAGCCCCTAATTAGAACACCAACTCAACTCGAGGTATCTCTCCAGAGCCACCCCACAAACCAACCACCAATCACAACAGCCAGGGTCAACCATTAACTACATAATCGATTCGCATGTAACCTTACCTGGTATGCCATACCCTGTACATTGAATCTCAACACAATACACGCAATACACATGGCCATTAGATGATACAATTCATCAATCACATAGAGTCGCGTCACAAGCGATCTCACCTGGCCATTGCCACGCCCTACACGTTATTGATTCATGCATGCGTGCCATAAACAATGTGATCAACATGTATAACCGAAACTAATGATGCCATAATTCTCATATGCTCTTGCACTTTAGTGCGCCACCTATCATGCATCAATCGATCACACGGATCCCGATTATAAGGTAAAATCGTTTTGACACGTCCCATATCGCGTCACACAATTTTACCCCATAATAAGGCCCAACAAACTCAACCCTCAAAGGGCCCTAGTTACTAATGACCTACCGGCCATAGCTAATTTTCCAATTAGTGCTCATCCACCTCAATACTCATGCGTGCTCCATATAATAATGACCTCCTGGCCATGGCTAACTTTCTAGTCAGTGATCATCTGACTCCCACCAGGCTACCGATAAGAAGATCGGGCTTCGTCCCGTCCCGTCGGGCACGGCTACGTCCAAAACTCCCATTCATATGGTTTCCCAAGAAGGGACATCGATCTAGAGTCTACTGCGACCAGCTTCTGACTCCCGTCGGGTATTGTCCCAAACTCCCATTGGGTGACGGTCCAACATTCAATCATGCAAACATACCTCCTCAATTCCTTCTCTCATAAAAACGGTCCATTTCTAATATACCTCGGACAATCCATATTTCCCTTCTTGTAAAAATCACTCAATTCATGCGGATGTCCATGCATTTACACACTCATTCACTTCATAGGATTAAAATACATGAATTAAGAATACTTTTCATTCTCGGGTGAACAGTGCTCGCGAACAGTACCGCGTGAACAGTGTTTCGTGAACAATGTCGTGAACAGTAAAAGTCCAGAATTTAATAATTAATAAATTAAATCCAACAATCATTAAAACAACAATTAAATTAAACAACCAATTAATTAAGGCTAAACATGTTTAATTAGTCACACAAGTCACATTAAGCGAGTAAAACAAGATTAAACTAAACTAATCTTAGCCACTAATCTAACCACCTATCTTAGGACTAACATAGCTTAATTAAATCTCCTAAGCTAGAATCAACACTAATTAAAGCAACCCTAAGCAAGTTTAGGCACTAATCAAGAGATTAGGAGCTAAACTCACCCGTTAAACGGGCCAGAGACACGCACGCAGCGGCAACGACGGAGGCTACGCACCGGGACCTCAACCACGATGACCCAAGGCGGTCCCAAGGCTGAAACAGCAGCCACAAATTCGAACTTCCTCTGCAACTCCAAGAAACCAAACAATAGAGGAGGAAAATGAGTAAAACGGCTTCGCCGAAGCTCCGGCGAGGAGTTGGCCTGCAACCGACGGCACTAGGGGGTCAAGGGGGTCTTGCTGGTGGTTGGTATGGGTGAAACTTGGGTTGGAATGGGAGAAAAATCGAAGAAAACTTGAAACAGGCGGAACTAAGCGGAACCGGGCGATCCGGCGGCCGGTTCCTTCTCGCCGGCAGCAGGACGGCCGGCGGCTCCGTTCGGCGAGCAGCGGCCACCGTCTGTACGGACTCTCTCTCCTGGTCACGGTGGTGGGTGGAGCGTAGGCTGATTCACATGGGAAGATCACTTTTAACTCGAGTTTTTTATGAAAGGTCAGTTGGAGCAGAATAGGGCCAGGCGGACTGGCGACCGGAGACTTCTAGCCGGCCGCCGGCAGCTCCGACCGGCGAACAGCGGGGTCTAGGTGGACGGTCTAGGTGTCCTGAAGACAATGGTGGGTGGCACGGGAGTTGATTCGTCCGGGAAGCCAACAATCAACTCAGATCTTTGGAGGAAGGTTTGTTGGAACAGAGACCAGAAGAAAGGGAAATAAGGGAGAGAGAGAGTGAAGATAGAGCTAAAGTCTTCTCCATAAAGGCTCTTCAATGCTTGCCCAACTCCCCATGCAAGTCACCTCATCTTCTCTCTCTTCCTTTGCCCTCATCCAATTGCTTTTAGGGGCAATTTGGTCATTTCCACCTTACACAAATTACCAATCTGACCTTGGGCTAAAATTGATGTATGGGCCTAAGAAATGGGCTGGGCTATGAATAGAAATGGGCTTGATTGGGCTCAAATAGGCTTAAGATTAGGTAATGGGCTTGGAAGAGAAAATAGTGGATTGGGCTCAATTACTTGCCTTAGGCCCACCATGGTGGCTGTCCCACCTTGGGCCTAAGGCCCACACTGGCTTTGCTCGGCTCACGTCCTCTCAGGCTTGATTCCTCGGTCCGTAAGTCCTTTTTCCCACACTTGGCTCGCCTGGGATTGCTGCTGGTCGAAGTAGCATCATACAAAGTCCGTCCCGGACATTCCTGATAATTCGAAGTCCAATCTTTAGTTCTCATGCCATGTCAATTTCGCCTAATGTCATTTCGGGTACAACTCAGACTGACGGGCGGCTTTGAGGATTCACACGTAACCGACTCGTGCCAAACCACGTTCAAGACAATCTCGACACATGGACATCCTTGACTACATGAAATTGCGGAGGATAGATTCTTATTTCAAAGTACACGATTACTGAGGATCGACCTAGGGTCGTTCGCAGGTTCGATAACAGTAAACGGAATCACCTGTCGTTCCATTATATTATGTCCATGAATCAACTTCTAGTCGTCCTTGAAATCGACCTGCCTATCTACAGGATCGTCCTCATGCAAGTCTTACTGTCAAGTCGTTTTCCCAGGTCAAGTTCTTTAATCGTACGAGTTATGTCCTTATTAGCTTTTCCCCTCAAGGTCAGTATATCAGGAGTGATCAATTCCGAGTGAGATCAACCAACAATGCATTGGCGAAATTCACATTCATTTATCTCTCAGAGGGCTCGAATTTTAAGATGTCACAACACAAGCCTTGAGGAGTGCAAGGTTGAGTATCTAAAGAATTGTTCTTGTGCGGCTTATGCTAATTCAGATATTAGAGGAGCAGGCTGCCTGATGTGGTTTGGCGATCCCATTGATATTAGGGAAATTAACATCGTTGGTTATGACCCATATCTCTTCCTAAGGCTACCTGCTTCTGAATTAGGTAAATACTAAATATTGTATCCGCATTGGCTAACTGGTTTAACAATTGCTCTCTCTTCTTTGTCCCAATCTTTCATTACATCGATGTGTCCTTTGTCAATGTCAGACTGAATTATTGTTTTGTCCCTCACTATCTATTTTTAATCTCCAAGTTTCTCAAGTGGAGATAGATTCATCAGCTTCCAGATGAACTTTGTTTTTTAGATTAGTTACTTAACTTCTTCTTGTATGCTAGATTCAATTCGCAGTCCATCCAAGAAACTGGTGACTAACACCGTGGCTTTAGCCATTTCGGGATTGCTTGTTGTGGGCACGACATTAAGCATAATCTGGAAAAGAAGAATGAAAAGCTAAGGTAAGCTAAATACCTTTGTCTTACTTCATCTGGTCAAATTCTGGATCTTCTTTTATCTTATGGAGGTTATGGTATGGCTTGAGAAACTAATTTACATCCCTTGTGTGGGCATGCCGAGTGGGATGGATGACATTGACTTGCCATTGTATGATTTTGCTACCGTTGTTGCTACCAACCATCTCTCTGAAGCAGGCGGCTTCGGTTCGGCCAACAAGGTAAGAAGTTATAAATCAGTCAATTCAATTAACTACAAAGGCCCACACTAAGTAAAATACATGCAGGGAACTCTTTCCACAGGACAAGAAGTAGCAATAAAAAGGCTGTCAAAATATTCGGGACAAGGTCCTGATGAGTTTATGTACGAAGTCCTTCTAATCGCCAAACTTCAGCACCGGAATCTTGTTGGACTTGTTGGCTGCTGCATTGAGGGAGATGAAAGAATGTTAATTTATGAGTATATGCCAAGCAAAAGCCTGGATTATTTCATCTTTGGTCAGAACCACTTGATTTTTGAGTTCCCTTTCACTAGAGTCCTTATGCTTTTGTTTTCTGCCCATTGATTCCTTCGCCAAAAAAACAGCTAAACGCTAACAACTTCATTAGTTTTTAATGGGGTTGAGCGTGTGCAGATCATGACAGAAGATCCTCTTTGGCATGGAAAAGGCGATTTGACATTGTTTTAGGAGTTGCCTAAGGACTTCTCCATCTCCACCAGGATTCAAAACTACAAGTGATCCAAAGAGACCTGAAAACAAGTAACATTTTGTTAGATGCTGACATGAATCCAAAGATTTATGATTCGGCCTGGCAAGAATCTTTCGAGGAGATGACATGGAGGCAGAGACGAGAAGAATAGTTGATACATAGTAAGTTTCTCATCTTTCATTGGAACAGTGCACTATCCATTAGTATTTGGAGGGATTGAAGCCTGATTTACATGATGCAGCGGTTACATGTTTCCAGAGTATGCCTTTGATGGAAAATTCTCTGAAAAATCCAATGTTTTTAGCTTAAGCGTGCTTTTGGTAGAAATAGTATGTAGCAAAAGGAATAGAGGATTCCAGTAGCCTGATCATCATCACACCCTTCTTGGGCACTTAAGTGGTAGAGAATTATTAAGACCACCATTTCCTTTTTCACTAAACAGGATCAGATATTCCATTTCTCTTAAAACCTCACCTCATTCTTTCTATGTTCCCCTAGACGCATTTTCTTTTTTGATGCACGGACAGTGGTTGATCATGAGTAGCTTAAATTTTTTAGGCATGGCTGCTATGGAGTGAAGGGAGGGCCATGGAACTCATTGATGAATCTATATGTGCCTCTTTCGTTGAGTCTCAAGTAGAGAGATGCATTCAAGTGGGCTTGTTATGTGTCCCAACGTTTCCTGCAAATGGGCCAATAATGTCTAGCGTTGTCTTCATGTTGGCAAATGAAGGAGCAACCTTGCCACTGCTAAAAGAGCCTGGTTTCTTCATCGAGAGAAGTTCAGGTAGCTCAGATGCATACTTAGTGTCGCGACCTTCCCGAAGGTGAATTATCCAAAGAAGGCTAATGGGTTACTAAGTTCGAAGACTTACCACGGACCCTCCTAAATCCTACCAATCGCAACTTGATACTAAAAATTAATCCATTTAAACATGAAATTTTACTTAATTTGGAGCCGCCACTAACTAATTAGGGTTGATTAAAAACCCAAGTAAAGTATGGGAGAATACTTTACTTTTGTGAACCAGAGATTCAATAGGTTCAGGGACATGATTACGCGAGATTAATCTAACGCCCTTTCGGTACCTTTTTATTTTAATTTAAAAAATATTTTGCAAGCAATCTTGATTAATTTTAACCTTAGCTACTAACATGCGAAGGATGGTCATGGGAATGCACAATTAATAAAATAACATTCAATAAACTGAAGTGATAGATTGTAAGCAATTAAACTAACCTTAGGCAGAATAAACTATAACTTTATTAAAGCTTATTCTCTAAAAAAAACTTGCAAAATGCTGATTAAAAATGCATGCCCTAAACAAGATTTCTAAATGACATGACACCTAATTTTTTAAAATGTTAATTATATGAAATTTTTATCTAAATTTAATATGCATGATTTTTACTTTAATGACATGTAAGATGCAATTCATATGACATAACTTGAACTATCACAATATGTATGCAATTTCATTTACATGATCCTAAATATGCATGTGCTACATGATATGGAATCGATGACGCAGTAATTCTATATGCATGTTTTTTATGATTTTATTTTTTCCTTTCTTTTATGACCTTTCTATTAGAATCACATTTACTATATTATCATCTAAACTAAGGAATAACTAAATCTATCTTAGCCATGAAATTTCCTCCGTTCCTATATTATCCTAAAAAGGCAATTCTAACATGAAATGCAATATGACCTATCATGTAAGGCAACTTTTATATAAAAATTCTTATAAAAAAATTTACTAGCAATTAACACACACAAAATGTAATTAGCCACATAAAAGATAATTCACCCCAACTCAAGACGGAAGATCACAATAATAAAAAAATCTAATCCGACGTCTCTCCGCTAGGTATTTCTTATCATTGTGACCCTCGACACGACAATCTTCTTAACCGGATAATGTCTAACAAAATCACCAATCATGATTGGAAATAATTAAGTAATGAAATAACCAAATTAGATTCAGTTAAAGAGATTACCTAGCTCGGAAAAATTATCTCCGAGAATGAGACTAGCAAGGAACGATGCCAAGCTCACACTGCTGAATTCACAATTGACATGAGAATTCTACAAGACAGCAAGGTAGATCTTCTCAAATACCAAGTAACCTCCTTGAACCCCAAGTAACCTGCACAAGAAGAATGGTCCCAACAATACAAGACTTGCTAGATTGATTTGGAAGAAGGATGGCGATGCTCGATTTGGGAATGAGCTACGGTCGAACAACGTCAGCAAGGCTATATGGCATCGGTTGGAAAGGCTGGGCTACCACCGTGTACGTAGAGACACCTATGTTAGGGAAATCCCTTATGATGTTTTGAAGATGACAAAATAAATCAAAGGCTACTAACGTGTTTAATTGTTGAGTAACAGACTATGCAGATGATAGAATATGTAAAGGATATTGTCCAAAGTTTATTCTGAAGATTTCCAGACTTCTGTGTCAAAGTTTGAAGATTGCCAGACTTTAGTGTCAAAGTCTGTTCTACATCAGAAGTCTGTCAACTCTGACAAATTCCAAACTGAACGTGAATGAAGAACCAAAAGACGGACTCTATGCTGAAACAGAACGTAACAAACTGTGTTCAGACCTTAAAGCTAAATCTGTTCAGAAGCAGACTATGTTCAGACTGACGTCCAGATTGCAAAGCTACTTCAGTCTGAAGACACTCAGACTCAGATGGTAAAATCTATTGCACTCAAACTCAGATTGTAAAGTCTATTACTCTCAAACTTTACATCCAGATTCGACATAACGTAACACAAGCCCTAAATGTATAACGGCTAGTGATCTAGTTTGGATTCTACATCAAGATTGATTTGATTGACTCAATCTAATTGATTAAGAATTGGATCTTGAAGACAAGAACTTTCCAAACGGAGATGCTCTACTTATGGAAACAAATATTCTGTTTGTATGGGCGATCGGAATCAATTTGGGATTCTATCTTTGTCACTCAACGGCTACTAAATCTTCTAGATACAGATCTGTCCAATGGGTAGATTGGAAGACGATCCTCGAGATATTGTCCAACGGCTAGTTTGGAAGTGGAGGAGTATTTAAGGAGATGAAGGACCAATGAGCAAGTAAGAGACGGAGCGTAGAATTTATAATTCCAAAGTCTGAGCGACCTTCGATCATACACTTGTCTATTGTGAGCTTAAACGTTTGTGATCGTGAGAGAAATACCAAAAGAGTGACTTAGTGAGATAGTGTGATCTACTACTAAGTGTTTGCACTCAAAGTTGTAATCTCTTGTTGATTGCATAGTGGAATCCAGCTAGAAGGCTATTAGCGTGGGAGAGTGGACGTATGCTTGATCTAAGCTGAACCACTATAAATTCTGTGTTCTTATTCTCTTCCCTAAGCTCCTTTATTTTGTTCGTAACTGCTAAAGTCTGAATTCACTCAAAGTCTGTTATTCTTCAAACACAGTTTCAAAAGTCTGTTGTTCGTCAGACTCAGTTTCAAAAGAAAAATATTTATGCTGTTTTTTTGCGAAAACTTTTCTTCACACCTATTCACCCCCCTCTAGGTGTTCATACTAACACTATCGACCTGAAAAGGACCACGTGGTAGCAACAACTTTGCAAGAAGCGTCGGAAGAGGATTATTGGTCGTCTGTGATATCAGCAATGCTGTCGTGATCGCAAGAAATCATGACAGAGTAGGAACGTCGGGGCTGAAGAAAAGCTTGTCTGGTGAGGCGAAGGTCCATGATTGGCTGGTCTTGCTAATGAGGTAGCCGGTATTGAGAACGTGAGATGTGAAGAACCCAAAGGACGACACTGTGTTGTCCACTCTTTGACCCACGTAACAGAAAATACAAGGAAAGAGGAGGAAATTGTCTGTGTATTCATTGATTTGTATACAAGCACATTAATACATTTATAGTGCAAGAATCAAAGAGAATAAAAGGAAATAATATACAAAGAATTGTAAATTTCCTATTTACTAAAACTTCCTATTCTCTAAATCAATCAATCCACAATTAGGATCAATCAATGATCGCAATCTTCAATTGTATCTCCAACACTCCCCTCAAGCTGATGGCCTATATATATCGAGGACACCCAACTTGCTCAGTAGATAAGCATGTTGTCTCTGACATAATGGCTTAGTGAAGATGTCTGCAGGTTGATCCATTGTTCCAATACCCTTTGCTACGAGAATTCCTTCTTTGATCTTATATCGTGTGAAGTGGCAATCAACTTCTATATGTTTCGTCCTTTCGTGAAAAACTAGATTTGCTGCCAATTTAAGTGCAGCATCGTTGTCACAAAATAATTCAGTTGGTCCACTAACCTGTAACCCGAGATCTTAGAGTAATCCTCGAATCCAAACCACTTCGCAAGTAATTTTTGCCATGGCTCGATACTCTGATTCAGCCGATGATAATGAGACAGTTGATTGCTTCTTTGTCTTCCACGAGATTAATGACTTTCCCAACTTGATGCAGAAACCAGTAATTGATCTTCTGGTCATTGGACAAGTAGCATAATCAGTATCACAGAAAGCTGTCATCTTCATATTGCAGTCACGAGATAAGAAAATTCCAAGTCCTAGACATCCCTTTAAGTATTTCACAACCTTTAGGGCTATATTCATATGAGATTGTTTTGGAGCATACATGAATTGACTGAGTATCTGCACTGCATAACATATATCAAGTCTTGTCATAGTAATATATATTAATTTACCAACAAGTCGCTGATATCCCAATGGATCTTTGAGCAGTGGGTCCTCAATAGATGAAGAGGAGTTCAAATCATATTCATGAGAAGTCAACTTGGCATTCTGTTCAACTGGTATGATAGCTGGTTTGCATCCTGATAATCCAGCTTCAGAAACAATTTCTAGGATGAATTTCCTCTGACTAAGATTGATACCTTTATCGGATCGAGCAATTTCAATGCCAAGAAAGTATTTGGGTGGTCCCAAATCCTTGATATGGAAAGTAGAATGCAAATATTCTTTAAATCTTGCAACATGAGAGTCATTGTTTCCCATAACAAGTATATCATCAACATATATCAGCAAATAGATTGATGAATTACCTTCATTCCATGTAAACAGAGCATAGTCATGCTTAGAATGTCGAAATCCTGCATTAGTCAGCGCAGTAATGAACTTGGCGTACCACTGCCTAGATGTCTGTTTCAATCCGTACAGCGATTTGCGTAGACAACATACCCGAGACTCCCCATGTCTGCATAATCCCTGTGGAAGCTCATATAGATCTCTTCATCTAGGTCGCCGTGAAGAAAAGTATTATGGACATCAATCTGATGTAAAGACCAATTTCGGATGGCTGCAATGGATAAGAAGGAACGGACAGTGACTTCTTTGGCAACAGGTGAGAATGTCTCATGATAGTCAAAGCCTTCTCTCTAAGTAAACCCTTTAGCCACTAGCCGAGCTTTATATCGTTCAATTGAACCATCTGCCCGAAACTTGATTTTATATACCCATTTACATCCAATTGATTTCCAGTGCAGGGGTAGTGGGACAATATCCCAAGTATGATTCTCCATCAGGGCAGTAAGTTCTGATTCCATTGCACGTTGCCATCGTGGATCACGCGATGCTTCATGGAAGGAAGAAGGTTCGGTCTCTTCCGAGAGACGACTAATGCAACACATATGCTTCAGTGATAGCCAATTAAAAGACACATATGAAGAGAAAAGATACTTCGTACCTGGAGAACGTAATGCAGAACAAATGTAGTCCTTTGTCTATGTGGGTGGGTGAGTTTGTCGTCCAGAACGTCGAGGCTGCTCAGCTGCTTTGGTGCAAGTGCTTAGAAAGGCTCGAAAGTAGTCTCCGATGGAACCAATGCAGAAGAATCCTCAGATAACTCTGAAGGTAAACCATCTTCAGAAGTAATGGTGTCCTTCGGGAGAGAAATGGATGGCTCCGAAGCAACTAACAGATATTGAGAAGCCATGGAGAAATCTTCTTTGGATAGAAAAAGCCTATGACATAGGGATGACGATGAAGATGATGAAGATATCATATCCTTAAATGGAAATACATCTTCATGAAAAATGATGTCCCTGCTTATGAAGAAATGCCCTGTAGAAATTTCCATAACTCGATAGCCTTTTTGAAGGGGCGGATATCCCATGAATACGCATTGAGTGGCACAGGGGCCCATTTTATCCAAAGTACCCACATTTGTCGCATAACATAGACAACCAAATACTCGGAGATGATCATTGTTGGGCTGCCTATTATAAAGCAGTTCAAAAGGAGTTTTCCCATCGAGGATACGAGATGGCATGCGATTAATCAAATAGGCAGTAGTGACCACACAATCTCCCCAAAAACCTTCAGGAATGAAAGCTTGATATTTTAATGCACATGTTACTTCTAAGAGATGTCTGTGTTTACGCTCTACAATTCCATTTTGTTGTGGAGTGTAAGTACAAGAACTCTTATGAAGTATCCCTTGAGAAGATAGGAATTTTTCACAATCAGAGGTGAAAAATTCACGCCCATTATTCGTACGAATTCTTTGTACAGATTGATCGAATTGATTTTTAATCAAGGAAACGAAACTCGAAAGATGAGTAAATGTTTGACTCTTTGATTGCATAAGATATACCCAAGTGGCCCTTGTATAGTCATCTACAATCGTGAGAAAGAAACGGGAACCATCACGATGAGTGGTATGGTAAGGTCCCCAGATATCCATATGAAGTAAAGAAAAAATTCTAGTTGCTCGAGATGTACTCTTTGGAAAAGATGTTCGAGATTGTTTGGCCAAGGGACATATTGAACATTTAAGATGAGGGAAACGTGCACTATGACCCAATCTCTGATGAAAAAGGAGATTTTTATTTCGACTAATAGCATTACAAGAGATGCCTTTATTTAGTAATTCTAAATCTCCTGGGGAATCAATCCAGTAGTATAGTCCTTGCGCAACACTACCCAAGCCCATCACTTTGCCAATCGAATGGTCCTGAAAGAAACAATTGTTGGAACTGAATATGGCACGATAAGAACTATCTATGCAAACCCTTGAGACAGAGAGTAGGTTGAATTCAAAATTAGGAATGTATAAGACATTTCTGAGGAAAAAATGTGGACCAAGGTGAACCGTACCAATCTTGGTAACCTGAGTAATGTTTCCATTTGGAAGACGTACTGATATGGGAGATTTTGATGTTTTATCAACATGGGAAAAAAGATGCTCATTACAGATTATGTGGTCACTAGCCCCCGTATCGATTATCCATGCATTGACAGAAAAAGAATTATCCTCATAAAGGAAAGTACCTGAGAACCCAGCACTTTTGTCGCCCATCTTCAACTGATTCAAAATCTGCATGATATTCTGATATTGATCTTGAGTAATCGGTTGCCGTACCCCATCAATCCTCTATGTCGAGACCTGATAAGCTGAGGATTCTTTTTCTTTTTTATTTTTATCAGTAGGCTTTCCATGCAATTTCCAACATGTATCAACAGTATGGTGTGGGCGTTTGCAATATTCACAATATTTATTTTTGAATTTATTTTGCCCACTAACCTTTCCTAATGATGTGGCGCCACGTGAGTTGTAGGATCCTTTAAAAACAGGGGCTGACGTGGCTTGATAATAGCCCTCAGATCCGTTCGAGCTGATGGGTGATCTGTAGCCATCCGTTGTAGCGCGCTGATCCAGATCGTCGGATGCCCTGCGTTGATCTGAACCGTCCAATAGGCTGCGTGAATCCAAGCCATTAGATCGTCCGCGTGAAACCCAGCCGTCCATTCGAAATGAAGTAGGGTTTCCATCGAGCTTTCTTCTTGCTGCAGCCGCATTACCCATTTTTGGGTTTCCCGAGTGTGCGGCTGCTCTGCTACATATGGCCACCACCTCTCGTGAGCCCACGCCGAACGGAAAAGCCGCAAGACTCAAGCCTTCTCCCACTCAGGTATGTTCGGTCGCGGCGAGGCACTGACTTTCCTCCTGGACGGCGAGCTGGTAAATTCGTCCAAGCGGCGGTGAGGGTTCCATCGCGAAGATCTGAGATCGGAAGGCCGAATAGGAGTCGTTGAGGATGAGTAAGAACCGTGTGGCTTTTTCTCCGTCTCGTATTTCTTTGTATTTTCTCAGAGTTGTCTCGGGTCCTTGGAGACATTCCTCGACTGACTCCAATTCGTTCCACAGGGAGGAGAGACGGTTAAAGCAAGCGGTAACCAAGAGGTTCTGTTTCTTCAACTCGGTCAAGCTTTGTGTGATGCTGAAGAGCCGTGCTCGGTCGAGCCGGCCATACATCTTCCTGATGCTGTCCCAGATCTGCTTGGAGTCTTCAGTAGGTGGCAGTCCAGCCGCAACATCGAGGGCGAGCGCGTTGCCGATCCAGGTGCGAACCAACTGGTTGCACTTTCACCAGAGACGCTGGAGGCGTTCGTCGGTCGGGTATGGGACGGCTTCGTCGAGGAAGCCGTCCTTGTCTTTCGTCACTAGAGCCCGCCGGAGGTGTCGAGCCCACGAAGAATAGGTTTCCGGTCCGGTAAGCTGGTTGCTGATGAGATGTAATTCGAGGCCGTCCGCCGGTGAAGTGTAGAGAGGATCGCCGGGTTCAAGCCGGCCGCCGCCGCCAACTGGAAAAACCAGCGGCATGTATCCGAGTTGAAATGCCGGGTAGGGATTCATCCCTTGACCTGGCATAAATCCGGCTTCCTGACCCGACGGCGTGTGTTCGGGTTGGAATCCCAGGTAGGGATTCGTCCCTTGACCCGGGATAGCCCCGTGTCCCTGACCCGGCACAGATCCGGATCCTTGACCCAAGTTCGTCTGGCCTAATGCTTCAATTGGACCTGTTACAGATGGGTATTGGGCCCACATCTGTCCTGGCCCAGTAGCCCATTGATACCAATTAACTGGAGGAAAATTCGGGGGCCACTAGGCTGGGCCGGAGGTTTGACCCATCGCAGGAACCAATGGTGCAGAGTGAGTTTCTTCAGAAGATCGGTCTTCACCAGAGACGATAGCTGGATCTGAGGTGGGTGTTTCCTCTGTTGAAGAGCTCTCAATGTTCTTTGTCATGGTACCAAAAAAAAAAAAAAACGAATTCCTAACCGATTTGTTGGTCTGTTTCGCAGGTAAAGATCGTGCAACAACAGCCCAGAAAAAAAGCGGTGGCAATTCAAAAAAAAAATATGCGAAAGCTATGCCAAGAGTATCTGCTTTGATACCATGACAGAAAATACAAGGAAAGAGGAGGAAATTGTCTATGTCTTCATTGATTTGTAGACAAGCACATTAATACATTTATAGTGCAAGAATCAAAGAGAATAAAAGGAAATAATATACAAAGAATTGTAAATTTCCTATTTACTAAAACTTCCTATTCTCTAAATCAATCAATCCACAATTAGGATCAATCAATGATCGCAATCTTCAACTGTATCTCCAACACCACGCACTATCACTCTCCCTCTTTCTTTTTGCTTGTGAAAATCTTCTTCTCTCCCTCTTTATTCTTTGCAAGTGGCGGCTTCTTCCATTAATACAGATAGACTCTCTCCTCTCCCCTACTTTTCCCCATAAGCGAAACCTCACGAGCCTTTGCAATTTTTTTTCCTTCCCCCATGAAACCACACTAACACTTTTTGTCAAAATCTTCACCCCTTTCAAATGAAACTCCACCAGCACTCCCCCCCCCGGCCCCCCAAAACTGGCACGAAGCCTTGCACTCTCTATTTATAGAGAGAAAAAGAGAAAAAAAGCTTTGTTTTCAAGTGAAGATTTTCCGAGATAATTGCATAGATTCATTCAACCGCCGACGATCATCTTTCGAAAAGAGGGGATATGCTCAACAAGAAAATGGCTCCAAAATCTAAAATCTTTTGGGAAGATTTTCTAAGATAATTTACCCAATTGTTGACAATCATCTTCTAAAACGAGGAGATACGCTCAACAAGAAAAATGCTCCATTATCCAAGATCTAAAATCTTTCAAAATCTCCCTCCACAACCAAATGTTTTATTTTATAAATTATTTCTTATCCTCTCTTTTTTCATTTTTTAAAACAATTTTTTTAAGATAAATTTTAATATTATTGTTACCTAAATGTAAATGTTATGAAATGCTTAATGTAATAAAATAGTCAAAATTTAGGTGTTAATACTTAGTTAAGGAAGAATCCAACACACACAATGTAGTTATGGTCACATTGCCCGAAGGTCGATAGGAACGCCACCAAGGATGTCTCTGCAGAATGTAGACTGGCTTTCTAGGGTACAAAGGATAGAAGAAGCATCCGATGTTGTAGAGTCGAATAACAAACTCTTGCCACGGCTTTTCCTAGACTCTTGAAGAAGAGGGATGAAAAACCTTCCAACTTCCTTCGACATGGCCAATAATTCCAAACCTCTGGTCACCGGCTACACCGCCCCACCGCCGGGACCTACTCCTATGGCTATCCTCTGGCGGCACATCCAACAACGCCTACACTTACGTGGCTGTGGCTAGTAATTGGTCATGTAGCTTTAAGGAGTTAATCAACCAATTAACTTGAACTTGAAATCATTGTCATAAAAGTAATCTCAACATAGTGGTCATGCTTCAGTTGTGTTTATGATTATTGGTCGGACGATTTTCCTTTCTCCTTTTGAGCTTTCCAGTGCACGTTGAGAAAGAGAGAGTGATATGTAAGTTAATAGAAATTAAAGTAGACATGTCGAGAGTCTAGAGAGGGTGATCGATAATGACGCAAAAAAGTAAGCTAATTAAGGAAGCACTTTCTTTTTTCCTTCTTAACGTAAGGAGTAACTAACAACTATTGGGCGATGCTTCAGCAGCCAAAAAAAAAAAAAATCACCATGTTACAATACCTATAATACTAGCAGCAGCTTCAGGATTATTAGAAGCACTATCTTGATTGCTAGTAATAATTTTGGAAAATGCCACAGAAAACCCTAAAATTTATTCAATGTAATAAATTTACCCAGAACTTTTTTTGTAACACAAAAAAACCCTAAACTTTGCCAACTATGACACATTTACCTTAAACTTTTTTTTGTGATACAAAAAATCCCAAATTTATACTCACGTGACACATTTACCCTAAATTATAGGGTATTTTCATCTTTTACTTTATAAATTTTTTTATTTTTCTTTTCTTTTTCTTTTTTTCTTTTTCTTTTCTTTTTTCTTCTCCTCTCTTCCCCCGCCGGCCATGGTAGAGGGAAGCCAGACTCAGGCGAGGACACCCTTGCCGGCATTGGGCGAGGGCGGCCCTCCCCTACATCGGGTGAGGATAGCCCTCACCAGATCTAGCAAGGGCAACCCTCGCCTAACACAGGCGAGGGTGACCCTCACGTGGGCTGAATCTGGCGAGGAATGCCCTCGTCGACGTCGATGAGGGTGACCCTCACCTGTTGCCCTTGCTCGACGCAGGCGAGGGTGGCCCTCGCCTAGGCGGAATCTACTGAGGAATGCCCTTGCTGGCGGCCGCGAGGGCCGCCCTCACCTACATTGGGCGAGGGTTGCCCTCGCCGGATTTGGCAAGGGCTATCCTCGCCCAACCCAGGGGAGGGCCGCCCCTGCCTGCCTAAGGGAGGGTGACCCTCGCCCAATGCCGGCAAGGCCACCATTGCCAGCCCAGGCGAGGGCGGCCCTCGCCTGAGCTAGCTTCCCTTCGCTGCTAACAAAGGGAAGAGAGAAGAAAAAAAAAATGTGTCATAGTTGATAAAGTTTGGGGTTTTTTATGTTACAAAAAAAAGTTTGGGATAAATTTATCACATTGGATAAAATTTAGGGTTTTTGGTGGCTTTTTCCCTAATAATTTTTGGATTAGAGGAAGTACTGCTATTGTGGGCTGATTTTTCCCTATTAGTCCTTTTATGTGCCAATAGCATTACGTATTGGCCCACGTAGTCTGTGTTTCAAGAATTATGTAAACTCCAAGCATATGATAAGAGAAAGTTAGAGACAGTTTAATGCTCCATAGAAATATATTTCTAAAACTGATCACTTGAAATAATTAATTAATAAAAAATATTTTCATTATTGTCATCAATTTATCTCTGGCCTTTGAGTTCTGGTTGGTCCAAAGAGGTCCATATGCAGAAGCTGCAAAACATAGTTAGAAGAAACATGGTTTATGGGTTTAGATGAGCTTCTAACCTGTTTTCTTAAAGTGCAGGCAGTGCAAAGTTTAGACTTTTGGTAACTCCTATTGGAAAGACCACAAATGAGCTTCTTAGAAAATAGTTTGGAAACATGCTAACATGTCCTAGCTTGCGATGCCATATGTTTGCTTCTTCTTGAATATAAATAAGGCACCGGGTGTTATCAGAAGTTATGTCCAGAAGATATATGTTGCCATGCCTTCGACTAGTGAATGACTGTGAGAAGTCTTGGCTAACTCCAAAACATATATTTTCTTGAAAATTGATTCTAAATCTAATGTCACATAGCTGACTGATTCTCAATAGATTATAATTTAGGCCTTCTATCGAGGACACATTATTGATTATTAAGCTTCCTATCTTCACTGTTGCCTATCCAACAATTCTTTCTTTGCTGTTTCTTCCAAAAGAGACACTTCCTCCTTTTTATTTTTAGAATTTGATGAAACCACTTGAGTCTCATGTCATATGTCTTGAACATCCATTGTCCAAGTACTATTTTCCTTTCCTTTTTATTGTAACCTACAATCAAAGAATAATCTCAAACTTTCTTTGGTGTCCAAATTTTTTTGAATCCTAGAGAGTCAATGGTGAGTATTGTTCTTGCCCAATCATTCTTAACAAGTCTCCAAACTTTATGGCATTCATTCTCAAAATGCTCTGAGTCTCCACACTTGGAATATTTAAGAGCATTTTGACCAACGGGTTTTGTAAAAAGCTTTTGAAAATTTCTTTTGTAAGCAAGTTTGAGAGGTCTCTATCTAAGTTTCCCATTGACTTTTGGAAAGTCTATTAAAAGATCACTTTCTTTATTAAAACCCAAGCCGGATTTATTGTAATGAGGTATTTGTATGAAAAGAATGCATTCTAAGGTCTTTGAACCTTTTGAAAATTTTGTTGTAATACTTGAAAATTCCTCTTTCGAAGTTGCATTTTCTATGAAAAGCAAATCATGATTTTCCTTTGATTTCTTGAAATCATTTTGTAAATTTTCAAACTTTTCTTTCCAAGAAATATCATGTTGTCTCAACTAAGAATTTTCCCTTTTTAGTTCAGGGATCCTCTTAAGAGAGGACTTGAGATTTAAACAAAGCTCATTAATATACTTGGAAACTTAAATAGGAATTTCATAATGACTTATCTTAATTTCCTTATGTGACTCTGAATCTATGTTGTATCAATTTCTAAGTCTGAGTCTGAACGAACCATCAAGCACATGTTTATGTATTTTTCAAAATGACTTATCTTAATTTCCTTATGTGACTCTGAATCTATGTTGTATCAGTTTCTAAGTTTGAGTCTGAACAAACCATCAAGCACATGTTTATGTATTCCTCATCACTTTCTTCACATTCTATATCGCTCAAGGTTTCAGTCTTTAAAATTTTCTTGTACTTCTCATATTTTCCTTTCTTCTCTTTCAGCAAAGGATAACTTGGCTTGATATGTCTCTTTTTCTTGCATTTGAAATATATTACATCCTTGCTTAGTTCATCTTCTTCCATTGTTCTCTTCTATCTATTCTGCTTATATTATTTTTTCCAATTGAACTTCCTTCTTTTCTATTCAGCTTTTTGAATTTCTTGATCATAAGAGCAAGTTCTTTGCCGTCCATGTCATTTTCTGAGTTTGTATCATCAAAATCAGCATTAGATTTAAGTGTAATTGATTTTTTACCGTTTGACTCATCTTCATCATTGATTTGTTCCACTTCATAGGATTGAAAAGTATCAATCAGTTCATCAATGGATAATGGCATAATTCTTTGTGTCTCTTAGATTTATGTTTTTGACGTGGTTCCAATCTTTTGAGAGACCTCGCAGAAGTTTGTTGACCTTCAGAAGAGCAGAAATTGGTTGTCCTTGATAGCCCAGACCATTTATAATTTCTATGAAATGGCTAAACATGTCTCCGATGGATTCTCCACGTTTTTTTTGGAAAGACTCATATTGGCCAAGTAAAATGTTCACCGTTGTATCTTTTACACGATATGTACCTTCATAAGTAACATGAAATCTATTCCAAACTTCTTTAGTTGTTTCACATTAAGATATTATGTTATACTTAGTGGGAGATAATGCACAATATAAAGAATAAATAGCTTTTGCATCAAGAGCTTCTCTCTTGGTTATTTCCGCTTGGTTAAACGCTTCGGCATTTTTATCTATGACTTCCTTCTTCTTTTCTAAAGTAGTCACGGCTTTTGGATTAATCCCTTTCTTCTTCTCTCTGGATCGTAGAAATGCCTTCACTTTATTTTTCCAAACATTGTATTCTTTTCCATCGAAATAAGATGGTATGGTGTTGCTTTGACTCCCGACAAGTCTTTATGCCAAGATACTAGCCACAAAAGATCTTTAGCTCAGAAAGAAAAAAAAAAAAAACTTCAATAAAACGAGCACTTGGCTCTGATACCAATTGATAAAACTAGTAAGAACACTTAGAGGGGGTGAATAGGTCTTTTAAAATAAAATCTTAACAAATAAGTGCAGAATAGAATAAGTCAAGATCAAAGTTTAGACAAAAATCAGAATCTGTTATATGATAAAACAGACTTCCGAGATAACCTGTAAATATGCAACAAACTTAAGTAAAATAAGATAAGGGAAGAGATAATTGCACATAGGTTTTATAGTGGTTTGCCTTAGATCAAGACTACGTCCACTCTCCCACAATGATGGCCAACTAGCCGGATTCCACTATAAGATCAACAAGCAATTACAAATATGAGTACAAACACTCAGTGGTAGATCGCACTAACTCACTAAGTCACTATTTTTAATGTTTCTCTCTCGATCACAACTTGTAAAGCTCATAAAAGAAGACAAGTAACGTTGAGATCAGCTTCAGACTTTGGAATTTCAAATTCATGTCTCTATCTTCTTGAACAATTAATCTTCTTAAATACTCCTCCAATCTGCACTAGTCGTTAGCCAATTATCAAATGACTTTCTTCAAATCTACTGGTTGAAAAGAATGATTCAAAGAGATCTTGTGACCGTTGAGAACAAAGAGGGAATCTCCACTTGATTATGGTCGCACATACAATCTAAATCTTAATTTCCATAAGTATAACTTTCCTCATTTGGAACTTGTCTCCAAGATTGATTTAATCAATCAGTTTGATTGACTCAATCAATATATTTTTGGAAGGTGAAAACCTTAACAAGATCAATAGTCATTGTTGATTAAATACTAAACCTGTCTCGTTCTCGTCCCATGTCATATTCTCGATAAGTCTCGTTCTAGCCTTGTCATGTTTTGGACACGTCAAAGTGGGATATTCACTTGGATTAAATATGAGTTTTCTAGAATAGAATAGACTTTGCATAAAGTCCTTGAAAGTTGCTCAGAATGATATATGCTTGTTCCAAAACTTGTTCTAACATAAACATTGGCACTAAAAAGTTTGTCAACTTCAAAATATGGATGAAGTTTTCTCAACAATAGGTACACATGTGAAAAACGGAAGGTAAAATCCAAGCACTAGGACTTCTTTTTTTTTTAACAAGACCAGATATTCCGTTTCTATTAAAACCTCATCCCATTCTTTCTATGTTTCTCTAGACATTTTTTCTTTTTTGATACACGCTCAGTGGTTGATCATGAGTAGTTTAAAAATTTTTAGGCATGGCTACTATGGAGTGAAGGGAGAATCATGGAACTCATTGATGAATCTGTCTGCTCCTCTTTCATGGAGTCTCAAGCAGAGAAATGCATTCGGGTGGGCTTGTTGTGCGTCCAAAAGTTTCTTGAAGATAGGCCAACGATGTCTAGTGTTGTCTTCATGTTGGCAAATGAAGAAGCAACCTTGCCACTGCCAAAAGAGCCCAGTTTCTTTGAGGAAGAGTTCAACACACGCAATATTGTTACAATTACATTGCCCGAAGGTCGATAGGAACGCCATGGTCGATGTCTCTGCAGAATGTAGATCGACTTTCTTGAGTGCAAAGGCCAAACAAAGCATATGATGTCGTGAAGTTGAATAACGAATTTTTGTCATGGCTTTCTCCTAGCCTATTTGAGAAGAGGGAAGATGATCCTCCAACTTCCTTCGACATGGCCGAAAATTGTTGACGTAGTGGTCTAATTAGTAGCAACCATCCTACATGGAATGATTGGCGTTGACGTGGAAAATTTTTGCAGTTTTGTAATTTTTTCCTTTTTTTCTTGTTTTTTTTTTTTTTTATCTCTTTCTTCCTTCAGTAGCTGCCGAGAACTCACTTGAGGCTAGAGCACTCGACCTTGCCAGCATCGAGTGAGGCTCGACCTCTCATGGATCTGGCAGGCACCCTCACCAATGGCCAATGACCTGGATTGGTGGATTGGTGAGCCATCGACATGGATTGGTGAAGGGAAAAAGGGGAAAAAAAAAAAAAGATCAGGGAAAAAGAAAAAAAAATTACAAAATTACAAAAGTTATCTATGTTAGTGCCCAATCATACCATCTAGAATGGCCAACGTTTACTAATCCGTCACACTTGCGATTTCCGATCGAAATGACATAGTTTATATTTTAAGAATTATGTAAACTCAAAGCATATAATAAGAAAAAATTGAGATAGTTTAATTGTGTGCACGTTCTTCTCTTCTTCGTTCCGCAACTCGACATATTCAGAAGACTAAAGTCAATTAGATTTGAATTGGACAAAACAATGGCTAAAGAGAAGGACAGCGAACGAGAGTAACTTGAATTCGACGCCTTCTTGTGTCCCTTCCTTTCTGGTCCCCTGGGCAATGCCCGTAATTTTCGGATTACGCGGGAGCATCAATGCCACACGACTGTCAAAAACATTTTTGAGTTTCTTTTTCTCTTTTTCTTGACTTTTCGAGTATACAACACACCCCCCCCCCCCCCCCCGGGACCTTGTTCTATCTTATCGGCTCAAGCCCCACCCTACTCTAGCCGTTGGCCAAATGGATACTCTTATCAATTCGTGCACCAATCCAGATATTATATTATTCCCCAACAATGTGTCCTTTTAATTCTAAAGTAGAAAAAGAAGAATATTAACAACCAAGTCAAGATAATATTTTCTTTTTCAAAGAATATAACGTAAGCATGTTTCAAATGTTATGTCTGACGCAATTTCAAATGGCTAAAATAATCGTTAAGCATATTTTCCAGAATAGTGATTACACATGAGATAAAAACAGAAAGTACATTGAAAACTACAAAGATTTTAGATTAATTTATGCTTTTGGGGTGCCTATTAAATACAAATAATCGATAGTAATTATTATTCATCAATTGAGAAAAAGGTAGTTGATATTTATAGAATTTATAAAAGGTACACAAAGGCTACGAGAATGTTGGAGACCGATCTACTAACATTTGCGTGATGGGTCTCCTTGCTTGACCCAACTCAATCCTATCAGGAACTCCTAGGACTTGCTCTTCACCAAAAACGGGTTTCTGTCTCCCATATTTATCTACTTATTTACTTCATCTCTAGATCAAACAGGAGGGTCTGATCCTCCTATCTTCAGGTTCTTCTGCACTTCCATCGTCGTTCTATCACTGCTACGCCTGTCCAATACAGCTGACACCCTGAGTTTAGTTCAGTCTATTAGAGAGGGAGGGACATTAGTTTCCCCGGGCCGAAAGTTTGAGCTTGGTTCTTTCTCTGCCGGGAGCTCAAAGAACAGTTACCTGGGGATATGGTTCGTGGTCAGTCCTGAAACGGTGGTTTGGGTTGCTAAGAGGAACAGTCCACTCACCGATTCAAATGGTACTCTGGAAATAAGCAATGAAGGTGAACTTGTTCTTCTGAACCGATCAAATAGCATCATTTGATCGACAAATTCAACCAAGGTTCTCGGAAACCCAGTTGCACGGCTCCCAGATGGTAATTTTGTTCTTAGGGAACGCAAAAGTTTAAATTCCACTGACTACTCATGACAGAGCTTAGATTACCCATCAGATATGATTTTGGTCGGTATGACAGTGGGATGGAACTTTAGAACTGGTTTGGAACGTCATCTGACTTCCTGGAGAAGCACGGACGATCCTTCACCTGGAGACTATACATTCAAATACAAAATTGATGGTTTATCTCAACTCGAAATAGCCAGCAATGCTTCCGTCAAAGTTTATTGAACTCGGCCATGGAATGGAGTTGGATTTGGCACTGTTTCCAAGGAGCTGTGTACCTTAACTAAACCCATCTCTGTTTACAACGGATCGGATGCCTATTTTGCGGTTGAAACGTTCAAGGATGATATCACTACCAAAGTCACATTGAGTCGGGATGGGTTGCACAGTTTCTTCTACTAAAGAGTGGAAGCGCAAAGTGGGATCTGACTTACTCGGTCCCTGACAACCCTTGTGACAGCTATGGACATTGTGGCACTAACGGCGTGTGCCAAGTGAACCGAAGCCCAAGATGCATCTGTTTGCAGGGTTTTATGCCCAAGTCACATGAAGAGTGGGAGCTGCTCAATTCGACAGAAGGGGGCATAAGGAAAGTTCCATTGAATTGTTCTTGTGGCGATGGTTTTATGAAACTTTCGCAAGCAAAATTACCTGACGTAATAATTTCCAACTATTCAAGAATATGAGCCTTAAAGAGTGCAAGGTTGAGTGTCTAAAGAATTGTTCTCGCATGGCTTATGCTAATTCGGATATTAGAGGACCAGGCTGCTTGATGTGGTTTGGCGATCTCATTGATATTAAGGAAATTGACATTGTTGGTTATGGCCAATATCTCTTTCTACATCTACCTGCTTCAGAACTAGGTAAATATTAATATGTTATCTGCATTGGCTAGTTGGTTTAGCCATTGTTTTTTTCTTTTTTGTCTCAATTTTTATTACATGGATGCGTACATTGTCAATGTCAGACTGAACCATTGTTCTATCCCTTCCTATTTATTTCTAATCTCCAAGTTTCTCTAATGGAGATTCATTCATCAGCTTACAGATGAACTCTCTTTCTGAAATTAGTCGCTTAACTTTTTCCTCTATGCTAGATTCAATCCGCAGTCTATCCAAGAATTTGGTGACTATCACTGTGGGTTCAGCCATTTTGGGATTGCTTATTGTCGGCTCCGCATTGAGCATAATCTGTACAAGAAGAATGAAAAGCCAACGTAAGCTAAATATGTGGCATCCTAAAATCTCGTGACAACCTCTGGAGTACCATGAACCATGATTAGGTAATGGAAGTGCCATTTGATTTTGTATTAGCCATTGAATTAATGAATTTCAATTAATTTAAGGCCGAGCATTGTAATGGATGATTGTTTGGATGGAGATTTTCTACAAGTGAACCAAGGATTTTATTAAGGTGCAAATGGATATAGAAATATTATTCTTGGTAGTGCACTTTATAAGTAGAATTTTGTTGATTTAAATTACAAAGTTTTGTGGGTTTATAAGTTGAAATTAGGTGTTAATTTAAATGAGGGTTAAATGGAGTAGGAATAGGAGAGGGTGGGCTGATTTTTAGGCCCAAAGACCGTCCAACCAGCCCACGCCAACCCCTTGGTCGACCGGCCCATGAAGGCCCAAGACCGGCCCAACATTGAAGCCCATCAACTTTGCATGTGAGCTGCCGAGTGGCATGGAGGAGGAGCCAAGTGTGGCTGCCCCCATTGGCTTCCTTGGGCGGTTTCATGCAATCAAATGATTGCAAATGATTGAAGGGGAAGAAAACTTGGGAGAACCGGTTAATGGAGGGGGTGTGTCAACCGAAGAGAGAGAGAGAGAGGGTTACCGAGAGAGAGAGATTTCGAGAGAGAAGGGAGAGCGGACGTGCGAGAGAAGAAGAGGAAGAAGGAGGAGCTCGTTCGCCGCCGTTCCTTCGCCGCTTTGCCGCTTTTCTTGTTGCTGTTTGTGCTTAGATTTAAGGCAAGTGAAGTCCTAAACCTACCCCTTGCATTGCTGTGTTGTGTGTATAGTAGATGGTAAGTCTTGGTTGTGATAGATGGGATGAGATTTCGGAGCTTTGAAGAGAGATTCGTTGGTCATGCATGCTGTTTCTGGAAAAACCAGTCCGACCATCCATGAGTTTGTGTGTTGCATGTGACTTTTTAGTTGGAATCTTGTTTCGACTTCTTCATGAAAGTTGTAGTGAACACCTTGAAGAACAACATACTAAAATTTTAGGCAAAACGAATAAGTATTGGTTAGTGAAACGATTTTTCTTTGGAGAAGTTAGATCTGGAATTCGTTGTGCTGACCTTTAGAGATTTCGTGGTCTGTAAAGTAACTTTCTTGTGAAAATCTCACTTTGATCTCTTAATTAAAGTTTTATTGTACTTCCTGAGGTAGAACATATCAAAATTTTAGAGGAAATGAACAAATATAGGTCGGAGAAATCGTTGTTCTTTCAAGAAACTGGATCTGGGAAAAACGTTACCTCGACCCAGTATGATTTCGTGATTTTTATAAAATCATACAGTTAAAATTTGTTCGTGTGTCCTTGATGAAAGTTGTAGGTAATATTCTGAGGAATAACATACTAAAACTTTAGAAGAAATGAACATATGTAGATCGGTGAAATGAGTTTCTTTTGAAAGATGATAATCTGGGAAAAGATGACGCCGAGAACAGGGGGGAATAATCGTCTATATCTATTAACCTAGAACGATTTGGGTTTCGATTTCTTCATGAGATATTACCTTTAGGAATTTTCTTTAACATGTCAAAATTTCAGAATTTTTGGAGTTCATTTGGGTATTTAATTTAAATTACTCCCGAAACTGTGCAAGCTGAAATATTGAAGTTCGAAAACTGTGATGCATGGACCTTACTGTTTCGTGTGAAATTCTTTTGGTATGGAGTTATTCATGAGATATCTGCATTTAGGTCTCGTCTATAATGTGTCAAGTTTTCAGAATTTATTAATGTCATTTACTAATTTTTCTGGAGTTTTAATTAGAGAAAGGCATTCTGATTTACCTGAGATATTGACGTGCTTTGAAAAATAAATGAATTTATCCATGAGATGTAATACCTTGAGTGATTGATCTTGCTGCATATGTGATGACATATGGCATGTTATATGGCATGAAAGGTTGATTGAGACCCTTGATATTATTGCATTAAATGCCATGTTGAAATTGAGATACATGTGTGGATATAACTTGAGAAAATAATGAGACTGTCAGAGGTGTGAGCCGACAATGCCCAAGGAGTGTAGGGATGCCCGGAGTGTGGGGGTGCCGGATGCCCGGAGTGTGTGAGCCGGATGTCCTCGGGAGTTTCGAGATGCCCGGAGTGTGGGGGTGCCGGAAGCCCTGGAGGTGTGTGTCGAGGGGATACCTCGTGATGCTAGTTGGGATACGAGATGCCCGGAGTGTGTGTGCCGGATGCCCGGAGGTGTGTGCCGGAGGCCCTCGCGATGCCAGGTTGAATGCGAGCAATAAATTGTGGGATGCAAACATTGATCCCTGGATGAAAAATAATGAGATCCTTGTGAAAGATAAGAATTGAAAGTGAATCATGTGCATGG
This sequence comes from Eucalyptus guilfoylei, assembly GCA_016097605.1. NCBI lineage: Eukaryota > Viridiplantae > Streptophyta > Magnoliopsida > Myrtales > Myrtaceae > Eucalyptus > Eucalyptus guilfoylei. The sequence goes on along the minus strand of CM027869.1, from coordinate 6,012,200 downwards.
GTGTATGCATATGGCATGATGCATGGTTTGCTTATGAAAATAGACTGATGATGTTTGATATTGAAACTGCGATTGTGAAGATGTGAATGGATCTCATGGGATGAATGCTTGATAGCATGGATGATGTGAATCATGGTAATATATGTACAATGGTATGGTAAGATATGCATGACTGCATGGTGATGAATGATTGATAGCATAAATGATATGTGCTTTACTTGTGATATCTTGATTGTCTTGCTTGTTGCATTGTGTAGTTGATGGATCTTTACTGCTGAGTGGTTGTACTAACCCCTTTTGGGGATTAACATTTCAAATTAGAGATGCCTCTTGCGCCTGTCACACGTGGTACGTTCTATGGCTTACCGTCTGATGTAAAGGTCGAGTGCTCGGAGCACCCCTGTGCTGTTGTTCATGGCTTGGTGTTTATTCGTGTCCGTGTGTTAGTCATGTACGACGTGGGTCTCCCTGATGGCCCCGTAGTTCGGGAGTTTTTGTCTGTCCATGTACGCCGAGACGGGAGGATGATGGGGATGCTACCGCCGCCACCGGCCGACGCACCTGGCTGGATGTGATGAGAGCGTGTGTCGGGTGGAGGCTGACACTTTTTGGGATGGCCGACACTAGCTGATGGATAGATGTTCCTGTTTGATGTATAGTCGGGTTTTCTTTTGTGTATCCCCGAGCTTAGCTATAGCCTTTGCCTTTTGTTATACCGACTTGTGAAATCCATCTTAGTATGTAAATAAAAGTGGTTCGGCTTTAGCTTTTATATATGGAAAGTTGTAGTTAGTGTGTATTGCATCGTATTATTTGGTTGTGTACGGGTTTGGGAGTTGATAAGTATGCTTCCGTTATATGATCTGCGCTGGGACCGATTGAGATAATGCAAACCCCCAGGTTTTATGGACCCACTGAAATTGAAATGGTATCAGAGTGGAATGTTATTTGGACAAGGGTTAAGTGAGCGAGCCGTGGCGAGGGGTGCCACAAAATACCTTTCTTAATTTGGTCATATCCGGTTTTTTTTTTTTCTTGTGGAGATTATGTTATGGTTTGAGAAACTAATTCACTTCCCTTCTAGGCTTGCCAAGTGGGTCGGATGACATTGACTTGTCATTATATGATTTTGCTAGTGTCATTGTTGCTACCAACCATTTCTCTCAAACAAATAAGCTAGGAGCAGGCGACTTCGATTCGGTCTACAAGGTGACGAGTTATATATCAGTTTCAAATAACTACAGAGGCCCACAGGCCCCACACTAGGTAAAATTGATGCAGGGAACTCTTTCCACAGGACAAGAAGTAGCAGTACAAAGGCTGTCAAAATATTCGGGACAAGGTCCTGATGAGATTATGAATGAGGTGCTTCTCATCACCAGACTTCAGCATCGGAATCTTGTTGGACTCGTTGGCTGCTGCATTGACGGAGAAGAAAGAATGTTAATTTGTGAGTATATGCCAAACAAAAGCTTGGATTACTTCATCTTTAGTTAGGACCACTTGATCTATCCGAGTTCCTTTTCGCTCTTTTTTCTTGGGCTTTTGCTTTCTGTCCATAAATTCCTTCACCAGAAAATACAGCTAAACACTAACAACTTAATTAGTCTTTGATGGGGTGGAGTGTGTGCAGATCATGACAGGAGCTCCACTTTGGAATGGAAAAGGCGATATGACGTTGTTTTAGGAATAGCCCGAGAACTTCTCTATCTCCACCAGGATTCAAAACCACAAGTGATCCATGGAGACCTGAAAACTAAGTAACATTTTGTTAAATGCTGAAATGAATCCAAAGATTTCGGAGTTCGGCCTGGCAAGGATCTTTCAAGGAGATGACATGGAGGCAGAGACGAGAAGAATCTACTTTCTTGTTTCTTTCCTTCTCTGTCGTGAATGCGAAGTTCGAGCGTGGGACATGCCTTCTCGGATCCTTTCCTCTTTTAAGTCAATTATGAAAAGAATAAGTAAACAGCAATATCTTCTTGCCAAAATTCATATGGAAGCAACAACATCCGCCGACTCTGGTTGGACTTAGCACTCATCATGCACGAAGAAATCGATTCCCTTTATTTTGTGAAAAAAAAAATTGAAAAAATATTCTAAAAAATATTATCGTTTTCCACGAAAATGTGTAAATAAGTATTATCGATAATAGAAAAATAATCGAATAATTATTTAAAATGATACAAGTCATCATTTTTAAATAATATTTTCCAAATCATTGATTTTTCACAAAACAAACAAAGTAACTATAGTTATCGATTATGAGGCAATACTTCAACAGCCATTTATAAATAAATTTATTGTCGCAAGTAGAAATCACTATGGACACAAAGGCATCGATGTAATAATGATTGTTGCAAATCGCACAAAATACATGTTCCGATGAAACTGTTCCTGTCTTTCATTGAAACTAGTTCTTCTACTTTTATTTAAAAAGACTAAGGTCCTACGCTAATTTCGAATAGAGGATATTTCATGTGAAAAAGGAATCAACTTCTTCAATTCAAATAACTTTGTACAGTCTCAAATCGAGCCAGAATTCAATCGACGAGAAGCCTAGAAATTATAGACTTGATAATGCAATTATGTCGGAGTTTAATCAACAGCATAGTTTGAGAATATAGACGGCATCAGAATTCAATTGACGACAGAGCAATAGGATAAAGATACACACCAAAATTTAATCGATAAGGCAAATCTAAAGTTACAGCTAAGGAGATTTAAAGTACAATGCAGGAAAGATTATTGAATGATAACATTTGGCTTAATTTGTGTGAGGGGTCTTTTTGATGACCGATTGGCAGTATTTATTATGGCTTATGGTAATTGTCATTCGACAGTTCCAAGTAATTATGATTTCCCAAGTAACTTCTACTAGTTACCTCCACATCTCTAAATCTTTATGGTTACAAATTGCTCCATGACGTGGTTTATTGTAATTAATGTACATTCCACAATCTTGCTTCCAAGGGATAACTATTCCCTTGAAGAATGTGTGTCACTAGTCTCAATTGATTCATTGGACGACTAGGTCTTCAGGTGGTAACTATTCCATCCAAATTTTGTGTCTTTGGTCTCAATTGATTCATCAGACAACTTGGTCTTCATGATGTAATTGTTCCCTCCAAAAATGTGTGTCTTCATTTTCATCGATTTCCAATTTCATAGTAGCTTATTAATAATCTCTAAATATTGCTACAATTTTATATTAGCAACTACATGTTGTCCATCACCGTATTTCAACGACTGGACATGAGCCGTCAAAAAATACCATCGTCAACCAACATATTTTGATCCCCATAGTCATCGATAAGTCAGCATGCTTGTATTAGTACTCACACACTATGCATGTGACTATCCATTCCTATCTCATGTGCTACTCATATGTTTGTGCAAAACAAACTATGTTTTGAGTGTCAACAATACATAATTTATGCAAGACAACCCTAACTCGATTTCATCCTTGTTGGTGAAATCTTCCTTCGGTATATTGAAGCTGACAAAACGTTTCCTAAGTCTAAAGATTTTTAGTCTCATCTATCAAAGTCTGAAGACTTCCAGACTGAAGATCGCCAAACTCAAGATTCAAAGTCTGCCCTCGTTGACAGTTTCTAGATCGTCGAAGTAATCTTATCCAGATACAAGGTTATCCTTTGAGGATTTGATTTGATTGGTCAAAGATTATCTCTCGGTTGGAGAAAGCATATAAAGATCTATTATTCGTGTGACAAGTAAATCGAGTAAGACAGATCTATGGATTGGCGAAGTATACTTGGAAAGTTCTACTTATGGAAACCTAGATCCTGATTGTATGGGCGAACAGGATTGATGGGCTATCTTCATATTCCTTTAATAACGCGAGATCTCCCTAATTGATTCGGTCCAATGGGTAGATTGGACGAACTCTTTCGGAAGGTGCCAACGGTTATGTAGGCATGGGGGAGTATAAAAGGAAGACGCTCTAGTTGTTCGAGTGTGTGCGAGATAGAAAAATTCCAAAGTCTGAAGTTCCTTACTCTTTTCTATTTCATTTGTTGAGCATACATCTGTACTCAAAAGAGAAAATTATGTGAGACCTCGAGGAAGTGTAGTACAGTATCTACACCGTGGAATCGAGGACGTGAGATTGTAACATCTCTTTTGATTCATAGTGAAATTCAGCCAGTGGGCTGTTAGCGTGAGAGAGTGGACGTAGGCTTGGTCTAAGCCGAACCACTATAATCTCTGTGTTTCAATTCTCTTTCCTTATCTCTTTATTTAATTCGTAGCATTGTATGTTTGTCTATACTATTTCGCATCATTGTCTTGAATTAAGTCTTTAAGAAAAGAAGAATTTGTTTTTACACCTATTCACCCCCCTCTAGGTGTTTATACTAGCACTTTCAATTGGTATCAGAGCTCGTGTACTCATTCATTTGAAGTGTTTTTACTTCAGAGTTAAAGATCCATGGCTAGTATGTTGGCTCCAGGTTTGGTTGAAGGACAAAGCAACACAAGACCGCCATACTTCGATAGAAAAGAGTACAACATATGGAAAAACAAGATGAAGGCATTCCTAAGATCGAAAGATCCTCTGGAATGGGATGTGGTAGATAAAGGAATCATTCCTAAAGCTACAATCTCAGATAGAGGGAAAGAGATTACAGAGGCTAGCGACATGACTCAAGAAGAGATAACCAAGAGACAAACTCTTGATGCAAAAGCTATTTACTCCTTATATTGTGCTTTATCTCCTACTGAATATAACAGAATATCTTCCTATGAAACAGCTAAAGAAGTTTGGGATAGACTGCATATTACTTATGAAGGAACAGATCGTGTAAAAGAAACCAGAATCAATATTCTGCTCGGTCAATATGAAGCCTTCAAAATGAAGCCAGCAGAATCTATTACTGATATGTTTAGCCATTTTACAGAAATTGTGAATGGTCTTGAATATCAAGGTCAACCAATTTCAGGACCCATGAAGGTTAACAAATTGCTATGTGGACTCTCCAAGGAGTGGAATCATATAAAGACTTCAATAAGGGAAACACAAAGGATCATACCACTTTCTGTTGATGAATTGGTTGGAACACTTCAGTCCTATGAAGTAGAACAAATCAATGAAGAAGAAGATCACAAAGGTAAGAAGTTTATTGCTTTAAAATCTAACGAAGATTCTGATGATACAGATTCTGAAGATGACATGGACGATGAAGATCTTGCTCTCATGATAAGGAAATTCAGAAAACTGAATAAAAAGGGAAGAAGATTCAATTGGAAGAAACAAAGCTCTCAAAAATTTCAAAATAAACCAGATGAGGATGATGACTCAAATAAAGATGTGATTTGTTTTGAATGCAAGAAAAAGGGACACATCAGACCCAACTTTGTCCCTTGCTGAAGAAAAAGAGAGGAAAAGCTGAGAAATACGAAAAAGGCACTAAAAGCGAAACTTGGAGTGATACGGAATGCGAAGAGAGTGATGATGATTATGCCAATATTTGTTTAATGGCAAAATCAGAATCGGACTCGACTCGAAATTGATACGGACTCGATTCGACGGTGAAATCGAGGTAAGTAATTCAAAAATTCATGTTAAAGTCTCGAAGTACATTAGTGAACTATGTCTTAGTCTCAAAGTTTCTCTTAAGAAGATTTCCGAACTGAAAAGGGAAAATATTATTCTAAAGCAACAGGAAACTTTATGGAAAGAAAAGTTTGAAAACATGAATAGAAGTTTCATTACTCTAAAAGAAAATACAGATTCTCTTTCAAAAGAAAACACACTTCTGAAAAATGACATTTCATGTATTTCAAAAATGTTTTCTATGGGATCTGAAAAATTAGAAAAGATTCTTTCAGTTCAAAGACCTTACTTTAATAAATCAGGATTAGGAATGACCATCGAAACCATTCCTTTAATTGATTTTCCAAAAGAAAAGGAAAGAATCAAACAGAGACCAACAAAAACTTTTTACAAGAATCATTTTCAAAAAGTCTTTGTAAAACCTGTTGGTCGAAGTGCTCTTAAATGTTCTAAGTGTAGTAGCTCAGAACACTTTGAGAAAAATTGTCCTATGGTTTGGAAGCCTATTAAAAAGGATTGGGCAAAGACTGTTTATAGTACTAACTCTACTGGACCCAAGAAAATGTGGGTACCAAAGAAAGCTTGAGTTTCCTTTTTAATTGCAGGTCACTATCAAGAAAAAGGTAAAATGGTATTTGGATAGTGGTTGCTCAAGACATATGACTGGAGATTCAAATTGTTTTATCAAGCTTACACAAGTAACAGGTGGAAAGGTTTCCTTTGGCGGAAACAGCAAAAGAAGAATTATTGGAAGTGGAACTGTGAAAATAGGAAGTCTCATAATCAACAACGTCTCCTTAGTGGAAGGACTCAACTACAACTTGCTTAGTATCAGCCAATTATGCGACACTGGATTCAAGATCAATTTTCAAGAAGGAATATGTTCTAGCACTAGTAAAGATCTTTCACAATCTTTTACTGGGCGAAGACATGGGAATATCTATCTTTTGGATATCAATCCAAAAAGATTTCAATGTCTAATCTCAATCCAAGATGAAGCAAATGTCTGGCATCGAAAGCTTCGTCACATCAACATAAAGCAGATTGCCAAGATTTCTTCAAAGAAGCTTGTTCGTGGACTTCCTAATCTGAAGTATCAAAAATCTGACTTATGTACACCTTGTGTATTGGGAAAACAGGTGAGAAATTCCTTTAAACCAATAAATCAAGTTTCCACTAATCGTGTACTGCAGCTCCTGCATTTGAACTTATTTGGACCAACGAGAACTCAAAGCATTGGTGGAAAGAAATATTGCCTAGTAATAGTGGATGACTAGTCACGATTTACTTGGGTTTACTTCTTGGCAAGTAAGTCTGAAACATTCTCCTACTTTTCAAAGTTTGCCAAGAAAATTCAGAACGAGAAAGGGTATGCTATTTCAAGCATTCGGACAGACCATGGAGGTGAGTTTGAAAATCAAGACTTTGCTAAATTCTGTGATGAATCTGGTTTTCAGCATATGTTCTCTTTTCCTTACACTCCTGAACAAAATGGAGTTGTGGAAAGGAAAAATAGATCCTTGCAAGAAATGGCTAGAACTCTTTTAATTAAAAGCAATATTTCTTCTCGTTTTTGGGCTGAAGTCAGCTTTGTCTCTACACTTGTTATATTATTAACGAGTTGTCTCTAGGCCAATTCTGGAGAAAACTCCCTATGAGTTATTCAAAGGAAAGAAGCCAATTGTTTCTTACTTTCATGTGTTTGGTTGCAAATGTTTTATCTTGAAAAATGCAAATGATCGAATTGGTAAGTTTGAAGAAAAGTCAGATGAAGGAATCTTCCTTGGATATTCAACTTCCAATAAAGCATACAAAGTATACAACAAGAATTCTCAAACTGTGGAAGAATCAATGAATGTCAAATTTCAAGATTCATTGCAAAATCAACCAGTCCAGACTCAAATCGAAGATTCTGAACCTGCTCCAAACTCCACAAAGTCTACCTTTCCTAAAGCAGCTCAGACTATAGAAGGTCATCATGATTCAAATGTTGAAGAATCAAATGAAGACGAAGATCAGCAATCTGTCAAACTAACCAGCAACTGGAAGCACAAGTCCAGTCATCCCAAAGAACTCATCATTGGTAACATTGATGAAGGAATTCGTACAAGATCCAAAAGACATGAAGAGTCTAGCGCGGTGGCTCTTATTTCTGAAATAGAACCCAAAAGCATAGAAGAAGCTTTATCTGATGAAAGTTGGATTGAAGCTATGCAAGAAGAGCTCAGACAGTTCAGTGTTAACGACGTTTGGAAATTAACTTCTAAACCGAAAGGAAAATCTGTTATTGGAGCAAAATGGGTTTTCAGGAACAAGATGGACGAAAGAGCAAAAGTCATAAGAAACAAAGCAAGACTCGTGGCTAAAGGATATACACAAGAAGAAGGGATAGACTATGATGAGACTTACGCACCAGTAGCAAGGTTAGAAACAATTAGATTATTACTTGCTTTTGCTTGTTATATGAATTTCAAGTTATTCCAAATGGACGTTAAAAGCACATTCCTGAATGGATTTATCCAAGAAGAAGTCTATGTGGAACAACCTCCCGGTTTTGAAGACCCAAAGAAGCCAGATTCAGTATTCAGACTGAAAAAGGCTTTGTATGGTTTAAAGCAAGCACCTCGAGCTTGGTACGACAGGTTAAGTAATTTCCTAACTGAAAATGGTTTTGCCAAAGGTAAAGTGGATACAACTCTGTTTATCAAAAGAGAAGGTAAAAATTTTCTGCTTGCTCAAATTTATGTTGATGATATAATTTTTGGCTCTTCTAACGAAAGTCTTTGCAAGAATTTCTCTAAGACTATGCAGGATGAATTTGAAATGAGCATGATGGGTGAATTATCCTTTTTTCTCAGTTTACAAGTAAAACAATTGAAGGAAGGAATTTTCATTCACCAAGAAAAATATGCTAAAGAACTTGTTAAAAAGTTCGGTTTAGAGAATTGCAAAAAGATTGAAATTCCTATGTCTAGTTCTTTAAAGCTGGATAAAGATGAAGGAGGAAAGAAAGTTGACCAGAAACTTTACAAGAGTATTATTAGTTCACTTCTTTATCTTACTGCTTCTAGACCTGACATTTTGTTTAGTGTTTGCATGTGTGCCAGATTTCAATCAGACCCAAAAGAATCTCATCTAAATGCTGCTAAACGCATCATCAAATACGTTGCAACATCTTCAAAGATAGGTCTATGGTATCCCAAAGAATGAGACTTTACTCTCCTTGGATATTCAGACGCAGATCTAGTAGGTTGCAGAGTTGAAAGGAAGAGTACTTCCGGTACTTGTCAATTGCTCGGTAATAGAACAGTATCTTGGTTTTCAAGGAAACAAAATACAGTTGCCCTTTCAACAGCAGAAGCAAAATATGTGGCTCTTGGAAGTTGCTGTTCACAAATCTTATGGATAAAACAACAACTAAGAGATTTTGGAGTCAAAGATTCTTGCACAAGGATCAAGTGTGACAACACCAGCACTATTAATCTTACCAAGAATCCTATTCTTCATTCAAGAGCAAAGCATATAGAGATTCGACATCATTTTATTAGAAATCACGTTCAGAATGGAGAAGTAATGATCCAGTTCATTGACTTTAAGAATCAACTAGCAGACATATTTACAAAGCCTCTGGAGAAAAATCAATTTAAGTCTATTCGTACCAGACTTAATATCATATCTCTTACTCAGCAAAGTCTGGATGCTTTCAAGACTTAAAATAAGAAGTTTCTTTTATACTCAGACTCAGAAGATCTCAAGCTTCGACTGTAAGTGATTACTAATTTTAAACTTTGAAAAGGTAAGTTTATTGGTCATTGGCTGATTGATTTATCTTTCTTAATTTACTCCTCATTTCAAAAAGGCAGTTATCGATTCTTATGGAATTCAGTTAAATTCATAAAAAAAAGTTATTATTTTGAAAAGTCATTTTTTTTTTATTTCCTTTTATGACGTTTCGTTTACCCCGCTTCACTTGCTTTATATCGTCTTCTTCACTTTTACTCCAAAACCCTAGAATACAAAATTCCTATTTTCTTCACTTTCACTCTCGATTCATTCGAAAGTTCTCATCTTTTCGAACAAGTTGGTTATTCCCTATTGGAGTGTCAATGTCTTTAAGAAAGTCTTCGAGGATTGCAAGCAGGGGACTACGTCGCATGCCTGAGGGTCCTACCCACTTTGACTTAACCGAAAAAGAAGATTCTCCTATGCATCCAAGTCAACATCAACCTTCTCAACAGCGTCAACCTTCTTCGAATCAACCAGGCGATGAAGTTATAAAAGGGGTTGAACCTGTAAGAACTCTAACTCCTAAAAATGCTTTCAAACTCTACTCAAATTTGAAGAAAGGAGGATCGCCATTGTCTTTGATTAATGAGTTCTTGAAAGATAGAGGGTTCAGAAATGAAACGTTGTTCTTGAGAGAGTTAGAGAGGCAAGGAGTTGTGGAGAAAGGATCAGCTGAGAAAGCGTTTAAGAATATTCCAAGTGACCCACAATATGGTACTGCGAATCAACCGCAATCTCTGGATGATGATGAGAGGTTGTTTTCTCACTTTCAACCTAGGTCTGGGGTGGCTGCAAGCATCACTGATGGTTCGAACCTTTTTAGATCCAAAAATCATAAAAAGGTTTATGCAAGTCTTTTGAAGAGAGGGGTGATGAACCCTAGAACTGTTGATTTCGATTTCCTAGATTCGATAAAAGTTAATTTGAGGGAAAAGTTTGCTTTATTGCAATTAGAACAATTCTGTTCTGAATCCTCTCATGTATTCCCAGAGCTTACTGCTTACTTTTATTCGAACCTATCTTTTATAGATGCACAAAGCTTTGTCTTCACTGTGAAGGACAGGGAATTTTTGGTGACCACAGACATTTTGACTGACATAATCGGGGTGGAAAGAACGAGTTTCCAGCCGATTAATGTGTCCATTGCTCATGCTATTCTGTCTTTGATGAGAGACAGAGATGTTAAAGGAAAACTTTCTTATACAAGGATGAGTGCCATGAATATTCTGCTGCACAAAATTGTGATTAATTGCATTCGTCCTAAATCGACATCCAAGACAGATGTTTTTCGATCAGAAGCCAAATTGATGTGTGCAATCAATACCAATTTTAAGTTCTCTCTGCCTCACACATTTCTGTTCCATATGTATCGAACTGTGACGAAGGATAAGGGACAGCTTCCTTATTCTGCTCTTATCACTCGACTCTTTAGGTATTTCAAAATTCATATCTCTGCACCTTTGAGTCTGAAAGCCATCACTCCGATGGTAATTGGGTTCAAAATGGTGACAAAGATGCGCTTAAAGGAGCTGAACAAAGTGCTAGAACGGATGAAGGAGAAATCTCCTCTCAAAGCAAAACAAGACTCTGCTGCGGCTAAAAGAAAAGGCAAGGAGCCCATGGTTGCTCCTGTAAAGAAGAAAAGAGCTCTCATTCTGGAAGATGAAGAAGGTGAGGATAAGTTCACTATATCTACCTTGAAAAATCTCAAAACCTTTGTCAGCTTTCGTGAGAGAAGAGAAGTGTCAAAGGAAGGAAGAGAGAGAGAAGAATCAGAAAAAGAGGAAGAACAGAGAGAAACAGAGGAAAGAAGGGAGGAAGAAGAAGCAGAGGAAGAAGAAGAGGAAGAAGAGGAAGAAGAAGAAGAAGAGGAGGAAGCAGAAGAAGCTGAAGAAGAAGTGGAAGAAAGGGAAGAAGAAACAGAGAAAGAGGGAGATCAGGGTGTAGCAAACTCCTTCGAACCAACCTTGGCTATCTCTTTGTCTAGTCATTCTGAGATAAGAGGAGAAGAATCTGATGGAGCGCATCACTCTGAAGCTGAGGAAGTTTTACCTTCTCCACCTGAGGGCATCAAAACAGGGGGAACTGATGGACAAAAAGGTACTTCTTCACCCTTTCTTGCTAGTGATGTGAGTCGTTCTGCAGCAGATCCAGAAGAAGTGTATGCCTCACACTATCCAGAAGATAGACCTTTCACTGAGACTCCATTTCCTGAGTTTCATTCTGCTGGTCCAAGTGGTACAAGCGCTCAAACGACAGACTTTTCAAGACTGCTAGAAATTCTTTTGGATGTGCGGAATCAGCAATATGCTATGAGTTTTGAGATGCTGGATCTCAAGAACGCTGTTAAGGCCACTTCAGTGTCTCTTCATGAACAGATCAATTCCCTGAAGAATCAAGTTTAGTCTAATGTGCAGGGGGGAGAATTTCAGGCGCTGAAGAAAAGTTTTGACAAGCTTGAAAAGACAGTACACTCAATGGGAGAATTCGAGCTTGTTCGCTTACCCAAGCAGCCTTAACTCTTGATCTCTTCAATCTATCTCTTTTTGAACGATCTCCACTTTTTGCTGTTGACAAAAAGGGGGAGATGTTTATGCAGATTTGTTTTCTGTTTTCTGTTTGTTTGGACTTTATCTTGTTTGGTGTGTTTTTTCTGTTTTTGGACTGATTTGGATTTCTGAGACTTGATAAGTAACTTAAGCTATTATTGATTATGCTAAAGATAGTTGTGATTTGAGAACTAACATGTTTTCTGTGGTTGCAGATTCGCTTCTATCTTTTTCTAATCTTTAATAATGTTTGTTCAATAAAATCTTGGTTTGCTTAAGTGTTGCAAGTCAAAATGTCTAAATCTGCAGGAAAGTTTTGTCACCATCAAAAAGGGGGAGATTGTTGGTAAAATCTTCCTTCGGTATTTTGAAGCTGACAAAACGTTTCCTAAGTCTAAAGATTTTTAGTCTCATCTATCAAAGTTTGAAGACTTCCAAACTGAAGATCGCCAGACTCAAGATTCAAAGTCTGCCCTCGTTGACAATTTCTAGATAGTCGAAGTAATCTTATCCAGATACAAGGTTATCCTTTGAGGATTTGATTCAATTGGTCAAAGATTATCTCTCGGTTGGAGAAGGCATATAAAGATCTATTATTCGTGTGACAAGTAAATCGAGTAAGACAGATCTGTGAATTGGCGAAGTATACTTGGAAGGTTCTACTTATAGAAACCTAGATCCTGATTGTATGGGCGAACAGGATTGATGGGATATCTTCATATTCCTTTAATAACGCGAGATCTCCCTAATTGATTCGGTCCAACGGGTAGATTAGACGAACTCTTTCAGAAGGTGCCAACGGTTATGTAGGCATAGGGGAGTATAAAAGGAAGACGCTCTAGTTGTTCGAGTGTGTGCGAGATAGAAAAATTCCAAAGTATAAAGTTCCTTACTCTTTGCTATTTCATTTGTTGAGCATACATCTGTACTCAAAAGAGAAAATTATGTGAGACCTCGAGGAAGTGTAGTAGAGTATCTACACCGTGGAATCGAGGACGTGAGATTGTAACATCTCTTTTGATTCATAGTGAAATCCAGCCAGTGGGCTGTTAGCGTGGGAGAGTGGACGTAGGCTTGGTCTAAGCCGAACCACTATAATCTCTGTGTTTCAATTCTCTTTCCTTATCTCTTTATTTAATTCGTAGCATTGTATGTTTGTATATACTATTTCGCATCATTGTCTTGAATTAAGTCTTTAAGAAAAGAAGAATTTGTTTTTACACCTATTCACCCCCCCTCTAAGTGTCTATACTAGCACTTTCAGTCCTCACTCTTTCACGACTTTTTGCTCGATAAAGTTTCACTTTTATCCTATGGGATACCAACTTTTATAATAATAACATCAACGACGGAGGATGAACTTTTTTTCACAACAAAAAGAAATGCCATTAGTATTTGAGCAAATATTCAATGCCCCATGTTTCAATAAGAGAAATAATTGCGTGACAGTCTTTATTCTATTGTGAGAATAACAGTCTATTCCGAATCACAAAAAATCAATTATTGTAGGACTCATTTCTTCAAGAATTTGTGGCTCACAATAGATTGTTATTCTCATAGTATCCCAAAGAATGTTATGCTAGCAAAGCCCATTTCAATAATGACCTGATACATACTATGAATTATTTTTCTCTTTATTTCTATTCACGGCATTAGTCATTTTCTAGGCCAGGGCCATGCTCAAAAAGCTCAGACAAATGAAGATGGGCTCAGCCAACAGCTTCTCCATTCACCATATCCACTTGTCGGGCTTATGATAAAAGCAAAGAATAAATTGGCCCAACTCAAAAATTTCAAACTTTCAATTACTATTCACTTTTTACCCCATAATTCTGGAAAGAATATACAGTAGATTATACATTTCTCATCAATATACCTATTCATAGTCCATGCTTCCAAACAGACTATGCGAACTCGGACTCAGAGTATTTAATAATTGAACATCAAGACTCTGTTTATTTCGCGGAAAAGAAACATTGAAAAATATTTCTTTAAAAAGATTACTTATATTACTTACAAAAATAAATGAATGAAATGTACTTTTATTATCCACGAAAAAGTTTAAATATAAATTTTTGTCGGTAACTAATCATTTTAAGTGATAGAGAAATGTTTTCCAAATTATTTTCCGCCAAGCAAATAACCCTATAAGATAGTTTGATTGTGACATCCTGATTTTCAGTTTTTGATTTCGATTGGATAAGTTGGGCTTTTCGTCGACGCAACTATAGTGCTATTCTCAGAGCAAATCACTCGTGAGGTAACTAGACTATCTGAGGAAGTCATTAGGAGATTTTAATATATTAGACTTGAGAATTTGACCAGGAATCGACTACTCAACCGTGTTCATCTGCCGAGATCATTTCAATACAGTAAGATCGATTAAAAATTAGAGATAGGCCGGTTCGACTGAGATATGTCGTTAAACGTGGGTGATTCCACTAAATTGCAAAATTCTCGTCGATCGACACTAGATTGATTTTTTTTATCGTTTTGGTACCATGTGTCCATATTTGAAACCTCGAGATTTTCACGACCACCGAGAGTTGCCAATGTGTCGAATGGGTTCATTGTGGTTCAAAGAAAATCGACCACAGGTCATTTGCACTAAAAATTTCTGAAAACTACCCAGTAGGTTAGGTCACACTAAAATCGTCTCTGATTGAAATTAACCGCGAATTTGAATCCGATTTCAGAAATTGAAAGTCCTAACATGTCACAGGTTATTTTAGGAACGTCGACTCATCTTTCGAAGAATTTTCGATGAGTTCGGGATTTTTACGGAAAATCGATTCGGACGATTCGGAAAACGAACGAAAATTCGGATTGGCCAATTTGAAGGGACTTTTGGCATCTGGTGTAATTGAATTAGTGAAAGGAAATTTTTATGGGATTTTTCCTCAACAAATTGGACCTCAATCGGAGAAGTTTGTTCGGAAAATCGGATTCCAAGAAAAAAAATGAAATAGAATTCGGAATTGAAGGAAATGGCCGTTTTTGTTGCCTGAGACTTGTTGTTTATGGGAAATTTGGTGCGAGAAAGTAAGTGAGGATCAAGTACTTTATAATGGGAATTTTTGGGGACCAATTTGGACTAAACAAAAGCAAGTGGGACAAGAATTTTTGGTTTTAGGATAATTTCTTTTAAATTATCCTCCTTTTATTCCCTTTGGCCGAATGCCCTCCATTCCTCATGCCCCTTTTTCTTCTCTCTCTCGTGCAATTCCTTTCCCCCCAAACCGACATCCCCTCTCTCTCTGTCGTGTCTCACTTTTCCTCCCTCACCTTTGACTTTTTGAAGTCTTCCTTATCTTCTCATTTCCTTAGCCGAACACCACTCTCCTTTTTCCCTTTTTTTTGCTACACATGTATTTCCTTTTGGCCGACACACCTCAGCCCTTCAATCTCTCTCTCACATTCGCTCATCCCCTTCGGCGACTCCATTTTCCCCTCCGTGCCGTCTCTATTTTTGTCCCACCGAAGCCACGCCGCCACCTTGCCTTCCTCCTTTGTTCGCAAGAAGTCCCGTCCGAGATTGAGCTCAGCGTCCCGCGCGAAATCAGCCACGCAAAGCAGCCTTCAGCCGTGGAATCCAGCAGCCCCGTGAGCTTTGCGAGCCATTTTTCGGCCCCGAGCCGTGCTCGAAAGCCGTCGCCGCTTTGGAGAGGATCGTGCCCCGTTGCGTCCCCAACGATTTGAGCCGATCAGATCGCAAAACAAGTGAATTTAACTCACTAATCCTCGCTTAGTAGGTTAATCACGCTTATGGGTTGATTAGATTAAATTAAGCATGGTTAGGTGGATATATTAGATTAGATTAGTTAATTTAATTATCTGTCGATGCATGTTCGGTGGTTAGTTAGTGCAATTAGCGAGTAAATAGACTCTAGTATTTAACTAGAGTAGTTCGGAATTTTTCCGGGCTCGTCTCGGCTTCCAATTAGGTTATAACGGGCCTAAGTTGGATTTATTGCATTTATTTAATATTTTCCGTAATTATTTAATTATTTAATTATTTTCCGAAAATTAGACCGGGATGGCCGATGACCGGAAAATTACGCTGATTGCAGCGGTGTGATATGTTTATTTAATTGAGCCTTAAATTGTGCTGATTGTGTATGAATTGCATTTTTGGAATTTATTCTTAAATTGATTTAATTTCAGTAATTGATTGGAAAATAACCGAGCGTTGGTTTACAACGTCAAAAATATTTTGGTGGACTATATAAAATGGTGGGGATTGTGAAAGTGAAATTATGGTATTTTGGCTAAAGCTAACCGTGTGCCCACACACGGCTTTTTTATCGGGTATGATAAAAAGTGAGAAAGAATGTTATATTACGTCGGCTCAATGACTAAGTGTGTCTTCTCGGAGAAAGACGTTATATTATATTGGCTCAGTGACTTGGTACATCACCTTGGAGAATGCACGTGGGCTCGGTGATTAGGTTCGTCATCTTGGAGAATGCACGTGGGCTCGGTGATTAGATATGTCATCTTGGAGAATGCACGTGGGCTCGATGACTAGGTATGTCATCTTGTAGAAGGCACATGAACTCGGTGACTAGATATATCATCTTGGAGAATGCATGGTATTGATTAAAATGACCGGGGAATGGTCTGATTGACATGTAATCGACTAGGTCGATTGATCGATAAGTCGATCTGAGTGAATGATTAAGGTGTTGATGTGACTCGATGAGATTATAAATTATGTTGAATTGCAGGGAGGAACTGAGGCCAAGGTAAGTCACCTGACTCATGATTGTGCTTAGGTAGCCCTTATGACGTATTGGCTTCCTAATCAAGTCTTAGGGGATAGAACTCGCTGAGACATCGTTTCACTAGTTATTAGATAACCATTTTCAGGTCCGTAGATGGTGTTGGTAAATGACCAGGAGCCTAGAGTTCATGAGGTGAAGCCTGAAGAATCGATGACCATGTCCGACTAGCTAGTCGTAGGACAACTCTCTTTTATAGGGAGCCGATTCATTTTGTAAACCTTTGTATATAGACCTGTGTGTTTATAAAAAGGTATTTTGTGAAAAATTGGTCATACTTTTCTATCCCATTGTTTTATTGTCCGGGGATTAATTATATGCTTCCGCATGCGTATCAAAATGAATGGGTCGACGATGCGTCCTGGGACGTCGCAATTAAATCGACCAATGAGGGATGGGTGCGTGCCCGAGGATCGGGGCGTGACATCCCTGTTTAAGTGGTATCATAACAGGTCTGTATTTGGAGTGATAAGATGCGATGAGTCATGTGATAGTTAGTAGGAATGACATTTATTTCATGCTGGTGCATCTCTATGATAGTTGATTGGTAACTTGTTTGATGAGGATCACTCGAATTCTAATATGATATTAGAATTAGAAAACAGGTGTCTATAAGAGCCTGTAGTATGAGTGATCAAGAGCTGAGGACTCCTAGTAATAGGGCAATAGCCCCTGTGACTCGGGATAGAATGCCGATAAAGGTTGGTACCCGAGGTAGTTGTGGCAGAGCGTCGGCTCAGGCTAACTCGAGTGTAAAAGTACCGCCGCAGATCAGTACTAGTGTAGCAGCACCGAGTGATCCCAGGTTCGACGAGATCGTTCAGGCGCTAATGTTCCTTGGGAACTTGTTGAGTCAGCAAGCTCAGGATCGAGCCACCGTTGTTGTTATTGTCGCTACCACCATCAGTGCCGTAACCGTTGTTGTTACCACACCTGCTAAGATCCAACATGGAGATGTAATTTGGGAGCAAGCCGTTGCATCCGAGTCGAGGTTAAGATTTAGTAGAGATGGAAACCAGTTTGGGAAAAGAGCCTATGATCGAAGAAAAGTATCCTATTCCGTCCAACTGGAAATGTGGGATGGACAGGTCAGCTAGAAATGTGAGATGGACAGGTCAGCAATGAGTTAGAATGGAGTGTGTCGTGCTTGCGGAAGACGACAGGGATTAGCCCCGTGTCCTGCTGGGGCGGGTGCTTGTTATGGGTATCGCCAACAAGGCCACCTAGTTAGAAACTATACTAGAAGGCTAATGGGACAGAACAGAGTGAGTGCGCCGCAGAACGCGCATAGGGGTATTTGGAACAGGCCTCCAGTGCAAGAAAGAGTGCATGTTGTCATCTGATAGGAGATAATGGACTCACCAGTTATGTGCCGAGTTTGTAGAAGGAAGTATGGATCGATCCAGTGTCCTGGTATAACGGGAACATGCTATAGATGTGGCCAGCACGGCCATCAGGTGAGGGACTATCAGTGTGAGTCCAAGGGAGCATTGACACCGCTACCGCAGTTAGGACGCTACTAAGATGGCGAAGGGATAGGAATTGAATTGACCATGCACCGATCAAAGGAAGAAAGTTTTGGAGTGATTTTAATAGAGTAGCGCAGCAAGATTTTGAGTGAAGGTTGTAGAACTCCCGTGGTTGTAATAAAGTAGTAGGAAGAAGCATCTCTGACTATAGTGTACGAGACCGGGTTGTTTATGTATAACTTTAATGTTATATAAAAAGGTTTGGCTCGGGGAGCTTTTGTTGTAAGGAATTATGGTAGTAATATATTACCGTCTGATCCGTTGGCAAGTGAAAGTTTCAAGTTTATTAGAAGTCGAGGAGGATCCTCGATCTCTTTTTATTCCGTCACTTAAGACAACCGGTTTCTGAATGTAGGTTGCCAAGATTTATTTGGCAACTGTCATGGATGCGTCAGTTGAAGAACCGAATGTGGAGAACATAGCCATGGTATAAAAATTTTCTGAGATGTTTCCAAAAGAATTGCCAAGCCTATCGCCAGGGAGATAGAATTCGTGATTGAGTTAGCACCTGGGACAGAGCTGATCTTTAAGACTCCTCATCGGATGTCATTGTTTGAGTTGAAAGAACCAATGGTATAGATGCAAGAATTGTTGGATAGGGATTTATATGTCCCAGTGCATCGCATTGGGGAGCACCAGATCTATTCGTGAAAAAGAAAGATGGTTCGTTGCATCTGTGCATCAACTATCATCAACTCGATCAGGTGACGATCAAGAACAAGTGTTCATGGTTGAAGATCAACGAATTGTGTGACCAATTGCAAAGAGTGCCGATATTTTCAAAGGCCGACTTGGAAACAGGGTATCATCAGTTGAGAATCAGAAAGGAAGTCCTACAGAAGACATTGTTTCGTACTCAAGACGACTATTATGAGAGTACTGTAATGCCATTTGGTCTGACGATTGCTTCAACTACTGTCGTGGATTTGACAAACCAAGTATTTAAAGAATATCTAGATCTGTTCGTAATCGTGTCCATCGATGATATTCGGGTATATTCGAGGAGTGCTGAGAAACACGAGAACCATTTGAGAATGGTACGTCAGACCTTGAAGACCCAGGGATTATACGCTGAGTTCAGTAAGTGCGAGCTTTG
This sequence comes from Eucalyptus guilfoylei, assembly GCA_016097605.1. NCBI lineage: Eukaryota > Viridiplantae > Streptophyta > Magnoliopsida > Myrtales > Myrtaceae > Eucalyptus > Eucalyptus guilfoylei. Next base: position 5,992,884 of record CM027869.1, on the reverse strand, counting down.
GTTGACTCGAGTAGCGTTTTTTAGTCACGTGATTTCAGGAGAAGGAATCTCCGTGGACCCAAGCAAGATTGAAGTAGTGATCAACTGGCCAAGACCAACTACCGTGATAGAAATCAAAAGTTTTCTAGGTTGGACAGGGTACTACAGGAGGTTCGTGGGAGGATTTTCAGCATCGGTGTCACCGTTGACTCGACTCCGAAGAAAGAAGAATAGTTCGTGTGGACAGACAAGTGCGGGTGTAGTTTCCAAGAGCTTAAGCAGAAGCTGACTACCGCACCTGTGCTGACCATTTCATCTGATCCTGGAGGACACGAGATCTATAGTGATGCGTCGTTTAGGAGACTGGATTGCTTATCGATGCAACATGGTAGGATTGTTGCATACGCGTTCCGTCAGCTGTGATCTCGCGAGTGGAACTACCCGACGCATAACTTGGAACTCGCAGCATAAATTTTTTGCATTGAAGATTTGGAGATGTTAATATTGGCTTAAACCCTTAGGACGTATTGGCTTCCTAATCGAGTCTTAGGGGGTAGAACTCGCTGAGATATCGTCTCACTGGTTATTGGATAATCATTTTCAGGTCCGTAGATGGTGTTGGTAAAGGACCAGGAGGCCCCGGAGTTCATGAGGTGAAGCCTGAAGAATGGGTGACCATGTCCGACTAGCTAGTCATAGGACAACTCTCTTTTGTATGGAGCCGATTCCTTTTGTAAACCTTTGTGTATAGACCTGTGTTTTTTTTTTTTTTTTTTTGTAAAAGAGACCTGTGTGTTTATAAAAGGTATTTTGTGAAAAATTGGTCATACTTTTCTATCCCATTGTTTTATTGTCTGGGGATTAATTATATGCTTCCGCATGCGTAACAAAATGAATGGGTTAGCGATGCGTTCTGGGACGTCGCAATTAAATCGACCAATGAGGGATGGGTGCGTGCCCGAGGATCAGGGCGTGACATTGATTATGTCCAATTCTCCGTCTTTTCATTTCAAACTCCATGTGTCGTAAAGACTATAGTCAATTCGATTTGAATTGGATAAGGACATGGCCTATGAGAAAGGGTAATGAACAAGGGGGAAATTGTCCAAAAAGTCATAACTTATAATACTTTTATCAATTTAGTCGTAAACCTTCCAATTTTGCCAATCTAGTTTTAAATCTTTTCACTTTTTGTCAATTAAGTCAATCCAATCAATTTTGATTGGAAATTGTTGACATAAACAGCCACGCTAACGTGACATTTTTTAATAATATTTTGATGATATTTTGATGTTTTATGGTTTATTTCTTTTTCTTTTTACTATTATTATTATTACTATTATTATTATTACTATTATTATTATTACTATTATTATTATTACTATTATTATTATTACTATTATTATTATTATTATTATTATTATTATTATTATTATTATTATTACTATTATTATTATTATTATTATTATTATTATTATTATTATTATTATTATTATTATTATTATTATTATTATTATTATTATTATTATTATTATTATTATTATTATTATTATTATTATTATTATTATTATTATTATTATTATTATTATTATTATTATTATTATTATTATTATTATTATTATTATTTGGGTTAAGGAGAGTGGGGGTTGCCAGCCAATCATCGCTAGAAAGGGTCGCCCAACTTGCATTGGCCTAAACAAGGGCACGCGAGCCCTGGCCCATAATTGGCAAGGGCCGCGATGCCCTCGCCAGTTATGGCCAAGTGAGGGCCACGACCTCACTCAAGACCCTCGACTAGGGCTAATGAGGGCCGCCAAGCCCTCGCCTAGCCAAATTTGGCAAGGACATTGCGACCCTTGCTGATTCTGGGCGAGGGGTTGTGAGCCCTCGCTTTCGTCGGCGAGGGTCAGCCGACAACCTCGCTGACTTTACCCAAAAACAGCAAAAAAAAAAAAAAAAAAAAAGAAAGGTTGGAAAAAAAAGAAGAAAAGAAAATCATAAAATTCAAAAAATTATTAAAATATTATTTAAAAAGTGCCACATCAACGTCGATCGTCCACATCAGCAATTTCCAGCCAAAATTGGTCGAATAAACTCAATTGACAAAAAATGAAAAGGTTTAGAACTGAATTGGCAAAATTGAAAGGTATAAAACTGAATTGACAAAACTATAATAGGTTTAGAACTTTTTGGACAATTTTTCCTAAATAAGAGTCGGTTGACTTTTGATCACTTCTTGCGTCTTTCTGGGCAGTGTCCATTATTTTGTGGTCATTATATTTGTCACGCCCCGAACCCCGGGCACGCACACATCCCTCGGTGGTTAATAAAATTGCGACGTTCCCAGGACTCGTCGTCGACCCATTCATTTTATGCACATACGGAAGCGAACTAATAAACTCCAGACAACAATCAAACATATGAGATAGGCAAGCAGGACAACCAATTAACATAAGCCACACTTTATAAACACACTTTATATACAGCCAGGTCAAACCTATGGTTTATATACAGGAGGTCTATCTCAAAAGAAACTACCAAGCTAACCCTACCCCGGACCCTACCTACTTAGGATCCGGGTCTACTACGACACCATCAAGGATGTCGATGTCTAAAGGGTCAGCTACCTCCACTGCAGGCTCTTCCACCTTAGGCCCCTGGTGCGCCTCGATATCAGCTATAATATCGGCGTCAACCACAGGGTCGAGTTCCTCCACATACTCATCAACGACAGCAGGTCCATCAAAACCATCCAAGGGGCCCTCCCGAATCCCGTCAGGCCCGTGACGGAACCACACTTTGAATCGATGAGGTACCAACTGAGCTAGGCCCTCATCGACTCAAATGGTGGTAACTACAAGCTCACGGGTCCAAGTAGATCCGTGGATAAGGAGAATGGTACGCTGAGTCTCGACCTCTCGTGGCCACCCAAAACAAACGGGCTGCACCTCCATCTAAGGACCTGTAAAATTTAAACCACGACGGGGTGAGACAAGGTCTCAGCGAGTCTACACCCTAAACTCCGATTAAGACGAGAATTCACCTAAAGGCAGCCTAAACATGCAACATATAGGACTTACCTTGCTTCAGCACCTCCCTGCACGTTAGTACACCTCATATAACATATAAAAACGCAACAAACGTACATCATTAACTAGAACACCTCATATCATATATCAATCAATCACAGGGGTCCCGATTATAAGGTCAAATCGTTATGACACGTCCCATTTCGTACCACACAATTTTGTCCCATAATCAGGCGCGGCTATTTCACTCACTCAAGTGTGTCCCAATTAATTACAACCTAACAACCACGGCCAACTCAACAGTCGGCGGTCATCCGGCATAACCAGGCGCCGTCCCATTTCGTCGGGCACAGCAACGTCTACATCTAGACGGTATTCCCGAAGGAGCATCGGCCCAGCCTCCACTGCAACCTGCATCCGTTAACGTGGGGCATCTAAACTTAATCTGGCATCGTCCTCAACTTTCATCAGGTGATGGATTCCGATAGCGATCACACGCACATCCATGCTCGGCCAATAATATCGTGCTTTGTACTCAAATACTTCCATTTCAAATAATGAAATTGGCTAATTTTCTTCATATTAAAAATACCCGGTAAAATAATTGTGCGTGGTCACATAGTCAAATCGAACCATAAAATGTTATATACCCTCTTTTCAAAATTCCACGATTTTATATAGTACCTAAAACCTTTTTGGTGTCAAAACCCAATACTTGGTATTTTTCTAATTAAATGCTATTAAATCATATTTTTGAAATAATAATAAAAAATTATCACCAAGCACCCAATTGCATACATTAGCAATCAATTTCACAAATCAACGCAACCACGACGATCAGCATAAAATTCTGATACCTGGCTATCCCGTATAATTTACGCTAATTAATAATTAATTAAATAAATTACATTTAATTAAATAAATTGCAAATTATTTAAATTAAACAACTAAATTAATTTAAGTAAGCTAATCTAACCAACCTAATTGAACTAATTAAATTAACCTACTAAGCTAACTAATTTAATCTAATTAAACTAACTATATAACCTAACTAATTCCTAACTAAATCAATATAACTAGCCTAGTTGAACTAACTAACTAACCAACTAAATAATTACTCTAACTAAATTAACCTTAATCCTAATTAATACTAACTAATCCATTAAACCTTAATTAAGCCCTATTAATCCCCTTTAAGTGCAATTAACCACATAATTAGAGTTTAGGGTGTTAACTCACCGGTTTAGTGCAAAAACGGGTTCACAGCGACGGCGGCGAATTCCCGTGTCAACGGCGGCTCCAAAGGAGGCTGAAAGGGGTTGAAAAAGCCCACAAGGCTCACGGTCCAGCTAGGAGGACCAGTTCTGCTCAGGGCTGGTCTTGGTCCGGGAAGGAGCTGGCTGCGACGCCAGTGGCTAGTTGGCGTGGGGACAACAACTGGAGTGGCGCAAGCGACGGCGGTGAACTGGCAGACTCAGCTAGCCGCTCGACGGGATGGCGGGGCTAGCATCGCTGGCTCGCGGGGGGGTGGGGCTTGCAGGTGGTTGTAGCTGGACACGAGCAGGCGGCGCTGGCGAGCGAGGACGGCAGGGACGCAGACGGCTCAAATGGGGTCTGGCGGACAGGCAAGCGACGGTGGTTTCGGTGAGGTAAGTGCAGCACAACTATGGAGAATGAAGAAAAAGAAGGGCTGAGGAAGAAGATGAAGCAAATGGTTTTAGCTAAGGGGGGACAAAGGAGAAGAAAGGAGGGAACAAGGGGGACAAAAGGCTTGAAAGTCCAACAAGCCACCAATGGCCTTGCAATTGAAATATCTACACACTTGAGTGCTTCAACCCCAAAGTCTTTTGCCCTTGCTGTCCAAGCTTCCTCCACAAGCCAATTTCCCTTCAAATTCTCCACAAACAAAGCCAAATTGAAGGCCAAAAATGCTCATAGCAGCAGCCCTACGAATTTGCACCAAATTCTTCTCCATTCCTCACTAAACAATTTCAATTTAATGGACAAAAATGCCAAGTGTCACGCCCCGATCCTCGTACGCATGCCCATCCCTAACCTTGGTCAATTTATAGCTATGTCCCAGGACGCATCGCCGACCCTTTCATTTAATATGCACATGCGGAAGCATATAATAATCCACAGACAATAAAACATTTGGGATAGAAAAGTTGGGTCATATTTTTCAGGAAGGCATACCTGCAGAATACTGACTTGGTCCTCCCTAGTTCTAAGTCTAGGTCCATTCGATGGTATCAGAACCATGGTCTCGTTTGTAATAATATCCGTTCCATGCACTCAGTAGGTGAATCCAGTGCTGAGAAGATCTCTTCACATCATGTCAGATCAACCAGAAATACTAGAAGCACTTGTTTCTCTCGTTGCAACCCCCTCAGACTTTCGTATTTCAAATGCTTCTAAGATAGACTATCTCTATGAAGTCTCTCTTAGTGATGAAACTAAGATCTCTAAAACTCAACTTCCCCTGATGAACCCCTATTATGCCTTTACTAAACCCACCTCATCATTTTCTCCCATCTGTTCTATTCGCCAACTCATACGCCAAACTCCGAAGGAAGTAAAGGAATATGTCCAGTCCTCAAAGTTCGATCAACATCCTATTCCTGCCACTGAAAAGGAGTACTTTGTTACTCTTCAGATTCCTCCCAAGTTTTCCAGACAGTGGAGCCAGCAAGGATATTCTCATGTGCATTTTGGAGCTGTTCATCTTGCTCTTACTTTTCATGGTCGAAAAGGCTTGCCAGTTGTGGCAAGAATTGCTTTATTGGATACCAGGTTTTTAGAATACGAGCATGCTTGCATTGGTACTGTTCAAACCACTTTGAATGCTGGAACAGTCTTTGTGACTTTGTATCCAAATTTCAATATTGCTCTTTCAGACCCACAGTTGCTCTCCTTTCTAAAAGTCCAAGTCCAGCTCACTGGAGCTCCCCAAACTGCTGATTCTGTAGCAGCAACACTGCACTACCAGATGGTTTATCGAGTACAAAACCATGCTCTTGACCTAAATTTCCACAATGGAAATGAAGATGCTTTGTTCATCTCCATGCAGAATGACCAAGCATCTTGCATTCATGTTCCTAGACAAATCTCAAAGGAAAAGTTGGTCACACTCCTTCTAGAAACTTGGATTACAAATTATGAAAAGTTACATCAAAGCAACAAGCATTTTCAATCCTCCGACTCTGAGTTTGTCAGAAAGAAAGATGGAATTGTTTCCATCAAATTTGGCAAGGAAAAGGAAGAAAGCCCCTCTATCTTCCAGACTCTCTTTATGATTGAACCATGTGTTCTTGAGTTGATTTCTGAGCCAGACCCAAAAAAGCTTGTTAAATATTTCAAAAGTGATGGTCATTCTATCCATTACTACAAAGACCAGTATGGTCATTGTTTTTGGGATCCTTTTTGTCAATGTTCTTATTGTACAAATTCTCCTGACGAGGTAGATCCATTTGCAAAACCGCCACCTCGAAGGAAAGACAAAAGGCCAAAGGACCCAATGTACCAAAGGTACTTGAATGGAGATTCCTCCGTTGATACTCTTGGTGAGTGCGATAAACTTCAGTTTATGGTTTCCTATGCACCAACTCCACCACCACAATTCAATGTTCCTCCCTCTGTATCACCAGATCCATCATCATCTCCTCCGTCTCCTCCTCAGAAAAAACCAGCCATTTCCCCATTTTATAAGCCAATTGTAAAGTGGGCAAAGAAACATTCCTACCCACTTGAGGTTCCAGTAGAAACACCACCTAGTTCTTCTATCGCCATGTTCCATGAAACGGACTTTCCTCCTCTTGTTCGGGAAAGTTCCAAACTCTCGTTTCGTGCTCCAGAAGAATTTATTGATCCACAAGGAAGATATAGACATGTTCCTAAGATACCTGCCCCTACTAATGTGGATGAACATGGAAGACAAAAAAGAACTCTTGTTGCTGAAGCTGTCCTAAATTGGTAATCGGAGACTCTTCTTGTACACAACAATGCTTTCAAAGCAATTGATTCAAAGATTGGAAATGTGCAACAAGATTTGCAAAGATATGATGAAACAACCAAGAAGATGCTTACAGATTTCCAGAAGAGGCTTCATGCCTTAGAATCTAGACAACACTTGGGGTATCACTATCTTGAAAGTCCTAAGGCTGAAATAGACAAGCTCAAAAAGAAAATCTAGATCCTTGAAGAAGGAAGGCTTAACCCATTCCCAACTACTTTGCGAACAGAGCCTTTGTCTCTCCTTCCTCCACCACCTCAGACATCCATCTTTGCTAATATTACAGATATTCCTGTCAAACAAGACAAGACAGATGTAGCTGAGATGCGAAATCATCTCAAAGAACTGGATCGAATAAGGAAAGAAAAGGGAAATGAGAAGAAGTCTAAAGATTCTTCATTTGTCATAAAGGAAAGGCCAGATCAATTGATGCTATCAAATCCATTAGAATCTTTCCTCAGAGATCTGAGTAATCAGGAACCATAGCCTGATCCTGTTACTTCACAGCCTCCACAACAGATTGATCATGTCATTCCGACAGACCAGATTCTGTTTCCAACAGAATCAGCCTTTCCAAACATCTTTGATACTGAATCAGATTCGGTATCTCTTTCATCTTCATCATCTTTTTCAATCACTTCCATTGATTCCTTTCCCATAGTACCAGTAACTTCATCAATATTCATGGCTGATCCTCCGGATCATGATATGGAATCAAACCCTTCTGAACTAGAAGTCGTTTAGCCAAACAATCCCTCTCAAAATGTGGCCACTTCATCAAAATAGTTTTTTTACTATTGATGACATTCCCTATCACAAATAGCCAGAGAGACTTGAAGAATTTCATACTTGGCTAAATACTCAGGCCATTACCAATCAGGACAAGTATGATGTTCTTTTCAACTTTGTCACAAGGTTCATAGGTAACCTCAAGCTTTGGTGGCAATCTGTGTCAGAACAAGATCAACTTCATTTTTTACTCTCCCCAAACTTTCAGTATGTCATTACTCTTTTATATCATTTCTTTGTGGGGAAACCTGTTGATCTCATAGAGCTCAAAAGAAGAGAATTTTTCGAAAGAAAATGTTGCTCTCTTCAGAAAAAACATATTGATAAGCATTATCGTGAAATGCTTAAGATCTTCTATCAAATTGGAGCCGATGCAAATTTGAAGCATGTTTTCCTGACCTCCATTCCCAAATAATTATCTCAAACAGTAGAGAGAACTTTTCTCTCTAAACAAAGGAGGATCCAAGATGTTCCATTAGGAGAACTCCAACAAGAAATCCATTTGTGCTTAGAAGAATTATGTATCAAGCGTCAAATGATCCAGACTTATGTCAATGACAACAGAGAACTTGATAGAGCATGTTCTCGCCAGAATCTAAAGATTAAATGCTCCAAGAAAGATTGTAATGGTTCTTGTGGAAAATCCTCCAGAAAAAAGAAACACTTCAAAAAGCTCTGGATAAACAAATCCAAGCATAGCTCAAAGCATGGCTCCAAGCACTTCCGAAGAAAGAAGAAATGGCGATACCTACGCAAAAGGAAAGATCACTCAGGACACAAGAAATCAAATCGATGCTTCATCTGCAACCAGAAAGGACATTTTGCCAAAAAACCATCCTAAGGCAAAAAAAGGTCAGAACCATTTGATACATCATATAGAGAATGAAACTAGTATTTCTCTTGACAATGATGATATCGAATCTCTATTTTCTGCGGATGAAGAACCATGTGAACAAACTCTTTGTGTCATCCCTTACTATCAAACTCCCAATGACACTGATTCGGATTCAGATCCCGAAGATATCTTTCACATATCTCTTACCCCTTTAGAAGAAAGTAATGACATATTTTCAAGCCAAACCCATTGTCCTCATTTCCCTGTGAAAATATTCACTTCAAAGTTTGTCAAGCCAATCACTGTCATTGCTCTCATAGACACTGGAGCAGCTTCTTCAATCTTAGACACTAAGGTTCTTCCTGAAGAATATTGAACTTCCTGTGTTCGATATTTTAACTCTGCTTCAGGAGATACTTTCTCTACAAATGTGAGAACCATTCCGATAACTGTCCAGTTTTTCCCACAGTGTTCTATAACCACAAAAATCTTTGAATCCAGTCTCCCAAATAAATATTTGATTATTGGTTGGGACATCATGACTCACATTTCTCAGCTTCACATCATTCCTGGAAAAGGTCTCAAGTTTAAATATCAATTTTCAATATTTAGAGACTTTTTTCCATACATATGAGCCTGTTAAACCCGATCATGCAAAAGTTGTTAGAATCTTGTTTGGAATCTCATTCTAAGTCCGCTCAAAAATGTTCCCATCCTTTGTGGAAAAATCCAGAATTCTTTGTTCGCCTCCCTTTTAAGAAGAATGAAGATATCAATCCAACCAAGGCGAGTCATATGGGAATGAATCCAGAACACCTGATTTTAGCTCAAAGGGAATGCTCAGAATTGTTGCAGCAAGGCCTTATTGAAACTTCTAATTCTCAATGGGCTTGTGAAGCTTTCTATGTCAACAAACGTGCCGAGCAAAACAGAGGAAAAATGAGACTAGTAATAATTACCAGCCGCTTAACCTTTTTCTTCAAGATGACAAATTCCATTTACTCTCCAGAAACTCTCTTTTTCCTGGATTATCCAAAGCCAAATCTATTCCAAATTTGATCTCAAAGCCGGATTTTGGCAATTGGGCATTCATCCTGAAGATAGACCCAAAACAGGGTTATGTATCACAAACCAACATTTTCAATGGAAAGTTCTTCCTTTTGGCCTAAAAGTTGCACCATCCCTCTTTCAAAAGGCAATATGCCAAATTTTCCAGCCAATCATATCAAATGCAGCAGATACATTGACGATATCCTGCTCTACAGTCCTGATGAGCAGTCGCACTACCAACTTGATATGATGGCAGTGCGACTGCTTAGTCTGTATTTTCCAGCCAATCCTGTCGAGGTCTTCAGGAGAGAGGATCTGGTTCAACTGATATGATGTAGATGCAGATGCTTCTTCCTTTGCCCAGTCTGTATTGTCATCATCTGTAGTGTTGGCAGGAATACTTGGCTGAGGCCAGTTGGATGGCTATGCATAGAAGGATGTGTCCATGCCTTAAGATAAGGACAAAGGTCCTTGGTCATAGGGGTCTTGGGAAAGAGGACCTCCCCATTTAGCATAGGGGTCTTGAGTAGACTAGGCATTGTCATTGGTGTCTGTCATTTCTTGCTCCTGAGATGATGCTGCTTGTCTAAATTCCTTGAGTGCTTCCTTAGCTTCCGATGCTAGGTCATAATGATCCCATGCAGTGGGTACATTATAATTCCATGCATCTTCAGGAATGGTTTTATTTTCTTGGCACAAAATTCTGTGGAGTTCTCGATACTGATGCTCGCAACATCCAACAGGTCCTGGATAAGATTTGGGGAATCCAAGCTTGTTTGTTGTCCAGCTAGGGTTTATAAGATGTAGTACCTACAATCTGTGGGGCATTGATGATGTTGCCATTATTTGTGAAAAAATGCCATGAGCGTCGAAAGAACAGAATGGTGTGGACTTCAGGGTTTGGTTATGTTATGTGGTTCTCAGTTCTTTCTGCAGGAGCCATTTCCAGTGAGTCGGAGGATAAAACCAATTAAGAAAATCTAAGAGGTTTTTGTCACATTCCCTTTCAATTTTTCCTCTGTCGAGTCCAAAAATCCTAGTGAGGTTGGCAATGAATCTTCTGATTGGAATTTCAATAGCTATCAAGTACTTATTAGTCAAGTACCATAATAACCATCAAAGTTGATCCGCAAAATCATCTTCCTTCCAAATTAAAGGATGTATGAACGGATAATCTGTATTCAAACCTCCATTGAATCTGAATAGATCTGTGTGGCATTGCCACATGAGTTTATCCAGATTTTCAGTGAGACTATCATTCTGGATTTGTTCAATAATTTCCTGGGGGTATCGCCAACTTGGCCAATCTTTGATTTTCTCAATCTTGTACTTCTCATTGTGATGAGAAGTATGGAAAGCATGCTTCATGATGTACATATTGATTTCGGCTAATGCTTTTGGTCTTAACAAGAAGTCAGCAAGCACATTCTTTTCTCCAGCAATATGTTTGGTTTCAAAAGAGTATCAACGGAGTATTCTACAATATTATCAACATAGGTCTGACCTAACACCTATCCACCAAAATACAAGATTCATACAAAACGGGATGGGATCTCAATCCTCATCCAGATCGTACTCGAGATCATCCTCCAAGTACTCCTCTTCGGGTTCTTTCTCCTCAGGTTCCTCATCAAGGTTCTCCTCGTCAAATTCCTCCTCCTCAAGCTCCTCATCCGAGTCCTGAAATGGTTATTCAATAACCATTGAGACAACGTCTCAGCAAGTTCTACCCCCTAAGACCCGATTAGTAAACCAATACACCATCCAGGTTGCCTATGCACTCACGGGTCAGAGGACTTACCTTGGCCTCAGATTCCACCTGCATATTAGCACAGTTCAAATAGGCACCCAAGCAATCACATCATAGATCGATATCTCGATCAATCGACTTAGTCGATTTCATGTCAACATGACCTTTCCCCAGTCATTTCAATTCAATCAATCAATTTACAATATCAGATCCAAGCAATGATCAATCGACCTAGTCGATTACATATCAACAAGACCACTTCCGGTCATTTCAATTATTCCAACTCAATTCCCAATTACGAATCACGATCTCACTCAGCAATTTTCAATATTTATTGGCTTTACGGTCCCACTTGACAACTTTCAATATTTAGTGGCTTTACGCTCCCACTCGACACTTTCAATATTTAGTGGCTTTACGGTCCCACTTGACAACTTTCAATATTTAGTGGCTTTACGGTCCCATTCGACACTGTCGTTTCCTATTTCAGTGGTAATGCTGAATCGCGGCTCAGCGGGCACGGCCATACTTCAGCGGTTTAACTAACTTAACCCACAACATACCACGACCATTCAACCGCGGCCAACGATATTGCACTTCGTAATTAAATTCCTCAATTTCATAATATCTTGGCCTAATTTCTTGGTATCAAAGACACCTGATAAAATATCGTGTGTGGGTACACGATCAGCCTTAGCCAAAATAGAATAATTCCTTTCTATAAATCCCACCATTTTCGTAATCCACCAAAACATTTTTGGCACTGTCAACCGATACCCAGTTATTTTTCAATTAATAACCAAAGATTATTCAATTTAGGAATAAATCCTAAAATCACTCATAAATCAATTTAGCACCAAATAAAGCTCAAATAAATAAACAGACTGCACCACGATCATCAGCATAAAATTCCGATCACCGGCCATCCCGGTTGAATTTCCGGAAAATTAATTAATTAATTAATTAATTAATTAATTTCGAAATTTAATTAAATAAATACTAAAAATCCAATTTAGGCTCGTATTGCCTAATTGAAACCTGATAAGGGTCGGGAAAAATCCCGAGATGCATTCAATAAATACTATAGGCAGTTCTCTAGCTAAGTACACTAACCTCCTAACTAATATGCAATGCAATTAACTAATAATCACTAATCCATTCTAATCTAACCACCTAATCCTACTTAATTAACATTAATCAACCCTTAAGTGTCATTAGCAAACTAAGAAAGCATTAGTGAGCAAAACTTACTTGATTAACGAGTCGATTGGACCAAAACGACAGGATCGTCGCGAGGATCAACTTTCCTCAAGGCGGGCCAAGCATCCGGGATCGGGAAGCCGGCCAAAACTGGCCAAAACTCCACTGCGATACCCATTTTTTTTGGCTGCTGAGGTGGCGCCGAAGGAGGGGGAAAGAGGCTGGCTTGGGACCGAAACCAGCAGGGAAGACCAGTGGGGGCTTGGACAAGCTGCTGGGGAGGTCGACGGCGGCTCACGGCGGTGAGGACGAGCTCCAACGGCTCCTGAGGCGCATGGACAAAGGCTGAGATGCAGCTGGGCATCAAGCAAGCGCGAATGAGCGCAGAGCAGTGGCGGTGCGCAAGACAGTGAGCGGCGACGGCAAGCGGTCCAGTGGCGTGCGACGACGACGAGCGGCGCTGCTGGCTACTGCTTCAGCTTCCCTGGGTTGCTGGTGGGTTTTGAACAACAACTAGAGAAGAAGAGGAAGAAATCAACGCTAGCGGGAGGGAGAAAGGGAGGCGAAGGTGCACGCGGGCAGGGCGACGGCGTCGTGGTGGCTGCGACGGCTTTAGCTGCTTGTTGCGACGATGAGGGAGCTACTGATTTCCGCTTCACTTGTCTTCGGCTTGCTGGGTTTCGAAGAAGAAGAAGATGGAGAGAGGAAGAAGCTCGACGGAAGAGAGAGGGGGGAGGAACCAGTTTCTCTCTCTCTCTCTCTCTCTCTCTCTCTAAAATGGCCCACCAACCCAGCTGTCTTCCATTCACATTTCCTTGACAAATATGACCCTTCTAGAAGCTTTTAGGTAGGCCAAAATGTGGGGTATATGTGGCATACGAATTTTGCTAGGTTTTCCCTCCAATTGGACCTTAATCCCACTTGAATCAAATCAAATTGACCCCCATAAATTCATTCAATACTTCATCGATCAAATTGGTACTTTTCCTTACTAGCATAGCCCATTTGCATCCTAAATTCACAATCAAGAACGGCCCTCTGCAAATTCCGATCAAAAACAGCCCTACCTCAACTTTTTCCCAAAAATTCTTGGTTGTCAGAAAAATCTTCTGAGACTGAATGATACTCCTATAATTTATTGTGACATAACAGAATCTTCAGTTTCTGAAATCGGACTCAAATCGGCGGTTAATTTCACTCCGACGCATTTTTAGCGTGACCTAGGTTACCAGGTAGTTTTCAGAACTTTTTAGGGCAAATGACCCGTGGTCGATTTTCTTCTAGCCACACTGAACCCACTCGACACATTAGCGACTCTCCAATGTCGTGAAAATCTCGAGGATTCAAATACAAACACAGGGTACCAAAACGACAGTAAAATCAAATTAGTGCCGGTCGACGAGGATTTTCCAATTTAGTGGAGTCACCCACGATCGGCCACACATCTCAGTCGAACTGACCTATCTCTGATCTTAATTCAATTTTTAACTGTGCCGTAATGACCTCTAAAGATGAGCATGGTCGAGGAGCCGATTCCTAGTCGAATTCTCAAGTCTATCTGCCTTAAAGTCCTTAATAGCTTACCCAGCTAGTCTAGTTATCTCGTGAGTGGCCAACTCAGAGAAAAGCACTATAGTCGCGTCGATGAAAAGCCCAATTTATCCGATCGAAATCAGAACCTAAAAATCAAGATGTCACACCAAGGGGGCAACCTAAACAAATTTCCACCATTTCCCTACAAAACAAAACAAATTGGAGGCCAAAAATTCATTCAAATGTGCCTATATGAATTTCTTGATTTAATTTTGCCAAATTTTGATTTTTCCACCAAAATCCTAGGCTCGCCAAAAATTCTTCAAAGGATGAGACAATATCCTAAAAATAAATCATGACACGCTCGAACTTTCGATTCCTGAAACCGAGTTCAATTTCATGGTTAAAATCAACCGGACGCGATTTTAGCGTGACCTAACCTATCGAGTAACTTTTAGGGATTTTATAACATTTGACCCATGGTCGATAAATTTCGATCCACATTTGTACATCTTCGACTCATCGGCAACTCTTAGTTGTCATAAAAATCTCAAGGTTTCAATTACGGTCATTGGGTACAGAATTGACAGAAAATTGGATTAGTGCCGTTCGACGCGAATTTTGCAATCATGTGGAATCACCTACAATTTAATTACGCCATTTCATCGAATCGATCTATATCCAATCACTAATCGATTTTAACAGTGCTGTATTGACCTTTGCTGATTATCATGGTCAAGCAGTCAATTTCTGATCGAATTCTCAAGTCTGTCGCGTTTATATCCCCTACGGCTTCACCTGATAGATTAGTTATCTTGTGAGTGATCAACTCAAAGAAAAAAGCACCATAGGTGCATCAATGAAAAGCCCAGTTCATATTATCGAGACAAAGTCGAAAATTCAAGATGTCACAATATTAGAAATGATGGCTAATTATTAGATAATATTTTCTTCAATTTCTCTAAAAACTGTTGTACCACACGATAGCACGAATGAACGTAGCTTGAAAAAAACATTTTTGAGTTGTTATTCGGAAATTTATGTGCTCCTTAAATTCTTTTCAAAGAAAAACTAGGTCTGCTTTAATATTATTTCTTCCACATTTTCAGCACGAGAAAGTAAGCACATTGAAAATTATAATTTTTCCTTGAAATTAATTGTTTAAAAAATACACTCGGAGCTCTCATTAAATCCAAAAAAAAAATTAGGGTGCATTTTTGTAATCACTTGAGAAACATTTTCCTAGAAAATAATCATTTTGTTTCCCTTATGAAAATGAATGAAATGTATTGTCACTACAAAAATATCCAGACGTAAATTATTATTATTAAAGAAAATATTTTCTATCAACTAAATTATTTCAAATAATACAAATAATAATTTTAAAAATATATTTTCAAATCATTCATTTATCTTGATAGAATTTTTTTTTTTTTTGGGTAAAGGTAAGAATTGATAGAAATTATTATTCATCAATAGGAAAGTCATTAATCGCCCAAGAAACCAAAATAATAGCTCACCTCAATCATTTCTCATTTCTTAGAACGGCAAGAAAATCTCATTTTTCTGAACTATTTTTGACGTCTATTAAATGATCGGATTAGAAGAGCTGTAATTCTAACCTATATATCAAGGAAGGAGAGAGAGAGAGAGAGAGAGAGAGAGAGAGAGAATAGCTGATCAGAAAGCAATTCACCACCGCCCTCCTCCTCATCCTCTAGAAATTCCTAACCTTCCAGCTTCCTCCGACATGGCCGATAATTCTAGACCTCCGGTCACCAGCTACCCCACAGCGCCACCCTCGGGTGCCTACTCCAACGGCTATCCTCCGGGGGCGCACTCCAACGCCGCCTACCCTTATGCCGTGCCGCCCCCACAATACACCAATTACCAGAACCATGCTCCAGTCCGGCGCGTCAATTTCCTCCGCTACTTCCTGTTGGCGATGATCACCTTCATCATCATCATCGGCGCCATTCTCTTCATCATCTGGCTCGTCCTCTGGCCTCACCTCCCCGTGTTCATCGTCGAGTCCGTGACTCTCAACAACTTCTCCATCTCCAACTCGTCGCAGCAAGTCTCCGGGCATTGGCTCGTCCAGTTCCAGGTCAGGAACCCTAACCAGAACATGAAGCTATCCTACACCGACATCAAGTCCTACATCTACTGCAACTACGAGCCCTTGAGCGGGACATGGCTGCCACCGTTCCATCAGGAGGCAAGGAACCAGACGGTTGTCCAGGCAAGCTTCATGGCCATGGACTCACTCGTGGACGGTTGGGCTGTGAGCGGCATTATAGCGCAAATAGCGAGAGGAACCGTGGGATTCCAGGTGAGGCTTTTCGCCTTGGCTCAGTACAAAGCCGGACTGTGGCCCGAGCGAAGGGCGTTGATTCGGGTTTTATGCGGCAACCTGGCGGTGGGGCTTCTGTCGAACGGCGAAGCGGGGAAGTTGACCGGTGGAGCAAGGAAGTGCTGGGTTGGTCTTTGAGTAAAGCTCTCTCGAAATGGTCTTGCGTAGAAGTGTTACGATATGGTAGCTGAAAAGGGTGTCACTCGCAACTCCCTTGATGTTCTAATAACTTGATTTTTAATGTAATTTCGGGTATACTAGAAGGTTCATTTCGAAAACTCGTAAGAAATTGAAAAACAAAAACTTGTATCCATTTCCATTAGTAATACAAGTGGTTATTTTTTATAAGATATTTTCCAAATTATTTATTTTCCACAAAAGCAAAACGGAGTAGTTATAACCGACCCTTTGAGAATCAAATACAAATAAAATCATCAGATTATACTATCTAACTAAATCCATTACCCAATGTAGGAATTACTGTGGATACATGACGTGAATGTAATGATTGATTGTTGCAAATCACACAAAATATATTATCGATGCAACGTGGGTCATAATTATTATTCGATTTGGCCTTGCTAAATCCATTTTCGCAAATTTAGCTCTGATGAAGTTTCACTTTTTGCCATTAGTATTTACACAGACGCGACATTCGATGCTAGATGTGCCGATAAGGATCCGACGCATCATTTAATGTACTAAAGACTTTTTTACTCGTGCTGAGCATACCTTTCATTGTGCATACTGCATAGTTAGTCACTTTTGGGCTGGGGCCCATAGCATTGGCCCACATGCTCAAAAGTTCGGACATATAAAGATGGGCTTAGCCCACAGCTTCTCCATTCACTATCTCGAATTGCCGGGCTTACGTCCAAGCAAATTAGCCCAACTCAAAAAATTCAAATTTCAATAACCTTTCACTTTCTATCACTTAATTCCGAAAAGAATATACCATAGAATATGCATTTCTCATCGACATAACAATTTTTAGTCCATGCTTCCCAACAGATTATATGAACTCAGAGTATATAATAATAGAACATCACTCTACACAATCACGGGCAATGCAGTTGGTGTGAGTTCTCTCCCTCATCGCAGAGATCAAGGGTTCGAACCCTCTTGTTACTAAAGTGTCTGAAATAGGGGGTCTTGCTGTTGGAGTCCTAAGCTAGCCTCCCCCGAGGTTTATGTTTAAATAGCGACTTGCGGTGAGACCTGATGGTGCCATCAAGTACTGTGCCATCAAGTACTGGAGTCAACGGTGTCAGCGGGTACTGAACGGTCGTGTGATCCCCGAAGGGTGATCTCCGGTGGTTCCTCGGTTAACAAAAAAAATAATAATAATAGAACATCGCTCCATTTTTTTGCCAAAAACAAATGATTTTAAAAATACTTTCCCAAAAAAAGATAACTTGTATTGTTTATAGAAATGAATGAATAAAAATATTTTTATTATGCACAAAAATATTTAAACATAAATTATTCTCGATAATAAAAATATTTTTCATCAACTAAGTATTTTGAACAATGTAAGCGATTATTTTAAAATATATATATTTCAAATTATTTAATTTCGCAAAACAAAATAAGTCAATTTCTTTGCCTTTTCATTTCAAACTTTATATATTGTCAAGATTAAAGTCAATTCAATTTGAATTGGACAAAGAGACGGCCCTATAGGAAGGGTAGTGAACAAGAGTCGGTTGACTTTTCACTTCCTATATTTTCCTAGCCGGTGTCCATGATTTTCTAGTCAACTGTATTTGAGATGATGGCAGGAGTGAGCACAGCCGCCGAAAGCATTTTTGAGCCGCTATTTGGCGGTTTATGTATCCCTTAAATTCTAAACTAAAGACCGACCAAAAAAAATCTAGACTAAAGAAAGAAAAATATTGACAAGTGGATCAAGACAATATGTTCTCTTTAAAGAAAGTAGGTCCATTTCATTGTCATGTCATTTACAATGCGCAAGAAAATAAGCACATTGTAAATGACAATTGTCCTTGAAAATTAGTTGCTTAGAAAAATGCGCTTGGAACGCTCATTATATCCACATAATTAATAGGTACATTCATTTTACAGAAAGTGAATTATTTAAAAAATATTTTCTAAAATGATTTTTTTTATAAAAAGGAATAAACTGTAAATATTTTGACATTCTACGAAAACATCTAGACATAAATCGTTTTCAAAAATAGAAACATTTTCATTGACTAAATTATTTCAAGTGATATAAATAATCATTTTTATAAAAGTACTTTCCAAATCATTTATTTACCTTAAGAGAAATTATTATTCATTAGTTGCCCATTATTGCTGATATCTATCAAATGATCAATTAGATCCTTGTAATTCCACCCCAAGTCGATTAATTGATGAATTGAAGTCTTTATTTATGCAAAAATTGAAGGATTTACAAAATATTTCCTACGAAACCGATCGCCTGCGCCGCTTATAAAAATTAACAAATAAAAAAATATTTTCTTCATTCATAAAAATATTTCGATAATTTTTATTATTCAATTATTTCAAGTTATATAAATAATTATTTTTCGCGAAATAGAAGGGAATCGAAATTCGAACCAGCAGATCAGGGATGGAGTGTGGGAGAGGAATAGCTGATCAGGAAGCCACTGAGCACCACCGTCTTCTCCCTCCTCTCTCCTCCTCAGTAGATTCCTCTCTCTCTCTCTCTAGAAAGCTCCCATTTTTCTCTCTCTAATCGCCACCGAAGGGCAACCCAGAGGAGCAGAAGAGGAGGAGAAGAAGGACGACCTTCCGGCTTCCTCCGAGATGGCCGACAGCTCCCGACCTCCGGTCACCGGCTACCCGGCGCCGCCGCCGGGCGCCTACTCCAACGGCTACCCTTCGGGGGCGCACTCCGGCGCCGCCTACCCTTACGCCGCGCCGCGCCCCCAGTACGCCAATTACCAGTACTACGCCCCCGACCGGCGGGCCTCCTTCCTCCGCTACTTCCTCGTGGCGGTGATCGCCTTCTTCGTCATCATCGGCACCGTGCTCTTCATCGTCTGGCTCGTCCTCCGGCCGCGCCTCCCCGAGTTCGGGGTCGAGTCCGTGGCGGTCACCAACTTCTCCGTCTCCAACGCGTCGCAGTACGTCTCCGGCGACTGGGTCGTGCGGTTCCAGGTCGCGAACCCTAACAAGAAGATGAAGATATCCTACACCGACATCGAGGCCTCCCTCTCCTACAAGACCGAGTCCCTGAGCGAGACGCGGCTGCAGCCGTTCGATCAGGGGACGAGGAACCAGACGGTCGTCCAGGCGAGCTTCGCGGCCGCGGACTCGTACGTGGCCAATTCGGCCGTGAGCGGCATAAATGCGGATAGGGCGAGCGGAGCCGTGAGCTTCCAGGTGAGGCTCTTCGCCTTGGCAAGGTTCAAAGCCGGATGGTGGCGCGCGCGGCGGCGGGTGATTAAGGTTTTCTGCGGCAACCTGGCGGTGGGGCTTTCGTCGAATAACGGGACGGGGAAGTCGACTGGTGGAGTGAGAGATTGCAGTGTTGGTTTATGAGTAAGCTGTCGTCGTTGCCTTTTCAATTTTTTTCTTTTTTTTTTTTTTTTTTTTTTTTTTTTAACAATCTGAATGTTGTTAAATTTGGATAAAGATACCCTTTTTTCGCGCAGTTATCTGAGGAATGGATGTATAGATGTACTTGAATTCCTGTATGATGGTTCTGTGATCATTAACTTGTGGATAGTATAGATGTAGATTTCCCTTTTCAAATTTCTAGTTATATTCACATTGGATTCATTTTTTTCTGTCGATTTAATTGTCGTGGTTTAGCTTGTTGTCATCTCATCCTGCTGCCATTGCGTAAGAAGTGAAGAACAAAATGAGTATAGTACTATTTGGTCATATCTTGCCGGAAAATTGCTACATTCCGTGTAACCTATGTCTCTGTTCATTTGGGCTTCAAACGATTTAGGAAGAAGCCTTTGGCGCTGAACCTTTTGTGTTTTATAATGGAGGAAGGTCTTCAAGCATCGTTCTGTTTGATAGACTGATTTTTAATTTTGTTCTGTCTCTGGTGTGAGTAATTCTAATCAAGGAATTGGACATTTAGATATGGGAGATGTTGACTTCTCGCTCTGCAGCGTATGCAACCCTGTTTTGTCGTTCGAATATTGTGACTGATTGGTAGTGACCAATTTAAGAGTAATCTAAAGTATGCATCAGTCTTAGGTTGTGTTGGAAGCATTGTTAGTTGGTTGTTCTAAAGATAATCTGACCATATCAGCTCCTTGCCAGCAGTGAGCATTTTCAAGCTTACCAATAATCAGGGTGGGTTAGGTTAGATTTAGGCACGGCACCATGTTTGTGAGTCCTTGGCCACCGTCAGCATCTCTTCTACTATGTTGGGAAGAGGGGGCGGGGGAGATTGAAAATTTGGGTAGAAAAGCAATTCAATCTGAATGAGTCCTTCAAAAAAGTCAATCTTAAGGAGGCTAGAGTATCTCAAGGCATTGTGACCAAAGTTATGCTCATGTCTACTGAGAAGGAGAACTTCTTTTAGCCTTTAAATACCTTCCTGTACATTCTTCACTCTTGGGATGTGAGCGCCTCTATTTCAGAGGATGGCTGCACTTGCTGATGAATAAATTATTCAAATAGATGAGTACAGGAACTTAAGAAGGAGAGGTGGGTATTGTCTTTTCTCTTTGAGAAGTATGTAGTTGCTCTAAAGTGGACTATTCATCAATTTAGGTAGCTCATGAGTCCCTGGAAGTTTGTTGTGTATGTCAGTCATAAGATGGGTCGGAGACGACTTACCATTTGATGTGAACAGAATTTCTGAAGGCATCATATTAATGCTGGGCTACTGAGATATATGCACACCATTTAGATGCTGGCTTTATTGTGACTCTTATCAAGTTGTGTGCACAGATTTGGACCCCCAGTATTAAGATCCTCCGTAGCTCTTTTTTTGTCCATACAAGATAAAATGGTGCTTTTACTGGCTTGGTCTTCATGCTTAGATTGGACAGGTTGCTACATGAGTGGGTCTTTTTCTTCTGGTCCCAACCAACGAATGCCAAAGCCTTGAGCTGAAATGCATCTCTAATGAGATACTTAAAGGACTGGTATTAAGGAGTTTACATGAATGGACACTAGTTATGCTTAGTGGTCATTAATATGGCATGTAGATTGCTCTTCTACTATGACTGAATCTAGGGGGGTCACAAGCATAAGCATGTGATTAGGTCCCCCCCCTCTTTTTTTTTAACCATGAACATCTTTATTTATAGTGAGAGGATAATACTTGAACTCAGGTGGGCAAAAGCTAGCCTAAGATGTTGGTTGACCGTGTTCACTTCTGGTAGATGGCAATAGCTCGAGTGAATACTGGAAAAGAAAAAAATAATGGTAGTGGTGGGAATTTTTTTTGTGGAGTTATCACAACTCACTGAAGTGCTAGATTCCGCCTCAGAAAGCAGGAACCAGATGTTCTTTTTATGGACCACTTGCTGGGCAGGTCTGAACTTTACATATTTTGAAAAGTCTGAAAAGGAGGTTTCTGCCGCTGGAGTTATGAAAACTCACTAGAAATGCCACGATTTGCCTCTCACAACTGTAATAGGTGTTCTTCATATGCACAGCCTGCGGAGCAGCTTTAAACTATACAATTTTAACAAGATTGAAAAGGGGGTTCGCAAACAGTAGTGTTGATGTAGTGGATTAAAAGTAATGCGTAACATGTGAGACTTAGTTGAAGGTCTACGGAGAAATGGGTTTAAATAGTGATCACATTCTTGAATGTTGACTGAGCTCAGTGAATGCGTTGATTTTATGAGATTGGATTCACTCTATGGCCATTCATCGTCTTTGACCAATCCTTGATCATTGGCCATTTCTAATATATCCAGAAGATCAACGCATGATTGGTAACTTGAATTGAGTTGCTGGATGCTGAGAAATATAGATAAGCCAAATCTACCTCACAAGAGCATGCCTGTCTGTGGTTCTTATTCTTAGCAAGCCATTTTGGATTGTTGCAAACACATTATGAGAATTGTCGTTTTAGTTATGGTATACATACATTGGCTATGCCTTCTAGGTATGGAGTAATGATCTGGGCCGCAGCTTAAACACTGAAGACTCTCCATGAGTTCTTTTAGTTGTTGATTATAATCAAGGTACCAACCTCTCCATATACAGTTGCTTGAGTTTGAATCTTCAAGTGATATGAATGGATACAATGTGGAGTTTAATGTTTTCATTTGGTTTTATTATACAATTAGAAGGGTTAACTATGGTTGATGGAGTATCTGTATAATATCTGTTTATAATGTTGTCAACAGTTCATAGAAATAGAGCTGAAACAATTGATCCCTGAAGAAATCGGCCACCATATCCTCTCTTAGATCCCTCTGCAACGATATTTTCCCTCCAAGCACGAGAAGGTTGGACTTTTCAACATCTATGACCTTGATAGGAATAACTCATCGCAAGCGGTACCACGGCATTCTGCATAACGATGGGGTTGGGTTTGGAACAGTGTGCAGCTCGCTCCTGCCTGTAGATCATCTTGGTGGGCATTGTCTCTCACATAACCCGGAAGATTGATTTTGGGCTTCTCCTGTTCTGCCCATGTTGTATGAGTTACTTGTGACCTGTGTACCTAAAAGGGACCTTACTTTGTACGTAACTTGCTGCATAGAAGCACAGTAATCGCGCGTGTCATCTCAATGTTGAGTCAGCGTCCATTTCATCAATGGACTGTACGTTTTCCTTTGATAAATGGTCGGTTGAATTGTATTCTCACGGCACTTTCCTATGCATGTCTTATTCACTTCGATTAAGGGATGGAAACCGGGGTCCAGGACAGTATCTGGATCTGACAGACTATCAACCTTCTGGTATAAGCATTCTGCCAAAAACTGGAGTGTATAATGGACCTCCTGAAGAGTAAAGTTATGTCGCAATAAACTTAGGTTCAAGTAGATATATCGCGTTGCATTATCTCTTAAAGGCCTTGATCGCACGATGCCATACTTGTTTCAACTAAAGAACTGTGACTAGCATCAAAGGTGGAGACTGAGTTTCCTATTGTTGGCTAACTTCGGATAAGTGTCATCAAATTCTGTGGGGTGCCTGATCATCCAGTTGTTCATTCACGGTTTTAGGATCCCTAATGACAGGTTTTCTTTGTAGACGTAATGGTTTTTTTTCTCTCATATATTCTTCCGATATGTGATGAAAACCGCATCAACTAAGCAAACATCTGACTATTGCGAATCCGCCTTAAAAACTCTTCGAGGAAACATCGGTGATATCACCAGAAGGATGCCTTTCGAGCACTATCCTGGAAAAAGCGTGACCTGTTCAGAATCCTTTTTGGCCCAGTATTGAAACAATCGAACTTATTCTTGTGTTTTCGTCTTCCTTTTTGCCCTACCCCTTTTCCATCTCTCCAATTCAGATTATGCCCTTCTGGAATTTCCTCCCCACGAAGTGATAGGAACCCTCTTTTGCTGCTTTTATATATTCGCTCCACTTTTTCTGCGTGCTTCTTTTCTTCTTCGTTGAGGTTCATAATGTGAGGCGGACGAAAGGCGTGGGATATACCTTGAATTTGCTAGGACATTTTCTTAATGCTTGGCGAAGATTCCAATTGTGGGTCTTCATTATGGAATAACAATACGAACTGATGAGATTCAGGTTAAACTTGTGACTACAATGATCCTTAGCTTATGCAACGTGGGAAAGTCATACATCCTTTTTCACAAGACTTTATGGATGGGTAACTGAGAAAGATAGCTGGAAATGAGGATAGAGAGGAATTTTGGCCCTTTTTCTCTAACCATGTGAAAACCCACCTTGGGTGAGTGACAGAGAGAGATTCTGGGTTTTCCGGCGCACGAAGTTTTTTGACTGTTCGAAGTTATATTTGTTTAAAAAGTTGTCATCATTTTAAATGTAAATAAAGAAAATAATAACATTTGACATGTGGTAATTGGCTTGAGTGGACAAAGATGGTCTTCTTGAAAAGTAGTTAAAGATGTCTCGACAGGTAAACTCTAAATTTATGGAAGCGCTAATCATAAATCAGAAAGCCTGAACCTACTTTTTCTTGGTAGAGATAGTATCCTTTCTTAGCCTTTATAGCACCGCCCGCCAGCGACAACACCAGAGTCATTACTCAACAATCAATTGAATTTTGTGATTACTGTGGATCGATAGAATCGATCTAAGTAAGGGATGAGATTCTTTCCTGACATCTTAGCGTGGACAAAACATGACACGACAAGGGAAAAGCTCAGATGGATGTGGCGGCAACTTGGGCGAGTGTCGCCATGTTAACGAGACATGGTTTTAGGTTAAAATAAAACGTCACAACATGGAAAATGAGAGGCTCGAAGACGTGAACGAAAAAGCCTTTGCTTTACAAAGAAGAGAGTACAAAATAGGCAAAAAAGAGGAGTTAGTGATGTAATGAGTGTGCTCCAATGGTTTCCCTTCGAAGCCAAGGGAAAAACACACTTTACACATAGAAACTATTTTTGGGACACAGTTATGAACGAGTTGTTTAATTATCTGACTCCTTACCAAACTCCCAACCACACACAATCCCTAAAAAGAATGATGCCCCACCACCAAAAGGAAAAGCTATTTTGATGCATTGATTTCGCGGCTAACACGATATAATCAATCAATTATATTACTCTTGTGCTACACATTCTCATCAAGTTTTTCATTTCAATTTTTGAATCCTTCACTTCTTATTTTCTAGCTTATCGACATGTCATTGTCCCGTGGTATCGCTCTACCGAGAGCCAAATTCATAGATATGTGTGGACTAACAATTTATAGGGTGAACTTAGTTGAATTAGACAAAACTCTGATTTTCAAGAAATCCTATCAACCGTCGTTAGCATCTTGAGAACGATAGTAATGTCCATGTCACGGTGATCACGCACGTCATTCTTGGCCCTTTTGGCAATGAAACCAAAACATGATACATCAATGATTTTCAGATTGCTTGGATCATAGTCACAAAATGTAATTAGTCATTTTCAATCTAACTCAGTGAACCATTCATAATCTTTTCTTGCTTCTTCACATTGTTCCATGACCCACTTTTCACCCCCCTCCACACAAAGAATATGAACCAACAGAAAGATGATGGACACCCTTTTGGAGCATATACACGTATATGTTTGCTTTCTTTCCCTGCACATCCTGGTATATTCTAGAGACGGTGACAATAGATTCAAAGCTACCCAACATCATTATTCGTATTCTCCAATCCTCAACTTTGTGAAAGATGCATCTTATGTTATAACTACATTCGTTAAAATACGATAATCTCAATTTTCTTGAAAAGAATTTCTTCGTATTGGGAATTTTTTTCAGGCTGTGTTGATTGTCTCCCCTTGAGAATGAAGAATCCTGGCCATTCAAGCGGTACTTTCCACTTACTACTAGCAACATTTAGGTCCTAACGCGTAAGAGTGATGGCACAACAAGTTCAATTCAAAGAACACTCCACGAACCAACTTCTGCAAGTAAATTTAATTATTTGCACTCTCTGTAACGGTTAAATTTTAATGATATGTCAGGGGGTAAGAGACAAAAGAGATGCAGAAGGACTCCTTCCGCATTTAACCTAACCTAGAAACTTCCTGTTGTTCAATAAAAATAAACATTTTTTTTTCGTTTACTTTTTGTAAACAATTCGTGCATGGTCGTTCTCTCTGTATACTTCTTCAAAATCTTGACTTGTCATGACAAGACCTAGCTGTATAAGCGAGCTTAGGCTTGATAAAATCATGTCCTCTTCCTTTAGAAACACTTCAAGATTCTTGTCCTTTAGGACTTCAATCTTGTCTTTGTGGGACCCCATGGGGTTCATGGCACGCTGTTGGCCCAATGCACAGGAGCAAGTAATTACCGCACAAGATAAGGTTGGTACAAGACAACAACCATGTCAATTCAATCTCGCACCACTCACTCCTAATGATTTAAATGCACATTTTCCCCCTTCATAAGCTTTAAAGAACACCTAAAAACCTTATGCAAACTCCAAATTGCCACACTTTGTGCACTGCTCTCTCCAGAAGCAAGGACTTTATAAGCTTCCCCACTATAAAAGAGACTCAGACGCAAGCCAAAGTTCTTACCCTTCCATTGTGTAAGCTCTCTCTTCACAATTTTCTTTTTCATTTGCTTCAAAGATCGAAACTTCGGTTTAGAATTTGATTCAACATTGTCGCACACAAATCGACATGACCGCGAAGGAATGTGGCCACCACGAGGAGGAGGAGCACCGCCTCCACCGGCAGCTATTCTCCCTCTTCCTGGGCTCCATTGTCCTCATCCTCTTCATCATTTTCCTCATTTTCCTCATCCTCCGCCCTGCCAAACCCGCCTTCGTCCTCCGCGACGCCACCATCTACCAGTTCAACGCCTCCTCCATGCCGAGCCTCCTCACCACCGACATGCAGGTCACGCTGTCGTCCCGGAACCCCAATGAGAGGATCGGCATCTACTACCAAAAGCTCGACATATACGCGTCGTACCGGGGGCAGCAGATAACGCTGCCAACGCTGCTGCCGGAGAGCTACCAGGGGCACAAGGAGGTGATCGACTGGTCGCCATTCTTGTATGGGAGCGCCGTGCCGGTGTCGCCGTTCCTCACGGCTGCTTTGGAACAGGACCAGAATACGGGGAGTGTGCTTGTGAACATAAAAGTGGATGGAAATGTGAAGTGGAAGGTTGGAACGTGGATCTCAGGCAAGTATCATCTTCATGTCAACTGTCCAGCTTTGCTGGTGTTTAAAGAACCGACTGGTGGTATCGCCGCTGGACCCTCTATGAAGATTCAGATCACTCAACACTGTACTGTTGATGTGTAGAGAGAGAGAGTGTGTGCGGAAGTGTTAGATCTCACCTCTCTCTCTTTCTCTCTCTCTCTCTCTCTCAATGTAATTTGTTTGCTTTTTCCGCTCTTTTTCTCTCCCCGTCAACTGAAAATGAATCAACTGAAGTAAATTTCAGTTTATTTTCTTTGTTTCCTTGTTCATCTTCTGGCTTCGTCTAGCTCTCCTATGCTTGTTTTAGGCAATATGTCTTTTATGTGCTCTGAAGATGAGGACTGCGAAGAAATAGGGGCACGAGGAGACTATTTGAGCTCGGCTCGCAGATTATTTGAACTCGATTCGATTTGTTTTCAAATAGTCGAGATTCAATTCGAAAGGACTTGGCACAAATAGCCGGTAAGCCTAATCGAGCTATTCCCTTTTCTCAGCTACTTTAGTCATACCGATGACTAGGTAAATAAATATATTATTTTTCACTGTGCGTGTACGATTAAGATTCGAACCTAAATTGAGCTTGGACTAAAACACGTCGACTATTCAAGCGGGAGTTGCATCGAACCCATGCTTGAAGTTATTAACAGCTTAACCAAGTCGAGCTATCAATCGAGCTCAAATAGTATTCGAGTCTTATGGATTCCAGTCAAATCGAGCCAAACTCGAGCATTAAACTGTTGCATGTTGTCTAAGTTACAGCCCTAATTAGAAGTGCCGTACAAAAGCAATCGTTAAGGTAGGGCCAACCGAGACGCCTCATGATGAACTGGGTTTGGTCAAGCGAGATAGGTTAAAAGTAATTTTCTTGGGCGCCGCTTATCTTCGTCACACGTATCAAGAAGTGATTTTATAAGATCTATCGAGCAGCATGGATCATGGATCGTGTTCAACGGGGGATTGCATCGTATTCATGCAACCCTATTTGAAATTTCTATGAGTTCATACTAAATTTAATATGCAGAACTAAATTAATCTTGCACTGGTTCTATCCTTTCTGAGCATCTTTTTCCCAGTCTCACCATATTAAATCTTCTCATTAATATAGACCCAGTATATATTAATCCTTCCAATTTATCTAAGGGAAGTCAGAAGTTTCATCTAATCATTGGTTAGATCTAACTTTGGTCGTGGTGCTCTCGAAATAACCACAAATTTGCTGCTAACCCTGTCGAGCCCACGAGTGAAATTCGATCTCAACCATCATGAATAATCTACTCAGGTGACCAACTTCTATCGGTTCTGTAAGCCATCAAAGTTAATTATCCAAGAAGACAAACACCTCCCTCTTCAGCTTTCCATTTACATGATTCGGAAAGAGGAAGTCACCCACGGTCTCCTCTTTCGAACTTTACAGATCAGAAGAGAAATGAGCTTGAACAACCTTCGCCATACGGCAAGGTGGAATTGAATTGCTACCACCTAAACCGGGCGGGTTGTCACATTCCATCTGCTACAGCAATTTCATGCAATCGCAATAAATCTGTCAAGGCCTGCTTACATAATAGTCCTTCGAGTTCGTAACCACTTCAGTTCAATCGTTCACAGTTCACATGCGATGATGTGGCAACCGTCATGAAAGTTATAGGAAGGTCAGGTCGTAGAAATAGTTTTTACTACACTTGACTTCATGAGGTAGCTACAGAAGAAAAAGCACATCTTCAGGACCACATGAAACGAAACCGTTCCCAGCTATCTGGCGTTCGAGTGATTGCACATACGCCAAAGTAAAAATTATGTCTAGTTAAGATGTCAAGCATGAACCTGTAATAACAAATGCACAAGGATGGAAAAGCCATAGTGTGAACTCTAAACACAGCTTTAGCTTGGTGCCACTCGCATATTTAAAGCCATAGTGTAATAACGCACACGTACAGTCGGTGATTTCGAGCACAACACCATGTAATGCAAAACTCACTCGACGAGAATTGCACATGATGCTTGTACTTGGAACACACATCATCACTTTGAAGATGTAAGCACAGCAAAATTGATGGAGTAACTAGCCCAAGAGTTTCAAGATAAGTGGATAATAAATACATACGGCTGTAGAAAAAGCAGAGACATCTTAGGTAACTCTGCTTAAGATGTTTATTCACAAACTGGAAAGAGGGGACACATTCCATCCACATCACACGGGGTAGATGAAAGAAATATTTTGTCCTTCAACAATCATGTTCTGTTGCGACTGTCGCCGAAAAAGTTATTCATGAGAAAACCAGAAAAACTTCAAAAACTCTGTGGCATGGAATAAATCGTAACTCTGCTCGTTTAAAGTTTTGAGTGGGCTTAATTTGATATGGTTTCAAAGGCTTGACCTATAAAATTACACGGGCATTCTGAATCGAAGTACTCAAAACTCTTCTTTTGAAGAATTAATCAGTTACCACCGATATTCCTAGGATTGTAAAACAGATACCCACTTCAGAGGGTTTGCCACACTCTCGACTGGAACATGTTTCTACACAGTACAGACTACTGAAGGCCTCAGCAGCTGCCAAGAAGACAATTAATTTATGGGCTCCTTGGGGTAACCCTTTTCCATGCCAAAAGCAATGGTTCGAGGTGAAATTAAACACCAGGATAATGAGCCAACATGGAAGAACATGCATGATCAGTTGTATACTGACTGAAAGTCACGTTAGAGACATACACAAAACCCCCAAGCGTTGCTCCACTGAGCGAGCTGGAAATTGCTCAAGCCATCATTGTTCTTTAGCCTTCTTCCGTGCCAACTTTAGCCTTCTTCCGTGCCAAGAAGCGTTCTTTAGCCGCAGCAAGAGCATCCTGACTTCTTTTATGATGGTCAGGCGGTGGTTTATTAGAGGAAGATGGTTCAGGTTTTTCTTGAGCAGAAGCATCAGTAGCCTGTTTCTCATGGATAGCTTCAATACTCTTCTTAGAGTCAGGAGAAGCTTCAGCTTGAAGCCCTTCTGGCATTCTAGAAGGTTCTGCATGAGAGTTTGTGGTGATCAATAAAGGACCTTCCCCAGATATATTGACATTCATTTTCTCTTCGTGCTTATCAGGCTTTTGCAACTCAACATGCTTCTCAGGCTTTTGTAACTCAACATGCTTCTCAGGCTTCTTCGACTCGGCATGCTTCTCCATTTTTCTTGATTCGGGTGCACTAGCACCAAACGCAACATTTTTCTCAAGATTGGAATAGAAGTCAGTCAAGTCTTTCTTCTTGGTTACCTATAACAGAACAGCAAAGATATTAGAATGCAAAATGGTACTAGAAAGCTTCCCAGCAATCAGCACATATTACTTAAAAGTGGCTGGCAAACTCCATCTAGAAAAGAGGACACAGTATAGGGACAAAAAGTCTGCAGCAAGCAATTTGACTAACCAACAGACTCCTGCATTAAAAACTTATCCTCTCTACCTATCTATCTATCTATCTATCTATCTATCTTTTGTGAGTGCGTGCCTTCTAGGAAAACTTGTTTCCACAGTGATCGATATAAGATAAAAGAAACTAGTTGATGTTAAAGCATAACAATGATCAAAATTCACTGATAATTATGGTACAAATGCAGGTAAATTTCAGTATGACTGTAAATGTGATGACATGAATTATAACAGGAGTATCATCATTGACCTCAAGTAAGGAAAGATTTGTAAAATCACTCTGAACTTGCGCTCACGATGCATACTGCTGTATGTGCATTGTCGGTTATTCAATTGTCAGTTATCATAGGAATAACTCATTAATGCTACCAAAACAAGCGAATGACAATTCAGATTTTATGATGGAAGGCTGTTAACACAATGAATTTATCCCAGAGCCTTTATCAACACCTAGACTGGCCTCTCCTATAAAGCAGGAAACTTTTTGTAGGAACTCAGAGTACGGCTGATCAAGATGCTCAGACAAATGCTGTAGAGTACAGCCAGCACTAGATGACAGGAAAAGATTTTTAATAGACATGATATACAAGATTGTCACCATAGTCCCATAGCATCTATAGCAGCTAAACAGAGCCACATGGAGGCATGCAAGTTCAACAGGAAAAGAAACATACATCATCTTTCTCTTCTCGAATTTGCCGTAGCCGCTCCTCCTCCATCCATTTTGCTTGCTCTGCGAGTTTCTTTTTATAAGCACCCGTCACGAATTTGTCCTTGTCAGCATAGAGGTGATCTTCTTTGCTCCTCTCTTTAGCCAGCTTTCTCTCATATACTATTTCCTGTTCCTTCTGTCGTTGTTCTGCCTTTTTAAGCAGTTTCTGGATGTATTTAGGCTGAAAATGGGAGAAACTCATTGTTCAGACCTAGTCAAAAGGAATAAACAGAGTATAGAAGAGAAATAACCCAAAGGGTAATCTAAGATTGACATAAATTATAAGGGAAAAATCAAAGTGAAAGATATCTGCTGCCCCATTAAGATTTTAGAAAATATCACCCGCTTTTTCCAAAATTATCACCAGTATCAAATTCCCGAACTACAAAAGCAGATTTTGTGTTAACTAGTAGAGAAATTTCACTATAGAGCACCAGCAGCTTGCAACCATAGAAAAAAGAAGTTGATGGCCCAAAAAGGGAGGAATGTTGGGATATGCCATAATTCCAGTCACAAAATGTTACATATTCCTACAGTTTCCCATAAAAACCGACTCTATAGGATTAGCATATAGGAAAATCACTTGATCGCCTTTATCTCACACCTCGTGAAGAAAACTTGATGGTGGAAATCTCAAATCTCATGTAAGTCATTGTGGTAGTTTCCGACCATAAATAAGACATCCCTGATGATATTGGAAAATTAATGAGTATTTTAACTTCAAACAAGAGGATATTCAATCATAACCTACATAATTTAAAAGATTTGACTGGCCTTTTTTTTTTCACCCAGAATGAAAGATAAGAAAGCGGGTTTCTTTTGCCCCCCAATGGATAAAAAGTTAAACAACAGGGCACAAGGGGGTGCAATAAATGATCAACTATATCAACCAAGAAATTTAGATCCATAAGCAGCTCCCATGCTGTAGTTCAAATCCAGGATAAATCATCAACTATATCAACCAAGAAATTTACATCCATAAGCAAAGTTTCCACTAAACCAAAGTGTAAGACTTTAAGGGAACTTCCAATAAGAACAGAAATGGGAGATTTTAAGCTGGAAAAAGTAAGCAGGTTTCCAAATAGCAGAAACAAACAAGAAGCTTCTTCCAGCACAAAAAGATTCAATCTGGAGGTAAACTAACACAGATTTTCCCTGTTTTGAAACCGTATGCTACTCAAGCAAAGATTAACACTGGATGGAGTGCACTCGCACTAAGAACTCTAAGCATGTTTTGAATGCGGTCTTGAAAAACTGCATAAACTAAAAATTCTTTCCCTTTCAAGTGCATCCAACATCACAGAAATTCATACATCGGGACAGTCCAAAACTTGACGACGAAGCCAATTCATGAAAAGAGATCCTCAAACAAACTATCCATGCTCACAATTCACAGATCAAACATTTGATACTAAGGACAGGACAATGTAACTCTTGCTTAACCCTTCGGTCCCCACGAATGAGACGCGACTAACCCTTCCCTTCCCAGCTCAACAAACAAATTCCCACTTCAAACTCAATCACGAATACAAGGCAACAAAGAGCGAGTTACCTTCCTTTCTTCGCGATCCAAGGCTCGAGGTTGAGCAACTTTCGCCTTCATGTCATCATAGACGCCGTCATAATCGAAGACCGACGGATCCTCCTCCAACGCCTTCTTGTGCTGTTCCTCAATCTTCGCAATCCAAAGACAAGCGCATGAGGGAAAATTCCGAGAAACAGGAAAGACGACATGAAGAAAAGAGGAAGGGGAAACACGGCCGAAGAAGCCAAGGACTAGGGCATGGCGAAACTCACTTCTCTGAGGGCCCTGTTCTTGACAGACTGGCGCGCGATCTCACTCTCGACGCCGTCGTCGTCGTCGTCGTCGTCGCGGAAGCCCGCCGGAGGGGGCAGCGGCGGCCGGGTCGGCTGCTTCTTCTGCTGCTGCGACGGCGGCGCCCGCAGCTGCAAGCCGTACTTCTTCATGCCTTCCGCGCGCGGGTGGCGTCTGGATCCGACGCGACGAAATTGGGGGCGGCGGGCGAGCTATCGGCGGCGAACGGCGGGAGAAAGGGGCGCGAAGCCTGGTCGGCCACGGCGGCGCTCGAGCTCGCGGGAGGAGCCGTCGCCGAGATGAGAAGATATTCTACGGCGAATTTACAATTTCTTCCGCGTCTCTCTAACCGTTTGATATTGCTTGAATTTTTGTTTTTCACTCAGTCGGCGATGCAATTTGATTTTTCTTTTTTTTTTTTTTTGAAAAAAAATTAATATACACTATTCTTTTCTACATAAATTATAGCCAAAAATCCAATAGTAGTTTTTTTTAATCACAGCATAACCCAATCTTATGACTTGTCAAAGCTAGCATGTGAGTCGTCTCGCTCAATAATATTAGAGATGAAATTTTAGAGCATCATTTATGGATAAATTATATTCGTACTTTTTAGATATGACATTCTCTTTAAAATTTCAGCATGAAAGATATCACTTCGAAAATCTAGAAGACATGAAAATTTTATGCAAGAAGTCACGTGACCACACTTAAAATAGTTTGAAAGGTTGAATGGGATTTTTCTTTTGGATAAAAAGTTAAAGAATCATGACTTAACTTTGAAAAATTAAAAATCAAAAGTTAAAAAATAAAATTTATGGTGAGAGATAACTTAACATTATAATATACAATAATAAAACTAAAATAACTCCATTTTTCCATCGCTATAATTTCAGCAACTAATTTTGAAACACAATAAAGTGAAAATAAAATAAATAAGAAAAAACCCGAGGAACCAAAATCATTCGCCGAGGCTCTTTCTCTCGTTATCTGGAATCCTCCATCTCGTCCTCGTCTTCTTACAGCTTCGAAAGGTTAGTCCCCCTCTCTCTCTCGGTCTCCCCGAAACCTCGTCAAAATTGAGGAATAATCGCTCGATTTTGCTGAAAGTTATGCGTTGTTGGATTGAAACGATGGCGGGATCGAATCTTCCTTCGCGTTGTCGGGATTCCTTTGCCCCAGAAATCGAGCTGTTGCCTCGTGGGACCGTCAATCAGTAGCCAAAGTTACTCCTTTTCGGCCGATTAAGTATTGACAAACGCGCATTCCGTGGACGGAATTTCTGGGTCTGTTGAATTTGTGGGATGGGAGTAGGAAATGGGTTCGGTGGGACTGCGGTGAATAGATGGATTGCTCGTGCACTCATAGTTGTCTTGCTTTGGCCAGTAAAGTTTGGAGGGAAGTAGCCATAGATTGGTTGGAGTAGCTTAGTTGGAAGATGATTCATCGATCTGGCCCTGTATCTTGATCTGAACATTTATGTGGGAATGATTAGCGTGGACTGGATTGGTTACTGTCATTCGCACCATCATCTTTTTGCCTGACTCCGTAGTCTTCTCTTTAGCGCTCCCTTTTGCTGGAGAAATTGAACTGTTCTTGCATATGACGAGACTGTGAATCAGCAGCCAATCCCAAAGATAACTTTTTCTTAGCTGATTTAGTGCCGACAAATGTGTGATTCATGTAGGGATTGCCCATTGTGGTGAATGGGTTCGATGGGACTCTGATGACAGTTATGTGCCTTATGATGATGGAGATGGAAGACAATGTAGCCTAGTTAGAGTTACTTAGGAAGAATAAGCCATCTGGCCTTTTGATTTAGAATCTAATGACATTTCCCATATACCTTAAATCTGTTTGAACAATTATTTTGGGAAGAAAGGACTTTGGTTGCCAACATTGCACTATTGCCTGATTATACGGTGTTTCTGTTTGAATTTTTATCATGACTGTTGTGTTTTCATATTTGGGCTGTTTTCAATGAAGCGAGAAAAAAAAGGGGATGCCTGTATGTTCAATGCATGAGGATTCCAATTACCACGTTTGAACCTTCCATTAATTTCTGTTCAGGATTCATGGTGGGCATAACATTTTCTTTTCAGTATTTGGTACTTGTTTTTCGTCTGTCTTTGCTGGGTGGATGTGGAAGTTAGGACATGGAAGGGTGGATAGCATGTATAGACTTGACTACATGTATTTATGTAATCTGGTAGCTAGACTTCAAAGGAAAGAAGCCATTAACAATGTGCTGGTCATGAAGCTTAATATGCATTTGACTCTGCACAAATGTCACAGAAGAGGCCAATGCCCCGTGTTACTCAGTTTCCTTGCTATTTATGAGTGCCTATGCTCTAGTCTAGGCAATGATTGCCTTATAAGATGTTCTTTCCATCTTTGAAACATGATCAGTGCTTACGGAATATGCATATTATAGCTTGCCCCTCCTGTTTTGTCATACTTGATTTGCAATTCATGTTATTATTATGTCCATATAATGCATTCCCTGCTTAGTATTGGTCTTCCAAGCTTTGCAAAGTATATGTTTCTCCAACTTTCATGAGTTTTTGTCTCTCTGCTTACATAATACAACCTCTGGAAGTAACCAGATAAGATCTTTATAATTGACCCCTTTTTTAAGATTCAACTAGAGTGAATGTGAAAAACTGGATTTATAGAGTTGCCATTTGAGCCCTCCTAGGAAATGTCTGAATCTTTTGCCATTTCCTATCTGACTTCAGTTACTCTATATCCCTGGTGATGCTTGTCTGCTGTTGAACAGGTTCTTAGAGCATGGGGAACAAGCCTGTGAAACAAGAAAGGGAAGAGATTCTTGTGAAGGTCGTACCCCCTCTTGACCGAGCATATGTCCAGTGGCTTGCACGGGACCTAGAAAGGATCCATGGCTTCACCCCAAGGAAACCCTGTGCCGTGAGGCCGCCGGATCACTACATTGAGTACATGCGCTTGAATGGGTGGCTGGATGTAAGCTTGGATGATCCTGATCTAGCACACTTGTTCAAGTAGATAGATCGGTTTGCAAGGTTTCACAGTAGAAAAATGTTGAGCCAACTGCTGGGTACCCTTTCAAAAGCGCAATGAGCGCAATGCTTGGCATGTTCTAGTGTTATTTCTTGTGCAAATGGATCGTGAGCATTCTTTCAGATGAGTTCCCAGCACTTGAGCTCTTTTCCTGCAGGAGATTTGTTTCCTTTAGTACTAATGGAGGGAAAGAATATCCTCTTATCCCCAGCTTTTTCCCTTCTAGATGGCTTTCAAATTGAATTGTGGAGAAGAATAATCAAAAAAGAAAGCTGATAAGGCTGAATTGGCTTAGCCAGGCAAACCATCAACCTGAAAATTTGGGATCATTCTTGAATACAGGAGATCTCTATTATTGTGAAAGGACGTGGTCTCATGGAAATCCAAATGATTGATAGTTGGAAATCGACTGAGCACACGCGCTAAGAGCCTGTAAGGTTCTTTAGAAAATTTAAGTTAATTTCATTGGATGATGAACTTTGCAGTTTGGATCCTGACAAAACTAGGCTTTCAAGATGCTATTGGGTGCTCTTCGATTCATGTGGAAACATCTAGCTTTTCTCTCCCGGATTGTAGGGTGATTCTAGTAGATTCGAAGAAGTCATTTATTTATTTTTTTGAGCTAAATTCGAAGAAGTTATTAACAAGCTTGAAATTTTCGCTTTTTAACTCTCTTTGTCGATTTAGTATAGATAGATGGTAAATATCCTTTTTTTAGGCTCTATTTGTTTTTGGGAAAAAACCATGAAAAACTCCAAACTTTACTCAAAGTGACAGATTTACCTTAAACTTTTTTTTATGACATGAAAAACCTTGAACTTTGCCAACCGTGATACATTTACCCTAAACTTTTTTTTGTGATACAAAAAGTCCCGAACTTCTGTCGTGTGACACATTTACCCTAAATTATAGGGTATTTTGGTCTTTTTACTTTTTAAAATTTTTGTCATTTTTCTTTTCTTTTTTTTTTCACCGGCGAAGGGAAGCCGGTGTCCAGCGAGGGCTGACCTCACCGGCGTCGAGCGAGGGTCACCCTCGCCTAGGTTGGCTAGGGCCACCCTCGTCTACGTCAGGCGAGGGCGGCCCTCGGCTGGGTCAGGCGAGGGCAGCCCTCAGCTGGGTCAGGCGAGGGCACCCCTCACTCGACGCAGGCGAGGGCCTCCCTCGCCGAGTCCGGCGAGGGCACCCCTCACCCGAGTTTGGCGAGGGCCTCCCTCGCCGAGTCCGGTGAGGGCCTCCCTCGCCGAGCCCTCGCCCAACACAAGCGACGGGCAAGGGCTTGCGTCAAGTGAGGATGGCCCTCGCCAGGGTCGAGCGAGGGCACCCCTCGCCCAATCCGACGAGGGAGGCCCTTGCCCGACCCAACCAAGGGCTGCCCTCGCCCGACGCCGGCGTCGGGCGGCCCTAGCCAGCCTAGGCAAGGGCAACCTCTCCTAACACCGATGAGGGCAGCCCTCCCCGAACGCCGGCTTCCCTCCGCCATGGCCGACGGAGGGAAGAAGAAGAAAAAAAGAAAAAGGAAAAACAGAAAAAATAAGACAAAAATGCCATTGATGGGGTAAATGTATCACGGTTTGAAAAATTTAGGATTTTTCATGTCAAAAAAAAATTTTTTTGGGTAAATGTGTCACTTGGGGCAAAGTTTGGAGTTTTTTGCAATCTTTTCTCTTTGTTTTTTAGAAAAATGATAATATTTTTCGGTATTTAGCTAAGACGTGAAAATGAACGAAAAGATATTAAGGCATTGGTGACTTGCACAAAATAGCCAACGAACCTAGCATAGGCAATTAGGCACTTGGGTCTCTCAAATCCCCAATTCTTGGGCACAAGCATGGCCACTAGTCTTGGGTCCATCGAAACCAAGCTTGAAACCACTGTGTCATGCCCAATTCCCTAGCGCTTTAGATAAAGTCTACAAAAGCCAAGCCTAGGTCCGCAACACTCAAGCTTGGGTCTATCGAAGTTGGACCTAATGCCCAATTTCAAGATTCTAGCCCTCAGGCTTGGCTCAATCAAGGTGCCCAGGACTTTGGTATCAATGCCATGCCTGAGTCGAGGTTGGGCCTGAGACCGTAATGCTAATGTCCCATACTTAAGTCCATCAAGGCAAAGCTAGGATCCTTCAAGATCGGGCCTAGGTCCCTGGTGCTTGAGCCTAAGTCCTCGACATTAGGGTCCCAAGACTTGCACTTAGATACAACTTGGGCGTCAAGCCGAGCCCCAATGAACCCAGATATGATAGCTAGGATCCAAAGCAAGGCTTCATTGGACTGGGGTTCGAATGCTTGGGACCTAGACACACAAGCTGGGGTTTGAAGCATGACCTTGATTAAATTAGATGTTGGCGCAGAGGTCTATGGCTTGGTCACGTTGGACCTGAATTCAAGCATTAGGAACTTGTCCCGGACGGTCAGCGTCCCGATTCCGACTCTAATTTGACACAAAATACCGTTCAAAAAGATACAATTAGCGGCATTCATTCCTATTTTAATATTAATTTAATGCGAAACTCGTAAAACCGTTCCAAACTCGATTTCGACACCTTATCAGCAGCCAAAAAAGAGAAAAAGAAAAGGCATAAAAAAAGAAAAAAAGGAAAAAAGAAAGGACGACTGAGGTGACGTGTGCGAGTGGCGTGCTGAATGATGAGAAGTTGACATCTTGTAGTGGAGCAGTGGGTAGGCGGGCGGGGGGAGTCGTGGAAACTGGAGCGCGTGGTGGATCCTCGCGCGCGTCGCCCCACGCGCCGGTACGGTTCCTGTGAAGTTCGCGCCAAATAATCGCCCCGCACCCCCGCCCTTTTCCAGTTACCGTGCCCGATTGATTGGTCGCCGTTGGTTGAAAGGGCGCGTAATCCGCCCCCGATTCGAACCGATTCCATTCTGCGCGACGAGAAACGCTCGACCTTCATCCAACTAGTGAATCAATGAAAATTGATTAGTACCATATAATTTTTAGGCCACATCCTCATTGATTTTGTCCGTCGCATTATTTAAGCCCGTTAAAATCTCCTTCAAATCTAGCCGGCGAGATGAATTTCCTTTCGAATTTCTAAATTAAAAAGAAAAAAATGCCAATTATTATATTTAATTTACACATCTCGAGGATCAGAGGCGACTTTTGCATTAAGCAATTAGCTCCAATTTTTTGTTCCCATAAATACATAACTCATTAATCGTCTCGAGAATCTATCTGGTCTATAAGGTGATCTATGTTCCGACAGGAATCCATTCCCTCAAATTGTGTAGGTTCAACTTATTGAGTTTATCAGTTAGGATCAGCTTGCCCAGGGATGAATCATTAAGGAGTTCGCTGCAAAACCAAGACAATAGCTTAAAATTATATATGTCGAATATAATACATATTGTATGATTCTTCTCTTCCTCCTCATCTCTTTTTAGATCGAATACATACGATAACCCCAAATTTAAGATACTTTCTTACTATCAAGGCTAAGCGAGAGAACGGGACCACCGATAACAGTTAACTAGCAGCTGATTAAAAGCATATTCTGTAATCCTTTTTTTAATTAAAAAGAAGTGGATTCTGAATTTGCAACTACTGTACATAAGCTTTTGGGAGCATGCCTTCCATTGGTTACGTTTATTTTCCATGATCAACGTAGATTTTCCCAGAATTTAAAAAAAAAAATCATGTAATTTAAGTGAGGTTGGGGAATTGTGAATAAAAAAACGGGAAATAGAAAAAGGTTGAAGAAGAAGAGGGGGGGGGGGACTTCCCTCCACATCTATATCCGAACCAAATTCCCTCCTCCGCCTCTCTCTTCCCTCGTTTTCTGCTCTCTCTTTACCCGCTTTTTTATTTTGTTTCCTTCTCCCTCCTCCCTCCCTCCCTTCCCTCCCTCCATCCTTCTCCCTCCTCTTGCTTTCTCTCTCTAGAACCCCCCCCACCACCCTTCGCTTTCTCTCTCTAGAATCCTCCCCCTCCCCCTCTCCGCCTCCGATTCTCGGCAGCTCCTCCGCCGCCGCCGCCGCCGGTCGCCCTCGCCTCCCTCCTCTTCCCGCCCTCCAAAACCCCAGCTCGCCGCGCCACCCCGCCGCCCCGCCTCCGCCCAGTCCTCGCCGCCGATCTTCGGCCCCGATGTCCGATCACGCGGCCCCCAAGCAGCCGCCGCCGCCCCGCCCGGCCCCGGCCCAGCCGAAGCCGCCGGGCCCCCCCCTCGTGGACCGCCACCAGTTCCCCTTCTCCTCCGTGGCGAAGCCGCCTTTCGTCGCTCCCCCCGACTACCACCGCTTCTCCCCCGAGGCCCCGCGCCGGGTCGCTGATCACGAGGCCGACGCCCTCCTGGTTCGATCCCCGGTGAGTGGACCCCTCCCTCTCTCGATCTCCGCGCGCTCGCGCTTGGCGCGTGGTTTTCTTTTTTTGGGGCTTTTGCCGATTCGCGGCGAGATCTGCTCGGGTTTTGGCGCTGGTGGCTCGTTTTGAGCTCGGCTGCTTTGGATTTCGTCTCATTTTGTCGGGACGATGCGTTCGGTCCTGATTGAGGTTCCAATATTCGATCTTTCATGTTGGTTCTACTAGCTACAGTGGGTTCGATTAGTTTTGATCATAATTGGAGTGTCTTCTCTTTCTACAAGGAGTGAGTTTACTTCCGAGAGTTCATGATTTCATGGTCATGGTTCCTTTCCTAGGAGTCGGTAAAATGCAGCTGCTGACGAATTAGTGTATGGACTTTAGACCAGTTGTCTCGAAAAGGGTTGTGGGGCGAACTCACTTCCTTTCGGTAATTTGAAAGACTGTCAAAGTCGGTTGCATTGCTGGTGAATACATCGACTTTACAGGGAGACAGAGCGCTGGATTGGGACAATGGATGTGTCTTGGACCCTAGCAGTCAAACCTGCATCTGAGGGACAAGACATTAATCGTTCTTGTAGTTTTTCAAAGCCAGTTGCTCTCATTCCTGTTGCGGTGATTCTTCCGCATTGCATCGACCAATCGATTCATTTTTCAAGTTGATTTTGGATTTAAGTTCTTTGTTTTGTTATTGACAGGAGATCCTCAACTATCTGTTGGATTTCCTCCCCCTCTCTCTGCGGGGGACAGGAAAAGGTTGAGTAGCTCCATGATTTTGGCAGTATTCAATTACCTAGAAAGACTCTGGTTATCTCTTGTTATATTATGTTAAATTTAAGAGATTTCTTTGGCTAAATAAATGTATAAGATGCACTCATGAGTCATGAGTACTTCTTCATGGTGGAGTTATACAGATTACCCTTAGTCTTGCATAGATAATGGTAATACTAGCGTAAAAACGGGGTTTGCTACACGTCAACCCATGGGTGATTAAAATTTTTTCAGATTCTGTGCTCTCTTTGAGTTCAAGTAAAGCTAAGTTCTACTTTAAATCACTGTTAGATAGAGGAAGTTGAATAAATTTATCAACTTATTGCTGTGCTGCACAAATTGCTTTCATTGGGTTAGGGATATAAAATTTTGTGGGGATCTTGAACTCTTCTATCCTTTTAGGGAACTTTATGCTTGTTCTTTCATAGACAACACAACCTGGATCATCCTTAGTTCATGTGAAACTGCGGCTGTCCGTTTCATGAACTTTCTTCTTATTTGTGTTCCTTTGAATTTTTTAACTTTGCCTTGTGAACTCTTCCTCCATACTTCTTTATGGGGTTCTTTTCTCAGCCTCTTAAGTGGCATTCTTTGTTATGTTTTTCTTTTGATGTCTAAGGAAGCTGATGAAGTCTAAATCCGTCTCACACAATATGTTGTCACACACAAATGAAGTCCATATATATATATATCACTCTTACACATCATCCATGTTAAAATAAGTTGTTCAGACATGTTGCTAATAGATTCCAATATGTCTTGATCAGCAACTGAAGCGGAAAAGTGACACGGTAGATGGCAAGGCAGAGCAAAATGATTGGTCAGCTGGAGCTGGTTATGCTGAGGTTGTTAGTAGTCCCGTTCAGACGCCCGTATCAGGAAAAACAGCTAAGGGAAATAAAACTTCAAGGATCTCAAAGAACAATAGATTAGGACCTCAAACTCCTATCTCAAATGCTGGTCAGTTGAGGATCTCTAGTGCGTGTTCCACTTTCATTAACAGCTCATGCATAAGCCACTTAAATAGGGAAATAAGGATACAGTATATAGAGTTTGCTTTCACCCTATACACATTGATCCTATAATAATTCCAATAGTATAAGATTGACTCGGCATTTATTGATAATTTTGTAGGTTCTCCATCTGGCAATAATCTTACTCCGGCGGGTCCATGTCGTTATGACAGCTCTCTAGGTAACTTGGGTTTTTGTCAGACAATTGAAAGACAAAACGAAGCACATAAATTATGTCATTTACAGTATTTTGTATTTCTCTTGCAGGTCTTTTAACAAAGAAGTTTATCAACTTGATAAAGCGTGCTGAAGATGGTGTTCTTGATCTAAATAAAGCTGCTGAGACTTTAGAGGTAAGTGTAACTGTTTCGCTTTCTGCTATATCTCATCTGCTGATGCGAGGTGCTTTACTCAAGGATATGATGTTGCTATAGGTGCAAAAGAGGCGAATATATGACATAACAAATGTCCTTGAAGGCATTGGGCTCATTGAGAAGAAACTAAAGAACAGGATCCAGTGGAAGTAAGCAAATGTTTTATTGGACTCTTT
Source organism: Eucalyptus guilfoylei (assembly GCA_016097605.1). Taxonomy (NCBI): domain Eukaryota; kingdom Viridiplantae; phylum Streptophyta; class Magnoliopsida; order Myrtales; family Myrtaceae; genus Eucalyptus; species Eucalyptus guilfoylei. The sequence goes on along the minus strand of CM027869.1, from coordinate 5,949,950 downwards.
ATATTTTGATTTTAATAGACTTAGAAAGTGGTCCTAGCAAACAAGTGGATACTAAAAGCTTGGTCTTCTATAAATCAGGGGACTGGAGGCTTCAAGGCCAGGGGAGATTGACGAAAGTGTCACAAGCTTACAGGTATCCATGAATAGATCTTTTTTTCATGCTAATGCTTCGATGACTTTGGTTTTAAATCGTAGAAGCTTTTGTACACGTTGGCACTTATTCAACAATGCTTCTTCTTCCTGCAATTTTTCTTTCTTCGGCCTTCATAATTAAAATGGAGATTGTTATCCAAAAGTATTATGGGCTCAGTGATTTTAACTTGCTTTCACCACTGTCACTTTCATATTATCTAGGTCCTTAGACATTATTACTAGGTTCCTTGACACTTTGCTTAATCTCATTTGGCAATTTATTTTTCAGACTTTGTCCACACCCCCTATAGAAAGAATTTAGGGAGACATTACTGACTTTCTAATCCAAATTGTTTACCCTTTCCCTCCATTGTCAGGCACAAGTTGAAAGCCTTGGGGTGGAGGAACATAGGCTGGATGAACAAATAAGGTTGGTTATCTTGGAACTGCTCGTGTCAATTCTCTCTCTATGATCTTTTAGCCCTTGCCTATTGTGCTGAGGCAGCTACATCGTTGCAGAGAAATGCAGGAGAGATTGAGGGATCTCAGCGAAGATGATAACAATAAAAGGTAGAATTTGACCCTTGAGGACTTAGTTGATTGTGCAGATCTTTGAATTGACCACCATTACCTTTATAGGTTGCTTTTTATTACTGAAGATGACATCAAGGCTTTACCATGCTTCCAGGTTAAAATCACTCCTTTGCTGTATGGGGGTAGTATAAATAGGCATTTTTGTTGGTTTCTGTGCATTCGCCAGCAGCTTTCACCTAAGCTTATTGATTATATAATGCACTGCTTTTGTCAGAATGAAACTCTCATTGCGATAAAAGCTCCCCATGGTACAACTCTGGAAGTTCCAGATCCTGATGAGGTAAATTAAAACCTGATGAAGTTAGTATAACTCATTTTATGTAACTACAAAGACCTCCTTTGATGTGTAAAGCATCAATAACCAGTAACCTTTTTAACCTTATGTCCCCAGGCGGTTGACTATCCCCAAAGAAGATATAGGATTGTCCTTAGAAGCACAATGGGTCCTATAGACGTTTATCTTGTCAGGTACTTTCTTTTTACCCCTCTTTTTTGGTTAGCATCACTATTGCCTCTTACTTGTTCATAAATTCTGCAAAAGTATGCTCCTGAAAATGGTTGGTCAGCTGTTTAGAAAGTTCCAACTTCCACATACTTGATCACCTCTCCATGACATTTTTAATTACAGTCAATTTGAAGAGAGATTTGAGGAGATTAATGGTGGCGAGGCTACTCCAAGCATTCAACCAAGAATTAACGAGAAACCAGTGACAACTATGGCCCAGGAAGACTGCAGCAGACCGGAGAATGAAATGCCAGGCCAACTTGCTGACATAGCATACTCAGATTTTAGTGCCTCCCAAGACATTGTGGGTGGATTTATGAAGATTGTTCCCTCGGATGTCGATGTAAGTGTTCCTGTAGCCTGCCTAGTAATATGGCTTCTTGAGGATGGAGGTTCCAATGCCAAAAATGTTCGTTTCCTCGGTGGAATTAGAAAAATGGCCGGTGTTATATACAATGTAGAGTATCCGAATATGGGACGATTAGAAACTGCAGAGTTCTGTGTTCATCTATAATATGCTGGAATGTGAATTCTCGCATTAGTAACTCTCACTAATTTGCATTATTACTTTACCTTCTCCTGACAGAGCGTTGCAGATTATTGGCTCTTATCAGATGCAGATGTTAGCATCACAGACATATGGAGGGCAGAGTGTATCCTTTTGCTTAAGATGCTTCGTTTTGCAGCCTTATTTTCTTCACCTTTTATTCTCCATTGTCCCCACTGTGCTAATGGTAATTGAGCCTCCTTAACTTTCGCTCATAGCTGGAGTTCAGTGGAATGGCTTGGGTTCACTTCATGATGACTACGGCATGGCTAATGTCAGTACCCCTCGGGCCCAAACACCACCATCCAATACGACAGAAGTACCTGCCGCCACTTCTCCGGCAAGATGAAAGGCATCAACTGTTTTGGTATTCATGGACATGTTTCACATGCAAAACAATGACATCTCATCGTCTCCTGGACATGTTCTGTCATGGAGACTGCCAGGTTCAACAGTTTGATGGAGGCGGCAAATTCCCTTCACCTCATCCCTCAGAGTGCTATAGGGAAATCCGCTCGGTATAATATACCCGGAGGTGACGATAGTTGAGGAGGTTTATGTACAGATTAGCCTGCATAATCTCATGTGATTTGCGAGCATGTAATAAGGCGCACATATTTTTAGGCGTATATCCATGTATATTGTTCCATGTCGTGGTTTATTAAGTGAAGCATCAGATCATTCTCCAGCTCTTCAAGAAATGGGTACCTGTTGCATTTGTATGTGGCATCTGACATTGGAAGTAGGTTTCTGTAAAGAATCATCAATTTTTCTGCCTTGTAAGATCTTCACAAGTCATGACGGAAGATGTTTCCATTATTAACTTCAGTAGACTCGATTAATCAAAGTTTAAAAGACAGGAGGAGCTCACAAAGATAAATTCCAAGTTCATGCTTACGGGAAATGCGTTTCTGTTTTCCAGTACTCTTAATTCATGAGTATTGCGTATTGGCTCTAGAACAGGTTCAAGAGATTTCCATGTGCACAAGCCAATGTTGTGCGGGCGAAAAGGCATCATAACTCCGATAAGCCATAATTTGCGCCGAGAAAAATGTTAAAATGTATGTTCTACTACAGCTATTAAGTGTAATGATACAGAACCATAGCTATGGAGTATCGGTAGATCTATGTGCTAATCACTTCTCCTTATCAACTTTCTTCCCAATCCAACCGGCGACAATGGGAGTGAGGGCCACAGTTGGAGGAAACCGAATTGGGGACGCGGCTTTGTGTGCGGCATACGCCAAAGCAAAGGTTCCGACCTTCTCTCCGGTCGCATCCAGCGAAATTCCCACCTGCAAAACAGGACCCATGAATTACGACTCCAACCAAACATTCCTAGGTAATCTGCAAAATGCGCAATGCCTTGAAGTTGCGAATTACCCTCTGCAATAGAGCTTGTACGTCGATGCCGGCACTGATGAGGACATAACACAGCGAGAATGAGATCAAGGAAAGAGTAATGGATGTAGCTAAGTATGCTCCCCCATATTTCGCAAGGAGTTCCTTGGCTTGATCTGTCTTTGACTTCTTCTCATCATCCCCCTTTTGTTCCTCTTTTGAGCTGAATATCTGCACATGATCAACAAAGAACGTTTGCTAATCATACTTCCAACTTCCCAGCAAGAGCAACTTGTCACTATTAGCATCACTAGATTGATAATGGGGTTTAGTAATGTTGTCTGCACCAGCAAATTTCAAATTTTATTCATGTTTAAACTGAAGAGATCATGAGAGAACTGACAATCAAAAAATTAAAAAGGTATTAGGCTGTGTCCTAACCAAAAGGCCATGATTGGACGGCCAGAAATAACTAGGGAGAGAAAGGGAGAGCTATGGTTTTATCCTATCCATTCCAGCAAGGCCTAGAACGAATTTGAACATGACGAGAGCTAAGAGAATGAGCCCAAAAAGGCAGAATCAGGCTGCAACTCACTAGCTTCATCAATTCAAAACATGACGAGGATTGCCAAGCGGAGAAGAAAAAGAAGAGGGAGAGAGTGAGCTCAAATTCACCTGCCAGAGACCAGCTTCGAGGCCATACTTCTTGGTGACTTCATCCGCCGAAGCGGACGACGGAGACGGGTTCCGGGCTTCCTTCGTCTCCTCTCTAAGGGCCCTCACCGCGACGCGACTCGAATTGGGCTTGCAGGGTCTAGGCGAAGAAGCGAAGAAGCGGAACCCGTCTCGCCTCAAGCACGGAGATGAAGGAGAGAGGGCGGGAAACAAATTCACTGCCTCCATCTGTCAGCCGAATCAAGAAGACCCAACTCCGAAATCCAGCTTCTCGCTTTCGATCATTCGAAAAAGATGAAAACTTGGTTCTCGTAATGGACGGAGGGAAAGCTTTTCTCACCTGACCACGAGAAGCAATCAGCAGCGAAAGGCAGAAGAGGAGGCTGGAATTACTTTTGTAGCCCGGAATGACCTTTATCTTCTCCTCCCTGTTCGGATGTTCCTGCTGTCCACAGGGTTATTTTGGTAATTGCGCGGTTTAATGTGACTTGGGATTAGCCTCAACCAATGGCCGGGATAGGAGCCAAGTAGCAAGATGAGGACTACACAGTACACACTCGCAAATAGAACGCTTTTCTTCTTTATCGTTGTTCTCTCTCTCTCTCTCTTCACTAGTTGTGCTATGTATTTTTGACAATATGGTTATCTTAAAGAGTATCTGATAACGAAAATTGCTTCTCGAGAACCTCTGTTGACATCATGCCGGCCTTGCCTCATAGTTGGACATCATCAATATAAGACAGCAGAATTGTCCTCACCAAGCTTTAAGTTTCATTTTAAACTTCGCACCGCATCTCATTATGTCGTTTCAATGGAATTCGCCAGATGGGGGCAAAGAACTGACCTGAGAGCACAAGGAGATATATAGGAGAAGACATTAAGTTTGGAAGAGCTTGGGCATTTGATGATGTTCAAGAATAAGTTTGTGGTATGTGTTTAGGGTTTGTGACCATGCACCATATCTTCCCGTATTTATATTGCATGTGCACCTAAGATAAGGAATTCATTTAATTAATTTTCCCCCTATTCCAGCACGGGCCAGACAAAGGTTTTGATTGAATGAAATCATTTGATTATATGCAGATTTCAAAGATTTTTTTAGCCACTAATTAAGCAAATGGAGTTAGGGCATGTTCAATGGACGGCTTATTCTTAGGTTTATGTGGAAATTAAGATTACCGGTATGCATATTATTGGGGAATTGACATTAGAAGTGCTATTTAACATTCATATCATTCTTACTTTAATGTTACGACTTTTCGTCAAATCACTTAAATGTCAAATTAAAGAAAAAATAATCATTTAATGCTTTCTATGAGAAATTCCGGCTTTTTATTAAAAAAATCAAGTCTTAACATGAATGATGAGATAGCCATTACATACCTAAACATGCTGCACCTGAATTTTTCTCTCGAATAGACAAATCTCTCTATATTGACTTGGACTTTTTCTTGTTTGCTATTCGCACTCCATCCCCTGCTCACTTGTGCATGCGCTGTCTCTCTCTCTCACTCACTCAATCGACGTCATCCTCTCTCATTCACTCACTCAATTTGGTGCAATAAAAAATTAGAGTTCAACTCAATGTTTGGAGGGAAAACATAGGGCTCGGAGCCAAATCGGCAAGCATTCTATTTGTTCTCACCTTCGTCTTGGCTTTTTTTATACGAACTTGACCAGCTTCCGTTTATTCTCTTCTCCATCAAAGTTAACATACAATTACAGCTCGTAATTAATGGTTGTGGGCTTTAATATATTTTCTTTTTAAGGAACGATTGCGGTTGAAAATAAGAAAATTGCATACGCATTAAGTGTGTTGAAAAATTGATTTCTAATTTTATTTGATTTTTTTGCAAAATCGCATTAATATGAAATATTTGATTCACTAAATAATGAAAACAATTAGTTGACACAATAAGAGAAAACAGTACACATATATGTGGAAAGAGGAAAATATTTCAAGATTTGAACTTCCTTTGGTAGGTTGTCAATAAAAGAGAAAATATTCAAATTTTAAGATTGAAACATGTTGAGAGATAAAATTGAATTATTAATTTGCGCATTTGTCCATTGATAAAATAAATAATTAAAGATATTTTGATAAAGAAAATAAGGATCGTAATCCCTTAAAAGCATAAGACCCTTTTCACTTCAGCTAATAATTTAAATAATAATATAGATAAGCGTGTATTTTTTAGAAAATATTTTTTAAATTATTCATTTTTTACAAAACAAATGGAGTTTTAATGGTTATTTAGGGTGCGTTTGTTTCACGGAAAACTTAATGATAAAGGAAAATGCTTTCCGAGAAAGCATTTTCCAAAAATACGAGTTGTTTTCCTTTGTTTGGCGATATATAATTGAAAATGATTTACTGCCGTTTGAATCCCATTAAAAAATAATTTTACACTTCATCACAAGAAAAAATGAATTTTTAATTTAAAAAACTTCAAATTTTTAATATTGTTGTTTTTTATTTACTTTTTTTCTTTTCTTTCTTTTTATTTCCTTTTTTTTTCTCTTTTTTTTCTCTTTTTCCTTCTTGTCCTTCACTCCTCAGCTTCCTCATGCCATCCCTTCTGCTTCCTTTGGCAATTTGTTCCCGACTAGCTTACAAGGGGTGAGCTCCAGTTGTCGCTAGAGGCGGCGAGCTCGCCCAATCTAGTGAGGCTTGAGTCTCATCGCTGGAGGCCATGAGCTCACCCGATTTAGCGAGGCTTGAGGCTCATCGGCATCGGGCAAGCTCAAGCCTTATTGTCGAAGGCCATGAGATCGCTCGATCTGGTGAGACCATAGCTCACTGGCCGTCCTTGTGGTCGATGACGGGTGAAGAAGAAGCAAAAAGAAAAATAAGCAAATTCAAATTTTTTATTTTTATTTTTAAAATGTTTTCCAAATTTTAATTTTTCAAAAAATATAAAAATTCAAATTCAATTCTTTTAAAAATATATTTTTATAAGAATAATTGTTTGTAAACCAAGCATTAAATTTAAGCTTTGGTAGATTCGAAAAACGTTTTCCGGTCCTTTCAAAAGGGAAATCATTTTCTTGAATTTAATCTTTGCTAGGAAAGCATTTTCCGTTGACTAGGAAAACGTTTTCCATTGACTCATTTTCCTAAGTGACCCAAATGCCAGAAAATGAGGAAAATGTTTTCCCCGAAAATGTATTCCGCGAAACAAACGCACCCTAAATTATAACCCCACTAGTTAGCAAGATCATAATACCAGCTAAGTCAACATTATATAAGATTAAATAATTGAAGTTTAAGGGTGTATTTCTTTTACTTTTTTCAAGAATTGAGAGTTTTATGGTGTTGAAAGTGATTTTACTTTCTTTCCAATAGTGCAAACCTTTCATTTTGGTATTCATATAACTTGGAACACCCGAAACATTTCGAAATGTAAGATTATCGACATATATATATTGAATGGACCTACACTTAGAATCAGGAAGGACGAAGTCAATTTTCTGCAGGTATGCCTTCCCACAATAGGCGAACAACTCAGTTCAAGCCCTTCAGGGACAGCCTTTTAGCTGAAAAACCACTCTGCCCTTTAGTTCAGAGTCTAGAGACACCCAAATAGAACCAAGATGGTAACATTTCTAACTATCCGAGCTGCATTTCCCACAATAGGCGAACAACTCAGTTCAAGCCCTTCAGGGACAGCCTTTTAGCTGAAAAACCACTCTGCCCTTTAGTTCAGAGTCTAGAGACACCCAAATAGAACCAAGATGGTAACATTTCTAACTATCCGAGCTGCATTTCTCAGAGGATCCTACTAGGCTGAAGAAGAAGAGGAGCTTAGAAAGCCATAAAGAGAATTTTACAAAACACTCACTTTACTTAAGGGACTTTGCCCAACACATTACATCCTCCTCGCCTTTTATAGGTAATAAGAGGTTACACACAAGCAAGGACCAAGCTCACGGGTCTTGAAACAAACAGAGGCTTCCGAAAATCTTGGTAGGGAATTATTCGCACGGTATGAATAGTGACAATGAATAGTGATTTTTCTAACCTATTGCTACAGTAAAAGTGAACAGTAACTTGCTATAGTGAAATCGTACTGATAGTGGTCTTGTTCAGCAGTCTCATCCATCACGAGCATTGTAGTCATAGTCCGAGTCATCTGAGTTGTGCACTGTTGCTAGAAGGTGTTCATCGTATTTCTATTTAAGTGCTTCAAGATCTTTTTGTGAGAGGATCTGGTTCAGCTGGTACAATGTGGTTGCAGATGCTTCCTCTTGTTCCCAGTTTGTAGTATCGTCTATACTGTCGGCATGATTGCTTGGCTGAGGCCAATTGGATGGTTGTGCATAGAAAGATGTGTTCATACCTTGAGATAAGGACAAAGGTCCTTGATCATAAGGGTCTTGAGAAAGAGGACCTCCCCATTTAGCATAAGAGTCGTGAGAAGACTGTGCAATGTCAGTTGTGTCTGTCATTTCATGTTCTTGTGATGATGCAGCTCGTCTGAATTCCTCAAGTGCTTCCTTGGCTTCTGATGCTAAGTCGTAATGATCCCATGCAGTGGGTACATTATAATTCCATGCATCTTCAGGAATGATTTTATTTTCTTGGCACAAAACCCTTTGAAGTTCTCTGTACTGGTGTTCACAACAGCCAACAGGTCCTGGATAGGACTTGTGAACTCGAGCTTCTGTACTGAATGGAATAGGTTTATAGGATGACGTACCTATACTCAGGGGGGCATTGATAATGTTGTCATTGTTTGTAAGAAAAGCCCATGGTCGTCTGAAGAATAAAATAGTATGGACCTCAGGGTTTAGTTGTGTGGTTCTCAGTTCTTTCTCGAGGAGCCATTTCTAATAAGTTGGAGGATAAAACCAATTAAGAAAATCTAGGAGGTTTTTGTCATTTTCATTCTCAATTTTTCTTCTGTCGAGTCCGAATATCCTGGTGAGGTTGGCAATGAACCTTCTGGTTGGAATTTCAATAGCTATTAAGTACTTATTGGTTAAGTACCATAATAACCATCGAAGTTGATTAGGAAAATCATCATCCTTCCAGATAAGAGGATGTATGAACGGATAATCTGCATTTAACCCAAAAGGATAAAGAATCGAACCTCCATTAAGTCTGAACAGATCTGTGTGACATTGTCACATGAGTTTATCTAGATTTGCAGTAAGGCTGTCATTCTGGATTTGCTCAATGATCTCCGGAGGGTATCTCTAGCTTGGCCAGTCTTTTATCTTTTCAAGCTTATACTTCTCATTGTGATGAAAAGTATGAAAAACATGCCTCATAATATATATGTTGATTTCTGCTAGTGCTTTTAGTCTTGACAAGAAGTCAGCCAGCACGTTCTTTTTTCCAGCAATATGTTTGGTCTCAAAAGAGTATTTTGAAAACCATTCAGCTCATCGAAGCAGTTGAGAGTTTGGAACCTGCTTCTGTTTGAATTTGGTCATCTGAGGAAAAGATGCCATATCCAATTCTACCAGGAAGTGATAGCCAATGAGATGGAATTCGAACTTTTTTATCCCATTTTTTACCGCCAAAATTTCTTTGAAAGTGGAATGATAATGCATTTCAGCTTGAGAAAATTTTCCACTTTTGTAAGCACACAGATGCCTTTTACCATCAATTTCTTCAATCAGGATGGCGGCCCAGTATTCATCACTAGCGTCAGTCTGGAGAATTCTCTTCCATGTTGATGGCTCTGATTAGAGGTGTGCAAGGTCCGGGTGAGCGGTTCCCGGCCTAGAACCGAGAACCGCCTGCTAAGAACTGGTTCCAAAAAATTGGAACCGGGAACCACCCGTTGTTGCGTGGATCCACTCGAGAACCGAACCGCCGGTCCGGTCCGGTTGCTGGGTGGATCCATGGAATCGGTCTCACCAATAATAATATTGTTTTCCAAATCCCACCGTGAGTACTTTTTATGTCGAGTAATATTTTTTTTAAAATTGAACTGGCTTAATTAAGGGTGCCATTTTTCTTTATTTTATTGAAAAACACTACCAAAGAAGAGAAATAGGTTTTTTTCTTATTTTTGAATCATTTCAGTTGAAATCTAAAATATTCTTTAAGTTCAAGATTCTGGATGATTGTCATATGTAGATCATATTTTCCTTTATCATCTAACAATGCTCAATCTCTTACAACATTTGTTTTACTGAATTTTTTTTGTAGAAACAATTCCACCGGTACTCCACATATTCTTGAACATAGTGTTATATGTGAGTCCCAAAAGTATCATTTGAATGAGCAATTTGTTGAGCTGTTGAAAGGTAGTTTACACACTTTACTAAATTCTTATTAAAATATGGAAACCATGAGAGGAGATGAAGCCCTAAAATTTAAATTTGCTAATAGTAATTTCGAAATTTATTTTAATATTAAAAATCAATATATTATTACACATAATCGGTCCGGTCCGGGTGGGCGGATCCACCCATGGAACCGGGAACCGGACCGGTTCCGTTAAGAACCACCGGTTTCGGGCGGTTCCGGTCCGGTTCTGGGCGGTCCGGGCGGGTCCCGGTTCTTTTGCACACCCCTAACTCTGATACCATTAAATGGACCTAGATTTAGAACCAGGGAGGACGAAGTCAGTTTTTTGCAGGTATGCCTTCTCACAGTAGGCGAACAACTCAGTTCAAGCCGTTCAGAGACATGCCTATATCTTCCTTGTGGATCAATAAACTCTTCTGGAGCAGGAAATGAGAGTTTAGAACTTTCCCGAACAAGAGGAGGAAAGTCTGTTTCGTGAAACATGGCGATGGAAGAGCTAGGTGATGTTTCTGCTGGAACCTCAAGTGGGTAGGAATGTTTCTTCGCCCACTTTACAATTGGCTTATAAAACGGAGAAATAGCTGGTTTTTTCTGAGGAGATGGAGGAGGTGATGATGGTGGATTTGGTGATACAGAGGGAGGAACATTGAACTCTGGTGGTGAAGTTGGTGCATAGGAAACCATAAACTTAAATTTATCACTCTCACCAAGAGTATCGACGGAGGGATCTTCGTTCAAGTACCTTTGGTACATAGGGTCTTTTGGCCTTTTGTGCTTCCTACGAGGTGGAGATTTTGCAAATGGGTCTACCTTGTTAGGAGAATTTGTACAATAAGAACATTGACAAAAAGGATCCCAAAAACAGTGACCGTACTGGTCTTTGTAGTAATGGACAGGATGTCCATCACTTTTGAAATATTTAACAAGCTTTTTTGGATCTGGTTCGGAAATTGACTCAGGAACACATGGTTCAATCATGAAAAGGGTCTAGAAGATAGAATGACTTTCTTCATTTTCCTTACCAAATTTGATGGAAACAGTTCCGTCTTTCTTTTTGACAAACTCAGAGTCTGATGACTGGAAAGGCTTGTTGCTCTGGTGCAACTTTTCATAATTGGTAACCCAAGTTTCTGGAAGGAGCGTGACCAACTTTTCCTTTGGAATTTGTCTCGGAACATGAATGCAGGATGCTTGATCATTCTGCATGGAAATGAATAAGGCATCTTCATTTCCATTGTGGAAATTGAGGTCAAAAGCATGGTTCTATACTCAATAAACCATTTGATAGTGCAATGTTGTTGCTATAGAATCAGCAGTTTGGGGAGCTCCAGTGAGCTAAACTTGGACCTTTAGAAAAGAGAGCAATTGTGGATCTAAAAGAGCAATGTTGAAGTTTGGATACAAAGTCACAAAGACTGTTTCAGCATTCAAAGTGGTTTGAACGGTACCAATGCAAGCATGCTGGTATTCTAGAAATCTAGTATCCAATAAAGCAATTCTTGCCACAATTGGCAAGTCTTTACAACCATGAAAAGTAAGAGTAAGACGAACAGCTCCATAATGCACATGAGAATATCCCTGCTGGATCCACTGTCGAGGAAACTCTGGGGGGATTTGAAGAGTAACAAAATACTCTTTTTCAGTGGCAGGAATATGATGTTGATCGAACTTGGAGGACTGAACGTACTCTTTTACTTCCTTCGGAGTTTGGCGAATGAGTTGACGAATAGAGCAGATGGGGGAAAATGATGAAGTGGGTTTAGCAAAAGTAGAATAGAGGTTTATCAAGGGAAGCTGGGTTTCAGAGATCTTGGTGTCATCACTAAGAGAGACTTCATAGAGATAGTCTATCTTAGAAGCATTTGAAACGCGGAAATCTGAAGGGGTTAAGGAAGATGGAGTTGCAACGAGAGAAACAGGTGCTTCTTAAATATCTGGTTGGTCCGTCATGATGTGAAGAGTTCTTCTCAGTATTGGATTCACCTACTAAGTGCATGAAACGGATATAATCACAAACGAAACCATGGCTCTGATACAATATATAAATTGAATATGTAATTTGGATACTTCAAAATTTTAAATGGGAAAGCCAATAGCAAACCATTTGCTCACATAAAGAGCTCGTTTGGGACAAATTCTATTCCAAATTTAATTTTTTTTATTTAAGTTTAAAAAATTACAAAATAATTTTGAATACTTTGAAGAGTATCACATGCTTTGTATTCGATAAATACCAATCGTGAGTGCCACAAAATTTACAAAGAATATAAGATTCATCTTGAATAAAGTTGGACTCACTACCTTATGAAAATTGTATAATCATTTGAACTTCTTTGCACTCAATTACTAGAAAACCTTAAACTCATGAATATATATGTAAACCAAACAATGATATTTTCTCCGTTTACTTAGTCAGACTTCAAATTTACAAACTCATTCACCCGCGCAAAAACTATATCGTGGGCCATAAATCTAGCAACATATTCAAACTTTATATGAGATAAATATTATGACGCCCTGTAGTTCTTGATTCAATTTTGTAAAAGAAGTCATTTATTTGTTGTAGTGAATCGTACCACGAGAAAATAGAAATCACAGGGCTGCTCCTTCCATTGAAATTTTCTAGCAACCTCAACTTTGTCTCCCAGCTCTTTGCCTGGCCTCGGGTGGTGGATCGAATGAACAAAGTTATTGTCGTGGTACAAATGAAACTTATTTGTGTATAATCCAGGCTAGTGGGTCTGGAGAAACATTAACATGGGATTCACCAAAACTTAGCAACATCGATGCAAACTCTATCTTTTTCCAGCTGCTCAATCCTCGGACGAACGAACAAATTCATGTACTGAATCAACACCATCTTCTTCATAATCATGTGACTAGTCAATTAAGGCGTGAATGATAATTATTCTTATCATAAATCTATTTCTATTCTTAAATAAGTTTCTGAACAAAAATATGCGGTTAATTATGACATAATTTTTTTGTTCCTGGAATAAAAATTTATTTGATAACGACATAAAATTTCTCTCCCTAAAATGTTGATGGACATCGGTGACAGGCAGTGGCAACTGGCAGGCGAGGGGCAGATGGTGGGCGGCTGGGTAGGGGACGGCAGGTTGGCGAGGGGCAGGTGGGGCACTGCGGGCGAGAAGCCGGCGAGTGGGCTGGTGGCGGGCAGCGGGCAGGCGGGCGTTTTCTTTAAGGCACGTCTCCGTTTATCAAGCGTCCCGACCACGATCTTCTCCTCCCGCCTCCCCTCCCCCTCCCCGCACCACGGACCTCCCCTCTCCCTATATAAGGCACGTCTTCTTCTTTCTTTCCCCCTCATCCGGAATGTAAATAATTGGAGGCTGGCCTTAATTTTGTTTGTTTTTTGTTTTTTATATGGAATGAAATGAAATGAAGCTCTCTCTCTTACTAATATCATGACTCCAGGATTACTTAAGTTTACACGAGCACATACCCAAAAGTCATTCAATATAAGTTTCGACTCGCAACTTTTGGAAATTGTATAATCATTAAAAGTTATTTGCACTCAGTTACTAGAAAACCATAAACTCATGAACATAAATAAGTTGTAAATTGAATGATGATAATTTTCCCTATCTACTTAGTCAGATTTTCGAATTTACAAACCGATTTGCCCGCACAAAAACCATATTGTGGGCCATAAATCTAGTAAAGTACTTTAAACTTTACACGATACATTATGACGCGCCACAATTCTTGATTCAACTATGCAAAAGAAGTCATTTATTTGTTAAAGTCAATCGTACATGAGAAAAAGAAACCATGGGGCTGCACCTTCCATTGACATTCTCAACCAACTTAACTTTGTCAAGTCATTGTCGCAGTACAAATGAAATTTATTTGTGCATTATTTAGATTAATGGGTCTGGCGAAACATTAACATGAGATTCACCAAACTTAGCAGTGTCGATGCAGTTTGTCCTTTTTCAGTTGCTCGATCCTCGGATGAACAAGTGAGTTCGTGTAGGGAACCGACGTCATCTTCTCCATGCTCATTGCGACCAGCAGATCAGCTGCTCAGTCGACTTCGGAGAAAGAATCAACGTCTCGATTCCAGGTTTTCGAAGAAGCAGATGAAGATTCATGACCCTTAACCATCCGACTTGATAGATATGATTTAACCTAATCTCGATTATCAGCAGCATAACCAACTTCCCCGGATCGCATGGCCTCCCGAAACTTCTATTTAAAACAGAAGAAGAAGGAACAAAGAGAACTTATCTCTCTCTCTCTCTCTCTCTCTCTCTCTCTCTCTGGTGCTGTGCTGTGCAGAGTGGTAATGTCTTCCAGTAGAAAAGGACTCCTGAAGACCATTTTCACACCGAGTTTGGGCTGCGGGTGTGGGAAGCCAGAGCCCTCCGATGCCGTCGAACCCACCACAGTTCAACCCAGAAGAGACTCTTCATCTTCATCGTTCTCACTCCATGACAAGCTCAAGCTCGTCAAGATAGAATCTTGCCCTGGCCCCTCTTCTTCCTTCGCTTCCCACACCACCACTACCACTACCACCACCACCACATTCTCGCTCCCCAACGCCGACGCGCCCCCGAACCGCCGCCCCGACCCGGAGGCGCCGAGGCCGATCATCGGGAACAGCATCGCCGTCGCGAAGGACTCCGACGACCCGTACCGAGATTTCAAGGACTCGATGCTCCAGATGGTGCTGGAGCAAGGGATTTACTCGAGGGACGGCTTGCAGGAGCTCCTGCACTGCTTCTTGAAGCTCAACTCGCCTCGCTACCACGCCGTCATCATCCGGGCCTTCACCGCGATCTGGAACGGCGTCGCTTCCGCCGCCGGCGGCGATCTGGATGCGTTGCCGTCGCCGCCGCCGCCGCCGTCGCCGTCGTCGTCATCGGGGTGTCAGAGTAATAATCATGGTGGGGATGGAGTTGAAGGAGGGTCGCGTGAATGAGAGGCTGTAGCCACGTGAGAGCACTTCTCTCGCACGTGTGAAACTTCTTCTCTCTTATCATTTTATCTTTTATTTATCTCTTGGAATGTTGAAATTTTTTGGTGGTGTGAGGAGGAAATAGTGTCCATATGATCCATGAATTCTTCTAATATATATGATTAGAAATATAGAGTTTTTCATTTTAATCACCCGATCGTTGCTTGTTTTCTGCTCACCATTATCTCCTGTTAAAAAAGAAAAAAAGTACTTCCAATGTTCAATATTGTCAGATCTCTTGCACTAACGATTTTTAACTTAGTTTTATAATGAAGCCAAAAAAAAGGTCAATTTTCCGAACTAATATACTTATGAAACCTAAAAATTATAACACGATCCATGTCTTTCCTATTATGAATCAACGTTGGTTTGTTATTGTTTTTTGCCATGTCATCGAGCGAAAATGAATGCAGACACTTAATCGAACAAGAAAGAACTTAGAGGGCCAAACCACACGAGGAACAATGACTTTAAGAGATGAAGACATACACACCGGGTTCATGTCTAATCAAATATTTATGGGGTAATAGCACAAGCGATCCTAAACTTTAGTTTAATATGTAATGCCATTCTTGAACTTTTAATTTATTCAATGTAACAATTCAATTAATGTTAAATGTTAAATGTAATTCTTAAATTATATGAAGATATTTAACAATTCAAGAATAAATTCAACCTTGAATAAAAAATCAAGGATCGCATTAAATAAATATAAAGTTCATGAACACATTACACATTTGATCAAAATTTAGATATCTTATCGAACAAACTAATGATTTAGCGGCAACATCGCTCATTGAATCAAAAGTTAACACTGAGATTGTACATTGTGTTGTTTTTCCCGTCATTCAATTACTTTCGGTGGTGGGAAACTGCCAACTGGCCGTGCCAATGATTACTACAATGACATAGCAGTTGTCGGGACCGTTGCCCATGCTTACGTCTTGCAATGCCCACATCTTCATTTCTTCAAAGGCCCGCAAGGCACGCACTCTTGCCATACCTACATCTTCATGTCTTCTCTGACCAGAAAGATCAATAGATCAAAACGGCAAAACAGAACCAGAGTCCAACAGGAACATGCTCCAGAACAGTAGTTCGTGGCGGATGGTTCGGGAAATGCATCATTTCTAAAGCCAAAGCTATGATCCTTAGAAGCCACATTTGACGGGACAAGGCGCCGAGACTCAAGATAACCGCTGAGACAGGGGATGGGTTATATAACTGGTTGGATAAACACACAGCAAGATATAGCAAAAGCGTTTTCTGAGTAATTCACCCCCATGCTCTTCCAAGCTGGAGGAGATGAGGGCCTCACACCGGCATTCCAATGCTGCAATGTGTTCGACTTTGTTTGGCATCAAACCGGTGAGAGCTGTGAAGAAAATGGGGATATTAGATTAGAAATAAGAACCCCATTCGCTTTTTTTCTCTTCTTTTCGGTAAGAACTAATTCATTTGTGCAAGCGATAGTCGCAAAGTGCTTACCTAGGAATATAGGACGCTGCAGAAAGCCGAAGATGGTTATGGCTCATAAACCTCAGCAAGCTGAAAACCTACACTTAGAAGCTGATTTCTCAAGTGCTCTCTTCGTTCCATTTGATCGATCCACAGCAATGCTGTTGCAGAACAGCAGGTCCTGCACAGAAATTACCGCCATGAATCAGAGGCTAACTGTTTCTAGATACAACTTCATTGTCACATGGTTTAGTTGAACTAGAAGATATAAGTCCAGATTAGGAATAGTGGAACCAACTGTTTCTGAAATGCCTCCTTTAAATTTGGTCAGAAATACCGGTGAGAGAATTCGGGAGGGGATTTCACAGCGAGAGATTGCGTAGGTTTGCGGAAACAAATAGGAGGAATTACCGGTCCGATTGGGCTCCAAAAGGGTCATATTCATTCAAGACTTGATTTTCCTCGTCCCTTTCAGTGCAAGCTAGAAATCATATGTAGATCACCTAACGGCAGATATAAAAGTGACGAAGAAATGAACTGAAACTTTGACCTCCAGCACTGCTCCTGCACAACAAATTTGTAAGCCAATGTCAGTATTTGATGCAACGAAAGCTGTGGAACATAAACAGCGGTCTCAAGTATTGCAGGTACTCCAGATACATACAAATAAAAAGATGCCCAACCTTTGCCAGATGATCAAAAGAGTTTGCAAGACAAAACTGTGCATAATGACGGGCGACAAGCAAAGGGATGAACTGAAGAATCTACAGATCAGGCCACCAGATCGGATCACCGGACGTTAACTTCTTCACAAACTGAACTATGAATTTCGCCATTCTCAGCATAGTACAAATCACTAATGCACGACGCACTCTGAACCTAACTCATTCAGACTCATTCAGTGCTGTTTCGACAGGAAGAATTCCACTCCCGATCAGGATACGAACTAGGTTGAGAACAGCCTTTTCTATTTCTTTTTCTTTTTTTTTCATTCTGCAATGTTCGAAGTTATAGTGAGAAAATCAGGACATTGCAATAAACCCATGCCAGAAATGCAGGATGAGCTGTCCCGGACATAGAACCGGCAGGTGATCCTGGTCAATCACGAGAAGTTAATGAACAAAAGCGGTCCCACGAGAGGTGAACAAGGTCGTAATGACCCAGCCATGTTTCATTCTTCAGCAATTGTATCTCCGCTATCATCAGAGACAGGACAGTCCCAAATCATATACGCACAAGCAACCAGCACAAAAGCCAGAGGATCGAAGCCGACAATTACCAATTTAACACATTATGTGATGGCACGAAGGAAACGTACAACAGGAAATCGATTCGATAAATGTATGCTTTTGGCATTTTGATTGACTTTGAAAGAGTCGATCAGCTGGCAGATTTCATTCTTGATTTGATTCAAGGTGCAAATTTGAGTACACCAGTGAATAAGATACCGAACAATATTCACAAAATGTACCAACAAATTTGGTACGGTACAAAAGAATGAATTGAATTTTGGGGATTGATCCTAATAGACCTCTAGGCCATACAACACGCCGGCGTGCTTCTCCGGCCCGTCGTCGTTGGCGAAGTAAACGTCCCTAATCTTCCTGAACGCTTGCCACGTCAGCAAGCTGTCGGAACCGGCCTGGTGGCACTTGCCGACCGCCCGGTCCAGCTCCAGCGCCGCGGCGACCCGGTCCAGCCCGCCGTGCAGGCTGTGGCAGAACCGCATGAGGTGCTTCACGTCGTACACCCGGTCCCCGAAGAACACCCGCACGACGGCGAGGAACTCCGGGAGGTCGCCGGGGAGCTCGCGGCGGGTGAGGGCCTTGACCAGGTACCCGAAGTCGTAGGCGCTGTGGAACGTGACCCAGCTGACGGCGTCGTTGCAGACGAGGCCGGACGACATCACAAGCTCGGCGAAGCGGGCGGAGTCGATCCCCTCGGCGCGGTTGCGGTCGAAGTCGACGCCCTGCCGGCGGAGGAGCTCGATGGAGTCGGGCGCGTGGGGGTCGCGGGCGGCGTCGAACTCCCGGAAGTTGAACTCCCAGATGAACCCCGGGAGGCCGCCGCGGGCGTCGGAGAGGGTGAGGCCGACCTGGATGAGGGAGAGGGCGTCGACGTTGGACTTGAGGATGCGGTAGTGGTCGGAGGGGGAGGGGCGGGAGCCGGCGGCGGCGGCGGCGGCGGGGCGGCGGAAGACGAGGCCGGGGAACTCGGTGTCCATGGAGACGAAGGGGTAGCGGTCGATGAGGTCGCGGATGAGGCCGAACTCGGCGTCGAGGTTGCAGGCCCAGACATGGCGGATGGCGACGGCGGAGGCGGCGGAGGAGGAGGGGCGTTCGTCGGCGGTGGCCATGGCGGGGATGGGGGAGGAGGGAAGCGTCGGAGATGGGGAGATGAGGGAGGGGAAATGGAGGGGGCGGAGGTTATATAAGGGCGGAAAGCGGAGGAGGAAGGTGGTGGGAAAGAGGGGGCGAACGTGAGGGGTCAGTTTCAGTTCTCAGTTCAGTGGAGGAGTCTCCTTCCTCGTCTTTTCCGAAGACTCGTCCAAGTTCGACGCGCCTTGGGCGCTTTGACTGGACCCCACCCCCACGCCCCCGACTACTCCCGAATAACGACGACTGAATTGGCGCCGCTCGTTGCGGACCCCACTACTGTAATTTAGTGGTGAGTTCTTTGATTATGAAAATCTCTCTCGCCTTACCTAATTTTTGCTTACTTTTGATAAAAAAATAAGAAATATCTTTTTTTTTTTCTTTTTAATAAATATTCGGAGGAAGAGAAGAAAACAGAGGAGGAGCAGGGAGAGAGACCGGGTGTTTTGTTTGACCTTTCGGCTGCCCGAACGAACGAGAGTAGAGACGGGAAAAATCAGGCAATTATTTTGGCTTTGTTTTTTTTCTTGCATTTCTTTTTCGCTGACGTCGGACGGAGGCTGTCGTTGACGGAAAACGTGTTTTGCATTTTCGGTGCTTGCACCATGTATCCGGACCATCGCCCAATAGCGACGAAACCGTTTTCGTCGCGTGTTTATTTATCGCGCTCGACTATTTTCCTGGTTTCGGATTTTAGCAATTTATTTTTGCTGATTTAAAATTGCTGATAAATTTAACGACGACACACCTGAAGGCATACGAACCATCTCATTAAATATTTACTAGGGAAAATTCCAAATAAAAACCTGAAGTGAATCTTTTTTCTCAAATAAGGACACAAAATGAATTTTGCGTTAAATAAGGATTCGAAGTGGACTTATTATTTCAAATAAAAACCCGAAGTAAAATTTATGTCAAATAAGGACCCAAAATGATCAAGTTAATCTTTATGAGGACCTTAGTTCGCGATAAACATTTTCCGACGATTAAAATAGGGGCAATTTTGTCGAGAAATTTGTGATTTAAAAAAAAGGGAAAATTCTAAATTAATTAAGTTTAGGTTCTTCATTTGGATGTTTACGTTTTCTTATTGCTTCTCCCCCGCTGCTCCTCAACCAAATCGCTACTTAGTCATCGTCACGACTTGATTCTCGTCGCTCCTTGCCTTGCTCGATCGGTGGAGAATTTGGGTCTCCGCAAACAAAGAAAGAAGCATTTGGTTTTCTTCTTGTTTTTGAATTCGTGCTTCAACCGGCGGAGAATTTGGGTCTTCGACGTTGCGGAGGATGGGTACAAGGAATGAGGAGAACTTTGGTCTTTGACTTTGTAGAGGATGGGTACAAGGAACGGGGAGACTGTAGAAAACCTAGGGTTTTTTTGTTTTTGTTTTAGGATTTGTTAATTTTCCCTATATTTTTTTTAGACAAAATTGCCAAAACTCCGATCGTCGGAAATGTCACATGCTTGATAAAACGGATATTTGGTGACCAATGGCTTCCGGGTTCTTATTTGGAATTTATTCAACTACTTCGGATCCTTATTTGAGACAATTGATCCACTTTAGGTTTTTATCTGATACAAAGTTTATTTCGAGTCCTTATTTAAGAAAATTAGTCAACTTCGGGTCTTTATTTGGAATTTTTCCTATTTACTAATATAAAATCCGCATGATTTCAGAGCACGTCCTCATCCTCATCCCCTTCATGCTCCTCTTCTTCTCTGAGCTGCTGCTCTCCGTCGAAGTTCCGGCAGCGCATGTCCGGTCGATGAGTATGGCAGGTCCAGAAAACCCATGATTCCAGCGCATGTTCTTCGTCAACGGGCATGGTAAATAGATCTGATCATGGACTTGGCGGTGGTGCATGACAATGCTTGGATTGACTTGGGGGTCTGGATGGGTTAGTCCGAACAAGGATACGTAGTCTGAAGCCCCGGTCGAGCCCTTCGCCAAGGCTGATCAGGCCCAAATGCTTCTTGCACAAGAATTTTTGGGGAATGTGTTGGGCTTTTAGATGACTGATTCGACACGGCATTAGGGACCGGCCCGTCCAAGGACCTCCTTCGATTGGTTAATTACGGAACGAATTCAAATCAATTTGACAATCTCCACGACCCGCCAGGCACCAAGGAAATACCGTGTTCGATGGAGTACAAAACGTGCACTCCATTGCAGATCTGAATTGACCCTCTAGAGAGGGAGAGAGAGAGAGAGAGAGAGAGAGACCAGACACGTGAGACTTTATGGCATGTAAGGAGATCGATGCCTAACATTGCCGGGATTCGCGACTTGTCTCGAGTCGTTTGGATCATCGTTGCGGCGGTCAAAGTATAAATGCAATTACATTGGGTCTTACATCTGTGATATATATACTTGTGATTGGGGAGTAGCCGTGTAGCCGTGCATAAATTTCCAGCTACTGAAAGTGATGTTTACATTTCATTAAGGCATACCAATCTTTTTAAATTAAAACGATGAGTATGGACGTCTCAAAATCGATCCACACAAGGTGGCATTTAATGTCGGCTTTGGTTGAGCACTATCGTTTTCGTTCTCGGGGTAGATCGTTAGCTCAACCACCGCTTGGCTTTGCATTGATTTTTGGGCCGATGTGTTTGAATGAGCTAACTGCCTAGGGCTTTACGATCCTTAATGTGACAGCTTCTAGCCTTCTATCTCCAAGATTAATTTGCATTTGATCGACTAATTGATTGATTAAGTGGCAGCATACCTACTTCTACGTACCAAGACTTTCCGACTGGACTTTACATGTTCAACGTATTACAAACGAGTGTAGGTTTTCCACTATTTTGTAATAATATATATTCGAGGGTTTGCAAGTATTCCATTAACCTAATAATTTAGACAGAGAAATTTAGTAACACGACATTAGTGATAGAACTTCCTTCTAACTAATAAATTAATCTTTTCTAGCTAGGCAAATCAAAGTCAAACTGCATCACAAGAGGAAAGCAAACAGGAGAAAGAAAAGAGAGATCGAAACGAGACGCGTGCAAAGCGAAGTAGATCATCGAACTGAGTCACTCCGTCAAGAGGGGCGACTACTGTTGTATAAAGGCCCTAAGCAAAAGAGCAAATCTCGTAGGGATTTCCGGGTTCGAGCGCTTCAGATCCTGTTCTTCTTGGCAGAGTGATTGTCTTCGTTGACGAAATCGAGCAGGACGGAGCTCTTGCACCTCGGGCACTTGGGGTCGACCTCGGATAGCATCACGTACATGAGGCATCGAGGGCAGCCCACGACCACCATCGAAGCGACCACTCGAGGACGAGGATCCTTGCCCAAGTAGCCTACGCTGACGTTGCCATTGCTGTTGCTGTTGCGGTTCGCTTCGAGCCCCGTTGGTGAGGAGGAGATGCATGAGCTTTCGCATGAAGAAGGTGATGAGTTTGGCGATTCCTTCGTTTGGAGATGATAATGGCCATCGTCAGCTCTCGGTGGCGACAAGTTCAGCCTCAGCTCTAGCTTGGGGCTCTTTGCTCTTCCGCCGCTCATCTTGGAAGCTGTACCTGGCTTTTCTCTCAGCAATATTTCCCTTCTTGGAGCTCACCTTAACAAGGGAAAAAGAGAGGAAATACTAAGAAAATATCCTATGCATCTGGGGAAAAACAAAAGCTATTCTATAGTTAATATCGCCCATGAAACTTGTTACGTAAATTCGAAAACTTAAAAGAGAGAGATGCTACATCCTAACTTATGATATTCTATTGTAGTAATTAGATGATTCACGAAACGTCGGGCTTCATTCTTACCTTGAGTTTGAAGAAGTAGCTCTTCTCAAAAGAACACTATCTGGGATTAAGACAAGAAGAAAAGGAATTGGAATTGCTGATCAAGTAGCAATGTTGAAGTTGTCAAGGAGTCTCGTGCCGCAATTTATAATGCCTTGCATAGAGAGAGAGAGAGAGAGAGAGAGAGAGAGAGAGAGAGAGAGAGAGAGATAGAGAGGTTCTCTTTATAGCCTATTACTTGTGGGTAGGAAAGGAGGGTATTAGAAATTAGGTAAGTAAAGAGAGAAGGTTGGATTGAGATGAAATGAATTGAGAGGTCGCACAATGGGTGGAAGAGAGCCAAGAAACCAAAAAGGGCTAAAAAATGTTCTTAATGTGGGAAAAGGTTACTAGGATCGACTCATTGCCTTCATTCATTTATGGGAGAGTGGTTGTGTTCATATCCATGACAATTTAGTTAACCTAACAGCTATTATTAGAAATCTGGAGGCATTTAAAGCTTCACGGTTCATGTTAAGATGGAAAGCTATTATATAGTCTTGCCCCATGAGAAATAAATATATAGTTAGGCTGGTTGATGCCATGCTTCTATTGAATATGTACGTGATTTTCGTGATTAATCGGATGAGATAAAATCATAGAGGATTGTGTTTTTATTGGCTAATTAGCTAGGTAAATGCATACATTCGATAGTCATACTCACAGTTCGACCGACTGTGAGAAGTTACTCTGTTATGATAAACACCGTTGATGTAAAGAAAAATTTCACTCGAGCGTTGCTTATCAAGTGACATGTGTGCATGATAGCTACCTATCGATAAAGTTAATCGAAGCTAGTAGTCAAGAGATTAAGACAGCGTGTCTGATAATTAAATGTTCATTAAAGTTACCGGTTGAAATCCCTTTTCTCGAAAGTCCGTACAATCAACCAATGCGGTTTAGAATTTCTCGAAGGTTGCTCCACAGACCTTTAGTCTAATGGCTATCGCTGCTACCGGATGTCTCGTAAGTACTCGATTCACCGCCCTGATCGCGTAATACCCTGCGAGGCTATAAAGGCTGTTTGGAGTATCCAGGAGCCTTTTGAAGTGCCAGTTGCGTAGGGCGACCAGGCCAGGCCGAGTCAGAAAGGCTTTGATGACTCAATGTTCATCTTAGGGAAAGGAGAGTGAGGGGAGCGTGTGTCGCCGGAGAAGTGATCGGACAGTGCAGGGTCATCAATGAAATGGCAAGAACGGAGGTGACCATAAAGGTATCATGTGGACGTTCGATTCATGTAGTTGTTATTTATGATTCAGTAATCAGGCCAGTGGCATTCAACTACTCCATTAAAGCTCCACAAGAGAAGGGCGGGGGCAAAGAGAGATCTTTTCGAGACTGAGAAAATGTTGTTGTTATCGTCCCGCTCCGAAAACGAAAGAAGCCATTGGAAACTGGGAGAGATGCAGGGGCCAGTGACGTCGAGTCAACCGAGGGCTTACGTTGTCATCTGGGTCGAAGTCTCAAGCCCTAATAAGGACTGATTCGAGTGTCTATTAGGGGTGGACATGATTTCAGGATAGAATCGAGAATCTGATAATCAGACCTATGAGAACTTATCTGTTTTCAGGTTCTAGGAGATGTAGCACAAATTCCACATTCCAAAAATTGAGGAATCTATTCCAACGGATAGGTTTCAAGTTTCAAGTGGAATCGGGAACCTAGAATCTAAAATAAGTCTTCGTGTTTTTCTTATTCTATGTATTTGCACGACCTTGTAGCATTTCTTGATGTCCAATGATAAGTAGACAATCTGAAACCACTAATCTGAACTATTTTATTAAAATTTCATAGTCTTCGTGTATCTAAACATAAGTTGTAATTAATGGATTGTATCAAATAATGTTTATTATAGATGATGATTTACTATAACTGTTCAACTAAAAGTATAGATGAAACTTAAATAGATCCCAAAATCAACTTTAGAATTTGTGATTAGATAAGTTCCAAGTTCTTGAGCATGCATGATAAGTTTCAGATTACAAAAATTAGGAAATACATTTTAATGAGTAGGTTACAAATTATAAGTGGAACCGGGACATAACCTAAAACAACCACTCACCTCTTGACGTTCGAAACATCATAGTTCATGCAACTTGGAGACTTTGTAAACGTTAAGTTGGTACTTGTGTTTGTTCAAAAATGCAGTGGCTAGTTATGACGATTAGGAAGACTTGCCAACCAAATTTGAAGACAGATGCATTAATATTAGTTGCTCCAACGTGGAGCCATAGGACCCGACGACGGACCTGAGGATGCCAGCAAGATCCGCCGCTGCCCCTCGGCCCATCGGGTGTGCGGCAAGATGTTTTCTACCATCACCCAGCGATATATTAAACTCCGTGTGATTCCTTTTTTTTGTTTCGTCGCAAGAAGCTAATATTCCCTCAAAGGTATCATCTCGCCAACTTACCGGAAGCCGTAACACCTTATCCAGATGGCCATTGCTCTGTCCTCATGGAATGGAAGCAGTGACATGCCCGACAGACATGTCTAAATGGTGAAGAGACTGACTCAACATAATTGCCCAGGTGGCCATTGGACAGAGAAGGTCATCAATAAAGGTGGCCGAACAATTAGGTGATGTTCAGAGGGAAATTAATGGATATAACATCACCATCGCCTTCTTCTTCCTCTTCTTCTTTCTTCTTCACCCCCGTCTCCCTTCCTTCAAGACACGAGATGTCCGAGCGGGACTGTCAGAGACTTCAATGCATGTTATAACCAAAACGCATTCTCCGGAAGGAAGAGAAGTTTAAGAGAGATGGGTGACGCATTAATCACGGGGTTCCAAAACAACTAAAGTGACGGTGTGGTGTACGCTACTAGTTAGGCCGGCAGAGTTCGATAGTGTGCCAAGAGAGCATGTCCTTCTCAATACATGGACGGGGAAAGATGAGATTGATCGAATTTCTCCGCCACAATCTTACCCCAGTGGATTGTGGCGGAAGAAGCAAAAGGCAAGCGGTTCTAGTATTCATGAGCTTCCAAGAAAAGAAAAAGAGGCATAGACCACATACATTGAATGATGATGATGCCAAAGCATCCAAAGGGGCTCCAATTTGATCGGATTTGTTAAAACGACTATATTGGCGTCTTGCACAGTGAAATTCAAGCCATCCCGAATGTTGTAGTATTTTCTGCCTAATGTTTCCATTAAATACACTAAAAGATGACTCTAGCTAGATATAGATAGGTGGTCCACATAAATGCTTACATATCTCGATCAATTATGAATGTATGTAATGTTTTCATGCACACCATGCACACCTTTCCATCGTCGGCTCCTCTCTTCCCGTGCTAATCTCAAAAATCGCCAGAGCATTCCAGTTTGACAACTAGGATTCTTCGAAGCTTCTATTTTTACACTATCAATTACATTGGCCGCAAAGCTGGACGTTGGTGAAGATTAAGTTTATGATTATTGCTTGCTTTGATTGAGGTTCTCAGGGAAAGTTATCCTGTGAAGAGAAATGACTTAAGTTGGAAAGGATAAGCAAATAACCAAGAGCTTTTCCTAACAATCAGAAGATGTAGAAGATCTCACCTAATCCTCTAGAACCTGCTTTTGTTCAAGCTCAATAAAATGTTCGGGTAGAGGGATCGTGGTGCTATTTCTTGTCTTACCACTCCTGCATTGCGACAGCTGCTCCTTAAGGCTTCGGACAAGCTCATATAGTTTTTGGATTCGTTGCTCTTGCAATATGATGATCTGCAAAAGGCAACGAAAACTACAATTACAAAATAAAGCAAGGACTAGAAGATATCTCTAGTTCAGCAGCAAACTAGCAGATTGATATCCAGATGACATGAAAGTGCAATGAAGACGAGATAGAAAGGCGCCGCAAAACACCCAAAAAAAAAGAAGAAAATCAACCACTTTCAGAGGCCAAATAGCAATTGATTTGGGACTGAATGAGTTTCTAGGAGCAGAAAAGAAAAGAGCTTTGAGTCGTCGAAATTTGGCAATTGGTGAATTGTGGGCAAAACTCAATTAAGCTTGGAGAAGTTTCTTCTTGTTGGAGAAATCTCCCCATTTTGAATCTTTCAAGGGGAGAAGAGATCATTCCTAACTACAAACTGGACGATTTTGCTTCAGGAAAATCAATTTCACCAAGAAGTTTGACAACAGATTAAAAAAGGATGACTTTCTAGCAAGCATCCATGGTTGAAAAGTCCACATTCCACCTATAACAATTCTTCAGAGTAGAATTCCTTCTGTTATCTTCAAAACAAGCTATTCATAATTACACTTGATCCCTACATTTAAATGATACTTTCTTTCCAAATCAGCCATTACAATTGAGGCTACACCATCCGTGGCCAAAGCATCCTCATGAAAAAAATAGAAGATGCAATTTTTAGGGCACTCTTTTATGGAAGTAACCACATTCCGAGGTGCAAAGGAAGACATGATTTAGTTGGTTTGGTCATTTGCAAGTATGGGGCCAGATACACAAGTTATGAGCATTGATTCAAAAATAGTCCGGGCTACAAAGACCGACTAGCAAAAGAGAGGGAAGAAAGAAGGACATCTGCCTGAAAGCTGGGAAGAGAAAGACTATAAGAATATAATGTTAAGTATCCAGATACCATCTGCAAAATGAGGTTTCTAACACCTTGATTGAGTGATATCGTCGACTTTGGATTACTAAGCTCAATCAACAACATGATGAGCTTGTTTGTCAAATCAAAGTCGACACAGTGTGAGGTAAAGTGCTGAAGTGAATGACTAAAGGACGAAAAGACAAAAAATGGTGGGAAGCTTCCATTAAAGAGCTGAACAAATGAAGGTATGAATGGCGGAGCCTCAGCGCAATTTGGGAAGTTGAATCAATCAAAGGAATCAAGGAGCTAAATAAATTGAAGGAGAAAGTTCATATAAGAGAAATAATAACAAGATCCTATAACGTGAAATAGAACCCTCTTAAAAGAACTACAGAACAACATAAATCACCGGTACAGATAACGATGAGCATTACGCTGTCATACTTTATGTTCTACGCCTTCACTTTAAATGCCATTGGAACTAACCATGGGGGGGACATCGCAAAATGATTAAGACGGTACAACAGGCAGCAAAAGGAAAACCAAATGAAAGGCAGAAAAAACAAACTTCACATTATTGGCATGACTGAGAGGCTTCAATTAAGCATGGCTCCATTCTGAGCAGATAGAATCAACTCAGTAACAAACAGGACGCAGGGAAAAACTTGACAGCATTTGATTGAACAGGAATAAAGGAAACAACTACCTTCTCTTTCACGGCTTCTCGCCTCACTGAAACTCGGGTTTGCTTCTGGGCAATGCTCAGGGTGTTTTCAAGGTCAGTCACGAGGGGTTGCTTCCACTCAAACTGGGAAGTGATAATGAGGACTAGCAACAGAAAGGCAAGTAACAAGGGACGGGGCATCGTCACAAAGTTTCACAAAACCTGCAAATTAACTTTTAACTTAGACTATTAAGTGTCATGAACTTGAACACGTTCAAGAATACACATGGTAATAGCGACTACATTAGTCAAAAAGCTGGGAACTTCCTGTCTCACTACTATCCCAAACTTTCGCCGGTCGAACATCAGAATTACCAAGGACAGAAACACAAAGCAAACACGAAAAGCGAGACCTTGTCTTGCAAAATGAAAATTAACCAAGATCGTCATATAAATGTACTCCTTAATGCAACCGACGTGTTGACCAGACACAATGCAAGCCAAAACCCAACTCGAATAAGCAAAACCCATGTTTCTTTTGTCAAGAGAAAGGCACAAAGTTCGACAGAAGGATGCTAATTGTTCCCGATGCAACGAAGAGATCGATCATGCCTCGCGACCCAAAAACAAGATTGAGCAAGTAGACCCTTTTGTCACTTCCCCATTTTCAACTTCTCAAGATCAAAGCAACCCCCCAAGAAAAAAACCCTGATTTCGAATTCAAAAATGCTCCATGTACGGGACAAGGAAGCACTAATTAAGCAGGACTCGACTTTCGCAATCAATCGGCGCTTCTCCAACTCAAGCAAAAACCGCACGCCCCCGGACTTCATTCCAGAGTAGAACGGGACATTCCACGCTCGCTCGCTCGCTCGCGCGTCCATTCGAAAACCAACGGAAGGAAGAAAGCGCCGATCTCGATCGACACAAGGCACGCTAAACGCAGCGGAAGGAAATGGGGGAAATAAAAAAGGCGACGAGACGAAGCAAGATTCGATTTACCCAGAATCGACGCGCGCCTGTAGAAGGAAGGAGCGACGACCTCATGATCGATCGAGTGACATCGCCGCGACGCTCGAGCCACTTCAATTCAAGCTCTCAACTACCGTATGCTGACTTCTCCTCCTCCTCCTCCAGGCTTCGTTGCTTCATCATCCGCCTTTGGTTTTGGTTCGTGTGCAGTGCAGTTTGGATGACGAAAGCGGGTCGGGTCATTGGATATCGATATCCGGGGCGGGGCGGATGCGTATGGGTGGAACTTCCAATTCATATCGTCAAAAATAAAAATAATTTAGGGTTTTCTTTTTTTATTCACTTTTTTTAAGAAATATTTTATTTTGATTTCTTTAAACATTTATCTGATTATTATCTAAATTCACTTAAAAACGAAAATATATATCTTCACAAGAAAGTTTATGATCATGTCTACTATTGACGGATTATCGGTCTGCTTCAATTTGGAAACCTATTGGAACTGACCTAGTTGGTCTGGTTTCAAGTTGCTTCATGTTCCTAAAATAAAAAATGAACTCTCCTTCGTTGGTCCTATTCAGATTGCTTTATTAATATTTGGACATCTTTCTCACAATATCCAATCGTCTTCCTCAAACAAGTATCAGAAAAGAAAAATCATCGCACAATTAGATACACACACCTCCCCTCATTGAAATGTGAAGATAAAAATGTTATACTTCATGTTAGTAGTATAAAGTTATCATTTTTCCTTTTCAGTTTAATTATTTTTACTGCGGCCTAACTATTGATTATTACTTGGACAAAAAAGATTGTACAGTAACGCTTGTAGAAAAATCTGATGTATCAATGTGAACTAAACGATGGATTGAATGGGACATCATTGAGCACAAAATTCTGAAAAGTGAGCTACAAATATTTTTATAAAAAGAACTTGGAATAAATTACATCCGCTGCGATTGGAAATTTCAAAATGAGGCTTGAAAAGGCACTGGTCTGTCATGTGTTGGCTAGATGAATTGATGGCCTTTCATGATTTAAAGGACATACTGAGGATTTAGTGTTAATTCTGAAATATTTTGTTCAAGTTGGCTGTGATTTTTCTGACCCTATGCCATTATAATGGTCGAAATTCACCGGGAATGAGAGAACAACAGGATTTTTTCATAATCTGAAAAGTATTATTGAGCCTCTTTGCAATGCAACTTGCAAATGCAGTGATTACAAAAAAAAAAAAATGCCCCTCCATTCATCTCTTTGCTTAGCCCAGTTACTTTAGCCAGTTAAGAAGGCCAAAGAATGATCACAAAATAGAATCAGCAAAACCAAAACAAGAGAAAAGAAGAAGGAAAAATGCTTTCAGTTAAAGTCAATCCGAAAGTGAGAATGGGATGTCAATCAGCACTTGGGAAGATCTGCAGGTGGAGGCAGCAACTTCTGGTTGGGTAGCTTCCCATCCAAGACAAGCCACGCCATCTTCAATCCCCAGCTGGTGTGAACTTCCAAGTGGCAGTGCATGAACCATACCCCTACATGATGATCAATCACTTTTATCAGCATCCATCATTAAAGATGGAGATTGCAAAGTCTAGACACAATACCAGACCCCATATGACTACCATGTTCTTCAGAAAACATAAAAAATGAAAGAGCAGATTGCAAAGTGCATTGTGATCCTCTCACCTGGGTTATCTGCTAAAAACCTTATGGCCACCCAGCCCCCAGAAGGCACACCCACAGTGTTCCTCTCAACTGGGTCGACAAGATTGAACTTTCCAGGGTCGTTATTCGGGTCGAAATTGCCAAATCCTTGTCCCACAACAAAGAAGTTGAACCCGTGCAAGTGAAGCGGGTGGCTCTCGGCACCGAGAATGCTCGTGTCCTGCATAATAAGCTGGACGCTGCTGTTGAACGGCAGGACCACCAGTTTTGTTCCGTGGCCCACGTTCGTGTTGTTGGGCGAGGTCCCGGTAAAGTTGAATATGGATTTCGGGTAGCTCGGGAAGTCCGGGCTGTAGACTCCATTCGATTGGCCGGTGTAGTGGGCTTGAAGGAACGCGGTGGTCGGCATCGTGAACGATACATTGTTGATAGCAGCATTGAACATCGTCCCGTTTGGTCCTTGGCAAGTTTGGTTGCCTTGGCATGGCATAGTCCCGAGACCGACAGTGAAGAAGAACCTCTGGTCAACCTTTTGAGGTACATTGGCAGGAAATTGCGGGGTTGCTAGACTCCGGAGCTTATTCATGAAATTTGTCGCGAATGCGGTGTCGTTCAGAGGCGGGAGAGTCGGTTTAAAGAGCGGAAGTTGCTTAATTGAAGAAGACCAGTGAGGTTTGTTAAGGGGTGACTTATACTCTAAAATGCCGGCGACGGTAGAGTTGTCAAATGTACCAAGACCAGTCACATAAGGCCTAGCGGTCATGAGGAAAATGGCTTTCGGGTAGTGGGGTTTTGTCTTAAGAAGGACATTTGTGGTCTGTCCAGGGGCGATTAGGAGTGTCTCGGTCTCAAAGGGTTTCACATAGACAGCGTCCGCTTCGACCACGGTGAGGGTGTGGTTTGCAATGCTAAAGAACAGCTCGTCATTAAGTGCAGCATTGATTAAGCGAAGAAGGTAAGTCTTTCCTGGCTTCACTTTGAGCCTGTATGTATCTGTAGGAATTCGTTCGGTGAAATATCCAGTCGATCAGTTACCAATTGTACGCTTCCAGAGTTTCCATGGAAGTGAGATTTTCAGGAAATATAATCCATAACACAAAATGTGGTACCTTTGGCAGAGCAATTATACAATGGGCCTGGAAGTCCATTGATGGTATAGGCATCGGAAACATTAGGTCCTCCACCGGTTTGCAAGGCCTGACTAATGATTGCCTCAGGATTTGAATTAAACCATTCACCTGAAAATTTGTGCTCTCTATTAATTCTCGGTAATCAGAAATGTCAATGAAAAAGTAATGTTGAGCTCGGATCAATCTAATCTCTAATGCATTACCAAAGACGATGGGAATTTCTTTGTGAGGCTTGGCAAATGGGTAAGAAGCATTATGTTTGGGAAGGATGATTAGAGGACCGTAGAGAGTTGACCGTAACCATGATATATGCGCATGCCACCAAAGAGTGCCTCTTTGGCCTACAATGGTGTAGTTGTACGTGTAACTCTGGCCAGTTTGGATTGGGCATTGAGTCACGTATGCAGGACCGTCAGCCCATCCGGATCGAAGTTGTCGAATTCCATGCCTGTTTTGTGCAGAAAAGAAAAGAAGGAAATGAATCCTCTACAACAGCCTAGGACTAGACTATGAAAGTGCCTCTCTATTTGATTACATCAAGGTTGAAGGCTTGGCTTGACCCTATTTCATCTCCTGGTCGGAGTAACCTATTGGCAAAGAAGCCTCCTTACACCGAAAAAAAAAAAGAGAAAGAAAGAAGCAAGGACTAGGCTATGAAATTAAGGCGTCTCTCTATTGACGTCTCTCTATTGACTGCATCAATTAACAATGGCTTGTAGGCTATCTAGTGCAGCGTAATTTGTCATACCAGTGGATCGAGATGTTATTCGGGACATGATTAACCACTTCAATTAGAAGCCGATCGCCTTCCCTGGCAATAACTCGAGGGCCCGGCCATTTCCCATTTACGGTGATCACGCTTTTGGTGTGGCATAAACGCGTCACATTTTGCAACACGACCTGCCAAACACATTTTCACTTGGTTAGAAAGAAACAATCGCAATGGGAGTTGTCAACACACGAGTCCATGTACATATCATATGTACGATTCGTGTCTAGAATACAATCTCATTTGAAAAAAGTATTCAAGGATGCAGCAAATACATACATTGAACTTGTAATGCCTGGTCATGCCTTCGCCGGCGACGAGAGCAGGCTCGGGACAGAAGCACGACACTAAAAATGCGACAAGAAAGAAACCGGCGAGTGGACATGATCGAAGGAAAGAAGC
The DNA here is from genome assembly GCA_016097605.1 of Eucalyptus guilfoylei. Classification (NCBI taxonomy): domain Eukaryota; kingdom Viridiplantae; phylum Streptophyta; class Magnoliopsida; order Myrtales; family Myrtaceae; genus Eucalyptus; species Eucalyptus guilfoylei. Next base: position 5,917,140 of record CM027869.1, on the reverse strand, counting down.
ATCCATTCTCTCTTCTCAGCCTCGATTTCTCTTTTAGCAGAACAGAGAAGAGACTTGATTGAGCGTGATGACAAAGAAAACTTGTCGATATGGTTCGAACCGCTTGTGGATTCAACATTACCAATCTCTTGAAGTATATATAAGCAAGTGTTCCTAGCTGATCTGGTAGTGAAAATGCATAATTTATTACATAGAGAAGCTGGAACAGCATATCATCGGTTGTTAGAACAACTTTAGAGTGATGTCAAAGACAATCCACTGTTGACCTCCTTCCCCTCCAAGTCAAACTTCCCATGTAGGGCAAAGTAATAAAATTTTCGTCTCAAGCTCAAATCAAATTGTCACATCCATGGAAGGTATTGGAAACCAGCTACCGCGCTAGATCCCGATAATTATATTGAAGTGCAGAAGTCCGTTGAACATCACGAGACGTTTCAAATAAGAGCACTTCATTTTTATTAATTACTATTTAATTGTGTTATTGTTATTGAATTGTTTGTTACCTTCATCAGTCAAGTAAAATGGATCATTTATTTGGTGAAAACAATCAAATTGATTCATTCTCGTGTCTAGCATAAACCAATGACCAAATATTATTATATGCAGATAAAATGCTGTCCCTCATATTAGTAGTATAAAGTTATCATTTTTTTTCTCAGTTTAATTATTTTTACTCTGGCCAAGCTATTGATTATTACTTTGAAAAATGCACTTATATCAATAGTTAAATAATTTGTCACTAAATAAGAAATCTTTTCTCGTTTATTCATGCAATATTAAGGCATAATTCAAAGTTTTTTCTTGATATTAATGTGAACAATTTTTGTAATTTTTTTATTAATTTTATTAATCATATGTCTTTTCTTTTCATGTTTTTTTAAATAGTTATCTTCCCGGAGGGCCGGCGAGCACTAGACAAGGCTTGCAAGCCCTCACCGATAATTGGGCGAGGGCAAGCATAAAAAGAGAGCTTTGTCAATGAGGTTCTTGACAAAATGCCCAGCAAGATATAGCTACTTTCACCGTGAAAAATTAGAACAAAGAATACACTGAGTCAAGCAATCTAGGTCTAGGTGAGGGCTTCACGGCGCATAATGGCTGACAAGGGCTTGTAGGCTCTCATCTAGTGGCCATCATAGTCGAGGCTTTGACGACTCTGTTGGCCCTTTCGAAAAGATGAATAGTGAAAAAAGAAGAATAAAAGAAGACAATAAAATAAAAACGAAAATTAAAATTAAAATATTTTTGAAGAAATTGCATTGCCAAAATTGACTGGAATGACTTTATTAACAAATCATCAAAAATGTTTCAAATTGAATTGGTCAAATTTAAAAGCTTAATATCGAATTACTTGCCATAGAATAGGTTTTGATAATTTTTTTTTTTTTGGGTTTGTCCTTCTGTTCTTATTAAATAGATACATGTTCTTCGACCAAAAATAAAAAAGACATAAATGTTCCTTTCAGAGTCTGTTCCAGAGTCCGTTCACTGTTTATAGAGAACGTTCATTCAACGCAATATTTTCAGAGTTCCTAATTCGCAGACTAAACTTAGTCGTTAATTCTATCGCATCATCTAATGCCTTTTGAACAAATAAGATCACCTAACTAGACATAGCTTTTCTTTTCTTTTATATTTTCAATTTACGATTATCAATTATTTTGCTGTTGCAAAATTACAATTAAGTTTAATATCAGAAAGCATGTCGCCCTTAGAAAAACCCTTTTGATACAACTTTAAAAATTATACTATTTAAGAAATATTTGCTTCTCTCTACGCGGGTAATGAAACTAGTTTTCTATATGTACTTTTTTGCTATACATGAACACTCCTCCGATCCACCAACCGATCCTCCGGCATCAGAAAAGCGATCGAGACACACCAACTAACGTTTACTTCCAAAAGTTAACGTAAAACCCGAAGTCCCGCGCCACCGTTTTCGCTCGCGGGTACCCTCCTAGCAGGAGCACCACCAACCCAGCGAGGACCGCAATCGCCAGGACCGCGGCCGAAAGCCGGCGACCAAATGTTTTCCCGGAGAAAATGGTCGTGAAGAAGCACGTCTGTGATTGCTCGTCGCTTGGTTTGTTGTCCTTGTCGGCAGGGTATTCCTTGTTCAGCTCTAATCCATCCAGTGCCGACGTTATCGCTTGTTCCGGCGCTCTGGGTTCGATTCTTTGGCCAGGCTCAGTCGGGAAGTTTAGGACTTGCAACAGGGACGATTTGATCGACTCTTGAGATCGCCTCTCGGCCTCCAGTTGACGGGACTCCATGGGCAGGGGACGGGGCGCTGGGGAAACCGCAGACTCGTCTAGTTTGATTATGTCGTCTTTCAGTATGTCCGCAAAGAAATCTTCTTCGTCGTCGTCAGGGTCGTCAGGGTCCTGAAATTTCACATCGGGCAACTCCGTATCATCCTGGGCGAAAAGCAGAGGCCCCAAAGATCAAAAACTATGGCACTCGAAAGACTGGAATCGAATCGACGACTAACCTTCTGGTGGATGGAAGATTCTGTCATCGTCCCTTCGTTCAATAAGTTCTGGTTGGATTCGGATGCCGAGTCCATCTGCTCAACAGAATGAGAGTCGTAGCTGCTCGGGCACCTTCTTGCGAAGCCTTCCCCTGCTTCAGACAGAGTTGTCCCTTCGATGCCGCCCTTGGATGTAACGTTGTTTCTATCATCTACAAAAGACAGCTCCCTTTGACTCGGAGAAGCCTGATTCGTGCCGTCGTTAAGCCGGAACTCGGTATTCCTGCGAAGGCGGCAGATGACTGGAGAATCCTGGAAGTTCACAGTAACACGATCGATAAGCATAATTAGCTATTATTGAAAACATATGAAGAAATTTGCTCAAGAACCTTAAAAGTAATTTAAAGAGGCCATTCGATCGATGAGCAAATACGATGTCGGAGTTCACACTGCTGAGTTCATGATATATATTACCTGCGACTTCCCATCCATACAGTACTCGTGCATGATCCATTCCGTCCTCTCACCTTTCGGCGCACGGCCCAAATGGAAGACGAGAGTCCTCTTAGTACCAATAACTCTGGAGCCGGCCTTGACGTTGCGCTCCTTGCCAGTGGCCTTCCAGTACCCAAGTTCAGTCGCTCGCCTACTTTGTGTGCCATTTGGGTATTTCCTTCCACGAGCCGAAAAGAAGAACCACTCGTTGTCTGACTTGATAATGGATTTTGCTGTTTCAATAGTAAACCGGCACTCATCAGTCAATTATGCAACAAAGCATTCATACTGAGGACTGGACAAGCATACTTCCATTTCTGATATGCCTTGGCAAAGGAACAGAACATACATAATACCATGAGAATGCCTAGCATTGAACTCGCACAAAGATGAACCGAGACAATATTTGCCGGTAGCTTCCTAATTCCTGGCTACACTGAAGCATTTCGTCTTTCCTACCGTAAATATGTACTTCCGCATGTCTGTAATTCTTGAACATATGCCGTTCTACCGATTAAGGTTACACTGCAAAAGATGGGGGACTAACTGACAATAACAAGTTGCACAATGCGTGAATCTTTTACAGCTATAACGTATAACTTGAAGAGAGCCAACTTCAACTTTGTCACAAGAAGATGGAAAACAGGGTTCAATACTGATCAGACCAGCAACCGGGGCATCGATGGGTAAAAGAATGGGAAGCTCCCTCTTCACACCATGGCAAAAACTCAGGCACGGTTTCTCCTCTCCCGCATTAAAAGCTCAACAAAGCTAAATGCTGCATCATGGGTCATCTTGTGCAACGGAATAAGAGACGCAAAGTTCCTTCCTTTCCTAGCCGGTTTGCTTCGCCGGAAAACCGCAGATTCTTGGCTTCATCAGGACTAGATCAGAAGGGCTAGTACGTTGAACAACGAGCCTAGACATCAAGCCTACTCTCTGCTCGAACCGCCAAAGCGTCGATCGAATCGACGCTGAACGGGACAAACGCAGGACATAATACAAACCAGGGCAAGATCGGTGGCTCCTGTACCCACTACCAAGACGATGGTTCTCGTGGGATTCAGAAGATAAAAAAGAAAAAAAAAATCAACCTTTTTCCGCGTTAAACGCTTACCATCCAGGACGAACACGTAAAATCTTCTTGCAACGTAATGGAAATGCTGCAGTACTTGCATAAAACGTTTGATCACATCGCAAACTAGTCAAAGACGTTCAATCAGGACCAAGACTAACCTGGCAAGTCCCAGGGCTCGTGGCGGCAAATCTCGACCTCAGCGATGACCTCGACGCGCTCCTCGCAGCCGTCGAGCTTCTTCCTGAGGTAGTACGAGATGAGCTCCTCGTCGGTCGGCGAGAACCTGAACCCCGGGAACATGGAAGACGCCGCTATCGTTATCTGCGGCTCTCTCGAAGAAGGCCCCGCCATCTCCGCTCTCCGCTCTCCCTCTCTCTCTCCCCCTTCCATTCTTCTTTCGGCAGAAGAAGCCAAACCAGGCTCCCTTCTTTTATGGCTCGTCCGACCCCGACGCAAGGAATGAGTGAGCCCCGCGCCTGTCTTCCTGCGTTCCTTTAACTTGTGGAGAAAGAAGAGAACCAGAATCCGAAAGCAGCAGGCACGAGAGCAAGGAAGAAAGGACGGAGGGAAGGAAGGAAGGAAGGCAAGGAACTTGGGTTCGCTCGTGCTTTCGTCGTCGTCTGTTCCCTGCGTCGGTGTCAATCTCTGCGCTGTGCACGCTTTGCTTTGTGCGTGTAGTGATGGTGATGGTGTTCTGCGTCCGTGCCCTCCTCGATCGGCGTGAAGCGGCGTGAGGACGTGACGTCGAGAGGGCCCGCCGACAAGGAGTTCCCGGCCGTACGTGGCGTGGAGAGGCCACGTGTTGCGACCCCGATTGTTCTTTTTTCCTTGTTTTCTTTAAATTTCTCGGGTGACCGTCCGTTCGTTTCAGCGTCGCCGGCGGAGCGAACGGAGATCGGCGGTGTCCGTCCGCAGCGTGACCGCAGCAGGACGAATCAGAGTCGATTGCCGGTAAGGACTTACTGGGAATTTGCATATGTGAACGGGCTCTAATGTGGCTACTATAGAATCTCGAATTATGATTGAATTCAATTTGATAAATTTATTGAGAGTTAATAAGAGTGTCAATGATTCAATTCGGTACGGATTTTCAAGAAACCCAAATCGAACTGAATCATTCAGGTATGCATTAACTTTCAACCGAACCATGTCGCAAATTGAAGATAACTTCGATTTGGATCATATCCGTTCGGTTCTTTTTTTGGTTATCTTTTTTTTTTTTTTTGAAATATTAAAAAGAGGTTCGGTGGAATATGAGAAACATTGTGTAAATTGTAATAATAAGAAGATGGGTTATTTTCCGTTCAATTCGGTTCACTAAAACTATTCAAATCGAAATAAAGAATAGTTATTTTTTTATTATCCAAATTGAACCAAAAATGCATGAAAAATCGATTCATTTCAGGTTCGGTTTTGACACCCTTTGGGTCAAGCCATAGTTCTATATGTATGCATGCATGTACTTGTAATAGAAGGGTGTTAGACAATCGATCTAAATGTTGGGAATAAGTCTAAATGAGTGAATTACCTAAATTAGGAGGCCACAGTGATGCACTTGACTCATACAACCCCATCAATCGAATGCTTGATGAGCACTCAATCATGAGTTTTAAATGGGCAATGGGCTTAATTCAATTGACTTGCATAACACGTGGCAATGGTAAATTGACTTGAAGCATGCACAAAAGTTGAAAATTGAGTCGAGGAGGATCCATCGATTGGGTGATAACCATCACTACGAAATGGGGAGCACTTAAGAACCATTCCTAAAGTAACATGCGAACCAAGATGGCGAGAGATTCTTGCGAAGGAGGACCGGAATGCATGACGGAGTGGTCCATTTAAAAGCACAAGAAGAATCAACGAGGAGGATATCAAAATATCGCAAGAGCACATCCAAAAGATAACAAATCATAGACAGACCAATCATCTCTAAAGACCGACCCTTTTGACTTTGCACATACAAAGATGAGATGATCATTTATAGTAAATCGGATTAGATTAGTTTCTGCCTGAATTCGAATTCAAAATAAATTTTGAATTATATTAGATTTCCTGATTCCAATATTCATCTTTGTTTATAAAAACATTCTAGTTATGCTTCCTTAAGTTTTTAACCTTCTTTGCGCATTCCGATCATGCATTAACAACTTATGTTTGTTTTAGGCATCGAGAAAGCATGGCCTCTAAGAATGCAAGCCATTTTATAAAGTTTCATGCAACTTCCTTATTGTTTCCAAGTCTGCTGTTCGTGCATTATTAGCAAACTCGAATTTTACAAAGTCTGAGTTTTCAAAGTATATTACAACCCATTTACTTCATATTCGAACTCGAATTACACAAGTTAATCGGTCATTGATCACCCGCTATTGGACTTTAATTACTAAGTGAAACTATTGAGTTTCCAAAGACCACAACCTTGTGAAAATTCACCAAATAAAGGAAAGATTGGTTGGAGAAAGATTCAATCCAATATTATCTAATATTTTCATGTTGAGCGTCATACCTAATTGATTACCTTAATAGTATATACGATATAAAAGATTCAATATAATATTATCTTGTTCCATCTTATCAAATAATCCAACTAAATAAGTAACAAAAACATGAGCCAGTTTCCACCCCAAGTTTATTTCGTCAACACTTCCGCAGATTATAAGGTTTACCAATTTGGCATCGTTGTATTGAACCTGCAAATCGCTTCAACATCGTCGCTCCGACAACTTTTTAACCAAGTATTCACCATAAAACCTCAAAGATTAGGAATTGCAAAGAGTAGACTGGTTCAAAGTTTAACAACTCACGAATCCCAATTATATCATTTAGGAATCGGACGACTATCAACTACTCGATTAAATTCATGAAAATTCTGAAAGAAAGTGTAGAGAAGCGAAGAACAGAGCAAGAGTCGTAGAGTTTTGGGAAAAATTTTCTGTTTTTCTCTATTGTATTCAGTGTACAACACTTTGTAATTATAATACAAGAGATATATGAATAAAAGGAAAAAAAGATATTTTACAAATCAATTTAATATCTCAATCTAATCCCTAATTAATTTAATGCATGATCATGATCAAATCAGATTCCAGCATATCTTCCAACAAATTCAGCCAATGAAAAAACTATTATACTCGTGGACCGCTTGTCAGTGGTTGAGTCAATTGCTTTTAATTTCACATACGATTTGTTTTGATGCCTGAGCTGCTAGGAGTGAAGAAGATTTTAATATTGTAGAGATCAAATTGACCTTAAATTGCTCACCTAATTATTTACCAGAGTACCTAGGCTTGGTCAATTTTCTTGCCTAGACATCAAGACTCTATTTGTTCGTGAAAAATGAATTATTTGAAATGCTTTAAAAAAAATAATTATGTGTATTGCTTACAAAAAAGAATGAATGAGAAATATATCCATCATCCTTTAAAATGTTTAGAAATAAATTATTATTGATAATGAAAATATTTTTCTTTGACTAATTATTTTAAACAATACGAGTGATCATTTTGGGATAATATTTTATAAAACATTCGTTTTCCATAAAATACATAGAATCCAAATTCAATTTGAATTGCTCAACTAATCGTAGATGAATAATGCTTGGGACGCAAGACAAGCGGAACGCAAATTCAACTTGAATTGCTCGACCAATCCACTCAAGTTTTTATGTTTCCACTTAGTGTTAAAGTGAAAAAAAATTTCTTTCCCATCAAAAAGATAAAAGATCATTTACTTTCTCATAAAATTAAGAAAAACAACATATGTGGATTTATATATACCATGAAAATCTTGAAGTGTTTCGATTTAGGAAGACTCAAAGGACAAAAAATGATTTAAGTAATATATATAAAGTGAAAGTCAATGTGAGAAAAAGCTGGAAGTTTCCTGCTCTCGTTCCTTTGATCGACATGGACGCTTCAGCGACCACCTTCCTTGGAAAATTTCTGATAACTCTCAACAACTCATGATGCATTTTCTTCTCCGGAATGATTTAATAAAATATGTATGTATGTATATATAGATATATGCAAGTGATCGCTTCGACCAAGACGAAGTCACCGTACCATCAAAACACAGACACAAGCTCACCATGTCTTCTTCTTGTCCCACTCCCATCAGCAGCGAGATCGACATGACCGGCGTCGACCCTTCTTCGCCCCCTGCTGCACCCACTACCGTTCGAGCCACCATCGTTCAGGCCTCCACCGTCTTTTACGACACGCCGGCGACCCTCGGTCTTGATTTTCAACATATGAACTCTCCCTCTTTACGTTCTTCTTTTCCTTTGTTTTCTCTTTTTTCTTCTTGACCAAGCGTCTCTCTTTCGAGTGCAGGTAAAGCGGAGAAGCTGTTGGCAGAAGCAGCAGCACTGGGGTCGCAGCTGATCGTGTTCCCCGAAGCCTTCATTGGTGGATACCCTCGGGGGCTGAACTTCACCGACCGCACGCCCAAGGGCAAGGAGAGTTTCCGCAAGTATCACGCGTCGGCCATCGATGTGCCTGGTGAGGTCTTCTCTCCACTTTTCGGGAGAACCAGTTAATAGGTTATAATGTTACTTCTGTCTGAGAGCACCTGTCGGGGGCTGAAAGTGTTGGTTGCAGGGGAAGCATGGTGCGGGAGGTCAGATTGGAATGCCTCACCGCAGCTTCATTCGTTTTTGACCCGGATCTATGTCCGCGGATTAGGCAAAAGACGCCGTCTGCATCGCCGAATGCAAAGGATTTCATGCTTGAGTCGCATTGCGGACTTTGGTTCCCTAATTAGGATGGATTTTCTCGTTACTTAGGAGGAAAAGAAAGAACTTTTGGCAGTTTACTAGGTTCAGGAGGGAAGTTTATCAGTGACCCTTATGAAAAACTTGTCTGTGATGCATACTCAAATTGATGGTTAGTGCCAAAGAAGAGAAAACACTGAGATTGGGACGGCTTTCTTAGCACTCATCTGTAGAACTAGAAAGACATCAAAAAGGTCAATGGTCTCAAACAGCAGAACCTCAATATTCTGTTTTGAGTCCTCTTCATTTGCCACATAATGTGGACCTGTTCATCTCTGTGATTGTGATCGAGCGCCTACTAACATGTCCACTGAGAGGGGTTTTCACCTTGCAGGACCTGAAGTCGAACGTCTGGCCGCCCTGGCCGGAAATTTCAAAGTGTACCTGGTGATGGGTGTCATAGAGAGAGACGGGTACACGCTCTACTGCACGGTCATCTTTTTCGACTCCCAGGGCCGATATCTCGGGAAACACCGCAAACTCATGCCGACTGCTTTGGAGCGTCTCGTTTGGGGCTTCGGAGACGGATCCACGATCCCTGTTTTCGATACCTCGATCGGCAAACTAGGCTCCGTCATCTGTTGGGAAAACAAAATGCCGCTGATGAGGACTGCTATGTATGCCAAAGGTAAAGCAAACTCGCGATTTATTGAGTCGAAAAATTACCTTTGCCCCTTGAAAAATTAGCAATCACATCTGAAAAATTATCAGTCCTGAATGTGTAGATTTCTCCATTTTTGGTCCTATATTCTCCAGGCATTCAGATATACTGTGCTCCGACCGCTGATGATACCGCAACCTGGCAGTCGTCTGTGATTCACATTGCCCACGAGGGCGGATGCTTCGTGCTTTCGGCCAATCAGTTCTGTCGAAGGAGCGATTACCCTCCTCCGCCGGAATATGTTGTCAGCGGGACCAATGATGATCTCTTGCCAGACTCGGTCGTATGCGCCGGCGGCAGTGTCATAGTTTCGCCGCTCGGCACAGTCCTTGCTGGACCGAATTTTGAAGGAGAGGGTCTCATCACAGCTGAGTTAGGTAATTCAGTTGCTCTGAAGAACTTTACATTCTGAGGATAATTTGATCTGTGATTTTGGTGATCTTGGGATTCATGGTCACTTGTCTTGGAGAAAAGATGTGCACGCTCACTTCTGCTATTGATTGAATGAAATGCAGATCTCGGAGATATTGCACGGGCGAAGTTCATGTTCGATGTCGTCGGGCATTATTCGAGGCCCGACGTGCTGAGCCTCGTCGTGAAGGACCATCGAGCTAGTCCTGTGACCTTCGCCTCGACGGAGCAAGCCTCTAAGCCTTGAGGCGCGAGAGGCGTCTTCCGATCCGCCGCTTCTACTTCATGCCTAGTTAGTAAGCGTCCGACGGCGATGTCTTCCAGGGCCATTGCTTTGCAACTTCAATTTCTATGTCGAATAAATCCGGTTTGTGTCTGGCCAACGGGAATGGTCGACAATTAGAGTGGCGGCCGTTGTCTGAGACGACTCGTCTCGGATGTTCTCTAAGTTGTCTAAAGTTGCCCAAAGACCAGTTCGTTATCTGTACTTTGTATTTCAAGAAATAGTGTATTAAAAATAAACTAAATCATCAACTAGGCTTTTTCGCGGCAATGGATTTATGTGCATTTTCACATTTAAAGATTCTTATATACAAAATCAAGAAAACTTAATTGAGAAAATTAATCGAAATTACATCAAAACAAGAGTAATTTAAGTATCTACAACACATAATAGTATGATTTTTACAAAATGATAGTTGTGAGACCATGATTGTGTGAAAATATAAGAATTTTATTGTACTTGTAAAAGAAATAAAAAAAAAATCCCTTAACAATTTTTTGGTGCAAGAAAAAAACAAGTAGTTTTATGAGTTATTATCGAGCACCTCCATTGCGTAAAAAGCAAATCCCTTTTTGTCTAAAAAATCTGCAGTTAACTATTGAGTACGGTTGCATCAAGCTATTAAGGGTATAGCGCATCAGCTAACAAGTTCACTAAAGGGTGGTATGGACAAGCATACTTTGCTCGAACTTACTTACACAAGGTCACAAAGCACATGAAAAAAAGGGCTAACAAGAAGGGATGGCACGTGAAATATCACATCGAGCACATGGAGTGTCTTCGATATCGACTTATATGAAAGGTTGATTCGTTGTTATGAGGGCTCGTTTAGAGTGTTGCAACGAATCGAAAAGGTGGGATACAAGCCGGAACTCTTGCCAAAGTTAAGGATTCATTTGGTTCTCCATGTGAGTATGCATAAATCATTTCATGTAATTAGAGAAGATGCGGATCGAGAAGAGTGGCAACAAGTAAAACCTCGTATGAGCGAGACATTGATCTTATCGTGGCAAATTGAGTCGTATGGTATTATGTATTGAAGCAAGAAAATTTAATCTAATAGATAGATTTGCTAGAGTACGAAAGAAGTTGGGAATAAGAGAAATCTCTTTGACAATTCAAGAAACCTATTGATGCCTTCCAAGCCAAAGATGTGATAAGAGCATTGCCAGGTTAAGTGAAAGAGAGTCAAGAGGCTTTCAATGCACGAAAGACTAAGGACGATTCAAGCAAACCCGACGAGCCTTTTTTTGATACTTTATAATATTGCTAAGGGCAGATGATATGGAAAATGTACATTATTCTAGAAAATTGTTGTAATTATTGTGGGTAATTAATAAGTAAGAATGTAAAATCTCCACCTATAGATTAAAAGTAAATCGGCTGTAATTACGGGGGTGCTTGTATATATAAGAGTCGTTGTCCCCAATTTCTATCACGTCACAAAACTCTCTCTCTCTCTCTCTCTCTCTCTCTCTCTCTCTCTCTAACATTTCGAGGTAAGGAAAGGCTATTCTTGGTCTTGGCTCGATTCACTGTCGAAAGGTCGAGAAACCTGCTGCGGCTGCTAAGTGGGAGGACTAGCAGAGACAAACTAATCTCCACACTCTCTCTCTCTCTCTCTCTAAGCTCTCGGACCAGACGGCGACAAAACTGAGCTCCGGCTCGGAGCGACAGCAAAACCCAAGCCACACAGAAAGAGAGAGATACACAGAATAGCAATGGCTCTGGTTCCATCCGATCCCATCGACAACGGCCAGTCCCTCCCCCTCATCGCCGAGGTCAACATGTCCTCCGACTCCTCCTCCGCCGCCGCCGTCGTCCGCGCCACCGTCGTCCAGGCCTCCACCGTCTTCTACGACACGCCCGCCACTCTGGGTACCCTCTCTTTCTGTCTCTCTCTCTCTCTCTCTCTCTCTCTCTCTATGGGTTCAGTAAATTTGACGCCTTTTTTCTTTGCTTCTTCTGTGGGATGCGATGGCACAGATAAGGCGGAGAGGCTGCTGGCCGAGGCGGCTTCGTACGGATCTCAGCTGGTCGTCTTCCCCGAAGCCTTCGTCGGCGGTTACCCCCGCGGCTCCACCTTCGGCGTCATCATCGGCAATCGCACGGCGAAGGGCAGGGAGGAGTTCCGCAAGTATCACGCCTCCGCCATCGATGTTCCAGGTACTAGCGCTACCCCCATGTTTTTATGGTTAATGGGCGTTGGTTCTCTTTTGGGTTTTTGAAGGTAGTTCGTTCTCACCCAGCTATGACGATTCGTAGTTTCCGATGTTGGCCCTCTCTTTGAGCTCTGTATCTAAGTGCAAAAAGTTGGTCGACTTCCAAGATTCGCGGTGTCGAAGCAGAGTCTCTTGTTTGGTCTGTAGGTTGATGAACTTGCAGCAACCTGGATACTCATATTCTAGGGAACGCGTGTCGAAAGAATCTCTGTTTCTGAGCTCCTTGAAATGGCTGCTTTGTACATCATGTGATCGTTTGATATGTCGCTCTCGTTTGTTCCGTCCTGCCACACGGCTCTTCTTATGCCTTCCGCATATGTTCCATGATTGATGCTTATGCAGGCCCTGAAGTTGATCGGTTAGCAGCGATGGCTGGAAAATATAAAGTTTTCCTAGTGATGGGGGTGATAGAGAGAGATGGATATACATTGTATTGCACAATCCTGTTTTTTGATCCTCAAGGTCATTACCTTGGGAAGCACCGTAAAGTCATGCCCACGGCTCTGGAGCGTGTCATCTGGGGATTTGGTGATGGGTCGACCATTCCAGTGTTTGATACGCCGATTGGGAAAATCGGTGCGGCCATTTGCTGGGAAAATAGAATGCCACTTCTGAGGACAGCGATGTATGCTAAAGGTTAGCTATTCTGCATGTTTGCAGCTTGTTTTTTGCTTGACCGGGTCCAACTAGAATTCATCTCCCGGTCTCTTTCATCTCCATTGAATGGCATATATCTGCTCTTCGTGACCATGTGGACTTGAAGGAAAGTATAGAATTAAAAAATAGACACCCATGCCAACAATTGCACACGTTCTTCTGAAACTTTGCTGCATGACGCAGCTGGTGATCTGATTTTGCCTAGTAACCGTGTTCATATCTACGTTCTTCCTTTAGGATAGATTTTGTGTCACAGTTGGATATGATAATGATATTTCTCCCACCCTGGAATTCTTGGTTATAATTTTCAAAGCCTGTATTAGGCTGTCAAATTGGTGTCCAATCCATCTGATCAGGCTAACTTTCATTACCTGCATTGATGTCGTTGGAACCAGTGCTGGGGTAATGTTCAGAAGTTTAACCATCACAATCCATATTAGGATGTGATTCCATGGATTGTTGTCTGTCAATGCCTTGTTGGATTGCAAAACCTTCGTACCTCCTGTTGAGGCTGGGCTTCCATGAGCCATAATTTTGAAATAGAAACTGCAATTAGCACAGGAACGATGTTAGCTAAACTTGATGCAGGAAGGATTGAGAAAATCCAGTCTTCTTTATTTTGCAGGTGTTGAAATATATTGTGCACCGACAGCTGATGCGAGGGACATTTGGCAAGCATCTATGACACATATTGCTCTTGAGGGTGGATGTTTTGTTTTATCAGCCAACCAATTTTGTCGTCGGAAAGACTACCCGCCTCCACCAGAGTATGTTTTTGCAGGAACAGATGACGATCTTAACCCAGATTCTGTCGTATGTGCTGGAGGCAGTGTAATTATATCTCCATCAGGAAATGTTTTGGCCGGACCCAATTATGATGGCGAGGCACTCATCTCAGCTGACCTTGGTATGCTCCTTTCACTTGCAGCTCGCGTGCACTTTAAATCTCTGGAAGTTAGCTAACCAAGGAGATTATGATCTCATTTTAGTTGTGAGGGCTTCAGGTTTTTCCTCATGAGCTTGATTTACTTATGGTGTAATGATGTGCAGACCTTGGAGACATAGCGCGGGCCAAGTTTGATTTTGATGTGGTTGGGCATTATTCGAGGCCTGAGGTGCTTAGCCTGATCGTGAGGGACCATCCGAGTAACCCAGTTACCTTTGCATCGACATCCGGGAAGCCTGAAGGCCCTTACAAATAGGTTATGTTTTCTTTCACGGAGCCAGGTCCGAATCATGGCAAATAACAGCAAGCAAATGTTGGTCCCAGTGGGAACCTTCTGATTGTTTGTTTCAACTTTTTGGACTTCATGGGCTATTGTAAATTCTGATAGCAAGCAACATAGTTCATGAATACTTCCTGCTTGATAGTTGAGAAAGCAATGTTATATTTCAGTTGCACAGTAAACATGTCTGTATCCTGTGCAGCAGGACTCTTGTAAGTAGTCTGTATCTTGGCAATGAAATAAGAACATTAATGACTTTTCTCATGAATTAATTCGATCTTTTCTTTTGGTAGCTCAGTGACGAGCTTTTTGGGTGGTGTGGGGTGGGTGGGTGGGTGGGTGGGTTGGGTTTTCGCCGTTTCAATATCTTCCAGTTCCATGCACCTGGTCTTATTTCGACAGGCGGTTTGTCTTATAACAAATGCTGGCCCTCATGCCAGAGAATCTGTTCGGCCAGTTGACGACGAAATGAGTTGTTAAGGAGCACATGGAATGATGAAGAGTATAGGTGGAATTTTTCTCTCATGTTGATCATAACTCTCGTGGAAAAGTTTATTTTAAGTTCTTTCAGGCAGATGACACCGGTCTTGCAAACTGGGACAGCAGCAACATCAACATGGTACTTAGCAGCAAGAACTAAAATTGCGAATTGGGATGGTTTTTAACATCAGCACTAGACCAGCAACACATATACAATTATAGTATCAAAATTCTCGAATAGGACTAACGCAAGGACATCGTTCGCTAGCAATTTCTAGTATTCCCTGCCTGACATGGAGATGAGCGCAAAAGGAAGAAGGAAAAAAACTCTTTAATCCTGACTCGCTTCGATTTCGCATTCATTACTCTCTCCCACAGTCCAACTCTCCATGCCGTGATCTTGCAGAGGCAAGGACTGGCTCCATGGCCTGATCGGACTGGCGAAATTTGACAGCTGATGGTCCTTCAGGCCTGCGAGCGCTCTGTTTCTTCTGGTTTCGTCTTCCTTGTTGCTGTCCATTTTAGCCGGCGAGAAGAACTCTATTAGTCTCCCTGCGTCGAACCCGTTCAGGTTGTCATGAGGTCTGGCACCGTCGTGAAGATTCGTCCCTTTAGAGTTTCCTCTTCTCAAGGAGATGCTCTCCCATTGAATTTTGTCGGATGAAGATCTCCTCCCATTGAAGTTGAACTCATTATCTACCGAGACCCATTTCGAGTTCTCTTGATTAGTATCGTCATGCGCGTAGCTCCACTTGTAGCTCCTGGTGTTGTTGTCCATGTTCAATTCGATCGAATGAAGATCGCTGTCTGCGGATTCATTTCCTTCACACTCCTCTCCATCAGCTTCTTCTTTATTCTCTCGGAATAATTCGTTTTCAGCGCATTCAAGATCGATCTTGTCGCTCAAGAACGCCTCGAGCTCCTTGGCTTTCTCTGATTTCGGAGAATTCTCATCTTTACTCATTTTGGATCTCATGTAGGCCTCGAGCTGAGTCCTCAGCTTTTCGACGGCGGCATTCTTCTCTTCAAAATGGTACTTGGCCTCTGAAAGTTTCATCTGCACTCTCTCCTCGCGCAAAACATCCGCTAGCTGAAGCATTTCCCTCTCCTTCTCCACCTCTTCAAGAACTTTGGCGGATTCTCTCTTCAATTCTTCCACTTGCGCCCGGTCCTCTCCAATCCATCTCGCTAACTCGTCGCAGACCTGCTCCAATATTTCCTTAGCCCTCTTCTCACTCTCGAACTCTTTCATCGCCTTGGAAAGAGATAACTTCATGCCAGCCAGTTCTTGGCCAAGCTTCTTGTTTATTCTCTCCGTTTGTCTTCTCAATTTCTTTTCCACGTCGACTTCCTCAGCCATATGTGAAATGGCAGTGCGCATTCGTTCCCGCTCCTTTCTTCTCCAAAACGCCTTTTCTTCTGCGAAATGCTTCATGAGGAAATCAATCTGGTGAGAATGAGACCTCTCTTCATGGATCAACTGCTCAACCTGGATGATGGAACGATCGAGCTCGACTCCTAAGGCCGAGACGAGGGCTATAGTCGGTTTATGTTGCTTCTCGAGACCACCGACCCGAAAAAGAACTTTCAGAAGCTCCTTCGACGTGGTTAAACTACTAACGACGTCCTTTAGACGAGTCCTTCTATCTTCGGCCCGGTTCTTGCCTTTAGGAGCTTCAATCTGCATTTCCCACCAGACGTACATAGCATTAGTTCTCTCACCTTTCAAACAGAGACACACAACAGAGGAGAGGTCTCCTTTTTCTTTACTTCAGTTCGTTCAAAAGAAAGTCTTGTAAATTTTAAATGTCCAAATACTCGTGTAGGAAAAGCAAAACGATTCACAGAGATCTCGAGTTCATTTGTTCGACTTGCAAAATGCAAAATTTAGCGAAAACTAGCAGCAATACTGTTCTTTCTGAACACGGGCATCAATCTCTTCCCTCATATATACTTTCGCAAGCCTTCACAGATAGTTGGTTTATCAGCAATTTTGCCATTTCAGCATTTCTTTTTTTACCTCTATCACGCTGGCATTGCTATAAGAGTCCTGGCCTCCTTCGACGAAATCTGTGATTAGAAGTTTCTGAGAAACTCCTGACGATCTTCTCTGGTGATTGCCGCGTCCAGCTTGACCCTTCCTCTGCACTCAACAGACAAAAAAGTTCGCATTTCGCAAGAAGTTCCGAAAACCATCCGGACAAGCTAACATTCCCACGTGAATTCTCACAAAAACAGAGCCTCCTCAGTCATGAATCTAACGGAAACAAGCAGAGGAACGCATCCATCAACGAAGACAATTAAAGCCTCACCTCAAGCGCAGGGCTGTGGTTCGGATCAGGCAACCGAGGGACCAAAGAGCCCGAATGCGACAACCTCGCGTCCCTCTCTCTTCTCCTCGACAGCTTCTGATCCATCGTCGCGTCCAAGTCGCTCCCATCTCCGGGCGACGTCACTCCATTGATTTCCCAGAGAGTAGCAGCCAACTTCCTGGCGGAGACCGGCACTTCCTTCTTGGCTCTAACCCCGCCGTTCTGAGCCGCCGCCGCCAAGCAAGCGCTCGGCACCATCAGCGGGGGCGACTTCGCGCCCGTCCTCCACGTGGGAACAGGGGTGCTCGACCCTGCTCGCTTCCCCACCAAGATCGCCCTCTTCAGCCGGTACCTCCTCACCAGAGACGAGGAGGAGGAGGACGAGCAGCCCCTCTTCCTGATCTTGCACTGCCCACCATTCTTTCCCTCCATGAGTGTGGAGGAAGCAGGGGAGGAAGCAGCAGCTACGTTCGTTTCGAGAGTACCCAGAACACGCAAAAACACAAGGAAACAAACGTCAGAACTCGGAGCAAATCTTGACTACGACCGGTCCGCTTTCGCAAAAGCTCGGGAGAGAGCACATCATGGGCGCAGATGGACTTGACCCACTTTCAAGAATTTTGAAAGGGGACGGGGGCAAGAGAGAGATTGAGATTGGAGGAGGAGGAACAGGGGAGGAAGGGGGGAAACGTTCTCAAAGTTCCATAGGGGGGGAGGGAGTACGGGTCGTTCGTTCGATCAAATCTTTTCTTTTTGGGCAAGTCCGGGCTGTCCGTCACACCTTGATTTCCTCAAAGAAAGAGACAATCAAAGATTCTTCCGCCCCAGCAGTCTTAAAGATCGACCAGAGGAACTTGGAAAGCGGGGGGTGTTCGGGAGTGGTGGGCTGTCGAATTATTGGGGTGGCGTTGGGAGAGAAAACGAGAGAGAGAGAAGCTTTGGCTGGCAAAGATTCAGAATTCTGGAGAGGGAAAAAGCAAGGAAAAGAGAAGTAAAGTTGAGGAGAGAGAAGGAGGGAGTATAAGGATAGGCTGGTTTGCTCTCTCCTTGCATGTGGAGCTAATGATTGTATGGAAATCTATTTGTAATCCCTCGAAATTTAATAAGGCGTGCCCGTCCTTCTCGTTCAAGATTTTATCTGACTTTATTTACTATTCTTTTTGGTACGAAATGAGGGTGAATTATGCTAACTGAGGAACTAAACTTCTCGATGGCTTATCTAATGCTAAAGTGTCGTTTACATCGAAAGTTATTAAAGTATGGAATTATAAAGATCGGTCCCCGAAAATACGTGTCGTTAAATTTAACACGAAGGTGAGCAACAGTGAAAAGGACACGATGATGTGATTTTCTTCTTTCTTTTTTGTCTTTGACGAGCATTTTGATTTAAATGCGGCGTGCTGATGACATGTTATATGCTTTAAGGTAAAAATATAAATTAGTCAAAATTTCAAAGCAATTTCTGCAAAGTATGTGATGAGTAACGACGGAACAAAAGATATTTATCATGACATTTGATTTTGCAAGAGTGGGATTACTGCGATTTGACATGGGATTAGATATCTACCTTATCACCGCACCGCAACCCGAATCCATTCTCTGTTTTAAGGAGGGTGATCGAGAGAGAGTAGGGCCATGCTATGGAGACGTGCATATGTAAGCTTTTGGAATTTTGACCTAGTTTGAAGTATTAATTTTGTCCCCATAATTGGAATTGCCAAAATCTCCTTAAATTTACATCGAAAGTTCTCCATGACTCAGCAATATTTTCGCCCTCCCATCGATGCACATCGAAATTCATGTCATTTCTCTATAATTGGCTTCGATAATTACTATGATTTGAAATCCACAAGAACATTGATATTCATAGATTGAATACTATATCTGTCTCCGACGCCCACTTTAATGAAAAGTTAGATATTTTCGATCAACGAAAATATGTTTCTTCAACCCGTGAAAATTAGATCTTTCGTTAATTATGGAGAAAGTGAAGTCCTTACTAAGAAAAAAAGCAGAAAAGAAGGAAGCCACAAAAGTCACGGGGGTAGTCTGTGACGGATCACATGAAAGGAGAAAATCTTGTTGCCTAACATTATCAGATTGAATGCTTGACTTTGTCTTTTTAATTTTTGTAAGGGTGTAAGACTCTAACAACCTAACCTAGCATGTGCCTTTTCACTTAAATGAAGCAACGTGGTCCTCTGCCACATATGGATGCCTTTCAATAGCTCCCCTAATTTTGCTGTGCTTGGTGAATTTTGATTTTTTTATAAAATAATGGAGAGATTTTTTGGATATTTATAATAAAACAAATTAAGGGTATAAGCCCTTTCTACACCTAGAGAAAAAGGCTGCTTCCTTAGGGCTTGATCAACCCCTAGCGTCCCGGCTTTTCCTTTTTTTCCCCATCATTGACTCCTCTAAAAAATCACCAGACCGACTTTGACCGGAGGAGCATTTCGAAATCAAATCGAATCGTGAGCCCCTATGAATGAACATGGTAGGCCATGGAGCAGTAGGATCTCCCTTTACAAGATGTGCAATTTACTCATGTAATTATGCTTTTGTGGGCGGAAGAAAGTACCAAAGATTTTGCAGATTCGTGCGGGACATACGTCTCAGCCCTCTGGGAAAGTTAACATGGGATTATGTATCGTCCTTGATGAACATCGTAAATTCACATTATCGGATCAACTCTATGACAAATCAAATTTTTGAGGAAAAAAGGAAAACGAGCGCATTACATAGTTGTGGAGCTTGAATTTGAGTTCGAAGTCTAATAGGAGTCATAAAACCTAGGTATGTTATATTTTCCAGAAGTAAAAGATCGACTTATCTATAAGGAAAGAGAAAATTCGACGCGTACTGTGATTCGGCTAATAAAATTTTGAGCTTTTTTTCCTTTTGGGGGTGGGGGAAAGATGGATTTGTAACAATCATGATGCAATTATAGGAGCCATATAAGATAATGCAAAAAAAGAAAATTAAATTTGAAGAGCAAGAGGGGTCGTGGGAAAGAGGCAGGACCAATTGACGAATAGGAGAAAACTTGGGAGGGATGGGACGGAAAAAAAAAAAAAACAGGGTACGAAATTGCAATAATTGCCGACCATCTAATCGGTGCCAGAAGAGACCATGTCCCGGGGAAGAAGCCACGAGGTGGGACCCACCCTTCCGCTGGGGCGACTAACGGCTCCATTTTTCCCATTTTCTCTTTCGGACTTTAGTTGGCATTATTTCAATATTTCGGGATAATTATTTTTTATTTTTTTTGGTTCGATATTTCATTAAACGTCTCCTAAAGGGCATGAATCCATTGCCATGGAGTAGTGTCGTCATGTACTTTCAAACACTCCCAAAAAGGAAAAGGGAAAAAAAAAGAAGGAGAAGAAAAAAAGTATGTACTTAATTGTTGTATAGCAATTTTGATCGTCGGTGATTCGCAAGCGTCGTTATCAAATCATTATCTTGATAAGTCGGGAAATCATAATTAACAAAATGACATCATTCTGATTGTGCGATAAATGTCACCCACCGAAAGTATTGGCTAGAAAGGTCAATCGAATTTCTTTTCGTGATAAATGAGGGCGGATCATCTATAGCTTATGTCAATATCTTTTGTTCCGTTGTTATAAATTTTTATATGGTTTGTGACATGACATAGTGTGTTTTTGTTCACTTTAGATACATTGTCCATAGGGCAAGTATGCTGTTTGTCGTGCCGATTATTGTGTTTGTGATCACGCGGTGCTAGTGGATGACAAATGAAGTAGAGACGGAAATAATCACAATGACATAGACCTTTTTTGCAGAGTTTGAGAATTTTGTGTCATATTAATCTCATAAGCTTAGAGTGACATCATTTCAAGGATAGAAAGGTAGGCACTATTTTTGTCTTGAGCCTTGTAGCTTGAATCGAAAAGAACTCAATTGTAAATAATAATAATAATAATAATTGTAGTAACTTAAAAGTTTGAAATCAATATTATTCATGACACTTTTGTTAGGATTAGAAAAGTTCTACATCAGAGAATTGATGGGGTATTGAGTAGCTAATATATCATAGTTGGTTCATAATTCATTAGCTTAAATTTTTAAATGAAAACAGGTTCAACTGAATATATTAATGAGCTTGAACTTAAGTTCCATTTTGGCGATCTCCCAAAGTAAATATATCAAACTTTTGCTGCGCATTTCCAACAAATATTATCAAAGTCGATGGTTGCAATTTTCGGACAGAAATGGTATTAGAGTCGATAGTTGCAGTTTTTAGATAGATAGGCATTGTGATATAATAACGCAGGATTGCAAAAATGAAGTTGGGCTAGAAGGATACTTGAATTAAGGGGAGCAGACCTAATATTAGAGCTTACATGTAAGGGAGAGATTGTTAGAACACATGTGTGAATTGTATTAGAGAAATCCCACATCAGAGAATTGATGCGACGTTAACTAGTTAATATATTTATTCTAATTGGCCCATAACTCACTAGCTTAAGTTTTTGAATGAAAATGGATCCAACAGGATATACTAATGAGCTCAAGCTTGAGCTCCCTCTTGACGATCTCCTGAAGTGAAAGTATCGGACTTCTGCTTTGTATTCCCAACAACTTTTACTCTAAACTCATTTTATCTCGCGAAATCCCATATAAAAAAAAACTAGAACACATTTCCTCTAAACTCATTTTTCTCTCATGAAAAATTCTTAATCAGTACCCATTTGGGTCATGCGTATCAACTTGAGATTTTTAGTAAGATGAAAATTGATTCGTGGTTAATGCTTCATGAGGTATTGATTTGGGGTTTTTAATAGTATCAATAAAAAAAGATTACGCAGATCAGATGCAACTCGATAGACTGTATTGTTCGGCACGGACGACTTCATGGCGGGGCTGCGAGTTTAGATTTCGATTCGCGTCTTATCCGACCCGTAAATTTCATGCGCATTTATCGTGATTTTGGAGTTTAGCCATGACGAGTTTCTTTCTTGGTAGATTTGAAAAAGGAAAAACAAATTAGAGTGGGCCCCGCGCGAGGACGAGGGACACATGGTCTGGCCATCACATGGGCCAACGTCATCGGGCCACATTCGGTCCAAGTACAATTTTGGGTGGGTTATGCATGGGTCCCACCCGGACCTGCTTGACCGCGGGCCCACCTTCAATCGGACGGTTTTCCATTTTCGAGCTTCTCTCTCCTGTGGGCCGTAGATTTCCCCAATGACAGCTGAAGGTTGGCTGAAATTGAAAAGACGGAGACGTCTGATTAATTTGTGTACCCGATTTCCCGTTGCTCTCGTCCCGTTTTTAGCTTGTGATTGGTGCTATCTATCGCATGATAGCCGGCCTTGTTGTTTTATTTTCCTATTCATGATTGAGTTATTTACCAGAACTCTCGATTTGAAAGAATTAAATTTTGCCCCCTCCAAAAAAATGTATCTTTCGTCCTTCATGTTTCCTAAAGAAGTTTCAGGGAATTAAGCTTCAAACATGGCCATGACTTCGGCTGATTCGCACGCAATTGATGATATTCTAAATAGAAAACCTTTAAGTTTCAAAATTGAAAATCCTCTTATGCCCAACGAGCTATGTTGTCATTGGGGGTCGATATATTCTTTCTTCGATTATCGGTAGTCTTCACATGATCAAATGTCTACCCATATATGAATCCAATACTGTGTGTTCTTGATAAAATTAATTACATTAGGAACATTACCAATATGCGAGATTACGATCGATCAATCAATTGATATGTATGGTCTTGTGCGAGAATAGGAGCAAAAGCTAATATTTTTCAACTTTCATATGCGAAACACATTAAGAATTTCATGTGATTTGTTAAATAATGCTGCATGATCTAACAAGTGGGTCATCAAATAAGTACATGCATAAAGGTGCTAGTGCCCCGAGACAATAATCCGTCGGATAAATGTTGAGGGAAGAGGCAATTAGTACATCTAATCGATTCACAACTCAATAATTCATAACTTTTTCGGCAAAGACAATTAATCGTACTATCAAACTTATTAAGTGCCTCGTATCGAGCTATCCTAGACATGTCCATGTCCTTCCCATCACGTAGGCCCTAGATATCAAAGAAGCGAATCCACCCACGCAGTGATAGCAACTTAGCACGTAAAGTTCAATACCATCTATTTAGCAAAGATTAAAAAAAGAAAGGACAAATCTCTTGATAGGACAGCTTTTCCCTAATTAAAACAACAAAACATCCAATTAAAAAAAAAAACCAGAAAAATCCACCTGAATACTTCCAAAATCCATGACTGGAAAATGCGATTGATGGGACAGTAACTACACTTCACCAAAAATTGTTTGATGAGGTGGTCGAATCACTTGTCTCAAAAGGACCAGGTGCATGATGGACCATCGCATTTATGGAAGTGTACTATAGTCGGTTTCTATCAAAGCACCACCTAACATGGGCTTTCTCCTTTAAGCCCTATTCCTATGTGATGATAACGAGCGACAAGGTGCATGGCTCCATCCGACTCTTTTGGAAGGTACCTCGTGCTTGGATTTCAATTATTAGTGCATGGCAATAGGTACCCATCCCCTTGAATCGTATTAGATGGAAAAGATGTGTTGATATTTAATGGGTTTGATGAATTAGTACCACAGGGAACAAGCGACAGCTAGGATTGCGTTGGCGGAATTCTCACAAATTTTCCGTTGCCACAAGGAACAAGCGACAGCTAGGATTGTGTTGGCAAAATTCTTACAAATTTTCCACTGAAAAGTAAGTGAGATCATCTGTCCAAACTCACATATCGAAGGCCCCTCAACACCATCTCCCTCGTCATCACTTATTCGTACTTAGGGCTATCAAATAGACAGGTTGGGTCGAGTTAGATTTGAGTTGGATCAAAAATAACCTGACCCAAATTAATCCATTTATATGTAATGCAAATTTAGTGACTCGTACTCATAGACGACATATTTACTAAATTCTTACATATTTAATCATACTTTTGGAAATTTGTATCCACTTAGCCCACCCACTTTATGCTCTTAATGTGTATATGTTATTTAGATAAAATTGCTATTTGCACTATAAATGCTAAAAAAATTAACTTTCAATATTGCATGGAATTTTCAATTTTTGTATTGACCGACAAAAGAAGCTATCTTGATATTTTATTTTATTTTGGTCGGAAAGCTATCTTGATATTTTAAAAAATGGTGAATTCGAGCTCATCAAGACTTTTCCGCATTTGAAACAGTTTGAAAAATTCATTATTTTCTTATAGAGGGTGAAGAGAGGATCACAAATGTTGGTAAATCATAAATCCATTTAACACTTGATTTTGTTATAACCAACACATATAATAGCTTAATCTATCAAATACAAGTTAAAAATGAGTTTATGACTCATTTGACAGATCTTTCCATATTGTAAGATCAACGTCTGGCACGAGTAATCTACAGCCTTAGTTCAATAATTCGTTGTCACAAAATTATCGTAATTCTTTGATTGTGCAAGATATAGTAAGTAGTTGCAACATACATTATCCATTTGTGAAATATTTCTCAGCGAGATTGTCACAAATACAAAAATCGTGAAAATACCAGAAAAATCACCCAAAAAAAAAAAATTGGGGAAGATCACAAGATATGTCCATATTCCTGTCTAATAACTCCAATCTTGTGCATTTTTATAAAATCACAAGATGATAAGAAAGATCACATGACATGTACAACCACGATAATCCACAATGTAAGAAGGAATTGCCTTATAAATTATGCAACGAAGAAATTTGACATTCGTGAGATCAAGGTTCGCCTTATTTTACCTGTTTTGTTCCGACAACATTTTGGGCTTTTGTCCAAGACCAAAGTTGGTGCTTATTCGCCGGCCCGCGAGGAGGGTAGGACACAAATGATGCGCACATGCCATCCAATGAAAATTAGGTTATCTTACATATTCTTCCCATCGTATGTACTTAGCTAATTGGGTACATGCCATGCGTTCACCAAAAATAAACAAAAAAAGGAAGATAGAGATATAGCATCGCACTGCAAAAGATTCATTTGGTAGATGGAGTTGAATGGTGTTGGAAACTAGGAAACAGTTCATTTATTTAAAAGAAAACTATTTTCGAGAAATTATTTTCCAATTTCCTAGTATTTAGATGATGGAAAATGTTTTTCATGGATTGAAAACAACAAACTTAGATTAGGGGAAAATGACTTCTCCTTCTGCTAAAAAAGAAATAATTTTCCCTAAACTACTAAACTAATTAGAACTGACCATTTTCTTTAAAAAAAAATTTCATGAAAAATTATTATTCATTATCATGAGGTTTTCAGTAAATAAACATACCTTGAATGTGATAAAAAAAAAATGCCAGATAAAACTATATACATCATTTTTAAGTCCCTACTCCTATAAAGGCAAGTTGCCTCGTCGATCGTCGCTCCATCACTAGACTTTTTATCTTCCTTTGGGACTCTCTTTTATTCCTAAAGCAGGACACTATATCCAAGTCCATTGTAGAGGCAGAATATTGGGCTATGGCTGTAGCCACTAATGAAGTGGTAGGCTTCTATCTGATCTAGGGATTCATCTCACCGTTGCAAGGCCTTTTCATTGTGACAATAATAGCCCTATGCGAACCATTTCGTTGGATTTTGATGACAAGAAGTTCAAGGAGGGAAGGAGGGAGAGAGATAGAGAGGGCATGAATATTAGGGAAAATTACCAAAAAGGTTTTAAACTTATTATTGTAAATATGGCAATTTAGTTATAAACTTTTTAATTTGACAAATTTATTTATAAACCTTTTAATAATTTGTCAATTGAGTTATTTTCAACTAATTTTGATTGAAAATCACCAACATGGGACTAGCTATCCTACGTGACATGGTTGCCACTAATGCTAATTTATTTATATTTATCTTTTTAGACTTTTCAATTATTTTTTGATATTTGATATTTTCTTTTCTTTTCTTTTTCATTATGCCAGCGAGAGTCACTCGTGACCCTCACCAAATCTAGGTGAGGACCTTGAAGACCCTAGGTGAGGCCATCGAGGCCTCGCTGGCCTTGGGGAAATGCCTTTGTGGCCTTGCCTCGCTCGCGACTTGCTAGCACAATGCAAAAAAAAAAAAAAAAAAAAAGCAAAGGAAAAAGAAAAATTATAAATTATAGAAGTTATAAAAATTGTCCATATTAGTATAGGTCATGCTATATAGGACAGTCGGGATCTACGTAAAGCTTTTGGGTCAAAATTAATTGAGATGACTCACTCGACAAATTATATAAAAGTTTAAGACTAAATTGATCAAATAAAAGGATTTATGATCATATTGGTATAGATGCAGTAAATTTAGGATTTTTTTTTGATAATTTTTCATAAATCTTGCGTAAAATCGAAGTGTCCAAAAACGACCGGGTGGGACAATCTATTGCATTTCCCGGTGTTCGAAACTCGAAGTCGAAGATCCTGCAGAATCTTCATGTCTGTACATGGGAACGCCAAAATGCTATGATTACGTTGGATGGAAGATACCAAACGAACGCGTGTCCATGTCAAATTCATTCCCTTACTATTATTATTATTGGGCTAATTTATTTGCTTCTGTTAATTATGCCTATTTTCTAGGGTCCAATCACGTGCGAAGTACCATGGTGGTAGTTTCTTGGACAAGTTGCTAGGCTTATGTTGGAGACATTAAATTATTCTTCTTGCAAAAATCGAGGTTGGTTAGCTTAGAAGCTTGATGTATATTAGTTTTCTCTACATCGACGACCATGCTCCTCATGCTTTCCCCTCCTTTACGAAGAATCTCTAATTGCGTGCTCAACTTTTCTTGATCCTTATGAGAGTTGAGGGAATGAATCTTTAGTTTAAAATAGCGTAGTAGTGACTTTGGTAATTTAACATATGATGGTCGTTGTTCACTAACAAGTCACCAAAACACTTATTACCCATCGCTAGATAATTGATTTTCCTAAAGAGTTAAGTGTTTAGAAATAGAAATGTCAAAACCAAACTGAAAATTGAACCAAAATCGGAATGGAAAAACATGAACCAATTTTTTGTGCATTTTCGGTTCGGTTTGGGTTTCGGATAGGATAATGACAAAAATAACCATTTTTAAATATTGATTTGGATAGTTTCAACAATTGAATCGAATTGAAAATTAGCCATCTTCTTAATTTTACAATTTGCATAATCTCTTTTCTTTGTCACTAAACCATTTCTTAATACTACAAAAAAAAAACTGAAAAATCGAGACGAGTCGAACTGAGTCTTCGGTTCAGTTCAAATCTAATGCACAATCCAAATCGAACCGAGCCAGTGATGCCCTTAGTTAGGAAATGGGCGATGATGTATATATCAACAGATTTCTCAACACATCCTCTGTGGAAGTTGGGCCAAAGAGCCTCACACACAAAAGGAAAAAAAATTTCCAGTAATCATGTCAAATAGACAACCTTACTAATGGAATGACAAGAGCATCAAGAATAACAAACGTGTGAGGAATTTGTGGGATTTGAACAGGCTCTCAAGTCATTTCAAAAACCAATTTTTTTGAAGGACCAAAACATCAATTTATATAATGTAAAGTACTTCTTCACGATATATAATGTGAATTTATCTATAGATAATTTGTTTTTTTATTAGTATGAATCTATAAATAAAGTTGGAAGGGGATGGTACTTGGCATTATAAACACGTTATTGTGTCCTTTTCTCCATGGTTGACGGAGGGCAGCGAAAGCGATGATACGACGCGACTTTGCTCGGTCAGCACCAGGACCCCACCAACCACCTTCCCGTTATCTCTCGGCCAAGTCAATGGTCAGGAACGGCGTGCTGAGTATCGCGGTCTCTTCCGTTTACACGATTTTTTTTTGTGCCAAGACCGCATTTTTCTACTCCATGAATTGACCCATTTCCGCACCCGATCGGCCGGTCCAACGCGAACCATGAATCGGCGGCGAATTCACCCACGAACATGGATAACATTGTCGAAGAAATCGCAGCTATCAATGTTATATATCGGTCGAAAGAATTGCTTCTATAAAAAACTGTTGATGACAAATGCTATATGACCTTATTCGGCAGACAGAAGCAGCTCGTCTCTGTTTTTATTTGATCTACAGTACATCCTCGACAGGCTGGAAGAAGAAGAAGAAGAAGAAGAAGAAGAAGAATGAAGGAATTCTGTGAACCCTAGCTAATAATTTCTGCTGTCGTTCTCTCTCTCTGTAATGCTATAAACCTTGTGTTTACTGTTTGAACACGCTGTACTCGATTGCCGTTCTTGTTCGGTCCTCATCTGAAGAGGATGAACGACCAGAAGCCGACGAAGGCGGTGACCCCCACCACGATGCACAGCAGATCGAGGGCCCTCTCCGCCCTCTGCTTCCGCTCCTTCCTCTCCCTCTTCCTCGCTTCGTACTCCTCGAACCTCTCCTTCCCTTCGCTCTCTCGCTTCGCCTTCTTCCTCTCCCCGCTCTCCATGGCCTCCCCGAGGATCGCCAGACTGTCCTTCCCGCTCAGGCTCTTCCCTTCCATGTCCTCCACCTGAAAGCTCACCTCCCTCACGTTCAGCCTCCCGCCCTCCTTCCCCCCGCACGTGACCGTCACCGTGCACTGCACTTGCTCCACCGCCGACCCCGGCGGCCCCCCCGCCACCACCGTCACGTACTGCACCTGCACGTCGCCGGTCAGCCAGTGCCGCTGCACTGAGACCGGCCTCCGGGTTGAGAAGTTCGCCGCGCGCTTCCGTGCCGGGTCGACCACGATCCAGCTCAGGGACAGGCTCTCTTCCAGGTGCCTCAGCCAGGGCTCATCGGGCGTCCCCCCGGGTTTCTGGATCCGGGTCGGGACGGACTCTTTCAGGTCGAGTAGGTCGACTCGGAATGGCGAGCACTCGAACCACCCGGACGTCGTCTCCGTCTCGTGGACCTTGGAGAATATTGCCTCGCCCTCGTAGTGGACATCAACAGCCGAGATCAAATACTCGGCCATTGGCGGCGGTGGCGAGCGGCGGCGGCGCAGCTTATGGTGGTGGAGGACGGGGTAGGAATCGGAGAAGAAGGAGCGGTGGCCGGAGGGGAAGGTAGCGATGGCCTCGGCGACGCGGGGGTCGCGGACAGAGGGCCACGCAGCGATGCAGACGTCTCGCCAGAGGCAGTCATCGGAGGAGGAGAGGGAGTGGAGCTGGGAGGAGGCGGAGGTGGCGGCAACGAGGGCGGGGCCATCGAGGCGGGTGAGGATGTGGGTCCGGATCACGTCCGGGTGGATGGAGGTCAACACGGTGGCGGCGGGGGCGGTGGCAGGGGGGCGTTGGCTCCGGCCAGGGGCGTGGATGGAGAGGGCATGGTGGGTGTTTCGGTTGTTGTTCGTGGAAAGTTAGATTATGTTTCGGTTGATGTTGTTGTAGGGAGAAAAGAGAGTGGGAGATAGGACAGTGGTTCTTTTGAGTGGAGACAAAGGAGGGAAGGTGGGATTTTATAGGGGGCGAAATGAGATTGTGGGAAACAGTCAACATTGGCTTGTGCTGAATAATATTTTTTTATTTTATTGAAGAGCCTAATTAAGAAATATATATTTTATATTAACTTCGTTTCGCACTGTATCGCATAAAATCTTACTATATTTAACCTTGTCGAACCTTGACTGGCTTAGTATATAAAACGGGCTTTTCACATTAGGAGGAACCGTAAGGTGGGCAGCATCGTGCTGGCAAAAGATTTTGGTCAATCAAAAAGATCCCTATTTAAGTCATACTCCAGCTACCTAGACATATCTTTTAGAACGTGTATATTTTCCGGTAAATAAATGATTTAAAAAATATTTTTTTGAAAATAATCATCCATATCCTTAAATTCATTAAACAACAAAATTGAGATATAAACAGTAACGACGACATTCTTTCGACTAATTATTTTAAGGATACTTTTTGGAAGATGTTATCCAATGCGAAATAAACATACCCAAAAAATTACTAATGCTAATCAGCCGCACATTACCGGGTATTCTCGTTCGTGGTGTGAATCCTTAATCATTAATCAATTAATCAATTAATCATTACTCGTTCAAACGAAGCAGCTGGAAAAAGTCCATGTTCAACTTTGGCAGTAGCAAGAGGAAGTGTGAATCATGGTCAACGCATGTCTCCCCCTCCCACCCCCGGGCACCAAATTCCAACCCGATGTGGGTCGGGATCCCCGTGGAGGGATCTCGAGGGATAGCCCCTACTCCATAATCGATAATTGATAGCAAGGTCTCCCTCTCCTTATTGTTTAATTTTCGCGAATCGATTGATCTTATAGTTAATATGAGATCACTTATAATGTCGATACATCGAGTGTGTGAGATTTTTATGAGATCATAATTAACTAATCTAAAAGTTTAAGTTTTTGTTTTTTTGTTATTTGGTAAGGTATCTAAAAGCTTAAGTTGTCAGATGAAGACGTGATTTATTAGTTAAACATTCTAACGCCCTAGATTTTGTGGGATCAACCAAATTTGTTTTAAAAGTTTAAGTATTAAATGAATGCGTCATTTATTATTTAAATATTCAAATGCTCTAGATTTTGTGAGGCCTCAACCAACTATTATAAAAACTTAAATTGTTAGATAAAAACGTGATTTATTATTTAAATATTTTAACACTTCCTCTCATGCTTAGTCTTTTTCTTCTTTTTTTTGCGTGAAAATTTAATTAGAAGGGCAAATAGAACTTGGAAATATTCAAACTTAGAACATCTAGCTTTAATACAGTCAACTGTTCTAAAAACTTAAGCAGTTAGATGAATACATGATTTATTAGTTATATATTTTAATAAAGTACGGATCGTGCACGGCTTCAAGAGTCGTGATGATGTTAGTGAGAGGACCGCGACTTCATTCATGTGATCTCAAGTATCTGGATCGATGGAAAGTGATTTGAAGTGGGAATCCCCCCGTTCGGAAGTTTTTGCTTGTCTTTAGTATCCCTTTTCGTATGAGAAGAAGTTGTAAAACAAGAATATGCTAAACTTGCCGGCTAAGCTGTCTATTATGTTGAATAAGAATATTTGTCTTAGCCAAGAAAGATATCAAAAGGGATATTGAGACGTGTTTTTGAAGAATTATTTGTCTCATAAGGTTACTAATAGTTATTAACAAAAATCATCCAGGATACAACAAAATAATACGGAAACCTAATAATAGCACACCTGCACATGAGCACCGAAGGTACTAGGCCATGTAGCTAATGGTCTTCAATTGTAAAGTTAGAAGTTAGAAGCCTTCGACTTATAACTTTTCAATACGGAACAAGATACCTTTTTATTTATTTTACAAACAAAGTATTGATAGCAAATCGAAAGATAGAACTATTTTTCCTTAAGTGACTGAATCGTACCATTAAATGATTGAAATTATCTAATCGGTCTTGTACCTATTATGCTTTTTAATTGTTGAAAATTGCACACCTGGCAATCTTTTTAGCTCATGAAGCACAAGAAGCAGCATGCATCGGGCAACGTGGCGTGATGAGAAGGTCGACACTTGAGAGTCCGACCAGACCGGCACGACGCCTTTTCCTCAAATTTTTTTTTTTTTTGTCTGCTTTGAATGCAAACAGCGATACGCATACGGGCCAGAACACCGAACTTGAAGCAGCTCGACTTCACTTCTGAAATGAAAAAGAAAAGGTCAAATGGGGCCCGCGTGCTAAATGTGACCCCATATCATCTGAATCATCGGATCGTGTGGATTTCGCGCGAAGTCCATGCCATTCGACGGCCGAGATGGAGCTGGCTTAGATGATCGTGATACGTGGCAAGAAGTTTTCCGTGATCGCGTCCCTGTAGGCTTATCCAAGCCATGCTGACTCGGCGCATTAAATGGGAAGGCCAGCATGCACAAATTGGGGGGCACAGGTATAATGACGGTCTGCATCATTCATGTCCCTTACTTGGAAATGAACTTCCTGTGCTTTCTTTTTCTCCTACTCTGATATCATGTGTAAACATCATCTTCATCTTTTTTTCTAGCGAAAGTCACATTTTATATATGTTCAGATATTTAGGTTAGTGGGCCCCTTTGGATGGTTAGCTCATGCAATTCTTATTTTCTTTATCAAGAGTTAGTACTGAAATTAGAAAAATTAACTACTTTGCTCTATTAGCCCAATTATAAATTAGGGGTGGTGAACTGGGCATGAAGAGATATCCCGTGTGAGTCTCCAGTTGGACAAGACTCGATTCAACTCTGCACACTTGTGTATGGCATCAATTTCCATCATGTTTTCCTCCACGAGGAGTCGATTTTGCAACCATCATTTTTTTGTTTTGGTCATCTATTCCTCCATCCTATCTAATTTTATTGTGCTGTGCGGGAGTGTTTAAACCATTCGGCACTATTTATTCTTGCAGATACACACTAGTTGCCCCCATCCATATGCATTGGATAAGGTTCACTTCTACTTCAAGTGAAAGGCAATGTGATTTAGATATTACTCTACAATTCTTGATTTTACGGTAAAATCCCGCCTGTGGTCGCAGCCATGAAATTTCATGCCACAGACCAAGATTAAATGCATGGCCAAGATAGATAGAACGCTTGAGGAATCGCGTTTAATGCACATCGAGCGGCATCAATTCTGCAATCAACCAAGTGGTACGAATACGATGGCAACACATGATAGTGTCCTCGTGGCAGGATTCGTAATCGAGACGAAGGCCTAATCCACCTTCGATTTGAGGGTTGACCATATCACTAATGTCAATGCACGATCGATGTGTTCTCTTGAAAACTAAAGTTTCACATCAGAAGCATGCGCCATGGATGTCTCGACGGCGGTCATCAGCCGTCGTCATAATCCAATAAGATATTTGAAAGATCGCTGAAGTTGACCGGCGATCAGCGGAAAAGCATTGCTGCGTAGAACGACCGAATTTATCGTCCAGGAAGCCAACTTTGACTAAACCTCTGTATGGTCTCCACTAAACTTGAGCAAAAGTCGGCATCGCAGCACTGAACACTTTGAATAAGTGAAGGCTCGAGTTATGATTGCTTGGCCGACCGCCGAAAAGGGTGTTTGCCCTTGCGATCTGATCAATCATTTCGAAGGGGTGGAGGAGTTTTGGAGCACGCGATAGAAGACTTTAGTATGGGCACGGCCACCATTCTTTTGATTTTCTGGTTATCTTGGTACGTGTTGAATTCTGAGCTCTAAAATAGTACAGAAGTCCATATGAATCGAGCTCTGCTCTTGCGAAGTGCTTGGATGTTCCTTATCAGGGTACTACTAGAACTTTTGAGCGGCGAACCGTTCGTCGAATGCCGAATTGTCATTGCCACCGTGATTGTTCTCATCAGATTTATCTGACTCATGGTATAATCAAATCGATCATGCGATTATATTTGTACCGTGTGTGATCCGGCGCAAAGCATAGGGTAACGCCTATAATGTTGCACAGCGATGAAGAACACCGTAGTGGTCGGGTGACCAGCAGTATATACGTCTTGCGAGTCCGCAAACTTTCGAACAGACAACTCACCCTGTTGAAATGCTCTTTGTAATAAACATTCATTCGAAGAGCAAAAATGGATTTGATAGGGTGCATTGAAGCCTTCAACAGGAAAAGAAATGGTCATTAGGCTCAAGAAGTTTAGGACCTATTTGAAAAAGGAGTTTGATCTTCAATTGTTGACAATATTCTTTAACTGAACAAGATGAGCGCCGATAGTTTGAGGGTTCAACGGCAGTTTGAGATGGTGACGCAACGGTGTGATTAACCATGTAGCCTTATCATCCCAACTAGATAAGCACCCCTTCCAATTTCGTCTGTTGATGACTGTAGTTGAGAAGGATCAAAGGACTTCTTCTTTGGTTTCTTCTTCTTACTAGGGATGCAAACCAATCCACCCAGCAAGACCCCATTTTCCACATCCTTACCAATTCCGCCTTTTTCTCCATGTCCTTTGGGATTATCTGCGGCTTCCTCAGCTTGGAAAGGCTCCATAAATGAAGCCTCCTGTGTCGTCGATAACATCGAGCTCGCTGGTTTTTGCTCTCTTGGACTGTTTCCTCTCTTTCTGCTCTCCTTTTTTTTGGCAAATCATCCTTGCTTTTCTGCTTCTTCCGCTTCCGTCCTTGCGTTGACTGTTCACTATTTTCGCTATAAATGCCCATGGTCACATTATGCTTGGATTTCTTGTTGCCTCGCTCTTCCTCTTTGATTTCTTTACCATCAGCAACGGGAGGAAATTCATATGGAAAGAAGTTGTAAAACAAGAATATCTGTTCTAGCCAAAGAAAGATAGCGAGGTCCCCCTCTTCTCCTAGTATAGTATTAGCAAAATCGGGTGATCTTATAGTTAAAACGTCGAATCGCTAGCAGTCTCCCAGCTTCGTGATGATGTTACTGAGAGGACTATGTCCTCATTCGTAGGATCTCGAGTAGCTGGATAGGCGGATAATGATTTGAATTGGGAATCCCCCACGTTTGGAATTCTTTGTTTGTCTTTAGTATCCCTTTTCTTATGAAAAGAAGTTGCAAAACAAGGATACGTTGAACTTGCCAGCTAAGCTGTCTGTTATGTTGAACAAGAATATCTGTTCTAGCCAAAGAAAGATATCAAGCAGCAAATGTCAGGAAATAATTTGGAAGAATTTTAAGGCACGTCTTTCACGTTATTCGCTCAACAAGATTGCTAATGATTATTCACAAAAATCTTCCATGATATAACAAATATACTGTTTTAAAAGAACACCATAATAATATAATAAAAATAATCGTTAATCCGTACCTAATGATCGCACACCTACGTGGGTACCATAAGCTCTAGTCCACTTACCCATGATCTTCAATTGTAAGGTTAGAAGCCCTTCACTTATATATTGATCCACATAATTAACTTCTTTATTATCTAACTGATTCTGATCCTATCGTGTAATGTCAATACTATTCCAAATTTTATATTTGCCATTAGCTTTGAATGTTTGCGCGTAATTTCAATATAAATATTTCCATTAATTTTATACGGCTGACCCGGCGATTCTTTTGCTGACGAAGCACATGAAGCATCATGCATTGGGCAACGTGGCGTGAAGACAAGGTCGACACTTGAGAGTCCGATCAGCCCGGCACGACCACTTTTCCCTTCTTTTTCGTCTGCTTTGGATGCAGAGAGCGACACGCATACGGGCCAGAACACCGACTTGAAGCCGCTCTACTTCACTTCTGAAATGATAAAAAAACAGGTAAACTAGGGTCGGCCTTCTACACGCGTCGAATGCATGTGAGCCCATGTCATTTCAATGGTCAGCTCGTGCGGATTGCGCGAGGTACGCATCGGACTTATGCGATCGCGATGTGCGATGAGAAGTTTTCCATTATTGCGTGGCCGCAGGCTTATCCAAGCCGTGCTGACTCGGCGCATTAAATGGTTAGGCCAAGGGGCACAAATTTTTTGGTTGAGGGTGGGGGAAAGCGGGCTGAGGGATATTGAGTTATTGACAATTTGCATCATTCATCTGCCTTACTTTTTAAGTGGGCATTTCTTTTGTATTTAATATGCAGTTTGTGTTTCAACAAGTGCATGCTTGGAAATCAACTTCCGCGTGCTTTCTTCTCCTATTCTGATACCGTGTGTGTAAACATCATCTCGATCATTTTTTTAAGCAAAAGTCACATTTTATTTTTGTTCGGAGATTTAGATCAGTGAGCCCCTTTTGACTTTTAGTTCATACAATTCTTGTTCTCTTAGTTCATAAAAAATTAACTACTTTATTAGCCCAATTATATAATAGGGGTGGTGAACCGGGCTTGAACCGGCCTTAAGCGCGGTTCAAAAGGAGGCTCGTCCATTTCCCGATTTCAAAAACTAAGAACCGGCTTTAATGGGTTTGGTTCTTGGTTTTATATCCAATTCGGTTGTAGGATTAATTCCCACCTCCAAAAATTGGGAATTGAGCTGACAGAATAGATTTCATTGTTTCAATGTAGAACTAGTCATCCTTCTTATAAATTGTTTGTCAATACACAACCGAACTAGTTTTTGAAGATAACCACGATTAAAAAAATGAGTCGGCTTTTAAGACAATACAAACGGGCTACACTACTTTTTTTTTTTTCCTTTTATCGACCAAAAAAAGTTCAAATTAACAAACCCTGAAGTTATTACTCTCATTTTCAAAAAAAAGTAGTGTAGCCCGTTTGTATTAGCTTAAAAACCGATAAGTTCAACAATTTTGCTTTTCATAAGTTCGAAAACCTCACATTTTGCGAAAAGCCATGAAAAGAAAGTTACGCGTGGCAAAATTTCCTTTATTTTCAAAAGTCTAGATGTTTCAGTTTTTGAACAAAAGTGAATGCAATTCAAATTGGACTTGCGTCAATCCAAAGTGCGACAATTTTTGACAGTATCGAAAAACAAAATCGAACGATGGGATGGCATGTTGTTTGGGAACATAAGCCCATAGAAGTTCATGTTCCATCTGTTTAGACCGAGAGTCAAATCCAAATGGGGTAAAGTTGCCCAGAAAGAGTGGAGAAACAAAGATGGAGGAGCGGAAGTCAAAACGCCACTGTCATTGTCAATCTCAAAGATGACGATGATGGATTTTTCAACCCTTTTAACAGCGGTGGCTCTTGACTGCAACGATGGAGGGAGTGAAGTACTTTTCAATGAGATTGCTCCACGCCTTGCAAAACGTCAAGGCGTGAATCCTTGTCTGGAGATGAGTCCGGCTAGGGCCGGTGGTTGTCATAGGCCAATGCTGCCCTTGAGATGTCACAAGAGAGAGGGTCGAATACTTCTACACGTATAAGTTAAAAAGAATTTTTCGATTGGCAGAACGATGCTAAACCTTCAAGTTGATGCATTGTGAATCTTCGACGTATGTTAAAAAATATCGCATTCTGAAATTGTTGGCTAGGCAATTCTGTAAATGTATTATAGCCACATTTTGCGAAGTTAATTATATGTTGTACACAAGATAAGATTTAGGATTTGAAATGGACGTTTCTCATTAGGAGATATGCATGGCCAGATAATACCATGGAAGAGATATCCCGTGTAAGTCCGCAATTGGACAAGACTCGATTTGACTTTGCACACTTGTGCATGACATATCGATTTCCATCATGTTTTTCTCCACAAGGAGTCAATTTTGCAACCATCAATTTTTTTTTGTCATCTATTCCTCTATCCTATATAATTTTATTGTGCCGTGCGGGGGTGTTTAAACCATTCAGCACTACTGATTCTCGCAGATGCACACTAGTTGCCCTCGTCCATATGCATTGGATAAGGTTAACTTGCAAGGCGCTAAACACGGTCACGAAAGCTACTTCAAGTGAGAGGCATTGCGATTGAGATATAACTCTATAATTCTTGATTTCACAATAAAATTCCGAGCTGTCTCTAGTTGTGGTCGTGACCATGAAATTTCATGCCACGGACCAAGATTAAACGCAGAGGCCAAGATAAATAAAGCGCTCGAGGAAACACGTTTAATGCAACATCGAGCGGCATCACTTCTGCAATCAACCAAGTGGACCGAATACGACGGCGACACACAATAGTGTCCTGGCTGCTTGGCGGGATTCATAACCGAGACGAAGGCCTAATTCACCCTTTTGAGGGTTGACTGTATTACTTAATGTCGATGTACGATCGATGTGTTTTCTTGAAAACTAAAGTTTCACATCAAAAGCATGCGCCGTGGATATCTTGACGACGGCCATCAGTCATCATAACCCAATAATTTATTTGAAGGATCGCTGAAGTTGACCGGCGATCAGCGGGAACGCATTGCTGCGTAGAACGACCGAATTTATCGTTTAGGAAGCCAACTTTGACTAAACCTCTGTGGTCTCCACTAACCTTGAGCAAAAAGTCGGCATTGCTGCACTGAACACTTTGACTAAGTGAAGGCTCGCGTTATGATTACTCGGCCGACCGCCAAAAAGGGCGTTCGCCCTTGCAATTTGGTCAATCATTTCAGAAGGGTGGAGGAGTTTTGGAGCACGCGATAGAAGACTTTCGTATGGACAGGGCCAACAATGTTTTGATCTTCTGGTTATTTTGGTAGGTTTTGACTTATGAGCTTCGAAATAGTTCAGAAGTCCAAAAGAATCGAGCTCTGCTCTTGCGAAGTGCTTGGATGTTCCTTCCCAGGGTACTACTAGAACTTTTTTGAGCGGCGAACGGTTCGACAAATGCCAAATTGTTGTCGCCATGGTTGTCCCCATCAGGCTTATCTGACTTATGGTGTCATCGAACCAATCATGCGTTTATACTTATACTGCGTGATCACGTACAAAACATGGGATA
Organism: Eucalyptus guilfoylei; assembly: GCA_016097605.1. NCBI lineage: Eukaryota > Viridiplantae > Streptophyta > Magnoliopsida > Myrtales > Myrtaceae > Eucalyptus > Eucalyptus guilfoylei. Next base: position 5,878,764 of record CM027869.1, on the reverse strand, counting down.
ACACCTAAAATGTTGCACGGGGATGGAGTATCTTGACGTGCTGTGTAGCTAGAAGATAATGGAGATAGAGCTGGAGAACACCGTAGCTGTCAGGTGGCCAGCAGAATATATGTCCTGCATGTCCGCAAACTTTCGAACAGAGAACTCGCGCTGTTAAAATGCCTTTCGTAATGAACATTCGCTCCAAGAGCAGGAATGGATTTAATAGGGTGCATAAAAGACTTGGAAAAGAAATGGTCGTTAGGGTCCAGAACATTACAATCTTTCATCAAGTCCTCCTAGTAGAAAAAATCAGATAAGGCGTTCGATCTTCAATTGAACAAGATGAGAGCCGGCAATTCGAGGGTTCAACAGCAGTTTGAGATGGCGATGCAGTAGCATGATCGACCATGTAGCCTAATCATCCCAACTAGATAAGCCCCCCATACCAATTTCATCTGTTGACAACTGTAGTTGAGTAGGATCAAAGGACCTGTTCTTTGGTTTCTTCTTATTACTAGGGATGCAAACCAAGCCACCCAGCAAAACCCCATCTTCCACGTCCTTACCAATTCCACCCCTTTCTCCAACTCCTTTGGGATTATCTGCAGCTTCCTCAGTTTGGAAAAGCTCCATAAATGAAGCCTCGGTGTTGTCGATAATATCGAGTTCACTGGTTTTTGCTCTTTTGGACTTTTTCCTCTCTTTCTGCTCTGGTGCCGCGTCATTATTGTCATGGACTGGACCTTCTTTTCTAAGCAAATCATCCTTGCTTTTCTGCTTCTTCCGCTTCTGTCCTTGCCCACCGCTTTCACTATAAATGCCCATGGTCACATTATGCTTGGATTTCTTGTCACTTCGCTCTTCCTCTTTGATTTCTTTGCCATCAGTGACAGGAGGAAATTCATCAATGACATCGACATCAAGCCCCTCAATTTTGGTGTTCTTATTGATGGGTTTTGCATTGAATATCTGTAAACTTGGTTGAGCTTTCCTGATCTGCAGTGAGATGTTAAAGATAATTGTCTGACAGTAGGTAAAGACTGGACATACATGAAAATATGGGAAAATTCACAATTAGGTAGTGACCTTGTTCATTGATTTCTCATTCTCAGCAATAGGATTTCCTAGTAAGTTGAGGTTTCTGAGGTTAACAAGCGATTTCAGCACCTGCAGTTTCTAGCATTAGAAGAGATGCAGGGTAGTTTAGTCCCAAGAACCATGAAAAAACAGCTAGAAATCCCTCACCTTCACATGCGACCAGCTCACAATCAAGTTATTTCCCAAATCCAAGCTCTGAAGTTTAAAATTCTGAGCAAGTTCACTTGGCAGAGACTGAACTTTGACCGCGACAGAAGAAGAGAGGAGAACCAATTAGGAACACAAAGGTTCACTGGACTTGGGAGTGAAACAATCAGCACAATTTCATAGATAGCCTCAATTCAAATAAGCGAACCATAAAACCAATCATACCGTTATCTGATTGTGAGCAAGTCTAAGTTCTTTCAGTTCAATGCAGAAGGTGAGTGAAGTATCAATAGCTTGGAGTTGGCAATTTGAGAGAGAGAGCTGATAACCAACAAGAGATCAAATACAGGAAATAGATACATCTAGGTAAAATATGTGCCTATAATTATGTCAAACAAATGCATACCTTTGTAAGTGACTTCAACTTCATCAAGGACTTGCCAATTTCTTCTATAGCATTCCTAGAAAGAACTGAAAGCAGAGAAAAGGTGAACAAAAGTACTCTAAGTTTACTCTAAAAGCAGTATTAATTCTTATACTGAGAATTTGAAGATCAAAAAGGTTCAACTGAAGACTTAGCACAGAACTTATGTGCTTCCCCATCTCTACAAAATTCCAGTGCGAGTAGATAATGGCTGAACATGTTGAAGGTTTACCGCAGATGAAAACACAGTCAAATGTGGAAGATATCACAGAAAAACATATATGAACAAGAAGCTAGAATAGATATACTTACACGCATGCATGCCATAAAGTACATATTTATAATTATATTTATAATTATACGCATTCACCTAGTCGAATGCAAACCTTAAAGATCTTATACCCGTTATCTTCTGGCTAAGACATGACAATGGGTAGGCTTACTGTCTGGCGCCTAGAAAATCGAAGGCATCACCTAAATGAAGTTCGATGTGGATCCTTTTATCCATCTTTTCTTGATGGTCAAGAGTCAAGAGCTCACTTTCACTGGGCAGAGCAGTTTAGACTGTAATTACAACTGCTTTACCTGTTTTCTAGTTAAAAGTGTTCTGCACATCCCACTGAACTCTCTCCCTCCTCCTCTCTCAAACAAATACCGAAGACAACATGTCACCATATTTTACAGTGGTTATAGAAGGAAAAGGATACAATAAGTAAGCAGTATGGGAAAAAAAATTGACATGCTGATGACATTAGAAAGAAGAACTTAGATGTCATACCGAGAGTGTTCAGTTCTTTCAATTGGTCAAGCATGCATATGGAAGCAATCTCGTTGTCTGTAAAACAAAGAAAGGAAAACTTGAAAATGCACGATTATTAATCCTTTCGTGTCCAAGAAGTTTTCTAATATAACTTACCGTTTAAAATTAATGCACGTAGACTCACAAGCGACCTAACCTCATCCATGGATCTAAGCTTGTTTTTCCCAGCATTTAGCACCTATTTAAAAATGGAAAAAAGTAACTTTCCATCTGTAACTAGCATCAAGCTTCATCAGAAACATAGCATATTGAGGAGGTCCATTTCAAATTACAATGAAGCAGAAGAATATGCGGCCAAAAGTCTCCCCATACAAAAAGTAAAGGTTCCTGCAATATTCTCTGCTGAAAAAAGCATAATGCTCTAACACAAAGCGAAGCAACGCCACGACAACTCCATATATCAGACACTCCCTACATATCAGAGTTCAAATTCTAGATACACAAGGATGCATTGCATTTGCCTGTATCCTTCTTAAGCTTCTTTTACCATCCACCTAGAGCTGTCAAAATGATTCCTCAGATCCATCTGATGAGAAACCTGGATGAGCATCTTACCCAGGAAAAAACAACCCATTTCTTTTGACAGATAATACAAAATGGGGTCACTCGAATGCAATCGCAAAGTAGCAGGTACAGACCAATTAGCCACCAAATCTTTCAGAGCTATGCCATAAAATTTAGCTAACAAAGAGATACCCACAATCTTAGCTTCTGCATTGACTCCTTTCAAAGGCAGACTGCCCCACAAATCAGTTCAGCCTTGAGAAGAGCACACAGCCATGGTAACAGAAGTTACAGGGGCAAAAATGCTTCCCAGGACTAGCCACCCAACTCACTTCCCAAGAACAAGGTAATGACTTTCCCCCATCAAACCAATAAACTCATCAGAAAGCATTGAAAAGAAAGCAACTTACAGTGAGCTTAGAGAGCCCTTCGATTCCTTTCAAGCTCCGCAGCTTGTTCTGGACCACGGACAACCACTTCAAGCCGACGCACGGCCTCAAATCCTGAAACCCAAATGCAGCAGCCATCAAGGCTCAACCTCAAAGCACTCGAAACCTCTACCTCGACGGCACAACGCCACTACCTCGAGCGAAACGAGATTGTTGAAGCCGAGATCGAGCCTCTGCAGGTTCTTGAAGTCCGCCAGGCACGCCACCTGGTGACGGCGACCGATGCAGAGCAATGCTCATGAGAAACGATAAAGCGAGAGAAAACTGGGACGACACCACAAAAAAAAAAAAAAAAAAAAAAAAAAAAAAGAATTTCTCGGAAGCCGGTCGGAAACGGGAACGGGGGAGTGTTCTCGTACATCGGTGAGAGCCTTCTGGTCGAGTTTCAAGGACGAGACGGAGTCCGCGTCCTGCGCGTTGCTGTCTTTCAGCAGCTGCTCGGAGCTCAGACGTCCCACCGGCATCGTCGACGTTCGAGGGAACGATGCTCTCTTCTGAAACCCTAGCTATGGCTGCTCCGGTCGAGCAGTACGGCCGACGAGGAACCTGGGCGAGATCGCCAGCGGCATAAATGCCGGCGAGTTTTGTTTGGGTCGGCTTCGGGTTGAACCCGATTTACCCGAGCTGGGTCGGGTTTGGGATGAACCCTATTTCCCGAGAGAATCGTCGTCCGATGCAAGCTCCCGCTTAGGTAATGAACCGATAAAGGCATATATTATTATAACCATTTTATTTCAGAAATCAATTTCTGGCTAAACGTTAATTTTTTTATTTATATTTTCGAATAAATTTTTCAGTAAAAATGCACATTTGATAATTTTATTAAATTTATGTTTTTGAAATAAAAACAAAATTTCTATTTTTGGAGCGGTGGTAGGGTAAGAGGCGTCCAATAGTCAATGACCCACAATCGGCAGCAGTGGGTGACTAGCGAGGGGTGGGTGGCGATTGGCGATCAACGACGGGCGTCTAGTGTCCGAGGGCTAGCACTAGCAATTGATGTCCGCAGCAAGCAGTCGGACTCTAACGACCGGTGGCAAGCGACATGTGCAATCGACGTTTGGTGGTTGGTGATAGGCATCTGACATTTCACAAGCGGCAGGCGATGACGAGAGTGAACAATGAGAAGAATTTTCATTTTTCATTTTTGCTTTAAAAAATAGAAAAGTTAAAAGTTTTAACTTCTGATTTCTAGTCCAAATCATTTATGAAGTAGAAATCGATGAAATTGCGTTATCAAATGAACTTCTATTCCAAAACTATTAAAAAAAAACAAAGAAATAGAAAAACGGAATTGTTATCATGCGTGCTTTAAGAAACAAACATTCCATTTCATTTGTTTTGTGTAAAATTTAACATTTTTAGAAAAAAAGATAGTATTATCTGGTACTTAACTAAAAGACCTTAAAATGGCCTGAAAAATATTTTATATCGTTTTGATAAAGGAAATCTTGTTTGATTATCTTAAATAAATATATATTATTCGGCTGCTAGTAATTTGCGCACAGATAGTCAAGAGACTTGGAATTAGCACCTGGGTCTCAAGCCAGAATTCCCACATCTCAAGTACGATCGGAGGCACTGGTGTTAGGCCCGCTGAAACCAAACCCATGGACTCAATGTCCTTTGCTTGGGTCCATGGCCCCCTCACTTGTATCTATAGAGGTAGGCCGAGGTCCTTGGTGGCCAAGACTGGATCCATCGAGGATGGGCCCTGAAACTCCAATACTGGTGCCAGCACCTAAGCATGGGCGTCGAGTCTAAGGCCTAGGCTCGATGTTACTGAGGCCCTACATCTCAAGTACGGGCATCGGTGTCCTAGATTCGACCTCAATAGTCCTAGGCATAACCTAGATGGATCTGGGTCGAGGCATCAAGATCCAAGCCTGGCCTTGGTGAAGCCAAGCTTGGGTGCTAAAGATCCAACCCTGCTGCCAAGTACCGAGAACATGTGTTGAACTTCCGGTGCTCAAGTGTAAAGTTTCTGATTCAAATGCCGATATCTAGTTATATTTTGAAAAGTGATTTCCGATTTTCATTTTCCTCGATTTAAGTTTGGTTGGAAAACATTTCCTATTGACTCATATTCTTTAGATATTTAAAAAGATATTTTCTACAAAACAATCGGAGTACTCAACTGTTCATGTCGTACCCAAAGTACTGACCACGATCCTGACCGAGTCCAGATTTCTTTTTTTTTGGTCTGAACCGAGTCCAGATTCAATTGCCGGCAAGTTTCATTGCGTCGAGTTTGTATTGAACTCAATTTTTACCCGGGCTGGGCCTAGTCATCCCAGTCGTATCGTGAAGAATGCCCACAGTGGTAGAATCGTCGTCCAATGCAATCTCCGCCAAGGTAACATACAAGTAGTATGCCATGACAAGCACACAAATGCCTCTCGATTCATTATAAGACCTAGCCATGTTCAACGGTTCATGTAGACCTAAAGTTCGAGCGCTCTATCCACGCAATCGGTTAACAAGGCGATGTAACGGCGCAGCTCTGTCATAAGCTGGCACCTTTTTGCTGGCCTTGGTTGCAGCTTCGTTTAGCAACCCAGCGAATTGTTGCAGCTTCGTTTAGCAAACCCAGCGAATTGAATCAATCACAATCCATTGCGTAAGCCAAGCTTGAATGTTACTAGACAAAGGTGCACAAGTCACAGAATCATAAAGCCACAATTCCAGCCAGAACAAACTGCCATTTAGGCAAATAAGATTTGATAGCCACCACCTCCTACTCGTCCGTCGACAAAATTTTTTCTCATTTACCGTGACATATCCGAATCACCTTGAGTGGACGACATCGTATGCCCACAGACCAGAAATAAGTTATATTGCCTCACAGACCAAGAGATCATACACTAAAATCAGTGCCTAGCAGCACAAGAGTCTAAGGAAACATTTCAGGAACATCCACTCATAAGTCAGTTCCACCGTTAGCCTTCTGTACGACAATCAATCAGCCAAGAGAAGGAGCTGAATTCTTCGAAGTGAGGATCACCAACTTTTACCCCAGACATTGACACCATTTGAAGGATGGCATCTTTCCAACATCAGAAGTTGCAAAATTTTCATGAGATGTACCTTTCCTGCTGCTCCTGAAGCAACTTAGCCGAAGACTTGGCATCACGGTACAGAGAAGTCACTTCGTCAAGGTCCGCCTGAACAGCACAAAAAACGACATCAGGATTCCAGGATGGAATAGCAAATTATAAGGTTTTGTAAAATCATGTCTCGATACATCTTAGATGGATATTCACCTTGCAAATGCTATCTCGGCCATTCATCTTGGCCACGACGCTGGCCGGTGATAATAGTTGTACCGCGTGCCTACAAATATACTCTATTTATATAAGAATTATGAATCACATATATTCCTCTGGCAAAAAGTCAGATATTAAAAGTAGACCTTAAGGATGTCGTTTGACCAATTTCTCCCAGATAGGCTAAACTTTCTTCGTCCACAATTAATTCCTCCACCTGAGCACGAATTGCTATAATCTGGACAATCACAGGACATACACTTGCTTGAACATTTTGATTTCAGAGCAATGGAAAAGAGAGAATACATGAAATGGAAAAAAGGTAGTGTCTCACCTGTATCATTTCAGCAGGACCATATATTTGTGTTCGAATAATCACCAAGCGATCCAACAAGTCGACAGGAATGCCATGAGGACTAGTCATATCAGTCCCTCTGCAAAAATCACGCACAAGTTCCTGATTAATGAAGAGTCGCAAACCTCCATAGACCTTTAAGTTCCTCATAACTCAGAAGCTACTGTTGTTCCAAACAACCAAAGTCACAGATTTGTGATGGACATAACCTTTAGTCACCAATTATGTAAACTCAGAGGACAGAGACGTCAATGATGAAAATAAACAAAAGAGCCTTTTCTCATTGAGTAAACTCAATTACTAATCTTTCTATAGATGTAAATTGCAAAAGGACATGCAATGTGACGATAAAAATTATGTGATTCTAGGTGATGCAAATCTTCTAAAGCAGCAAAATAGATTTTTATGTTTCCTCTGGAACCTCTTGGTACATTGACAACTAGCTGACATATATCTTCCAAAGCAGCGAAATAGGTTTTCATGTTTCCTCTGAAACCTCTTGTACATTGACAACCAGATCATATATAAGATGATGCATCATATATGACCCAAATGAAGAGCCATCAAGATACTCATTAGGCCTACCTAGTGGCGCACATACTCTGCCTCTCTCAAGTTATTAACGATCTTCAAAATTAGACATTTTCTCAAGGAAAAAAGACATACCTAACATTACATATCCCTCTATTTGTGGCAAAGATCACTATTGGTGATAGTGAGCTCTCTAAAGCACGATTCATGTATGAGAAGCACTCCATATCCAGCATATGTACCTGAATAAAAGGGAATCGGTAAATTGCACACTGAAAAGTTATACCTAGACATATCCATGATAGACAGAAGAAAGAGAAAGGACCTCATCAATAAATAGAACACCAGGAACGAGCTCAGCAATGCCTTCATCTATATAACGGTTAACAACCTGCCATCACCAGAATTCCATCTTAAAAAGTCGATATATGCGACAAGTAGTAATTAATGATGGTGTACCCAGAAATAAGACAATATCTGCCCTATATCACTTCATAAGAATGTCAAAACTGTCATCTCACCCATAATATGATACTGATCGTATGTTTACTTCAAATTTCGTGAAAGTAGCAATCGAGTTTTCTAGTGCCCCAGGTCATCTAGTCAAGCTGTACCTTATTTATTTCTTGCCTTAACTTGTCGGTTATCTCTGTCTTTCTGGGCTTCATCATCTGACCCATTAGAGATAATATGTCCTGTCCACCTTGAGGCCGTGCATTTGCAGCATCCAGATCATGTAATGTTACATCCTGGAGAATTAAATGTTAAGAAACATGTAAAGAATTCCAAATGGAACTTACAAAAACAAATCCTGGTAGCTAGCCCTTATGGCGAGGTTTTATAAAACTCTGCAGCATGTTTGCCTCTTTGGTCCGAGTGACCTTTACATGGTTTTATGGTTTTAATACCAGTGCTGACCTCACTGAAAACTTCAGTCATAAGTTAAAAAGGCCATTTATAACAGCTACCAAGAGCTTTGTTCTTGATTTTAAATACCATCCGGCCATCTGGCCACTACATGAAAACCAAGATATTTCCCTCACCATTTTGCTGAATAGCCATAAATATTGTTACACATTGCACTATCAACCAAGTTCTTCAGATAGAGAGATGAATAACCTGAACTATCTCCTTCTTTTTGTGAACCTCTCCTTTAGGGAGTGGGACATACTCTTCTGCTTCAAGGTCAAATTCTGTCGCAAAAGCATCACTTCTCCCAACTCTTTTGACTGCTCCACTATTTGCTTCGATGTATATAACATCGCCAACAGCAACCTGCAAGAGATTTTGACAATCACAAGTTTAATCTCATATTGACTTGTAGATGATCCTTCAGCAGTTGGATCCTTGAAAGAGAATAGTATAAATAAAAGCTCTACAAGTCATGATATCTAAGCAGAAAAAATACATACTACAAATGGCAGCGAATTGGAGAAAGAATGAAATAGCTTAATAAGGACCTGATGAAAAAGTGCCTCAAACAGAAACAGGTAAGGAAAAGCCCACAAAAAAAGAGAGAAGAAAAACAATTCCTCACTTTTTCCTTGATCAAAGCATCATATATGGTCGGGTCCAACTTTAGTTGCTTCGTTCCTTTGACAGTTTTTAATCCAATGATCACATGGCTAATGCTTTTGCCATAGCCACCAGTCACGCTCTCAGTTTCTTCTGGAGAAAGTTCAGTAACCTAAAAACCGCAGCAAATATCATGAGCTCAGTCCAATACAAATACAAGAAACTGCGTGAAAGAAAAAGAAGAAACGTCGAGCTCCATAAGAAGCAACTTGCCTCTCCTTCATAGACCTCTTTATTTTCCTTTATACGTAGACCAATAGCCCGCCTAAAATTTTCCATCAAAACCTCGGTTTTCTTCACTTCTGAAGAGTAAACCTCCGATCCGACCATGGGGCAGAATGGTACCTGCAAGTGTGCAACAAAAATCAAGTTGTGCGAAACAGAATGAACCATTGAACACGTTTACTCGTAAATCCCGGTAGAACGACATACAGAGTCCTCGAAAGAACATATCACAAAAGTACCTTGCTCCCAAGTTCTTGGGATATCCCAAGGGCCAAGGCTGTCTTCCCAGTACCAGGTGGACCGGCCAGTAGAAGCGCTCGACCAGCCATCCGTTTCTGCCGTATCATGTCAACCACGAGACCTGCAGCTTCCCTGGCCTCCGCCTGACCCACGAAACCAGAAGCCAAAGGCAGCGCCTTCCCACCGGCCTAGTAAAAGACGGCGAGCAAAGGAAAAAATTAGGAAGAAATCACACCCGAAAAACATCTACTCGCCAAGCAACGTATCAAGCTAAAAGAACAACGCTTCAGCATGTTGCGGCGGCGACCCACCATCACCAATGGCCCCAACCATTAGCAACGGCAATGACCCATCCACGAGCTCGCAGAGGAGCTTCAATTTGCTCAATTGCAGCAATGTTGGAGATGATGACGGGTGTTTGTTTCGCCGCTCGAAACCCATAACAGCAAACATGCCTGAGACTAACTTCAAAGTAGAGACGCGGCAAACTAAAACGACACGGGCGACGGACGAGCTCTAAAACCCTAAACCCTCCAGTGGGCAAGTCGCCACGCGAGGAGGGACGAGAATTCGAGGGGAAAGGCGAGACATTTTCGAGCATAAAGTTGGGAGATTTTACATCGAGGCCGAGGCCCTTGATGTGGGTGTGGGTGGCGATGCGCTGCTTCTTCGTCGTGGACTGGACCTCCTCGATCTTCATCTTCTCCATCCCTCGCCGCGCGGCTCCTTCTGCTTAGCTCCGGCGATATTCCACGAGAGAGAGAGAGAGAGAGAGAGAGAGAGTCGAAGGCTGTCGTGTCGGGCAGTTTCCAGAACGAAAGACCGCGGTCGCGTCGTCGCAGAGCGGCTTTTCAGAAGCGGAGCCCGAACAGCGGAAGCCATTGTTAGGGGTTTGCATATAAGGGCTTGTAGCTCCTGAATTTTCAAATACAATATATATTTTTTAATTTCGAAAAAATTATTTATTTTTAGATTAATATCATAAAAAGTCTCAAAATTGAAATATGATAAATTTATTCTTCGTTAAATTGAATTAATACTATGAAAAAATTCCAAACAGGAATTTAATAATTTAACAGTAAAATTTAATAAAAATTAGTGTAGGATGAATTGGTCACAAATATACAAATTTGGATTTTTTATAATACAAAAATTAGTTTGAAATAAATTCGTAATAAATATATTAGTTTGAGATTTTTAATGATATTGAATTTATTTATTTACATTCTAAGAATCTCAAGGGGCTACTTGTTTCCCGTCAAAATTTAATAATTTCCAATTTCAATAAATTATGAAAAAAATCGATACCATTTTATGTGTTAGAGAAAAAAGTTGACACGCGCATAATGTTTCCAACTCAGTATGCACTAAGCACGTAGGTGACTAATTAGGCTAGTATGTCGATTTTAATATGTTATCTTGTTCAACTCGTGGTTAAATTATGAACAGTATAACTACTCACAGTATTTATTTTACTTACATATGTGAATTTAAGGAAAAAATTTATAGGAATGATGAAAAAGGGTGTTAACTAAATTGTAAATGGCAAAAACAAATTGATTGGATTTTATGTGGAATCATGTTTTCATATGTTAGAACTTATTTAAGTGGTAAAATCTAAATTAACTCTTTGAATAAGAAAATGACGAAATTAAGCGATTGTTTGATTTGAAAGATAATGTAGACAGTAATAAAATTTCCCAATATGGATGTAAAGAACCTATATTCAAAGCCACCAACTACCAACTTCGTAGTAAATAATCAAGTGCACCTTATTAATTGTAAAAAGAAACCGTATTTTAAATATGTAAATCAATTATCAATTATATGTATTTATATAAATAGAGAAAAAGCCATCAAAAATCCAAAACTTTGTTCCAAGTGACAAATTTATCCAAAACTTTTTTTTTTTTGTGACCCGGGAACCATCGTACAGCCGGCAGCCGACGACGCAAACCCGGAGCGGCGCCGCAAGGACCCACCTCCCATGACGTCGTAGGTAAGTTGCGCAATTGTGCACGCCGGGACTCGAACCTCTCCCTTATCACAATTAGAGGGGGAAAGGCCCAAGCCAGCGCGCCCACAACGGGGTGGGTTATCCCAAACCTTTTTGTGACATGGAAACCTCAAATTTTGATTTTCTTTCCTTTTTTCTTCTTCTCTCTTCCATTCGTTGACCATGGTGGAGGGAAGTCGGACTTAGGCAAGGACAGCCCTCACCTGGGTGTTGCCTTCGCTTGGGCCGGATCCAATGAGGACAGCCCTTGCCCGATGTCGGCGAGGGCACCCTCGTCCGCCATGGCCGGCGGAGGGAAAAGAGAAGAAGAAAAAAAGAAAAGAAAAGAAAAGAAATTTTAAAAAGTAAAAGACAAAAATGCTCTATAGTTTAGGATAAATGGGTCACATGAATATAAGAGTGCGTTTGAGAACCACTTTTGGGGAAAGTCTTTAGGAAAATGCAAAGACCTTTGAGTTAAAGGTGTTTTCCAAACTGCAACTGTGTTTGGTAAATTGTACTTTGAAAGGTCTTTGTGAAGTATTTTGAGCAAAATAGTGTTTGGAGAATTACATTTATAAATGAGTTTTGTGGTAAAAAAAAATTATCAAAAGAAAAATTTTAAAAAAATTGACCGGCAAGCGTAGCGGCCGCCGGCGACCTCTGGCGACCTCAGATCTAGGCGGCGAGGTCGCGTGACGCCGCCTCAACCTCCGGTGACCTCGGATCTGGGGCGGCGAGGTCGCGTGCGTCGCACGACGCCGCCTCGACCTTCGGCGGTCACGCTACCCCGATCGGTCGTCGTTGAGGCTACGCAACCCTTGTCTGAGGTTGGGGGACCTCGGCGAGGGCCGCGCCTGGGTCGCGCGACCTCGGCGAGGGCTGCGCGACCTCGATAGGCCGTCGCCAACTCAGATCTGAGCCGTGAGGACCTAGATCTAGGCCGCCGCGACTCGCCGAGCCGGCCCCTCGCCATGGTCGTTGAGTCAACGTGACTCGCGGAGGTCGCTCGACTCTCCGACGACGATCGCCTAGGTTGTCGCAATCATGCTGGCGTCCCTCTAGCCATCATCGGGCCCTCGCAGTCAGGAAGAACTGATGGAGAAGACGAACAGTATCCTCACAAGGGCAAAAGATGGCAAAACAAATTTTTTTTTTTTTTTTGTGGACAGAAGGAACCAGCTTGCAGTTGACAGTCGCGCCGTAAACCCCTTGATGACGCTAGCGCAAGACTCACCACCACGGCGTCACTCTTAATACACCTAGCTACTCCTGCCAGCCTCCTTGCGTAGCAAGAGATTCGAAGCCTATCCAACGGAGTCACCACGGCCGGTGGTGCAAAACAAAAAGTTCATAAGGACAATTTCGAAAAATTAAAATATATGAACAGTGCCCGTGTGGGCATGTTGAAAAAGCCGAAAGCCCAAGGCAAGTGAGGACCTGCCTTGGGTTTTCAGCTTTCACAAGGCTGGCATTTGGAGAATGGGGTTCAAAATTTTTTGCCAAACACTCTTTATTTGGCCCAAGGGGCTTTGGACCCCCAAGGTGTTTTGGGAAGTGGTTCCCAAACGCACCCTAAGTTTGGAATAAATGTGTTACGAAAAAATGTTTAGGGTAAATGTGTCACGGTTAGCAAAATTTGAGATTTTTTATGTCACAAAAAATTTTGGGATAAATTTATCACTTTGGGGCAAAATTCAAGATTTTTGGTGGCTTTTTCCCATATAAATATGCACAATTTTTTTTTTTTTTTTGCACAACAAATATGCACAATTCAATTTATGATGTTTTTGCCCCCAATCCCCCACTACATGCAGAGGGAGAACCGTTGGATAAGGGGGAGTTCTCAACCAATAAGCCACGTCACCCTTTCCCCGTCCTCTCGCCCAATCGGAATCCTCCGCAGCTTCGCCGTCGCTGCCGTCCCCGCGCGCGGCGAGCAGAAAATCGCAGAGACAATTTCTCCGTCGTCACGCAATCGGAACTTCAATTCAATCCCGGATTTCCGGCGGAGGAGCGAACCACATCGCCGATGGAGGCCCTTTCCAGGGTCGGATGCTTCGCCACCAGCCCCGGCCTCGGCCGCCCCGGAGCCTTCCCGCTCCGCCGTCGCCGGAGATCGGTTCTCACGGCGACGCCGTCGGTCTCGGCCCCGAGAACAAGCGCCGGGCTAGGTAACTGCGCCTTCTCCGGTCGCCGATTGCTTTCAATTTCAGAGCTTTAGCCCGTGTTTAAACTCCCGAGTGTAGTAGTGTAAGTAGGAAAATCCCGGTGGTTCACTTCTCGATCAATGCGTGAATGAGGATTTCGATGCCGAGTGTTTGGCGAAGTTGAGTTGAGCGAGAGTGATAGCTCTGAGCGCATGTGATCGTGAGAAAGCTGATATGTCTCGGTTTTTTGCTGCGCTCAGTCGGTGAACTGGTCGAGGAGGAGATACTGAAGACATTCTTGAAGGAGAGACAATTGAGTGGGGATTTCATCTCCAAGGTTTCCGACATGCTTTGGCAGAGGGAGGCCCTGAAACTCGTCGAGCCGGATGTTGGGGTGCTTCTGGACAGCCCGCAAGAGCCAGGCCAGGTTTAGTCAAATGTCTTCATCGTTTTTTCTTTATCGCGTGTGATTGCGTCTAAGAAGTGGTGGTGGACCTTTCCTGACTAGTTGGACTGTAATTTACCTTTAGCAAATCTCTGTGTAGCTACTCGGAAAGTCTTTGGAAGGTTTTGTCCAACGGAGATATATGCTTCCATGTCTGGGTGAAGAAGCAACTCTTCTTTGCGTAGCTCTTTTGTCAAAGTGGATTTGCTATATATTTAGAAATTGAGGAAACTGCATGTCAAATAAACTAGCAGCATGAAGTGACAACGGTGGGTGGAGACATAATTTGGGAACGGTAACACTATTTATTGAACATCAATTTTTGTATGTGATGGCAGAGAATAGGAGGAAAATCAGACCGACAGTGTCACTAAGTTCCTTGACATGTCAGATGGTGATGTACATATATGTTCGAGGATTGGAAAATGCAGAAAGTCCCGATTCTATTACACAATTAAATGCATGGAATTTCCTTGTTGAATTGCAAAAAATTTCTTTGAATAACCTGAAAGGACATGACTTGACGTATTTTCCAGGTCTTTGAAAATGATGATGATGGTGGGTTCTTGAAACTGTCAAAAACCAATGAATGGATCTTAGGTGACAACTCTGCACCACTGAACAAGAAAGCCATTGCTAAGGTAAGCTTTTTGTTGTTCGTTTTTTCAGGTTCTTGAAGTCACATTGTATTTAACTTATTATCCCTCACAATCCTCCTCCTAACAAAAGGAATGCAGGGAAAGATCATGCATCTCGATGAAGAAACATTTTGATTGGCTCTAATTGATTGTCACATGTTGTAACAGGCATTGCAAGATGATAGAGAAAAGAGGAGGAAGTTAAACCTACTCCAATATGAAGCTGTATGATGCTTTTCTTTATTTGAGTTGGCTGATTAAACATATTTCTGCAGTTTGTCTGCTATATCTTCTGGTTGTTTAACTCATTGAAACTAAACAAATGAAGTAGACTCGGAACCATTAGGATGGTCTGGAACCTTTCATTGCGGGCAGGTTCTCCGGTTTTATGATATGTCATTAATGGTTGGTTACTTGGAATGGTTGCATCCACATCGGCATTTCTGATCATTTTGATTAAAGAGATTCAGATAAAGCAGAGTGAACTTATCTTTGTCATATTTTGGTCCACAACCTCCGACAGAGGTGTCAGAGTACTTTCTAGAACTGGATGATGTGTTGCTGCAAATTACCCTAGATCTCAGGGTATCATGGTAATTATTCCTGTAAGGCCTTAATAATCCAACTAACGAGTTATGCTTTGGCATAGCTACGTGATATGCCGTACTTTTTATCACATATGTCGTAACTGCACTTCTAGTCATCTCTGAAGTTCCCCAAATGTTGTGGATACTGAGAATCCTATCTTTTCAATTGCAGTTGAAGAGGGAATTGATGCTCTTGTCCATTGGTATTGGAACTGCATGCAGTGGATACTGTTTGATTGTTTTGTCAATCCAGGTAAACTTGGTTTTGGGAAACAGGAATTGCATAGGTTCGTGGTCCGCTATTTTTAGTTCCTCCACTTCTTCAGATCAACTTATCACATCCTTCCAGCTCAAATTGGAATGATTAGTTTATTCTAAATTGAAAGGGGAAATGAGAATAAACTGGAAAAATCAGACATTTTCTTTGCTGGTGCAGGCTGCTATCAGTTATGCTGTGGGAGTTCTTTTCAGGTACTTCTTCATTGTTTTCCTGGGGACAGGCCTTTTCTTTTGACTCAATCATGGAGTAAAATTTGTTGAAGGGGTTCTATGGTGTACCCAGAGATTTTAAATGAGGGAATTTCATTTTGGCTTCGAGTTACACTCGATTACCATTTTATGGGATTAATCATGAGGAGGATAGCTAGACAAGCAGATTAAGATGTCATCTCTCTTTGCTTGCTCTTATTGCTGTTCTGGTTTGATAGTTTGCCTTTTCCTTTCCCCGCCCCCTCTTTTAGTTAAGTCAATGCGTGCACTCATTGTCTTTCTGGTAGACAAAAACTCTATGCTGCTGAAATAAACTATTCTTCACTTGGTTTAAATGTTGCACCGCCCAGAGTAATTCATCTAACTCTCCTGGATAACATGGACTTGTTGGTCCTTTACTGAACTCAGCAACCTGTGATTTATCTCCACTCCACATGTTCTTGTGAAAGATACTAATAAAATCAGATGGGTGACTGCTAACATGTTGGTAATCCTGGTTATCGGTGCTGGGGTACTCTGACATCTTTTTAACTGCAGTTGCTTGTACCTTCAGCTCTTGTGCCAGCACGTGGACAACTTATCTAGGGAAATGATTGCTCAGATTTTCAGACAGAAGAAGTTGAAAAAGTATTAAGTGCAAACCTTTGATTGGATCTCTTTATTGTTACTGCTCCTTCCATCGAAACTTCTTAATGTTCATACAAAACTTTGCATTACTCTTCTCAGAATAGGAATACGAAGTGAGGATCTAAGTGATTCATTGGAGAGAACAATTAAAGGAAGCACTATGGCTCTTTCATCTCCGAGGCTTGTAATTCCCGCCACGATATATGGATTATGGATCTTTTCTCATCAGTATGTTGGCAGTGACTTCTTTGACTTCCAGGTAGTCCTTAACATCATTTTCTTTGTGGCGAAACATATTAAGACTGCAATCAATACCAGCAATGGAGAAACTTACTCCTCATACCTATTTAAATGTCTTCTCATTTTTCGCAGATTGTTCCGGCCATGCTTGGGATGTTTGTGTATAAAGCTGCTGCGCTGGTTCAAGTTTATCGAGATAATGAGGACCTTCGGTTTGTGTTTCCAGAGAATGAGGAAGGTTCAAGCTACTGAATGTGATAAATCTGAGACTCAGCATTTCCAGGGCAGTTTTTCTGCCCATCCACTACTGTACTCTCCGCAGCAGAGCCGATATGCTATCTGGATTGCCAAAGTCTGCTATGCACACGATCTATAATCCTGATATCATTGCTGACTTGCCTTTTGGGTCGACTGAAGAAGATTCAAGCAGGGGAAGCTCATGCGTGGTGTCACCTTCCAAGCTATTTGAATGTCTGGAGTACAAGTACGCTGCATCTAATTGTAAGTCAGTTTCATGGTCCTAGTTGGAAAAGCCTCAGCCTCTCTCCTTCAACTGAGAGAGACTTCCTAGTAGCGGCAGAGAATTTTTGTCTTTCTTGTGCTCAGCTGTTTTATCGGATTGGGATTAGAATGAGATATGTGCTCCAAAAATGTATATGAAAAGCTTTTCTCATGCCATTTATGATGGATACGGGAAAATTTATATTTGTACTGACTCTACAATAACAAACTATTTCTGAGGGAATAGCAATTTATTCAAGTCCTCTCATGAGTGAACCGGCATATCATACCAGTCGTTCGCGCTTTCTTGATTTGTCCACGCGGGCTAACCAAACTATCATGCTAGTTTTATTTGCTTTGATTGGTATTGGTGTTACTTTTCTTCACGGTCCGACATTGGACTCCATGACAGCTTAACTAACCATGGGGGAGTGTCACTTGAAGCAGGAGCATGGAATCATTTTCGTATTAAGTCAGGAAATCGAATTTGACCGCCATTCTTTTTCATTTGGTTTTGTTGGGTGGCGTGAGCGGCGGTGACAAGGGAGAATTAGTGTACAAGTTTGAGCTCAATTTGAGCCAAAGAGATACCAATGATCCAGGACAGAATTAGATTGTTGACCCATCGTTCTCTGGTTCATCCTTGAGATAGGTGACAAGTTCTGCTGATAGTTACGAGTCTATGGTCAACGTCCAATCCCATTATTCACAAGACCAAATCCAACATGCTTGTGGAGTATTCTCATGAATTGGTGAAATATCATTTTTCATGATAATTCTAGTCATTCGATTGGGTAACTTGCTTGAAAATATTAGGGATAACATGTGAGTATATCTTATATATATATAATGTGAACCACTGCATTTAACTTAACTAAAATTGTCAACCAAATGTTTGTTTACCCATACAATTTTTTCGCCCGACCCTAAGAGAAAATTTGACCGGTTGGTTCACATACTTAATGCTTAGCATACTGATAATTTCAAAGCGATGGATTGATAGGGGTGGCTCGAGCAATTCACTAGCTTGAGAGATCAAACTTCTCAGTTCACGGAAGAGTAAATGCAAGTTGAGACAGAATGTTTAAGGTGATCTTATCAAAGATGATTTGAATCAATCGCTCTTTAAGATTATACCAAATAAATCCAGCATAAGCATCTAATCCTACACTACAGTCTACACACATGATGTCATCAGCTCACGAGGGACTGCAGGCAATCTACACTAGCGGAGACTCCCAAGCTATAATACATAATAAGTACCCAAGCCTACTCTCGTTCGTTCGCCTCCTCAATAGCTCGGCGTCAGCAAATTCAGATCAATCGCTCGCTCGCTCCCACGCCGAAGAACCCTAGATCCTTCCTCGCGCCCCCGATCGGCCATGGCGACGAGGGACCTCGGCGGCCGCCCCGTGCTCGAGTCCGTGTACTCCGTCATCGCCCTCGTGTTCGTGCTGGTCGCCTGCGCGGAGCTCTGCGGCGCCGCCACCGTCGTCGACGTCTACCGCCTCATCCAGTACGACATCGCCGGCGCCCCCTTCGGATCTCGCCTCGCCGGGCTCAACCACCACGCCTCGTCCCTCCACTTCCCCGCCGGCGCCGATCTCTCCCGCACCGTGCTCGTCATCCCCGTCCGCGATTTGAATCTCAGCTACGTCAAAGGTGGGGACTTTTTTCCCCGTCTTCTTTTCCGCTTCGTCCTTGGCTGAAACGAATGGTCCCGCGAGCTTTTCTGTAGATAGGACGCGACGAATTGGCCGAGTTGGGATTGCTCTGGTGCTTACTTTGTGGGCTTTTACGTACAGTGATTTGCTACTGGACATGAGCGGAATCCAATCAGTTATTTGAAGTGGTTGAATATGCTCGGTGCTTAAGAAGCTTAAGAAAACCAGTTATCCAAAATGCTTTCTTGTGCTCTTACTAGCAGGGTCTTCGAAAATGTTCCCCAATTTAGTTGCTGTCATCTTATCTCACTTTCGGCTTGGGATTTGGACATCGTGTGATCGTTTTCTCGTATGGGGATAGAGTCTAATGGTGGTGCGCATGAGGCAGCTTGCAATTCGCATGCGATGTAATGTGAAAAGTCAATGTGGAGACTCTAGTCTGGAAATTTACCTATCCGTCATGGCGAAATAAACGCGTGAGTTGTGCTTTTCTTTGATGCGAAATTTGGATATAAATGTGATAGAAGTGTAAATAATTACAATCGTGAACGAGGATCCATCAACTGTTGAATTAGATGATGTCATACGTACTTAATGAAAAATTTCTATTATGATGCTTTCTGCTTGAATATCGGTCTTTGTGATTTGGGATAATTGTTATTCATTGTTCTTATGCTCATTGTTTATCCTCTTTCACGTTGGATTCTCTTTTAAACAAATAGATAACCTTTCTTCCTTTGATGTTTGAGCCGCAGTTGTGATGTTTCCCATGTCATTCTGTAACATCTAATGTAGAGCTTTCTATTCCTGGTGACAAATTGCAGATTATTTATCTCAAAGACAGCCATTGGGTGGTCTGCTGTTTCTGCTTCCTCAAATATTTAGTTTTGAGAGTAAGGAAAGCACTGGGGATGGAGAAGAGCTGCTCAAGAACATAGTGATGGAACTTGAACAGTTTCTTATACATACCAACATACCTGTGAGTTATACGCATGAGATGTCCTTTCTATTGCTGTAGTTCAGATTTCTCATTCCCCTGCCCTGGTTGATGAAGCCTTTACATTTATTCATGGCTTTGATTGGCCTTCCTGCTCGAGGATGATGGTTGCTTATAAACCTTTGTGCATATGATTAGAAGTGCCTGTGACAATATGTCTCTTTCGCGCTGGTCCCACTACCTGCTTAAAGAAGGTTTTTGGTCTGTTTCATACTATTGATGAGACTTTGCGAGGAGGTCATTATCCGATGCCTTGTTGGAAAATCCTTTTGCCTGAAGACCACATTATCTTCTTTACAGCACCGTCACCTAGAAAATTTCCTTGGGACAATTTTGTGATGATTCATCCAGTGCTTTTTCAGTGGCATCTTAGTATTTTTTCTTGCGGCTAGTCCCTTTTTATTTGAAATATCTGTCCTAATGAAAGGTCTAATGTCGAATGTTTTTATTGCAGTATCCTGTTTATTTTGCTTTTGAGAATGATGATATCAATACTGTTTTGGCTGATATAAAGAGAAATGATGACAGTGGACAGCCGGCTACTGCAACAACAGGCGGGTGAGTTAGCAACTTGTAACAAATCTATTATGATGGTTTCTTTTATTTTTTTACACTCATAGCTGTCAATTCTATGTTTTGTCGTGTTATTATTACTAATTTTCTAAATTAATATATCATATCAAATTTTGGTAACAATCAGCTCTGCTTATACTTTGTTAAAGAAAATGTATATTTTGATAAGCATTATATGATGTGTATCTAATTTTTCATAGTGATCGAAGTGCGTAAGGGGAGTTCCTCTTCATATTTGCGTGCATGGATGCTTTGTCATGACACGAAATTTCACGGAATGAAATTTACCTGTTGTTTTTACTCAATCTAGCTGCCACTCCATCTGCTTATAGAAGTATATAATTCAAGTGGACAAATCAGGTGATTTTGACCAATTTCATCATGCTCCTTTTCTGGCACTTCTTTTCTTTCTTTCTTTCCTCTTTTTTGGAACGAGGCGTAGGGGTGAACATAGGCAATTCATGAAGTGCACTTTTCCTCGTATTGGTTGATTTTTCTAGGCTTAAATTTTCTTGCTTATTGCTTCTACTGATTGCTGCAGTTTCCTTGTGTCAATCACATATCTTTTATTTGTTTGAACAATGTTTCAAGGATCTGTATTCCAGAAAATGGTCAACCTGGTCATGCTTACGTGCTTCAGTTCTCTTCTCTATGATGCCTGAGGGCAAGTTCCTATATATAGTATACCTGATACATGTTATTTTTTGTATGTTATTGCAGATATAAGCTCGTAGTCTCAACAACAGAACCTAAGAAAGTTGCATCTCCCGTCATTTCGAATATTCAGGTTTGAGTTTATGTTACTTGGAATATGTGGGATTATGATCGAGGTGAAGACATGTAGTGTGTTGGATATAAAAAAATTATTAAAAGGAGCATATATTGTATCCATTTTATGAAAGGACCGTGTAATGTATTTTCAGTGCTTTACTTGTAATTTGAGAACCGGGTTAATCATTGAGTAAATGATATGAGGATTTCTTCTTGGTTATTGGCATCTCATTTTCTCTGAAGCTGCCTTGTCTAAGGAAAATATTCCTGAAATCACTCAGTTTCTTTTAATGAATTGTGACAGGGATGGTTGCCAGGGCTGAAAGCCGATGGCGATCCAAATCAACTCCCAACCATTGCCATAGTGGCATCTTATGATACATTTGGGGCTGCTCCTGTATGTATTCCCAAAACCATTTTGCGATTACTATGGTTGCTGTAAAAGTCTCATAGTTCCTACATGCAGGCATTATCAATGGGGAGCGATAGCAATGGAAGTGGTGTTGTGGCACTTCTTGAGATTGCTAGGTTATTTTCTCTTTTGTATTCCAATCCCAAAACTAGGGGAAGGTACAATTTACTCTTTGGACTTACATCCGGTGGACCTTATAACTACAATGGAACACATAAGGTACTTACTGTTGCAGTGCACTTGCTGAATGTATTTTACTCAAAATCTTTGCATATGACTTTAAATTACTTTTGGTTATCTCGATAATGTGGCACCCTTTGTAGTTCTTGTTCCTTACAATGCACTACTTTTTGCAGTGGCTTCGGAGTTTTGATCAACGTTTGAGGGAGACCATTGACTATGCTATTTGCTTGAATAGCATTGGCTCATGGGACAATGAACTATGGATTCACGTGTCAAAACCCCCAGAAAATGCCTATATAAAGCAGACTTTCGAGGTATCCTATTCATGTGTTAAATGAAACAGTCTAGTTGCTTATTTACTTGTTCTACAAATTGATGATTGGAGCTTTTGCAGGGCTTATCAAATGTTGGAGATGAGTTGGGCATTAAAGTTGGTTTAAAACACAAGAAAATAAATATATCTAATTCTCGAGTAAGCTCATAAAACCTGCTGTTTTTCAATCATGCTATGCTTTTCTTGTGTTCCATGCTGGGCTCTTTACAATGAATATCATGTAGCTAACCTTCATGTAGGTAGCTTGGGAGCATGAACAATTTTCAAGACATAGAATCACTGCTGCCACCCTATCTGAACTTTCTACTGCTCCTGGATTGTTTGAAAATACCGGGAGTTTAGCAGATAGCAGGTAGTGTTTTCAATCTTTTTTAAATACAATATCACAGAACTAAGATATACACTGGCTGAGAGTTTGACTTTCGATGCAGGAATTTTGTAAATGAAGCTGCTGTTATCAAGAGCGTCAAATTAGTTGCTGAAAGTCTAGCGGTGAGGTTTATGGTCATGTTGCAAGAGCTTTGAATTTGACTGCGCTTGAAAATTATTTAGTAGGTTTTACTGTTTTATTTCCTCAACAATGTAACATGTGCGCCTTCAAGACCATAGTGAAAGTAATATTTTGCATTTACATCTATCTAGTAATTTCTTGTCTTCATTGTCGATTTTCTGTCTATACAGAGGCATATCTATGGCCACCAGGGGAAGAACATTCAGATCTTTGCTGACGAGGGTAGTTTAGCTGTCAATCCTTCTTACATACGATCCTGGTTAGATCTTTTGTCACGGACCCCTCGTGTAGCACCATTCCTCTCAAAGAATGATCCATTCGTGATGGCTTTGAAAAAGGTTTTACTCTCTCTCTTCCTTCAAATCTTTTTTCTTTTAGTTTTCTTTTATTTCTTTCATTTTCTTTTCCATTCTCTCTGCCATTTTGTTGAATTTTTGTTGTTGTGTAGATCTAGATTTTCATTCATTTACAACTGTACAAACGACATGCATGATCATAGTATTGCAGTAAATGTCAACATCATCACATTGGTACGGTTTTTTGTTGTTCTTTTTTCCTCTCAGCTGGGGTTTGTGTGTGTTTCTTTTTGGGGTTGGGTTGTTGGAGGGGAGACAATCCTGATCATTCAAACCACCGGTACAATACCTTTCTTTTCTTATATTACGGTGTTCAGTTATAATATCTATCAAGAAATGTAATATCTCTCGATATAGAAAATCTGTTGAAGGTATTTGTAAACTGAATTGACCACTGATCTTCAACTCTAAGCAATGTCCGGGGAGATTACGCAAAAGAGACGAAGCAGTTATCTTGCATTTTCTGGAAATTCGATTGAAAATTTATTATTCTGGAATTTGGATCACCTTTTTCATGTTCTTTTATTACATGATATGTTTTAAGTGCTTCAATGATAGTGAAACTGTTGTTTTAAACTCCATGCCCTGTTACCTGGACTGGTAGTTATGGGCATGCATGTATCACCTCATACTGCAAGCGTCAGCCCCTGCAGCTTTGGTGCACTGTTGTTAAATAGTCATCATCTATACAGTGTTATACATGTATGTGGTCATATACTCTAATAGGTAGTCCTAGAGTTAAATGGAAGTCCAATCCTCAAAGAGGGAACATCAAGTGTGGAGAGGATGGACTTTCCGGTACATTTTACACTGCCTGAGTTCATGAGATGGGTTCTCAAATCGTCCTGCATTAACCTATGACCTTAAACTAACGAAGATGGAAAGCGTACTTTGTTCCAATAGTTGCTCAAAGTTATCTGACCTTTTCATCTCTTCTAATTACAGGAATTGGAAGAGCACACTGAAGAAGTAATCTTGCAGAATGAGGTGCTTGATGGGATGTTCACATTCTACGATTCTACAAAAGCTACGCTTAATATATATCAGGTACTTAAAATTGTGCAGTGGGCCATTGCGGAGATTGATCATTTTGTCATTGGGTTTGACAAGTTAGTTGTGGGCTAGCAACCTTACAGTGTGTTTGTTTATGCTTAAGCAAAAGCAGCTTTCCTTTTAAAATATTATCGAAATTTCAAAACATCACAAGAAATTATATGTGAATTTATACGTCAAAATCTGTATATGTGAGTTTTAGATATTTTGGGGTAAGAAATAGTCAATGCATGTCTGTGGCAAAATTTGGATTAAGGAAAAAGCAAAAATTAAAACTTATTCAGACACACTTTGATCTTTAAATATATAGATGGATTAGATCTTTCCACTATGAAGAAAAGGATTGAGTAAAAAGAAGTTCAGATTGCAAACAGAACTATGAGATACTTGAGACACAATAATCAAAACACGATAAACTTGATTTTATTTTCGTCTGCAACTAAAAGAAATTAAGTGGCAGTTATATTTAAATTTTGCCGGCGATGTGTTTTCTTGTTAAGGATGTTTGTACTATAAGACAGTTTTAATTAATATAGGTGCCCAATCATGGTATGATTTCTTGAAGCTATCTGGAACAAAAACCACTTTTATTATTTGACTTCATTGTCCAATAATGTAGGGAAAAGTGAGATAATATAGGAAAACATGATTTTTTGTGGTTCTTTCCTTAACCTTTTCTTTCTAACCTTTTGTATGATTCGAGGTGAATGACTTTCTAATTTTGGAATCTCTTTATTCATGTAAATTTAGTTTAAGTCTAGAGTTCAAGTCAAATTGTTCGGAAAAGAGCTTAGAGGGATCAAGGTCTGAAACTCTGCGATTTAAGTTGTCTGATATAAAATTTTCTGTATATAATCTATTTTTTTCAATTGCATTTTTAGTGGTTCTGACTGAATTCATGAAAGAACCTCTACTGTTTAGATACTGGCTCTAGCTCTTACGTGTCAGATGAGAAGTTTGCCATCAGGATGAGGATGGCCAAAACTTGTAACTTGCTCCTAATTAAAGGAGATCTTTGCTCAGTTAATCTAATGCACCTATTGCTTCACTTTCTTTTTAACCTTCTATTACTTGAAGCCTTGCTATAGTCAAACACGTGTCAGCTACCCTGGCCTTTGTTCTAATTAATTCCATTGTCCGGTCAACTTTCCATTTTTTGGGTGGAATAATAAACAAAATGATTATTTTTGCAGGTTGCTAGTGTAACATTTGATTTGCTGTTGCTTCTGGTTTTGGGATCATATCTGATTGTGCTCTTCAGTTTTCTCATCATTACAACTAGGGTAAGTCCCTTCATACAGTCAGTTACACTGATAAGTTGCATCTCTTTTTTGGGAAGCCGCTGTTGTATCTTTAATGAGGCCTAGACAGAAAAGGGAACTTGCCAATCTGCTTATGGCTTGCTGATGTTGTTTGACAGGGTCTCGATGATCTTATCAGTTTGTTTCGACGACCTCCCTCTCGCAAGGTCAAAACAGCTTGAGGAATGTTGTGGATCAGGAAGCAGCCTTCAGTTCTGTTATTTCAACCCTAAGCACTTCCTCTGCAGCTTCAACTGATAATCTATTGGTGCTTCTTTCGATGTAATTGTTGCTTTCTCGTGTTTTTTTAAGGGGGGGAGGGGGTGTTGATCACGCAGTTGTGCAATTTGAAGTTTCCTTTTCTTTCCTCAAAGCAGCGGTGAGATCTACCGAGTTAGGTAGGGGATAGATAATCACTTTTCCCTTTTGCCAAGCATTGTAGCAATGGAACGGCGAGAAAAATTTTGCTAAATTCGAATTGATTGTAGCATTTTAGCAAGCAGATTCTTTCCTGCGCTACTTATCTGTGAAAGCAAATAGTTGTAACCGGCGTTTTCCCCGTTGTCCAGTCTTTCTGGTCTCCTCTCCTTAAAAAGGATATGCTTCGTCTTTTAATTTGCCAATGGCAAGACAGATTGCACTTCATCATGAATTCTCTGCAGACTGCACCGGGTTTGTCGGGGATGCCTTTCGTGTTCTGTGTACAATTTCTGACTATCGAACTTCATTAGATTATGCGAAAACGAACTTTGGCGAAACTGGTGCGTCTTTGTTGTTCAAGCACTTCTCTCTCTCTCTGCTCGTCCCTGAGTGCTTCTGATTTTCTAATCACCAGCCGCCTAATGGATCAAGGCTACGAAAGAATATGGCGTTGGCAAGACTTCTGCTCATCGGAGGTCAGCATGTCGCAAAACCCAATGAAAAACTATTGTGGATTATTGTTGCTCTCAAACAGTTACATTACGATCATCATCGATTCTTGTTGTTCTCAATTGATAAATTCTACAAACGGTATTTCTAAGCACTCGGGATGCAGTGCGATTTCGCCTTATGGTCACATCTCCTTCTTGAATAGTATAAACAAACAGAGATTTGTCAAAAACGTGACTGGGCATTGAGGCTGCCAATTCCTGAAAAGCCTAACCTGAAAAGCCTAAGCCTCACAAATCTTTTGGCCACATAGCTTGGAAAATCGTGATCACATGGCAGCTCAAATGCATCAGGACTTCGAATTATCTAGTCGTTGTTATATATGCTAGAGCAGCCTAGGCTGCAGTTGGAAATCCCTGTTTCTCTCTCTCTCTCTCTCTCAAACTCGTCTTTGCATTTCACGAGGTTGGCTTCGTTTACGGAATTCCTGCATTCGGCCCGGGATAATGCCGCGTTGCTCTGCACCATAGGAGCAAATAGATGGTCGTTCGCGCATCAACTCTTTGCTCCAATCCCGAGACAAGTGATGCTTAGTATATTGCAATGGAGGACCTATTCTTTAGTGGCGCCAGTGAAATACGGAGCTGGAATGAAAAGGAATTAAGCTGTAAATATCAAGGCGATTGAACTTATCACGCTGCCCATCCAATCACACTGATTATGGCAAGCCAATGGACTGGTCTTGGGGGAGAGAATTATAAATATGAACATGTCGAGAGAAAATATAAGGGGGAAATTGCAAAAAAGGAAGTACTTTGGCGTGGAGGAGACTTGCCAGTTGCCACCATCCTCCTCTTCCTCCTCCTTACAGCCTTCACTGGTATAATATACTCTAAGCCCTCTACTGCTACAACAAAGCATCGGATTGTTTTCGTTTCATTTCCACAGTTAAAAATTAAAACCATTAAAAAGATTTTCATCGTCTTCGAATAATAGAAGTGTCCTACATGTATTCTGCATGAGTTGCATGTCCGTTTACGATGCTTTGTATTGCACAAGAATAAAAGATAGTGAGTTTATCAAGCATCTTGTATAATATTAATAATTTCTTAAATTATTTTCAGAATAGGAAAAGAAAAGGATAAAAAAGGAAAACACTCAGAAAAATTTAGAAAAAAACTCCAAAAATCAACATGTTAGTGCCAATTATGTCAGGCGCATGTCCACCATCTGGTCCATTGATTGGGGCATCCACCGACTGACCCCCGTCCTTGTTTCCTCCTAGGTTTCCTCCCAAGCCCTCCAACCTTTAGTCCACCGCCCGGGCCCTCCTCCCACCCCGCCATCGACTGACGGGAGCTCAGGTGCTTTCCGCAACCTTCAATAGTTTATATGTATCTAGAGCTCAATGTGGAGCCCAAAATAAAAAGAGAGAGGGCTGTGTACCCTTTCTTACGTTTAATGCTATGTCTACATTTTAGTCTTGCACTTCTTTCCCTTGCCATCTCTCCATGTTTTATATTACGTGTAGATGAAGAAGGAGATGCAAAATATTAAATTAGAAAGGAGAGAGTGCTCGGAGGTTCACACGGTGATCGAACAAAGTGAAAACTTTTTGATAGAGTTATAGACGTTTCCGATTTTTCGGAACCTTATTACTTAGAGAATTTAATGATCCAAAGAAATGGAAATTAATTGTGACGAAATACAATTTTCAGTTTTTTTTTTCCCTTAGAGCTGTCGGGCTGTTTTAAAATCAGAAAGAGAGATTCTTGTGAATTTATTGACACGTTTAGAACGTTAGCGACAGAAAAAAAATGAGGGTTATTGAGAAATTATCTTTCGTGAATGGATAAAGAGATTCTATACCAACATTTTTAGGAAATTACTAATACAAAATGCGAAATTATTGGAAGAAGCTATTCTGAAATTATCGGCACAGAAAAAATTGTGACAATAACCAACGTGGATGAAGAATTATCATCTTTGATGGGAAAAACACTTGCAAATTATCAAAGTACTTGAAGATTCATGATTATTATTACATTTGGAAGTTACTAATGGAAGACGAATATTTGAAAAATTTGCCATCCTTTATGAAAAACTATCAACCGTGAGTTAAAAAATGTAATTTTGTCGACCTATTTAAGGAGATATTGATAAAAAAAAGTGGAAGTTTTTGAAAAAAGAAAAAAGCTAATGTGAACTCAACAGGGAAAGCAGGGTTAATTTTTGGCTTAATCAGACAACTTCTTTCTCCTCTCCATCTTGTTTAAGAGGTTTATAGGAGATTCTTACGGTTTTGGCCACCATAGCCACTATCAACTGCTCAAGACATGCCCTTTCAGCTGCAGCTGCGTCTTTCTCTTTGAAGCCCAGTATTCTTATCTCTCAGTTGTGCAAACTGTGCCTCGATATGGTCATGATTCTCCTGTAGATGTCCAAGAAAGCCATTTCAACATCCAAAAAGTGCACTAGCAAAAGAAACAAAGGCCATTTACAAAGAATTCAACGTGACAATCTCCTCCAATTGAATTGAACATGAGGAAGGGACAAGAAAGAGTTTCATCAAGTATTGCGACGGGCTGCTCTGAACTATCTTCAACACAGCACTAAGGAAACAGAAATAATACAGTAACTCTAACCGGTATGTTCTGCGCAGAAAAATACCATCAGGTTCCGTCTGTCTGATTAGCAATCTTTTAGTTTGTTAGAGTTTTGCTACTGAAATATCAATATATGGGATCCCGACTAGCTTCAATAGCTAAATCTTGATCTTACACATGATTTTGCAAGAATCGAAGTCGATTCAAAGATGATATATACGATGCACCCAAGTCAATAAAATGCAGAACAAAAAGATGACATGCCTGATCAACACGGGTGTTATCCTTGATAGAAAATATATCAATGGAAAAATCCCCCGAATGCAGGTACTCGATATCCTTTCACATAAGACACGGATATTCGTCAGAATCTACTGTCCTGGAATATACCTACTCGGTGAAGTTACTCTTGATTTTGTTCAATTCTCAGAGGTTTCGCGAAGAGATAATCCTCTGATTCCAATTTTCCATGGCTACCAAGCTTTTTCCAACTCACTTAGAGTCGGTTTATATTTGGGATAGCCACCATCAGATATATGGCGGTTTAGCTAGAGTCGTTCCGCTTCTGTTGGAACAAATATAGAGATTTCCACCATGGTTGCACTAACGTTCTTTGGGCTTCTTTTCCACCTTTTGTGAACTGTCGCCATACTCTCGACCTTCCTCTTCCTTTTTTCTTTTCATCCGTGCTCGTCTCAAAAGAAGTAGCATCTACATCGACAATGATTCCATTTGCTGCATCAACCATCTACTCAGGGAACATCCATGCTGAAGACACCACTGAAAGGGAGAGAATTGAAGGAGATGACAGTCGAGAAGTTGCTTCACTAGGAAGCTCCCGCATCAGATCAGATGCGCAATGCCGTCACTAACTAATATCCAGAAACCATGTTCAATGAGACATAACATAAAAACCACTTCGAGTTCCCACGGATCATGTCGATCTTATGATTTGCACTTCTTTATTCACAATGAGGCAGGGCACAGTTGAACTGGTGAATTTACCTTACACATACCAACGAACTGAGACCAATGAAACCAGAGCTGAAACTAGAACCAAATCCATCCTCCACCTTCCTCACGATTCACAGTACTACACCCTAAATTAAGCTCTCCCAGAACAAATAGATGGCAATGTCAGGTTTCGCCTTTGATCAGTTTAGAGCAACGTTCACCCCACATCTATAGAATCAGCACTCAAGAGACTCTTGACACTTCTTTTATTTATTTTGGGTTTGAAATGTACGTTTATTCATAAGACGACGTACAGGAGCTTAGGGCCAATATTAGATTTGTTTGGAAGATCTAAAATTTTTGTAATATGAAGCTCACCCTCTTACAAGCTTACGAGTTTTAGCCATGATGATGGGGACATCACTTGACTTGTTTTGGAAACGTCTATAGTTACGTTCCATCCAAATCCAACATATGGTTGTTAAGGAAGTTACCTTGAGAAGCCTCGCCACCCAGTTCTTGTATTTGGTAGCCCCGGTAATCTATTGGAGTTCATCATTCCATCCTCCTAAAGAACGATGGATTTCATATTGTGCGGGGATAATACCCCATATGCTTCTAGTCCATGTGCACTGAAAGAATAAATGATCTCGATTTTCCAGACCAACCAAATAGAAATTACAATGGATTGCTACTGTAGGCATCCGACATGATATGATCTCCGGTGTAGGTAGTTTATCCATACAAACTAGCCATTCAATAAAATTGTGTTTGCTTACTCTACCTATCCATATCAGTTGATACCATCCAACAGCTGGCCTCACACTCCTGAGTTCATCGTATAACTCTTTGCAACAATATCTTTGCCTAGATAAGAATACCATGCTAACTTCACACCATACTATCCTTGATTTCAAGCTGCATAATTGAAATGCCTCTATCTTTGGTACTATGAACCCACTTACTTCATAAGGAAGACAACGGACAATTTACGCAGTTTTCTTGACACTTTTTCGAGCAATAAGAACAAGAATAAAATATAACATGGCTTTGAAGCTAGGAGACGAAGAACCCACGAATGTCCTTCAACCAACCGGCACTACAGTCCACTAGAGATCGAAAGATATCACAGCCACCAAATTCCTGCTGCGAAACGGGAAGCGAAAGTGGAGGAAAAATAATCGAGAGGCTGGGAATCAACAAACTCGAGGTTGGGTGCGAGGGGATCCGATGAATGCATTCGAGTTCAGTTGGTGAAAATACTGCGAAACTTTAATAGATAAAGATTCTCCACTTGATAGACGAATAGCAACATTTTGTCCTAAGAAATTATCAATGCTTTTTCGAGGAGTTTAAAGAGGGATAAATTCATGTTGACATAAATATTAAAGTCTTTACTGACGGGAAAAATTTCGTTTTTCTAGCTCGATCAAGACATGATAGTTTCATGCAATGATTTACTAGCGGCTGGTATTATGTCGTCCCTAAATGGCACATTTTCTTTTTGTTGCTTTTTTGGCAAATTTTCTCTTGCTAAATATCATTCTTGCTTACCTTTATTGGAGTTCATGATCATGACTAGTGCCGTTATTAAAAATAGATTTCTTTTAGCATGTTTTGAAACGATTAATGATTAGAAACATTTGTCATTGTTTCGTCCATTAGCGGATTCGCGTTTAAAATGAAAGAGGAAGGTAAAATGCCTCATAAAACTAACGCAAGAAATGAGAAAGTAGCTTCATTGATAAATGGGAAATTCCATATAAGGGTTCGGAGTATTATCATTTTTTCAAATAAAAGTATGAAGTTGATTTTGTTTCAAATAATTGCTTGAAGTGCCATCATTTTCTCAAATAAAGATTTGAAATGAACCTCGTTTTAAATAAGGGTCTGAAGTGGCCATGTCAGTTTCAAAGAAAGGCTAGCTTATCGATTGATAAGGGTGTTTTCGTCCTTTATTTTTATTCCTTTTTTCCTTTTTCTAGTATTAGATGAAAATATTTAAAAAAAAAATGGAAGGGGAAGGGAATTCGGCGATGGTGGGGACTGGCCGACCAAGGAAGGGTGAGAGTTGCCTGGCCTCACCCAAGTCTAGTCGAGGGCTAGCGACCCTTGCTTGATTTTGGGGAGGGCAACGACTCCTGCCTAGATTTGGGCAGGGGCTTGTAGGCCCTTGGTTGAGGTCGACGAGGTTTGCGGGCCATTGGCCGGAGCTTGACGACCCTTGCCGATGGTCGGCCATCCCCTACCATCATTGGCCCTTCCGATGATGGTAGGGTAGTGGCAATGAGGGCTTAGGCCCTTGTTGTTTTCCCTTCCCCTGCCATTTTTATTTTATTTTATCATCTAATATAGAAAATGAAAATAAGAAAAAAAAAGGAAAAAAATAAAGAATGAAAATGCCCTTATCAGCCATTGAGTTAGGCCTTGCTTTGAAATTAACATGGCTATTTTAAGCTTTTATTTAAAATAAGGTTTACTTTGGGCTTTTATTTGAGAAAATAAGGTTACTTCGAGCTCTTATTTAAAACAAAGTTCATTTCAAGCTCTTGTTTAAGAAAATGATGGCACTTCAGGCCATTATTTGAAATTTTTCCTTAATCAATGAAAAATTCGTTTGTGAGAAAATTGTCCAAAAAGTCTTAAATTTTTTGCACGACGGCTAATTCAGTTTGAACCTTTCAATTGTGTTAATTTAATTCTAAAATTTTTGACAATTTGTTAATATAATCGTTTGGATCAATTTTGGCTAGAAATCGTTGATGTGACAGTCTAGTTAGCATTAGCCACCCTATGTGGCATAGCGGGTTCAGATGTAATTTATTTAAAATTTTTTCTTGAATTTTAATTTTTTTCCGTTCTCTTTTCGTTTCCTTCACCTATGGCCAGCCTCGCTAGATCTGGTGTGGGCCGCCCTTGTTGGCCACACCTCATCTAGATTTGGTGGGGGCTGCAATACCCTTGTAGCCCTCCCTGGCCATGCCTTGCCCGTGGCCGACCATTGGCCATGGCTGAGAACCGGCCATAGGCGAAAAGGAAAAAAAGAAAAAAAAATCAGAAAAGTTCTAAAAAAATTCCAAAAGTCAGCCTCGTCCACACTGACCAGCACCCATGTCCATGACTTCCCGCTAAAATAGGCCAAAAGAAATATATTGATAAATCGACAAAAGGTTTATGGCTAAAATTACCAAAATTGAAAAGTTTAGAATTTAATTGATTGTCGTACAATAGGTTTATGATTTTTTGAACAAATATCCCACTCTTCTGCTACAAATTGGTTTTGCATGAATAACCATGAACCTAATCGAACAAGATTTTGACAATTTTTTTTTTTTTTTCATTTTTAGAAGTTTTGCAAAGTAGCTCCATAAGATTATAACTTTCATAGTGAAAGAAATTATGCCGTAAGTCCAATTCCATGGGGACCCTAGGAATTGATCTTCAATTCTCAACTTTACCGATTGATAATCATATTTTCCGAAACTAGATATGAGGTACCTGAAAAACTGAATGAAAGTTTCATAGAAGTTTCTATGCGTCACATTACAAGACTTCGTTACTGGAAGCTTAAAGACGCCATGGGTCGGTGAACGTGAACAAGCCACAGAGACCAAAGACCAAGATTTGATAGATTTGGCTTCGTCATGTCTGAGATCTCTATTTCGACCAAAAAAATAAAAAATGTCTGAGATCTCTATAGATTTGGTGGGAAGACCGTCACTTTGGAGAGATTTATCTTGGCATCATGATTGAGCTCAAGTACATCGAGGATGAAAGTAACTTCTGGGGTAAAGACGAGTTAGATCTTGAGAATCCCTTCTCTACTAATAAAAAATTGCCGAAACCATAGTCTTCTTCGCAATGATATGTAACAAGACAAATATATGTAGAAAAAATACCCTACCTTTCGCCGAAGGAGCGGCCACTTTCATATTTTAACTTTGCTCATTCACATCTATATATAATACCATTTACAGAAAGGTGCTTTCTCCTGCCAGTAAAAGGCCATAAAATTTTTTGGGGAGAGTCCATCTAGTGATTAAAATATTGGTAAAGTGGACGGTTACTTGGAGGAATTGTTTGGGATGAGTGGGACGGAAGTAAAGATATAAAGGAGGCCATCACGAGACGCCAAATTGGAATGTAAGTGATAGGAGGTAAGTACCTTGAAAGAGCTTCTTCTTTCCCCTAGAGAGGAAAGGAGATTAGAAGAAGATCCTACACTTAAAAAACACCTTAATTGTAGTATTATGAATTACAGTAGTACACCCTACAGTCTTGCTACAGTGCCTCATAAAATTTCTCTATGGAGGAAAGAATTTAACAAAGGAAGATGCACGCAAGTCTTTGAAACGGAAAAAGGAGATGAAAATGAAAAGAGAATACTTGCTTGGCGAGTGTTTAGGGTTTTCTTGTCTGGTAGAATACTTAGGACGTATCTTTTCTCTTCATATCCATTCTTATGTGTGACTATTAAAATTAGGATTTTGTCCCTTCTGTAATTCTTATTAATCGCGAAGCGAAACAACTCCTCCTTTTGTCCACGAATGTAGCTAAATAGCCAAACTACGTAAGCGCTTGTTTCTGGTTTTTGCTTTATTACTTGTTCAATATTTTCGATTATCTTAATTTGTTCGCAATTGCACGCTCTGTACCCACTTTCTCCCGACACGCAAAGAACAAAGTGAACAATCATTTGCATGTCAGCTAGCACTACTTTCCGATGTTTATCCTTATACATGGAGTATAGACACCTACATGAGCACATAAAATCAGAAAGAAAAGGCTCATCAGGTCTACACTAGCCTTACTGGATCTTGATCAAGATGATTTGTTATTCACTTGCAGTTGCACATAATTAGAGGATACAACATTGTCATTAATTCCATCGGGAGTTTTTATTATTTCCATCCACACATAATATGGATTCTTCTAAGCAACCAATGGAAACTGTAAAGGAAAAAACATCATTTGACAAACAACTTTCATTCAACATCTAGAGAAAATCTATTTTCTAATGACTCCTAAAGCCAATTGAGTTGTTCCCAATCCCATATAGGTTCTTCTTTTTCCATGCCAATCGTCTTCATAAAATGGGAAATTCCAACATTATTTTCTATCACTGATCCTGATGGGGAAGCAGATTCACCACTGCTGCTGCCACCACCATCTCCATCTTGTATTGTCTCTCTAGCCACCGACTTCAGAGGCCGACGATCAAATGCTCGGGAGCTCCCAGACACAACGTACACTCGGCACAACGTGAATTCATGCCTCACCTACAGCGTTTCAAAGGGGGAAAAAAGTAAAAACAAATTAGTTGCCCTTGGAGAGAAAATGAGAAAATGAGAAAATGAATGTTTTCTCATACACTAGTACAAAGCAATGGCAAATTAAGCTAAGTGCATAATGATTTTAATTTACCAGTGCTAATCTTAATTTCGTCCAATCGAGCCTCTAGTAGGTGGGTTACAAATATGAACATGACTCATTTGCTAATTTAACTAAAAAATAAATCTGATAAAATAGGTGAGTATAACCTACTGG
This sequence comes from Eucalyptus guilfoylei, assembly GCA_016097605.1. Classification (NCBI taxonomy): domain Eukaryota; kingdom Viridiplantae; phylum Streptophyta; class Magnoliopsida; order Myrtales; family Myrtaceae; genus Eucalyptus; species Eucalyptus guilfoylei. The sequence continues at coordinate 5,843,343 of CM027869.1, read as the reverse complement.
TCAAAATAATGGTTTGTCCAATTAAGGAAGAAGAAAAATATGACTTATCTATTCATTTGCATTGGCTAAAAAGAGATGACGAGTGCATGCATACATTCAACATATCACCCTAAACATGGACAATACTTCTGATTTTAGTTATTTATGTCAAATATATAGAATTTTACGATCGATTAAGTAATGCATACTTGTGAAAATGATGTTTTCCACCGCTGATATCTCTTACGACAGTCCAAGACTGATCGTGCAATTAACTAAAATGAAGATTGAAATTCAATTAGTTCATGCGTGAGCTTACCCTAAACATGGGCACGCTAGAACTTGAAGAATTGGAAGCGGGAGGCGAGATTATTTCTATGGCTCTATACTCGTTCAATTTCCATTTGGTTTTTCTTCCTGTTGGAGCTTTTCCCACGTAGAAGACCATAGACTTCTTCATCCCAATCACTTTGTTTTCCGACGAGTAGACTTGACAGGGCGATCCGGTGGCCTTCCAGTAGCCCACCGCTGTGCTTCTGCTCGGTCTCCCTCCTCTGGCTTGTCTCTCCTGCATAGGAGCGAAGAAGAAGCACTGCTCTTTGTCTTCTCGGCACATCTCTCCGGAAAGCTCTGCGGCAACAAAACACACAACACCACAAGAAAAGTCAAAACTCTAGGTACAATTTGCGATGAGTTTGCACAATTATCAGAACCCAAGATTTCTTTCAGTGGCATGAACGAGAAACATCGAGAAACGAAGAAATGCCATGCGTGATTTCTTGTTCTTTGACCTGGGAGATTCCATGGCTCGGTGGCGTAAATGTCAAGGACTGGAATGATACGGTGGAGCTGGTCTTGTAGCAAGCCCTCGAGCTGGTTGTGCAAATAGAAAGAGATGAGCTCTTCCTCCGTTGGATAGAACCTGAAGCCTGTCGGATGATTTTCCATCATATTTCTCTTTTACTATATCCTAGGTTTTAAAGTAGGGATGCGGTCGTATGCGTTGTTCTTGACAACAGAAATGGTAGATTGTGTTTTGTGTTTTGGAGAACCTAATGGATCTGGATAGACCCATATATAGAAGTGGACCACTTGGTTTACAAAAGGGGAAATTTTTTTAACGTATGCAATGAGTTAATAAAGAGGACCGAAAATAAAATTATTAAGCACGTTCTATTTTAATTGATTAAAGGTCCATTTGGAGTGACTTTCTTTTTAAATTTTTTCACTTTTTAACATTTGAGAGGTGCCTTTTTTGATAATGAATGCGTGGATTGAATCGTTAAAAACTCATTCTTACGAGCTTTTTTGGTTGTCGGCTAGATTTTATCTCTTTTATTTCATAGAAAATGAACTTCACTGAAAAATATTTTTGCAAAAAAAGCTATTTTAGAAAAATATTTAATTTTCCTGTATTTAATTGCCTTTTGCAAATAAGATAGAAGTCATTTTATGATATTTTTTACCAGAAAACTCTGATTTTTTTGAGGAAAAAAGAAGCAGCTCAATTAGAGCCCTTGGAATTCAGTTGTGGATATCGAGGTCTCGAGTTTGGGCTGTCGAGACCTTGAATCGGAGGCATTGGGGTCTCAAGAATCCGGGTGTCAAGTTTCATTGTCTGTCAATCGGGTGCCTGTGTTTAAACACTCAAGATGACCTTATCTTGAAAGAGATCAAGTTGTAAATGATTTCTGACTTTCAAAACTGCAAGTCCGTTTTTTTGAATCTATATTTGATTTTTTAGTTAACTATCAAAAGAATTTTCTTTACTTATTTCCTAAGTGAATCAAATGTTGGAAAAAAAGGTGAATATATGTTCCCACTATTAATTTTTCCCAAAAACAAAATATGAGCATTCATCTCGGAAACTTTTTCGCAAGTTTTTAGAAGTTAATAAATAGCTTTTTTCTTGAAATACGACAAACTAATGAACGAGGCCCTAATAAATCTTGAATCATGACTGATAGGATCACCATCGACCCTCCACATAAAGAGACTCAAAATTAGTGGGAAAATTACAAAAAAAGTCTTATACCTATTGTAATTGTGTTAATTTAGTCATAAATATTTTTTTTTGGTCAATTCAGTCCATTTGACCACTTTTAACTTGCTGGAGCTGATGTGGATATTGGCTGTTCGGCCGATACTGACATGAATAATTTTTAATAAAATTTTATTTTTTGAATTTTATTTTATTTTTTTTTCTTTTCTTCCTTCTTTGCTTCTTTTCCCCATAGTGGCCGATGAGCCTTCAGTAATGGTTGTTAGTCATTGGGTGAGGGTCGTAAAGCTCTCGCCAATTGCTAATGAGGGCCGCGGCCCTTGCCCAGTCTTGCCTAGCTTGGGCAAGGCCTAGGGGCTGCAAGTGAGGCCAGCCTCGTCATGGCCTTGGGGGCTGCGGGCAAAGGTGGACTTTTCCATGGCTGGCAAGCCCATGGTCGCTTTCACCCGCTGACATTGAGGCCCAAGTGAAGCGAGGTTGCCTTCGCCTATAGATGGGAAGCCCATGGTGAGGGCTTTATGTCCTCGCCTAGTGGCTGGTGAGCCCGTGGGGACAACAATCAAAGAAGGAAGAAAATAAAAATTAATAAAAAAATTATTAAAAATTGTTTACATCAGTATCACTATCTACGTTAACTTTGACCAGCTAAAATTAGCCGGATGAATTGAATTAACACAATTACAAAATGTTTAGAATTGAATTAGAAATAAAAATGTTTAAGGCTGAATTGACACAATTACAATATATTTAGGACTTTTTCGATAATTCTCCCAAAATTCAACATGTACAATACCTAATGACATCTATTTATAGAATTCGCATCTCAGTTTTCACTTAAGAAAACTGAATCAGTTGAAAAAGTGCAATAGTTCTCCCATGCATTATTGGGTGGATGCTAAATGTGTAAAGAATCATCATTTAGAAATTTCACGGCAATAGCATTAGTGAGATAACCTGTCCCTTTTCGCACATCGTGTTTCTCATCGGAAACGCTCACGTCGGGGAAAAGAACAGAAGAACCAAGAGAGAGCAAGACAGAAAAGTAGACTTCTATCTTCGACTTCCAGTGCATTAGATGTCTTAACAACGACGACAACAACATGAAGACAACAATAGTTAATATTCCTCGCATCCGACCACATGGAGTCAACCTCATCTTCACTGTTTCGCCGACTTGCTAATTTTTCCATGTAGTAATTTGATTATTTTAGCCAGTCTATGTAGTCGGCTCATCTCATCACATTTTCACACTTACATAAAGTAATATCCCATGATCTTCCACGAAGCTGAGATCTTTTCTTTGATGGGGATGTAATGATTGTTTCTCAACACTTGTGGCGTTTTAAGTGGTTTCAGCCTTTGGGTGGAGGATAGAGATGGAAGTAGCATTGAATCAGGACTTCAACTAGTTTATGTTAACGGTCTTTACGCCATGGGCCCCTTTATTCAACTTGACAATTTTAAAATTAGCACCGAATCTGGAAGAATAATTAGGTCAAGTTTTCTCTCTTTTTGTATCATTAAGAACTATTTCGTCACCGTGCTCACTTTTAAACTTCAGAAATAGATTCTTCATGCTATCCTTGGTGTCTTCTAACCACCTTTTTGCTTTTCGGCCCCCTTTGTTTGTTTCAACATAGGAAAAATGGACTTTAAGGAATGGACGATTCTAATGAAATTATAAATTGTTTTTTGATGTTTGCAAGTTACCAACTTTTCTTCAACATTTATTATTTTTAATTCTCTTTCTTACAAGTTTTTTTTTTTAAATTACTATATATTATATGAATTTGATTGATTTTTATTTGAGTGATTTACCAACTTTTTCCCAATTGTATTTTTTACCAATCTGAAGTTATAGACTCTCGTAGGAGTTACTTATCAATATTTATTCAATTCTTTTTAAATATATCAATTTTTGTTGTCATTTACCAATATTTTTTCTTACAAATGCCTTAAAATTCATTGACTCTTGTATGAAAACCCAAATCTTTAAATGTGTCACCAGCTTTTTTCAATTAGGTTACCAAGTTGGTTTGGTTAACCAACTCTCACTAGAGTTGCATACACGTTTATTTATATATTTTCCTAAATTTACCAACTTTTCTATTGTGTTATCAACTTTATTTGTCTTGCTTACTACAACATTAAATTTACCTACGTTAATTGCCATGTTAATTAGAGTGGTTATCAACTTGTCTTGTGTTTCTATCTTATTTGAGTTAACTACCGAATTATATATGATTTATTTTAAGTTTACAAATTTCTGTTAAATCTAACAGAAATTCGATCCTTTACAGATTTTCATATGCCTTTCTTATCAATGCCTTGAATTAATTGTTATATAAAGCTACCAATCTTTATTTAAGTGATTTGCTAACTTTTCTTCAATTAATAATTATCAACTAGTTTCGATTTACAACTTTCATTTGAATTGCTTACCAATAACTATTTTCTTATTAAATATACCAATTTTTCTATTAAGTTACAGTTCTTATCTGTCTTACTTACCAACTTTTTAAATATACTGATTCTTTTTGGAAATTACTAACCTCAATTAGAGTGATTACTAAATTTTTGCCGATTAGATTACCAAATAATTTTGTGTTACCAAATCTTATTTATGTTTTATTCTTGGTTAAAAAAATCTTACTTGAGTTAGTTACCAATATTTATTTGGTTTTTTTTAATTGTTAACTTCCCTTATTTTTGGAAAAAATGTTTTCCTTATTGTTTACCAGCTTTTATTAATCCTTCTTGCTAACGGCATAATTTACCCACTAGTAAATGAAATTACCAACCTTTATTTGTATGACTTACCAATTTTTTTTTGATTAATTTACCAGCTAATTTTGGTTACTAACTCTCCTTTAAATTATTTACCAAGGTTTACTATTTATTTTTTGAAAAATTTCCTATTGAATTTCCACTTTTATTTGCCTCGCTTACCTTTTTTTTTTTTTTTTGTAATTTACTCACTTTTTTTTAGAAATTACCAACCTCAGTTGGATTGATGACCCACGTTTCTCCTATTAAGTTATCAATTACTATGCATTACCAACTCTTATTTGAATTGGTTAACAATTTTTATTTGGTTTTTTCATTAGTTGGTGAATTTAAGGCTTTTTAATTACTTGCTTTCTTATTTCTAAAAAAAAAAAAAAAAATTACTAACTTTTATTTGTCTTTCATATAAAGGTTGGAAAATTCTAAAAAAGGGCCCGGAGTGCCATTGTTTTCTTAAATAAGGGTCCAGAGTAGATTTTGTTTCAAATAAGGGCTTGAAGTGGCCTGATTTGTTTCAAATAAGAGCTTGAAATAGCCATGCTTGTTTCAAATAATGGCTTGATTTCGCCGTTCATCGGCCGACTAAATTTTCCTACTAGTCAATGATGTTTTCGTTCAAATTTTATTTTCCTTTTCCTCTTTTTGTTTTTGGGTGTTGGTTAATGGCCACTATTAGAGGCCAGTGAGGGCTCGGCGACCCTCGCTGGTCGTTAGGAAGGGCCGGCAAGGGCTCGATGACCTTGCTAGTAGCTAGGAAGGGTTGGCAAGGGCCTTCGTTGGCCATTGGTTGTCAAGCCCTCGCTTGGGGCTGGTGAGGGCTGACCTCACAGACGGCCGTGAGGGGCAGCCTCCCCTTGGGCAAGGGTCACCTCGCCTATGGCCGACGTGGGTAGCCCTCGCGCAGCCTGTGATGGGCATTGTCGATGGTCGACTGACCATCGGCAAAGATGAAGAAGAAGAACCAAAAAAAAGGAAAGAGAAAGGAAAAAAGAAAAAAAAGAAGAAAAAAGGGAAAATGATAAATGACGAAAATACCCTTGGCCCCGGAAAATTAAGCCCTTATTTGAAACAGACATAATCATTTCAGGCTCTTATTTAAAATAGACATAACTATTTCAAGCCCTTATTTGAAATAAGATTCACTTCGAATCCTTATTTGAGAAAGTGATGGCACTTCAGATCTTATTTAAAAGAAGGTCCACTGCAAGTCTTCATTTTAGACCGGTCTTATCTTGCGTGATTTTCCAACTTTTCTACAATTAAATTATCAACGGGCTTTAGATTTCTGGCTCTTATTTAAGTAAAAATTTATTCACTTTTCTATTGAGTTACCATTTTTATTTGTCTTGCTCACTAACTTTTTTACGATTAAGTTATTACCAAGTTTTGCACATGTAACACTTACTTGAGTTAGCTACTAGCAATTTTTTGTTTTACATTTTATAAATTACCAAATGCTCTTATCTTTTACCAAAAAAAAAAAATGTATCTTTTATCAACTCGTATTTATTATTCTTACCAACCTCTTAAATTTGGCAACTGTTATAATAAATTTTTGACCAAAAAAAACCTGTTATATTAAATTACCAATATATGCAACTTACCAACTCTTTTATTGATAAAGTATTTAATAGAAAATTTGTTGAATTAAAAAGATGTTGAAAACTAATTAAAATGAGAGTTAGCAACCATAATTAGTTGATAACTTAAATGGAGAAAAGTTGATAGTTCACTAAAGTTAAAGTTAGTAATTTATCTAAGAATTGATAAATTTAACGTGTATTTAAGAACGATAAATAAAAGTTAGTAAAAAAAATGGTAATTAAAAACATTAAGTAATACAAATGAATGTTGTAACCTAAAATTAGTTGGTAATTTCTTCAGAGAAAAGCTGATAAGTCACTCTAATTAAGTTGGGAAATTTTTATGAAGAGTTAGTTAATTTAAGCCATTACTAAGAAATACAACTAAAACTTTGTAGATAATAAGCAAAGTTGGCAAATTAGAAAAAAAAAAACACGAATAAACATCAATAAGTAACTTAGAAGAGAGTTGCTAACCTGGAAGAAGTTAGTAACTGTAAGGGCTTCCTAAGCAATGCAAATAAGAGGTGGCAGCTCAATATAAAAGTTGGTGAATTAGAAAACAATTAATCGTTGGTAAATAAATAAAATAGGAATCTATAATCCAAAGCTAGTTGGTAATTCATTATAATTTACGTTGGTACTTTTATATAAGATTTGGTAAATTCAAAATCTAGGTAAATTTGCTGATGTACTTGATTTCTGCCTCGCAGTAGATTGACACTCTGCTTCATGGCAGAGATTATTCGGAGCATCTGCTTCATGAGGAAGATTATTTCCACTACTGTTCTATTTTACGCTGCTCGTCATTATTGATGATGGCTTCTCTTCATATTTTTTCCAATGCAGGTAATTTGATGAAGTGGATGGTGAGCAAGAACTCGTGGAGGAGATGGTAATGAATAATACACTGGAATGCTATGACAATCTTCATTTGTTAAGTATTTAGTACTTCTGACCATAAGAAGATCAAGAAAGATCATGTATTGGGTCCTCTGTGGAATAAAGCTTCATTTTTTTCTTTTTTTCCTGACTTTGTAATTACGCCTGTCTAGTAGAACTTCTAAATGGTGCGTAAGTTGTTGCTCTCTTGCTCATGACAAGGCCACTGACTTTTACTCTGACTCCTTGATCTCTTTACTGCTTCTTCTAGCATCTGATCTGAGGGAGTTAGTTCAGAAATTGCTCAGGCAAGCAAACAGGTGATATCTATTGTCCTGCCAACGTTCCATATGAGAACAGGTTCACAGAAAGAGGGGAACCTAATATGCGGTTGCTCTCACATTCAGGTATATAATAAACTACAGGACCAAAAAGCCTTGTGAGGATTCTCTGCAAATGAACTATTTTCAAAGTATTCCATGTATTAAAGTTAAGGTAGTATAAATGCCGCCGAAAACCTATAGGTAAATATTTTTAGGTAGAGGAAAAAATTGAGCCGTCAATAAATGATACCGGTGGTATATGGAAACTCTGCTCCTTGAATTCAAATGATCTATTACGTCCGTGAACAAAAATAATCTGAAATTCGAGATATAGAGCATCAAACCCAGTTCCACCGGTATAGTGCCTCAGTAGTTTTCGGTTTACGGATGGGCTAACGTCATCCATGTAAATTAGCCTTTTGCCTGTTGGCCTATGAACCTTCCTCGGATCCTTTCGACATTCTGCAATCAACTCTGACACGCATGACTAGTGTGGCTCTAGTTCAACTTATCAACCTACAGAAGATGCTGCTTTAATCAAGCGGGAAAGAAGTATACAATGTAAATTAACTCGACTGCCTTAATTCAGACACCTCCAGGAAACTGTGGGGTCTACTAGCCGGTTCTGTGATGCACAATGTTGACTGTTCGAAGTGCTGCGTTATGTGATTTTGTTTAGTTTATAAAAGAAGTGCTTTAGCCATCTCTGCGTTCTACCATTCAATATCTTCACTTCTCTTGCTTTGGTTTACTTTTTTCTTTCCCTTGACTGTTGTTTGCCCTATTGGGTCGGCTAAACGGTTAAACCTCAACAGTGGAATATCTGGAAGGAAGTCCTGCCGAGATGGGGTTTATGTTCATGCTCAAACATGACAATTTCATGCGACCCTCGCTGGACTTGGTAAGGGAAAAAAAGGAAAAGAAAAAAGAAAATATTCAATTTTTTTTTTTTTATAAAAAATTATCAATATCAACAATAACCATTCTATGTGGCACTATCGGTGTCCACATTAGCAATTTATGGTTAAAATTTCATTGACGGATTCAATTGATAAAACATGAAAATGTTTATGACTCAATTGGTATAATTGAAAGGTTTATGAGTTAATTGGTTAAACCGTAAAATTTTCACAACGTTGTAATATCATGGAACTCGTTAAGGAAACAGAAACTTATAAGGTGACGGATGAATTATTGACATAAGTGAAAGTTTAGATTGTCGCGACCTCTTTTTTTCTTCGGTGTTCGATCGGGGCAGGCGCCTTGCGGAGGCTAATGGCTCGGCTGAATTTAGCTATGCCCGGACTCTCCCAAGTCCACCAATTCACGACTTTAATAATCCAAGTTTTTAACCTGTAAGTTAATTTTAAAACAGAGTCACCACTAATCGGTTTGGGGTGGGTCGATTAGAAACCCAAGCGAAGTATCGGGATAAATACTTGCTCCTGCGCAACCAGAGAAATTAGGATCGGGGACTTGATTACACTAGTTAATCACTAATGCCCTTTCGGTACCTAATCTTGTTTAAACCCTAAGACTTTTTGGATTTTTGAGGGATTTTCCATGCATTTGAGGAAAAACATTTTTTTTTTTTGGTATTTTTCTCATTTTTTTGGACATAAAAAGCATTTTTTTTTTTTGGATTTTTGATCTTTTTGGAAAATATAAGTCTTTTTTGGCTTTTTTTGGGAAAATATGATATTTTTGATATTTTTGATTTTTTTGGAAATTAAATTTCTTTTTATTTTTTAATTAAAATATTATAATATTATAAAAACGAACCGGGTTGGGTTCCCGGGTTGGGACCGACCCGGTTCGCGATTTGCGAGACTTGGACGAGCCCGCAATGCGGGCCTGGCCCTGGATTTTTTTTTTTTTTTTAAAACAAGGCCCAAACCGATTTTGGCCTAAAAAATTTCCAGCCCAACATCTACCCAGCCCACGCGCACAACCAGGCCCGCTTTGAAGCCAAATCCTACCCGGTTCAGACCCACGCCCGACCCGGCTTGTAGCCGCGACCCGATTCCTAAAACCCTACCCGGATTCGTGACCCGTTTTGATCTCGTCGACCCGACCTGCTCGTAACCCTCGAGTTTTGGCGATCCGTGGCGCCGAGGCTAGGACGTCACTAGGTGGTGACTCGACGGCAACGATGCGGCGGACGGCGGCTAGGGTTTCAGCGACGACGAAGGGCGGCTACTGGATTCGCAAGAAGCGGCGACGATGATGGGCAGTTGCTAGGTTCTTGGAGGGAAGGCGAAGCGACAGGGACGGCATGGGTCAGCACGACTGTTACCTGTTCGCGACGAGGGCACGGCACGGCGGCTGCGGTGGTGACGAGGTGAGCAGCAGCGATGGCGGCCCCTCAGCTCTCAGATTTGGCATGGCCTTGGCGTCAGGCACGGCTCGCGGTGGCTCTCTCTTCCGGATCTGACCTCGTTCAACCCCCTCACGCTCAGATCTGCCCCCTTTACTCCGGTTTCTCGCTCAGCCTCCACCCACTCGGATCTTTCCCCCTCGTCTCCTGCCGCGAGCTCTCAGATCTCGGCCTGCTCGTTCTTGGCCCCCCTTCTGAAGTCTCTTAGTGGGAGGTTTTGAAGATCTGCAGCCCTCGATCTTTCGCCGCTTCTGTGTGTGTTATGGCCGTCTCCTCGACACCCTATTTATAGGCGCGGGGATGCCGGTCGACGAAGGCTAGGCCGGTGGTCCTTGGTGTGCCAACCGGCCTTCCTTCGCCGGCCGAACCGGTGTCAATTCTTCCCTCTTCCACAAAGGCATGCTCGCCTTCAATGCCACGTCCTCTCAGCCACTGGCCTACGCTCCTCTCTCTGTTGTAGGTTGTGCTCGAGCGTGTCTTCGTCGCCGCGCGTGACTTGCAGAGGCGGAAGAAGGAGGAAGGAAGAAGAAGATGGGAGGAAGAAGACAAAGGAGAAAGAGGGGGCCGGGCCGGGTCACGCGGACCGAGCTGTGGGGGGCCCGCGCGAGAGAAAAAAAGGGCTGGGTTGCATTTGTTTTTTTTTTCTGTTTTCTTTTCATTTTTTTCTTATTTATCTTTTTGCTGTTTTTGTTATTTATTATTTATTATCTGAAAAAGGAAAAACAAAGAGAAATGAATGCCTAATTAATAACCTAATCAAAATTTATGTGTCAACATAGATTAAGTAATTGACTTCAAATATATCTTTCATCAATTCAATGATGTTTATGGAATTTACTTCAACTTTATAAGAAAAATAAAGTCGGGTCTTTACTTCCTGTCCAAGACATTGAAAGGATTTCACTTTCTAAATATTAAATTCATTTTGTCATGACTTCTTTTGGGTAAACGGTCGTGAAATAATCCGAGGTTAGGAATCATTAGAAAGAAGTTCTCTAATCCAAGTAAAACTTTCCGGCCAACATAGAATAATAATAAGGATAAAGCTAAAATTGATGGGCTCATGACCACTTTCTTTAATGAAGAAACACGTCATTATCGACCTGCCGACTTTTGAATCTTAACTGATCCACGAACAACTTAGTGGAATTACTTTGCCTCTTCTATAGAATTTTCTTTGGGAAACCGTTTCTAATCCATATCATGAGGCAAAATAAGTAAGTCACTCATATAAAGTTGGTAATTACGCAATAATTTGTACATTTAAGGCATTGGTAAATAAGATGAAAAAATTATTTTAAGATAAGACAATTTTTTTTTTCAAAGACAAGAAGAGTAATTAATTTAATAAAAAAGGCAAATACTATGAAAAATCCCAAACTTATGAGAGAGAGAGAGAGAGAGAGAGAGAGAGAGAGAGAGAGAGAGAGAGAGAGAGAGAGAGAGAGAGAGAGAGAGAGAGAGAGAGAGAGAGAGAGAGAGACCTCCTATTTTAATTTCATTCAGGATATTTTTATCACACTATTATAAGTTTGGGATTTTTTATGACATAAACAAAGTTTGTGGTATTTTTATCACAATGGGTAAGTTTAGGGTTTTTACTTACACAAAAAAAAAATCAGATATTTGTGTTACAATGGGCATAATTTGGGATTTTTTGTGATATTAACCACGAAAAAAAGATAATAATTAGTAAGTAATTCAAATAAGAGAACTAAATAAAAATGGTAACTAGCTCAAATAAGAGTTAGTGATGCACAACTAGTATTAAGTCACTCAAAAAAAAATTGTTAAGTTCAAATAAAAGTTGGTAAAAAATATAACAGAATATTCATTTGCATATTGTGCTAATTTTATAATGTTGAAGATAAGTTACCCATACATTATCAAAAAATTAGGTCATCGCTAATTGTCCTAAGGATTTATCAATTCTTCCTTGAGGTGTTTAATGACAGATAAGTTAATGTCGACATAGAGATAAAAGTCTTACCAATGAACGAAAATTCATCTTGTTAGCTTGATCATGACAGGATGTCGACAGTCTTTTCTAACGACGGCTAATTGCTCGTCACTAAGAGTCTGTTTTGCAACCGGTCAAATAGTACCCAATTCTATTCATTTGTTTCTGAGAATAAAAAAAGAATATAAATCCATTTGGTAATTTTTTTGTTTTCGAGAACAAAATTTGGAACAGAATCAAGGAGTAAAAAAAAGTTGCTTCTTTATTTCGATAGCAATTTTAGAATCAAGACAACCCAAATTTCTTTTTTCTCTTTTCTCTTCTTCTTTTTCTTCTTCCTTCTCTGTGCTTCTTTTACCATCGCTGGTCATCGGCAAACGATTGGGCAAGATCTAGTGAGCTCGCTAGAGGCTTGGCCTTGCCAGGATTAGGCGAGGCTGGGCTGATGAGGCGCGGCCTTGACGGGGATCGGTAATGCCTCGGCGAGGTCGCCGGCCCTTGTTTGGTTTCACCATTCATCTCGAGGTCGGCGACTGGCCAAAGCTTGAAAAAGAAGAGAAAGGAAAAAAGAAGAAGAAAAAGTAATAAAATTATTAAAGAATTAAAAGAAAATAGTTTGGATTAGAAATTTTGAGTGCGTATTAAATGCAATTTTATTCCATCAATAGAAATTTTGGATAGTTATCAAACGCCTTTAAAAGTTTAATTCTTTTGGGGAATATAATAGAAAAGAATCATTTCTGATCATAAAATGGTTACTAAACAGACCCTAATTGGCACAATTTTTTGTTATTGTTGTAAATAGTCCACCGGTATACATCAATCTTGCTCACAAATACTGGAATTCACGATCAAGACCAATGGCATTTCCCAAAGAGATTTGTTTTCGTTGGTTTCAAAAAGATTGATGATTAGATAACATTTGCCATAATTTCATGGCCATGTTGAGCAAGGCAAAATGCCTTGTCTAACGAATTCTGTTTTAGTAGATTTGCAAAGTAGGTCCATAAGATTATAACTTTCATACCGAAAGAAATTATGCCGCAAGTCCAATTCCATGGAGGATCATCCGTCCAACCGCCTGAGAGGAGAAACTGATCCTGTCAAATGATGTTCGTTCTTTGACTTTACCGATAATCATATTCCATGAAACTAGATATGCCGTATCTGAAAACTGTTTAGAATGTCGGAAGTGAAATATACGTATTGAACTGAAGTTTCACAGAAGTTTCCAATGCCTCATAGAAAAACTTCATCGCTTGGAAGCCGAAGCCAGGCACGAAGTCGACGAATTGGTGATAGATTTGGCTTTGTCAATTGTCTGAGGTAATTTACTAGACTCTCTATACATATAATGCTCGGAAAACACGAGGAAAACTCCATCGACGTCTTGAAGATAGTGGGAAGACAGTTGCTTCGGGGAAATTTAACTTGCCATAGTATTTGAGCTCGAAAGTCGCTTTAGGGATAGAGACGAGTTCGATTTTAAGAATCCTTTCTCTAGCAATAAAAAGTAGCCGAAGCTGTAGTACTCTTATCGCTGTATGCAGTAGGACAAACACCAAAACCATACCTCACTTTTCACCCAACGAGCAACCACTTACATAACTCCACTTTTAAAAATATCAAGTACATACCTAAATTTTACTTTTGGAGACCATTTACGATTATGTGGTTTCTTTTAAAAAAACACATCCCCAAAATCCCAAGCTTTCACAACCACAAAAATGCACTCAAAATCAATTAAAAACCAAACAATGGAAATCTAAGCAATATGCTAAAATGAGCTTACAAGGAGGGTGTAATTTGGTCTTTCAAATGTGGGTTTCTGATTAAAGATGAGTGGATGATATTTGCAGAAATTGAGGTATGTAAATGGTCATTGAATAAGTGAGGTATATTTTTGATATATCTCCTATATACTACTAACGAAAGACCATTAAAGAATTTGGGGAAAGTGGAAGCATCGTTTGGTGAACAAAATTTTAGTAAGTGGACGGTCACCTGGAGGACTTATTTGGAATAAGTGGGCCAGAAATGAAGATAATTAAGGCCATCTCAAGAAGCCAAATCGGAATGAAGCGACATGAAGTCAGTGACTTAAGAGATTTCATTTTTCTTGAAGGGAGGAAAGGACATTGAAAATAGTACTTACACTTAAATAATGCATCCAAGCTTTTATCTATGTACACCTGTTTATTTTCAGATGAGCATTATATTAATGGTAAGCTATGTCGTCCACTGTAGTATTATGCATTACAGTGGTACCCGCTTCAGCACTGTTAATAGCAACTTGTAAAATTTCTCTGCAAAGGAAGGAATTCAACTAAGGAAGATGCATGCAAGTTTTTGAGATAGAAAAAGGAGAAAAAATGGAAAGATAATTCTTGTTTGGTGAGTGTTTAGGGTTTTCTTGTCCTGTAGGGAGACATCTCGTCTCTTCATATCTGTTCTTACGCGACTACTATAATTAGGGTTTTGAATGGTCAGAGTTTGTTCTTGATTCTCACCAGTAATTTTTCAAGATCACACAGTGAAAGAAATCCTCCTTTGCCCATGGATGTAGTTAAATGTCAAACTACGTAAGTACATAGTTGGTTTTTGCCGTTACTCATTCGAATTTTTGATTGTCATTTTTTTTTTCTGCAATTGCACACTCTATACATGAATAGAACAACAAATTCCATATATATGGAGCATACATGTCTATATAAGCACACTTAGCAGTACAGCAAATCGAAAAAAAAAAAGCTGATAAAATCGATAGTAGACATACTGGATCTTGATCGAGACGTTCTATTATTCTCTTGTATATGCACATAATTTGAGGATATTAACCCTTTTTCCATCGGGATTTCTATTGCTCCATGGATGAGATCCATACATAAACTGGATTCTAAGGACTGTGCTAAAACCAATTGAGTTGTTCCCAATCCCATATAGGTTCTTCTCTTTCCATACTTGTCTCCATGTCACTAGAAATTCCGGCATAATTTTCCACCACTGGCCTTGATGATGATGCCGATCCACCGCTGGTGCCGCCACCATGTCCACGTAGTATTGTTTCTCCAGCCACCAACTCTGGTGGCCGACGATCAAATGCTCGAGAGCTCCCGGACACAATGTATACTCGGCACAATGCAAATTCATGCCTCAACTGCAACGTTTCAAGGGGAAAAACATGAAAACAAATTTGTAGCACCCAGAGAAAGATATGAGAAGATGAATGGCGCTAATTCTTAATAAGGGCTTTAGTTCAAAATTCATCCTTTCAAACCTCTGATAGGTGGGTCATTAATGTGAACATCAATTGCTTGCAAACTTAATTACAAAAAATTTGGGTGACATCCATGAGCATAATTGCTTGGTGGTCTCGGGCCTTTGTCACTCCAAAAGCTAGCTTAAGAGGTGAGGTTGTCCCTCACACTTATAAACCGATTACCAACTCCTTTCACAACTTGATAGGGGGACAATCTCAATAATCTCCTCCTCACACATCGGGCCTAGGTTGGAGGTGCAATAATCGGTAACTCTCTCGCGTGACCCTTTTTTGTTATAATATTTTTAATATGATCCCATATTCAGTTTAATACTATCCACATTGAGTTTCATTGATGTTTTACTATCCTCATCAAATTCTGATGACTATGGTTACTGTCTAATTTAAAGATAACTATTTTGATGAGAGACGTTATCTATAAGGTTTTGAATAGGTATATAGATAGGTCATCTAAGCCAAACCCGCTCATTATTCTCATTATTTTGATTATTTGATAAATCGGATAACACACCATCAACGTCGAGATGGCAATTGGCTAGAAGTGCCTATTTTCAACAGAATTTTACACGTTTTACATTTGATCCCGATAATCAGGATCTTGGTTTTTCTCAAATTTCTAACATTTTTTGGTCTAGATTTGTTGGCAAACCTAAGCTTTGATACTAGTGTTAGGTGGTTTTGGGTCTCTCTCACCTCAAAAGCCAACTCAATAGGTGATGTTTTCCTTCACGCTTATAAACCAACCACCAGTCATTTCCACAACTTAATGTGGGATAACCTCAACAATACTTCTTGGTCAGAATATTGGTTCCTCCAATCAAGATGAAGAAAAACGTGACTCATCTAACAAAGTCCAAAGTTCAATTGCATTGACTAAAAGAAGAGGTGACGAGTGTATGGATGATTACTCTAATATATATATGCTTGTGTAAATAATGTTTTCCACCGCCTGATATTTCTAACGAAAGTTCAAGACTGATCATGCAATTAATTAAAACGAAGATCGAATTCAAATAGTTCAAGCACTCGCTTACCCTAAACTTGGGCATACTAGAACTTGCGGAATTGGAATTGGGAGGTGAGATTATTTCTGCGGCTCTGTACTCATTCAATTTCCATTTGGTTTTTGTTCCTGTTGGAGCTTTTCCCACATAGAAGACCATGGACTTCTTCATCCCAATCACTTTGTTGTCTGATGAGTAGATGTAACGAGGCGATCCAGTCGCCTTCCAATAACCCATCGCCGTGCTTCTGCTCGGTCTCCCTCCTCTGGCTTCTCTCTCCTGCATCGGAGCGAAGAAGAACCACTGCTTTTTGTCTTCTCGGCACAGCTCTCCAGAAAGCTCTGCAGCGTTAAAGCACACAAAACACCATAAGAGAAAGCGATAACTTCACTTACAATTCGCGACAAGTTTGCACATTCATCAGAACCCGCGATTCCGTTTCAGTGACAACGAACAAGAAACATCGAGAAAAGAAAAGAAAAAAAAACAAGAAACATCGAGAAAGAAGAAATCCCATGCATAATTTCTTGTTCTTTTACCGGGGAGATTCCACGGCTCGGTGGCGTAAATGTCAAGGACTGGAATGATCCGGCGGAGCCGGTCTTGGAGCGAACCCTCGAGCTGCTTGTGCAAATAGAAAGAGATGATCTCTTCCTCCGTTGGATAGAACCTGAAGCCTGTCGGATGATCCTCCATCATATTTCTCTATATCCTAGGTTTTTAAAGTGGGCGATGTGCTTGTATTATTTAACTTGGCACCAGAATTGGTAGCTTGTGTTTTAGAGAACATAATAGATCTGGACAAGGCCTAAATATAGAGATGGACCGCTTGGTCTTTAGAAGAGAATTTGACGTGTGCAATGACATCAATAAGGAGGGTCCATAAAAAAAAGATATTAAGTACATTTCATTTTAGTCTATTAAGGTCCACCTGAAGTGACGTTATTTTGAAGTATTTTACTTTTAACATTTGAGAGTTGCTTTATTTGGTAATGAACACGTATGGATCTTTAATCATTTGAGCTTTCGTAGTTGAAATAATGACACAAATAAATTTTGAACTTTGGCTCAATGTGCAGTATAATCCCTGAATTTTAATTTGTTCAATGTGATTCATAAATTACAACTCAATGTGCAATGTGATCCTCAAATCTTAATTGAGATAGTGACATAAATAGATTACATCTCCTTCTGCTTTATAGAATATGAACTTTACGGAAAACTATTTTCAAAGAAATTTATGTTGAGATAGATGGTTTAAGTTTGTCGTATTTGGTTGTCTTTTGCACATAAGATAGAAGTTATATTCTATATATATATATTTTGAAAAAAACACTTAAAGAAATTTTTGGGAAAAAACAAACCTCAAGTAGAGCCTTGGGGATCTAGGTGCAGATGGTAAGGTCTCGAGGTGGGAAGGTTAAGTTGTATTTTGAAAAATGATTTCCGACTTTATAAAGAGCAAGTCATATTCTTGAATTTAAATACAAAGTTGATTATGAGAAGACTTTCAATTGGTTCACTTTTTATGGGATTGAAATGCTAGGAAAAATAGGAAAATATTTTCTAACCACAGATTTTTTCACAAAACGAATCGAGTATTTATGTCGAAAATTTTGAATCAATATTGATATAGAATTGCCGCAAATACTCCATAGAAAGAGACGCAAAACTTAACCTGTGATTTCTACCACAGGCAATATTAGATGGATGATAAATGTGGAAATAACCCATCATCTAGAAGTGTTAACGGATACTTTCCATTGTCAGTCTATCAGAAACATTCACGCGGCAAATCAAAAAACAACTTGGAGACAGCAGGACAAAGAGAAAGACCACAGAATATTCTTCGTCGCCGTCCATGTATAGTCAACGTCGTCTTCACTGTTTCGCCAGCTAGCTCCGAAACCCTAACTTTTCATGCAATAATCTCAGTACATTTAGTCAGTTTCTGCGGCGGGGTCATCCATCTAAATGTTCCCACTGGCGATAGCTATATCCTACGATCTTCCAAAAAGCTAAGATGTGAACACTCGTCGTACGATAAGTGGTTTTGGGTGGCTGACAGAGAAAGAAGTAGCGTTCAGATAGCGGTCCAATTAGATTTTGTCCACAATATAATTAGCACCGAATCTGGAAGAATATTCTGGTCAAAGTTTTTTCTTCTTCTGATCGGATAAAACTATTACGCCAACATTCTCAGTTTTAAATCTCATTAAAATATTCTTCATGCTATTGAGTGTGATATTCTCCGCCAGGACCACGTTTTGTTTTGTTTTATTTTATTTTTACACTAGTGTGGGTCTCAGCTTACGAAAAATGAGTTTTAAGGAGTGGACCATCCTACTGTTCAATTTCAAAGAAAACGGAATTTTTTTCTGTGATCATATAATTTTAAAAGAGTTGGCACCTGTTAATAAACCGTTGGTAAAAAAAAAAAATTATTAGTCACCTGATTTTTTTTTTTTGGGTGACTTGTTGGTAATTTACAGAAACTTAAATACAATTACAAATACTTTTTTATAGTTTGCAAATTATTACTTTTCCTTTATCTTTCACTAACTTTAATTTTTCTTTCTTACCCACTCTTCAAATGTAGTAATCCTCATATGAATCTATCGATCTTTAATAAAGTGACTTGCCAAATCTTTTCCTTTTGAAGTACCAACTCATTTTGGGTTAGTCAATTCTCATTGGAGTTGCTTATAGATCATTTATTTGGTTCTTTAGATTGATTGACTTCTATTGTGGTCTACCAACATTCTTTCTTATAAATGTCTTAAATTTATTGCTCTTATATGAATATACTAACATTTATTTGTGTTACCAGCTTCTTTCCATGAGGTTTGTTGACACCTAATTTAGGATCAAGCTTATCCTTTAGAAAATAGAAATAGAAGATAATCTTTGATTATAGGGAAATTTTGAAAAAAAATTTGAATTAAAAAATTTAACAGCCGTGTGATTTTGGAGCCACTTTGTTGTTGAGAAGTTGAGCGAAAATCTCCGCATGCAGAAACAAATTTGAGTTTTCACTTTATAAATAGAGGATGCGAGACATGAAAAGGGGGGGTTTCTTTTCTCGAAATTGAAGTCATGAAATTGAAGAAAAGAAATTTCTCTTCCGATTGAAGAAAAGTCAAAAGGTCTTCTGCAGAAAGTGTGTCAGAGTAAAAACTGCAGAGAGAGAGGAGGAGAGAGAGAAAGGAGAACTGTTCATCGTCTTCTTCGAGTCCCTCCTCGCTGCTCCGCCTACCAGATCCCACTGCGCCGGTCTCAGCCACGCCCCTGCACTCCTGTGCTGTCGCCTCCGCCTGCAGGCACCGACGGCCTAACGCTGTTCTGCTCCGCCCCCGTCAGCCCAGGAGCCGCGAAGCGCAGACCATCGCTGCACGCTACCCTGCTGCAACTGAGTCGAAGCCCTCCACTTCGGCGCCCAGTAGCCCTCATTGGTCTTTGCTCGTTCGCCGGTCTCTGCCGCTGCTGCTGCCTCACCGATTTGCTCTACTAGCCCGACGAAGCCGCCGCTGTGCCGATCCGAGTCTCCCCCAAGCGACTCCCCTGCTCCGCCGGTTCTTGTTGCTCGAGCGTCTCACCGTCTGCCGCGCCTCCGAGTGGCCCTCTACTCGCTCGTCTGAAGCTCCGATCGCGACCCTTTGTTCCGCCTTCGCCCGATCTGCGACGCCCGAACATCGCACCCGACGGCCCGTGACAAGCTGCTGCATCGGAGCAGCAATGCCGCGCGACCCAGTATAGGTGCCCAGCAACACCGTCGGAGCCCAAGCGTCGCTCCATCTGCTTTCCACACCTCTGCTTCAACGACCCAGATCTGCTCTGTCACTTTCACCACCTGCACCGCGCCGGCTCCGAGCATCCCCCGACAATCGCTCCTGTGCGACACCACTGCTCCGAGTTCCACTGCTGCCCGAGCGACGCCTACCACAGCAGCCGCCTGTCCACAAGCAGCCCGTGCCATTCTGTGTGCGTCGCCGCCGCCCAGCCCTCGCCGGAGGTTCGACGCCGGTTATTCTCCACTCGGCGCCGCCCACCACCGCTGCTCCTCTTTTTTAAAATTTCCCTTAGGTAGTTTATTTTTCATTTTATTGTCATTTATTTATTCATTTTAAATGTTGTTATTATTGTTTAAGTTAGAATATGGTTTGTTAATGTTAATATTGATGTATTTTGTAGGCATTATCCGCTAGGATTTTGTCTGGAATTAATATAATTATTAATTTAATCCGAGAGACATTGGATTATTTTTTTAAATTATATTAATTTTGGGCTTTTTGGTAGAATTTTAATTGTTAAATCATTATAATTATTAATTTGATCCGTAAGACTTCGGATCGGATTTTTAATTATTTTGATTTATTTGTCATGATAATTAGGATTAAGATAATCGTTAATTTGACCTTGTGAGACAACGCTTTATTTTTTCGATTGTTTTAATCCTTTATTTTGTTGATAGCTTAGATTTAATATTTATTTAATAATTACTTATCTTTAAAAAAACTAAAAAAATCATCAGAAAATCAAAAAATCAAAATTCTGCATGAGCATATAGGTTTAGTAAATCAGACATGTAGGTTTAGTAAATTAGAATTTTCTTAGGATTACATTTTTAGGGTTGCATTTTTAGAAATAAGTTAGGGTTGGACCTAAATTAGTTTTTTAGATAATGTTCGCACATTTTAATTATCTCATTTTTCAAAAAATAGTTTTCTAAGATAGGATAGGGTTTAAGTCAAATTAATCCATAGAATAAATTAGAAAATTATCAATTTTTAGATATTTTAATTAGGGTTTTTATTAATTCTGAATTTCAATAGAAAAACACAAAAATACTAGGTGCATGTTAACTAGTTCACATAATAGGATCATTTAATTAGAATTTGTTCATTAGTGAAGTTAGGTCATGAGATACATAATAACTAGTTTGCATAATAGGCCCATTTAATTAGAATTTGCATATTAATAAGATTAAGTCATTTAGTTAAAAAAATGCATTTTTATAAGAGAATTATAATTTTCAACAAAATCCAACAAATAATTGTTTGCTTTGTATGTTTAATTCTTTTGATGCAATTTATTTTATTGAATGTTTAATAATGATTGAGTACCCGTGTGATCACCCATTTGCATGATAGAAATTTAAGTTAAAATAAATCTAAGCTGCCTGCAAAAGTATTTTTTGAAAATTAAAAAGAAATGGTACCGAAAGGGCATTAGATGAAATCTAGTATAACCAAGTCCCCGGACCTATTAAATCTCTGGTTCGCAAAAGTAAAGTATTCTCCCATACTTTACTTGGGTTTTTAATCAACTCTAATTGGTTAGTGGCGGCTCCAAATTGAGTATAATTGCATGTTTAAATTGGTTAATTTCTTAATATCAAGTCACGATTGGTAGGACTTGGGAGAGTCCGTGCCAAGTCTTTGGACTTAGTAATCCATTAGCCCTTTTGAGTAATTTACCTTCGGGAAGGTCGCGACAAGGTTATAAAGTAGTCTTAATTCATCGATCCTCATTTGAGTTACTTACTAAAGTTTATTTTATTTTATTTTATAACTTTATTAGCTATTTTGTGGAATTGCCATTTTTATTTTCCTTACTTACCAACATGTTAAATTTACCAACTGATTTTAGAAATTACCAATGTTAATTATAGCGATTATCAACTAGTTTTGTATTGCCATCTTATTTTACTAAGTTATCGATGTTTATTTGATTTTCTTTTAAATTACGAATATCTCTTACATCTTAAAAAAATCCTTATCTTTTACAAAATGTTATATACCTTTCTTACCAACCCCTTAAATTTACCAACAATTGTATAAAATTGCCAAAATTAATTTAAATGATTTATCAAATTTTCTTCAATTAGAAATTATCAACTACTTATTATTTATCAGCTTTTTATTTGGGCTAATTACCAACGATTTTTTTTTAAACTTACCATTTTTTCTATTGAATTACCACTTTTATTTGTCTTACTCACTAACTTAAATTCATCACCCTTTTTAGAAATAACCAAGCTCATCTAGAGTAATTATCAAGTTTTTGCCAAGATTACCAACTAATTTTGTGTTTTGAGTTAGTTACCAGTGCTTCATTGTTTTCTCTTAATTATTAACTACCTTTATCTTTGGGAAATTTTTTTTTCTATTTTTTACTAGTTTTCATTTACTTTCATTACCAACGGCTTAAAATTACCCACTATTTTATGAGAACAATAATATTTATTTGTGTGACTTAGCAGCTTTGCTCCAATTAATTATCAACTAATTTTGGATTACTCCTCTTTTAGTTGCTTACCAACATTTATTTGTTTTATCTTGAAAAGATTTTCTAGTGAGTTTCCACTTTATTTGCCTTACTTAACATTTTTTTAATTTACCAAATCTTTTTGCAAATTACATATCTAATTAGAGTGATTATAACTTTTCTTCAATTAAGTTATGAACTTATTGTATGCTAGCATCTCCTATTGAGTTAGTCACCAAGTTTATTTGATTTTTTAATTATCAGCTTTCTTATTTATGAATAAATGAAAGCTTCTTACAAAAACCTCGAACTCACCAACTAATGAAATAGCCGGCCCTTTGTTGTGTAAGTTTCCAATTTTTTTTTCCATTAAGTAATTAATTTATTTTAGGTTACTAGCTCTAACCTGAGTTACTTACCCACGTTTTTTTAATTTGGAAAAAAATTAATCAACTCTTCTATTGAGTTGGCACCTTTATCTGCTTTACTTACCAAACTTTTCCTACGATTAAGTTATTACCTGGTTTTATGTAACTAACGCTTATTTGAATTAGGTACCAACATTTATTTGTTTTTCAATTTTCAAATTACCGCCTGCTCTTTGACCCCCCCCCCCCCCTGGAAAAAAAATTACCACCAACTCTTGTCTCCAACTAAGAAAATATCTTTTACCTTTTACCCACTTTATAGATGGCTTGGGTCCTAAGCATGACCTTAAAAGGCTTTGACCACAGATGGCTTGCTTACGACATTTTAAATATACCAATTATCAAATAAAATTACCAATCTTTATTTGAGTGATATACCGACTTTTCTTGATTATGTAATCAATAAAACAGCTGGTAAATCAAAACAACAAACAAATGTTGGTAACTTGATAACTTACTTGGGAGAAACATTGTCAAAACACTTAAATTAAAATTAGTAATATTATATAAGAGTTGGTAAATTTAAGGATAGTTAAGAAAGGTAAACAAAAGCTTGTAAAAACTAAGAAAAGTCTGTAATTAAAAGGAAAAAAAAAGCTTAGTAAGTACTTGATTGAGAGTTGGTGACCCCAAAATATCTGGTGCCTTGATCGGAGAAAAGCTTATAACTGCCTCTAATTAAGATTGATAATTTTAAAAAAGTTGACAAATTTAAGGCAGTCTTGAAAAATGCAAATAAAAGTTGGAAAATTGAAAAAAACCAAATAAATGTCAATAAATAACTCAAATAAGAGTTGCTAATCATATACTATGTAGTAATTTACTCAGAGAAAGTGGATAAGTCATGTTAATTTTGTTGGTAGGAGTTAGTAAATGTAAGGGCTCATTTAGTGATACAAATAGAAGTTGGTGAATAAATAAAACTACTAAGCGTTGGTAAATAATTCAAATGAGAATTGGCAATTCAAAGTAGTTGCTAATGTAATTTGACAAGTTGGTAGTTTGTTCCAATTTAGGGTGATAATTTCATATAAGAGTTCGAAAAATTTGAAATATTATTAGGCTATGCAAATAAAAATTGATGAGTATAGTACAAAAGTGCTCATTTGTAAACCATAAAAAAGTTAGATTTTCTATAATAGCGTTGGTAAGTTTTCAACAGGTTATCTAGAAAAAAGTCACTTGTTATTCCATTTACCAATTTTTTTTACACTTACCAACTTTCGTTGAAATATAATGACACAGGAAAAATATGAACTTTCGGACATGGAACAAAACAATTCTACTGAATTTCAATGTTGTTTTTCAAAATTCGGAATTAATTCATAGAACCACCCATGTAACTTCTTGATTTTTTATTTTAAAGATTCTATTGTCGTTTTGACAGTTATGTCTCTCACCGGTGGAAGTGGAAGTGCTTCACTGCAATTATGCTTAGCTCCTCAGCTTCCAAAAAGTGATTTTGAAAACGATTTCAAAGTCTTAATTGATGCCATTCAACAAGAGTCTTTGCTCTTGGAGTATTCAACCTTTCGTTGTAGATTCTCACTTCCTACTTTAGCAATATCCAGGTTGAGTTACATTGTATCATGTAAATGCTAATTCTGTCATGTAGGACGATTATCGTCCACATTAACTATTTCTAATCAAAATTGGTCTGAAGGACTATATTGGCAAATTATCAAAATGTTTAGAACTTAATTGGTTAAATTGAAAGGTTTAGGAATGGATTAACATCCATACAATATGTTTATAATTTTTTATTTATAATTTTCCTGATAAAAATACCGAGATCCAACGCTTAGAAAGTGCAATAGAATTTCCAAATCTTTTGTGTGATATTTAGTTTGGTGTCATTTCTTCTTCCATCGTTTATTTAAGTTTCCTAGCTTGGAAATTTCATTCGTTTGAGTTACATTGGCCACTTGGCTGTTGGAGAAGTTGACTTGGCATTGTTTTAAAAAGCCATGTATTAGCGATCCTATCGTAAAATAATGTCATGTCACTCTTTCCGCCTATCCAAAACTTAAATAGTTGGAAATAAGAATACAAAAGAGAGAATTGAGAGATTTCAGTATATTTCGATATATATAAAATAGTACAAGGATAACGTATTTATAGGCTTAGATAGAGGAAATCAAGGGAAATCAAATTAGATGTGCAAAATCAAAAAAAAAAAAAAAAAAAAAAAAAATATATATATATATATATATATATATATATATATATATATATATATAGAAAAGTAGACAAAATATCTTAGATATCTCTAAAATATATTTTAATATTGCTAACATTCCCCTCAAACTCAAGGTGACATTGTCAATTGGAGTTTGAATTAATGTCAAACAATGCAACGAGAAAATTGTTCCTCTAATGACACCGCGGGACAGGCTTGTTGATCCGTAGTGGGGTGATGTATGAGACAGCATCTTCTAGATTTGGATTGTTTGATGGTGGCGAGTCGTTTGGCGGTGGTGTTGGCTTCTCAAAATGACATGCAAAATGTCGAGGATTGGAGTGGAAATAGCAAGCGGTTGATGCAATTGGCTTGTGAAACATTATTTGAGCGACATGGTTTATATGGCTGGCGTCGGCTTGGGAAGATACTGAGCGATGCGGCCTGTGTGGCTGGCACTAAAAGAAAGCTTCCTCCATGTAAAAGCTTTGACTATGCGACAAAGTCAGTGCGAATAGCATCAAAACAACGACTATTGTGGAGTCGACTTGATTAAGTGCTTCCTCAAATAAGACTTGTGCGCATGAAGTGAACACTATTGAGACGTGAAGATACTTTGTTTGAATGTGTAGCGGGATGCTCAGTATGCACTAGTTGGGATGTGCACTGGGTGCACTTAGGTTTCCACATGAACGAAGGCTCTGATGTCAAATTGGATATAAAAATGTGGAAGAGAGAATTGAGAGACTTCAATATATTTCAGTATATATAAAAGAGTACAAGGGCAATCTATTTATAAACTTAGACAGAGGAAATCAAGAGAAATCAAATCATATTTACATAATCAAAATAGATATAGAAAATTAGACAAAGTATCCAAAATATCTCTAAAAATATTTTAATATTGCTAACATCCCCAATAAATAAAATGAACTTAAATGAACGATTGAAAAAGTTATGACATTATATGAGCGTCATAAAAGAATTTTCATAGTTTAAGCTAATAAATTGAGCATCGGTGCATGCAACTAAAGCAGTGTAAAAGTACACGTACAATTGCATGCATGCAATGGGATAGAAAGATATCATGATCCTATAACCTTTACCAGGATAATTATACCAAATATATGTCCATCAAAATTTTGATACATCACTCCAGTCCAAACTTTTTGCCCTAATTGTATAATTCTCCTGCGGCAGTTGCAGCTGTGAAAGAGTTGCTGATGCTTTTATAATGTGTTTGGCAAACTCCTTATAGTAACAGAAGCCTTTAAGAAAATATCCCGCTCAGTTTTGAGGTATACAGTAACTATAAAATAACTATAATAAAAAACATGATGGTTCATCCAAATCATATTTTAAGGAAATAAGAGCAGTGTCGAAAATTTGCGACGGAGCAAATCAGCGATTGCCATTTATTGAGACATTAACGATACTTTGACAAAGAAATCTGAGACTCCGCCGCCACCCAAGTTGAGGTCATTGAGGAAAACCCTTGGAAAAGTCGAGTTCCAGCTTCCTGCCCAAAAAATTGAAAGAATTTCTCTTTCTTCCTCGTATTAACCAAAGTTACTTTTTTCATCACTTTTTTGTGTGTGAACGGTCGCGAGGTAATCTTAGGGATCAGTTGAAATTAGTTCTCTAATAGAAATAAAATATACTGGCCAACAAATAAAATAACATCAAAAATAAAGTTAATAATTGATGGGCACATTGCCACTTTCTTAAATGAAGAAACATGTCATTATCTAGACCAACTAGTTGTAATTGTCGTGGCTCGTGGCCCTGCCGACATTTGAATCTTAATCGATCCCCGCACGACTTATTGGAATTCCTTCGGCGTCGGTAGAATTTTCTTCCATTGTTGCAAGTGAGGGACAATAAAATACTAGAGTAAATCTTCCTCCGTTGGATAAAACCCGAAGCCTGTCGGATGATCCTCCATCACGCTTCTCTTTGAATATATTCTAGGTTTCTTAGGTAGGGATGTGCTCGGATGCGTTTTACCCGACCCCGCAAATGGTAGCATACTAGATCTGGGGTGGACCTATTTATAGAAGTGGACCCCTTGGTCATCATAAAAGGGTAAAAATTTTAACGTGTACAACGGGTCAATAAAGAGGATCGTCCCGACCCAAAAACGAAACAAAAAGAGGATCGAAAAGAATAATTATTTAGTACATTCTATTTTAGTTTATTAAAGGTTCATTTGGAGTGACTTTTCTGTTTTTATTTTATAGAAAATGAACTTTACCGGAAAAATATTTTCCAAAATAGCTATTTCAGAAAATGCTTTAATTTTCTTGTATTTGGTTACTTTTTGCAAATAAGATAGAAGTCATTTTCTGATATTTGTTATCAGAAAACTCTGAGTTTTTTTTTTTTTTTTAAAGAAAAAAACAAACGTCGAGTAAAGCTTTGGGATCCACGTTTAGATATCTGGGTCTCGAGTTTGGGCCATCGAGGCCTTGGGTTTGAGGCATCAAGGTCGCAGGGATCCAAGTGTCAAGGTTCATCATCCGTCAGCCGAGCGCCCGTGTTAGAACACTTAAAATAACTTTACGTTGGGAGAGATCAAGTTGGAAATGAAATCTGACTTTCAAAAATTGCAAGTTTGCTTTTTGAATCTATATTTGATTTTTATCAAAGGATTTTCCGTTGCTTCTTTCCTAAGTGATGCAGATGTCGGAAGAAAGGTAGAAAGTATATTATGACTGTTAATTTTTCACGAAAACAAAATGGGTATTCATCTCGAAAACTTTTCCACAAGTTTTTAAAAGTTAATAAATACTGTTTTTCTTGAAATACCGCCAAACTAATTAGCGAGGCCCTAATTATTTGTGAATCGTGATCGATAGGATCACCAACAACACTCCACCAAAAAAGACTTCAACATGTACAGTACTTGATGACATCTACCACATATAATTCGCATCTCAATTTTTACTTTAAAAAACTGAATCTGTTGAAAAAGTACGATAGTTTCCACGTGCTATATTGGATGGATGCTAAATGTGTATACAATCATCAATTGGTAGTTGTTATTAAAGGATACTTTCCCTGGTCAGTCTGCATAAACATGTCCCTTTTTGCACATTATTCACGTGGGGGAAAAGAGCAGAAGAACCAGGAGAGAGCAACTAAAAAGAGAAGTAGATTTTTATCTTTGACTTCTAGAACATTAGGTATTTGTTTGGACTTTGGTATATCCTTAAACTACTACATCTCTGGGATATAAAATTTGGGAATATCCTAAGAAGGGGAAAGAAGAAAAATCCTCTCATTGGGGATTGGGGTATGTGAAAATAGCCACGTTAAAATAAAGATCGCAGTCCTTTCAACCCACCAAGATTGCCTGGCAGGCGAAATGATCTCCAACAGAGCTCTTGCGCTTTTGAGTTGTGGTGAGGTACAATCTTAACCACTACTGAGGATTCCCAACACACTCTTGACTTAAGGTTAAGGTTGAGGTAACCTTAATTCTCACGTGAGAAAAATGAATCGGTCAAAAAAGTACAATAATACCCACGTGCTATATTGGATGGATGGAGCAATAATATTGGTTGAAAAATGTGTAAACAACCATCATTTAGAAATTGCTAATTAGGGATAGTTCCCCGGTCAGTCTGCGTGAACATGTCCCTTTTCGCACATTATTCACGCGGGGGAAAAGAATAGAAGAACCAAGAGAGATTTTCCACGGAGCTTATCTGATTATTTTAGCCAGTTTACGTAGTCGGCTAAAATAAATTATATCCCATGTTTTTCCACAAAGCTGAGAGCTTTTCTTAGATGGGGATGTGATGATTGTTTCTCAACACTCGTAGTCGTCGCGTTTCAAGTGGTTTCAACCTTTGGCTGGAGGACAGAGATGCAAGTAGCGCTGAAAGGGGATTTCAACTGGTTTATGTCAACTGTCTTTACGCCAGGGGCCCCCTTATTCAACTTGACAATTTTAAAATTAGCACCGAATCTGGAAGAATAATTAGGTCAAGTTTTTCTCTTTTTTTATGTCATTTACAACTATTTCGTCATTGTACTCACTTTTAAATTTCATAAATAGATTCTTCATGTTTTCCTCTGCGTCCTCACCGGTATTAACCACCTTTTTTCTTTCCAGCCCCCTTTGTTTGTTTAACTAAGGAAAAATGAATTTTAAGGAATGGACGATTCTAGTGAAATTGCAAGTTGTTTTTTTATGTTTGCAAGTTGCCAACTTTTCTTCATCATATATTAACTTTATTTGTCTTTCTTACAAGTTTTTCTAATTTACTATATATTATATGGATTTGATTGATTTTATTTGAGTGATTTACCGACTTTTTCCCAATTAAATTATTTACTAATCTTAAGCTATCGACTCTCATTGCAGTCACTTATCTACATTTATTTGATTTTTTTTTTTAAATATATTGACTTTTGTTATCTTTTACCATTATTTTTTCTTACAAATGCTTTAAAATTCATTGAATCTTGTATTCCAAACCTTTAAATGTGTTACCGGCTTTTTTCAACTAGGTTACCAAGTTAGTTTGGTTAACCAACTCTCATTAGAGTTGACTACACGTTTATTTATATATTTTCATAAATTTACCAATACCAACTCTGTTTGTCTTGCTTACAACAACGTTAAACTTACCTACTAATTTTAGAAATTACCATGTTAACTAGAGTGGTTATCAACTTGTCTTGTGTTGCTATCTTATTCGAGTTGAACCCCATATTATATTTGATTTATTTTAAGTTTACAAATTTCTGTTAAATCTAACAAAATTCCGTCCTTCATAAACTTTCATAGGCTTTTCTTACCAACGCGTTAAATTAATCATTATATAAAATTACCAATCTTTATTTGAGTGATTTACCAACTTTTTTAGATTAATTATTATCAACTAGTTTTGATTTACAACTTTCATTTGCATTGCTTACCAACAACTATTTTCTTATTAAATATACCAATTTTTCTATTAAGTTGCAATTCTTATTTGTCTTACTTACCAACCTTTTAAATTTACCGACTCTTTTTAGAAATTACTAACCTCAATAAGAGTGATTGCTAACTTTTCGCCGATTAAATTACCAAATAGTTTTGTGTTACCAAATCTTATTTGAGTTAGTTACCAATTTTTTTTTTGAATTATTAATTTCCCTTATTTTGAAAAAAAAAAAAATTTCCTTATTGTTTACAAGCTTTTATTAATCCTTCTTACTAACGGCATAATTTACATACTAGTAAATGAAATTACCAACTTTTATTTGTATGATTTACCAATTCTTTTTTTTTCGATTAAGTTATTGGCTAGTTTTGGTTACTAACTCTCCTTTAAGTTATTTACAAAGGTTATTTTTTTTTTTTGAAAAATTTCCTATTGAATTTCCACTTTTATTTGCCTTACTTACCTTTTTTTCTTTGTAATTTACCCACTTGTTGACACTTAAATTTTGACTATTTTACTTGTTCATCATATAAAAATTACATTAAGCATTTCATAACATCACATTTAGGTAACAATAACATTTAGGACCAAACTTATCTTTTTTTCAAAAAAAAAAAATTGCTAAAAAAATAGAAAACAAAAAAAAAATAGAGGATAAGAAATAATTTATAAAATAAAACATTTGGTTGTGGAGGCAGATTTTGAAAGATTTTAGATTTTGGATAATGGAGCCTTTTTTTGTTAAGCATATCCCCTCGTTTCGAAGATGATATTAGCGGTTGAGTGAATTATCTTGGAAAATCTTCACAAAAGATTTTAGATTTTGGAGCCATTTTTTTGTTGAGCGTATCCCCCTTTTTTTTTTTTAAAATTTAATCGTCGATAGTTGAATGAATAAATGCAATTATATTGGAAAACCTTCACTTGCAAAGCAAACATTTTTTTTTCTCTATAAATAGAGAGTGCAAGGCTTCGTTTAAGAAAAAAGAAATGGGCAAAAGTGTTCGTGTGGTTTCATGGGGAGAGAGAAATCGGCTAAGTGCTGGTGGAGTTTCATTTGAAAGAGGAAAAAATTGAAAAAGTGTTTGTGAGGTTTCATGGGGAGGCTTCGTTGAAAGAAAGTAAGAAAGAGGTGGGGAATTTGCAGAGTGCTCGCGAGTGACACAGGTGAAAAGGAAAGGAGAGAATGGAGGAAAATGCCTTGGGAGAGAGAGTCAATGCTGAGATCCCTCATGACCTGCCTTGCTATTTCGCCTACTGTTGAGCACCACCATAGCTGCTACCTGCCTCGTGATTTCGTCCCACGTCGCCGCTATATTGCTCATGTGAAGCCCACATCTTGCGGCTTCCTCGCTACTTGTCACAATTTTGATGCCGATGCTGCTCCCCGCCTACGCCTGCCACTCCAAGACGACTATTGCTTCCCGATGTGTTTTCACTCCATCCTTCATCCGAATCAGTCCATCAACGTGGAGGTTGATTTTTCCTGTGCAGGTTTTTGATCCATTGGCTGGGCTTCCCGGTGGTGGAATTGTGGTTAGACCACCAACTTGTAATCAGCGGTTACTCATCAAGCACCGGTGAATTCTCGGTCATACCTCATTTGTCGGTTCACAAGCCTTACCACCGCCCCCTCGAGAAAGCCGTGCCCTGGACTAGGTAATCTCTTTAGACTAAATTCACTTCATATATTTGGTTTCCTAGTTTGTGATTCTGATTTGATTTGTTTTGATATATTTAATCACTATCCGATTAGGAAATTTGTTGTGTTAAGTCATAATAATCAAGAATATTGAGCCACGAGACATTGGGTTAGATTTTTGATTATTGACTTTTCATGGTAAATTTACGGATTGCTTTGCATAATTAAGTCGCATTAAGATAATGTTTAATTGACTTGTATTGGTGGATTATCAATAGGACATATATTTCGATGCATCATTTGATTAATTAATCATTATGTACACATTGCATATCATGCATCTTATTTCATATCTAGAACTCAGGTGCATACATAATTCATGTTTAAAGCAATGCATGTGATCTTTAAAATCCTTATGGAGTTAGGATAATATAGAGTTTTCTTTAATAAAACAAAAAGCAAATAAAAATGTTATTTAAGTCATATAGATTCCATAGTATGCATGTCATATGTTTCACGTTAGTTGATGAGTCACATGTTCATTGTCTTAATACTCTTGTAATGCAATTGGATCATAATTAATTATTGTTTTTCATGCATTATTAATGATGTATATAGTTTAGTTTCTGATAGGATGGGGTCGTATTTTTCGTTGGATCGGATATGGGTTTCTCGGGTGATCTCGTGGTGGTGTCTCGGAGCACCGCCGTCCTTTTAGCAGTGCGAAAAGTTTAGGGGTCGATGCATCATGTAGTTTAGATTGTCTTCTTTATGAATAAAGGAAACTTTTCTTCAAAAAAAGAAAAGAAGAAAATGCCAAAAGATTAGCGTTGCATCATTGGGTCACTTTCTTTTAAATAAAAGTTATTAAACCGTGTTAGTTTTTTTATCTAGGGATAAGTGTTGTAGAAGTCCTAAAACTTGTTACGAAAATGCAATTGAGTCCTAAAACTTGCAAAAAGTGCAATTGAGTTCTAAAACTTGTCAAATTGTTTTAATTGAGTCCTAAAGTTAACGCCGTCGACTTTTTTAATGGAAAATACTGACGTGGCACTGACGTGGCCTTTTAAATAATTTTTCTTTTTTCAAATGGCTTTTTTAATTATTTTTATTCATTTTTTAAAATAGATTTAAAAACTAAAAATAAAAGAAAATTTATTTTTTAAAATTGTTAAAAAAAGAAGAAGATAAAGCAGCTCCTCCCCTACCACTGTCGCCATCGCCACTGCCGTTGCCATTTTTTTCCTTTTTTTTTTGAACTGTTTTCTTTTTTAAATAAATTTTCACTTTTCTTTTTTTTTCAAATTTTTAAATCTAATTTCAATAAAAAAATTAAAAAAGCCACATGGAAAATAAAAAATTAATTTTAAATGCCACGTTAGTATTTTCCGTTAAAAAAGTCGACGGTGTTAACTTTAGGACTCGATTGAAATAATTTGACAAGTTTTATGACTCAATTGCACTTTTTGCAAGTTTTAGGACTTAATTGCATTTTCGTGACAAGTTTTAGGATTTCTGCAACACTTATCCCTTTTATCTATTTAAAAGGAAAACACAAAGGTCATTTGCTTGTTAATAGGATTAATCATGTCATTGTTATTTCATTTAGGTTGCATATTAAACAACAAGAGAATTGATTGGAGTTGCATTATTTTATAAAGAAAAATCATAAAAGGAACATACATGCTTATAGAATTACCATGTCATCCATCCCATATCATGTAGCACGTGCTTATTTAGGATCATGTAAATTAGATTGCACACATATTGTGATGATTCAACTTATGTCATTCCCACATGTCATTAAAGTAAAAATCATGCATATTAAATTTAGATTAAGATTGCATATAATTAACATTTAAAAAAAAAATTAGGTGTCATGTCATTTAGAAATCATGTTTAGGGCATGCATTTTTAATCAGCATTATATAAGTTTTTTTTTATATAAAAATAAAAAAATTATAAACCTTAATAAAGTTGTAGTTTGTTTAGCTTAAGGTTAGTTATAACTTCTTACAATTTATCACTTCGGTTTATTGAATGTTATTTTATTGATTGTGAACTCACATGACCACCCTTTGCATGTTAGTGGCTTATGTTAAAATTAATCAAGACTGATTGCTAAATATTTTTGAAATTAAAATGAAAAGGTACCGAAAGAGCGTTAGATTAATCTAGCGTAACCATGTTCTCGGACTTATTGAATCTCTGGTTCGCAAAAGAAAAGTATTCTCACATACTTTACTTAGGTTTTTAATCAAAACCAATTGATTAGTGGCGGCTCCAAATTGAGTAAAATTGCATGTTGTTTATTGGGTTCAGCTAGAAACCAAGTAAGATATGGGAGTACACCTTACTTTTGTGCAGCTAGAAAATCTAGGATCGTGGACTTAGTTATATTAATTAATCAACTAATGCTCTTTTAGTACTTAATTTTTTCATTTCAAAAAGATATTTTTTAGGTAGTCTTAATTGAGTTAAACTTATCCATTAACATGCAAAGTGATCGTGCTGGTGCGCAATTATGAATATAACAAGGGTTAATACCCTGAAAAACTCTAAACTGGTACACTTGTGACAAATTTATCTTAAACTATTTTTTTTACCACCAAAAACTCCAAACTGATATACCTTTGAGAAATTTACCCCAAACTGGTACACTTGTGACAAATTTACCCTATATTAGTTTTCGTTAAATTTTACTATTAAATTATTAAGTTAAATGACACGTGATAGTTGATTGGTATACCAATTTGGGATTTTACGCTCCGTTTGTCATAGTTTACAATTTTTGTGATTTTTTTTGTGGTATTAATCTAATTTAGTGAAGGGTATATTTGTCACAAATTTACAAGTTTGGGGTTTTTTGTGGTCAAATAAATTAGTTTGGGGTAAATTTATCATAAATATATCAGTTTAGGGTTTTTTACGGTCAGTCGGGGTAAATTTGTCACAGGTGTACCAGTTTGGGGTTTTTCATGGTTAAAAAAATAGTTTGGGGTAAATTTATCACAGATGTACCAGTTTGAGGTTTTTTAGGGTATTAACCCAAATAACAATTAGTAACCTAGGAAAGTATTAAATAAATTACAAGGCAGAGCAATCATCTAACGCTATAAAATAAGAAAAAAAAAACACCATTCCTTATGCGAAAGGGAAATCACAATCAACATATTAAAATTGTGTGATTAAGAGCATTTATATCAAAGAACATTAAAACCCTATTGTAAAGCCCTAAGAACTAGTTAAATTTTGTGCATAGTTTTTTCAAAGATTTTCGTACGATTTAAGAGAAAACTACTCAAAAACTAAATTTTAAGCTTTTCATAACTTATAAAAAAAAATAATCTTTTCGAAAATTTTTAATTCTTTAATTATTTTCAAATATTTTTCATTTAATTAAGATAACAAAAAAATATGGGTTGGCCTGATTCACTGACCAGGGTTTGTGGCTTGGGCCACGAGGGTCGATGAGTCCTTGCCCAGGGCGGGTGACAGTCGCTGGCCCCTCTGGCGATGGGCAGCAACCATTTTTTTTTTTAAACTGTTTTGTTTTTTAAATAAAATTTAACTTTTATTTTCTAGTTTTTAAATTTAATTTAAATTAAAAAAAAAAGCCACGTGGAAATAAAAATTCATTTTAAATATCACATTTGCGCCACGTCAGCATTTTCCGTTAAAAGGGTTGATGGTGTTAACTTTATGACTCGATTGAAATAATTTGACAAGTTTTAGGACTTGATTGCACTTTTTACAAGTCTTATAACTAAATTGCATTTTTGTTACAAGTTTTAGGATTTTTATTGCACTTATCCCTAAAATCTAATCGATTTAGTTTCCTATTCGGTTGAACTAAGTTCAATGTCTCCAAAGCTCAAGTCGCTGCTGAGCCACCACCCTTCATCGGTCGTCCGATCCAACTGCCACTTGTTGGTTGACCTCCCCACCGTTGGCCGAGGACCATACTGCTTGGCCAGCACCAACACAATAAGAAAAACGGCGAGGCCAAGGTGAATAAATCCACGGGCGGCCCCTGAACAACATCTAGCTCGAAATCACAGCAAAATGGTAAGATTAACAATACACGGGAAAGTCAATTCAGCCTTGAACAAAGAATGCGAAAGTGGATCTAAATTAAGCATTTCATCAAGCAGTTGGAGCGCACTATCTAAACGGATTGAAAAATGAATTGACCAAGGCTAAAACTCGCGTCGAGACTCATGAAAATCAACATGCAAGAATACAGGCACAAAACACGAGGATGACGTGGGCCAGAGCTCACGTGAGCCGAAGGGCCGTGAGCTTTGGCCCGACTGGCCTGAAAATAGGGCAAGAACAAAGGTAGGGCAAGAACAAAGGTACCTGTTTGGCTTGAGGACATTGGTCGGGCGCGGTTGTCGGATGAGGTTCGCATGTGGCCAAGGTGTTGGTTGAGGCTCCCTTGCTCTCTATCTTCTCTAGCCCTCCTTCTTTTAGTCGTGCTCTCTCTCTCTCTCTCTCTCTCTCTCTCTCTCTCTCTCTCCCTTTTAGGCTTGGCTAGTGGGTGCGCATGGCCCCTGCCATCGACAACTGTCGTGCCAACCTAGCCCCCGACCGCCAGCCTTGGTCATTGTTGAGTTTTTGCCTTTGTATTTCCTCTCTACTTTTCTGTAGACTGTGTGTGAGCTATGTTGCACGAACACGTTATACGTGCTTCTGTGTCGTGTCCGACACGAGTCAAAGCGTGTCGGACATGTCGACATGCTCGGACACGTGTTGACCGCGTGTCGGATTTGTCGACACATTGTCCACTTTTGTCAACACGTTTGGACACGTGTGTCTGAAAGAGAATGGAGGGTGGAGGCAAGGGCGAGGGAGCAGAGAAGAGGCCGCGAGCAAAGGTGAGCCCGTGACGACGACGACGAGAGACGGCCAAAGAAAGAGTAGAGACTGAGGCGAGGGCCGTGAGGAGGAACTTCACGAGGGAGGCGCATGTGTGGGAGGGTGGCGTCGTCGAGTGGGGCGGCGGCAGTGGCGGCAAGGGGGAGGAGGAGGAGGAGGAGGAGTTCGCGGCGGTGTGCAGCCTCTCGGCACACAGGGACCGCGTGTTCCATCCCTGGCAAGTAGAGATTGAGAGGAAGAGGAGAGGAAAGGTGTCCTGCGGCGAGGAGGAGGAGAAGAAGGGAGAAGAAGGCGCTGTTAGGGTTTGTGGGTTTTGAGAAGGAAAATAAAAGAATAAAAAAGGGAGGGGGAAGTGACAGGAGGGAGGGGGAAGTGATGGGCTGATAGCCGGTCATGTGAGGGGAAAAAAGTGAAAAAAATTGAGGGTGGGGAAAGATAAGAGGGAAGGGAGTTTGGGCGTCCGCTCGAGGGGGGAGACTTTTTATTTAATCGAAAAAAAATTATTAAATGAAATTAACAAGTAATTTCAAAAAATAAAAGTACTGTATGTATGTTGACTGATTAGTGTAAATCCATTGTAGGTTCTTTATAAATTTGAATCAAATTAATTAAAAAAAATATTTACTTGATATACAACGTGTCCCAGCATGTCGGAATTTTTTATTTTTGAGAAATGACTTGTCGACGTGTCGTGTCGCGTGTCCGTGTTGCGTGTCGGTGCAACCTAGTGTGTGAGACGTGAGGGAGAAGGAGGAAGGACAAGGTCTACGGGTTGAGCCAAGGACAAGTGGAATGGGCTGGCCCACGTGGGGACAAGAAGAGGGAAAAGAAGAGAAGGCCGGGCCAGCTTGACATGGCCCAGCCTTGCCTTTTTTTTTTTATAATCTTTTTTTTAACTCTTTTTTAAATAATAATTTTCAATTAATGTTTACTTTTAAAAAAAATTCCTATTACTATTAATGCAAATGGTCTTAATGTCTATATGTTATGCAATGTAATGACAATTATTTTTGTTAAGGATTAAAAATTAATCCATAATATCTATGTAATTAATAAATATCTATGTAATCAATAAATAATTAAACAGGTTGCCAAAATTTACATGTCAACATATGTATATAAAGAGCATATAAACCCCATAATCAAATGAGGCATCATGATCCTTTTTGATTAGTAAAAATATCAAAAAAGTCATAAACCTATAA
The DNA here is from genome assembly GCA_016097605.1 of Eucalyptus guilfoylei. Taxonomy (NCBI): domain Eukaryota; kingdom Viridiplantae; phylum Streptophyta; class Magnoliopsida; order Myrtales; family Myrtaceae; genus Eucalyptus; species Eucalyptus guilfoylei. Next base: position 5,805,627 of record CM027869.1, on the reverse strand, counting down.
TATTAGTATCAATTCAGTTCTAAACCTTTTAATTGGACTAATTTAATTATAAATCTTTTCACATTAGTACCAATTCAGTCCATCCGGCTAACACACGTTGTTGTGGCAATTTTAAATAATTATATATTTTTTCAATTTGTTTATTGATTTTTTTTTCTTTTTCATATTCCTTTTCCTTTTCTTTTTCCTCTTCTTCCTCCAGGGGCTTCTTCTCCCGCAATGGCCGGCAAGGCTTCAGTAAGACTTGCCAGTAAGGGTTTCGCAGCCCTTGCCCAGCCTCGCCTCGCCTCGCCCTACCCAAGGCCGCAGGCGAGGTGGCTTTACCCAGATCTGGGCGAGGTCAATCTCATCATGACCTTGCCATGGTCAAAGGAGGCCTTGGCGAACACCACCATGGTCTCACCAATCGCAGGTGAGTCTGCCTTCGCCCACGGCAAGGCTAAGGCGAGGCTAGCCTAGCCCTGATCTAGGCAAAGTCACCTGGCTTGTAACCCTCAGGGCTTAGCCATATTTGGGGAAGCCTAGGCAAAGGCCGTGGTCCTCGCTAGCAGTTGGCAAGGGCTTCGCAGCCCTTGCCCGGCCTCTCCCATATTTGGGCAGAGGCAATAGCTAGCGAAGCTCGCCAGTCACTGCCGGAAGAAGCACATGGAGAAAGAAAAGGAAAAAGAGAGGAAAAAAAGGAAAAGGAAAAAATTAATAAAAAATTGGAAAAAATAAAAATTATTTAAAAATTGCTATGTCAGCGTTCATCGTTTGGTAGGCATCTACATTAGTGCTAGCTGGCTAAAATCGGCCACATAGATTGAATAGGTATTAATGTGATAATATTTGGAACTAAATTAGTTTAATTTGAAAAGTTTAAAATTGAATTGGTACAAATACTATAAATTTATGACTTTTTTTTTTATACTTTTCTCTCCTTTGACCTCAACAGGGTAGCCGTACCTCATCCATTGCCCATCAAAATTTTGATACATCACTAGAGTCCAAATTTATTTTCATAATGGCATAATTATCTAGTAGCAGTTGTAAGTATGAAAAAGTTGTACCTTTTATAAGCTGTTTGAAAAAATCTTTACAGTCGTAGCGGCATTTAGGAAAATGTCTCAATCAGTTTTGAGGTATGCTGTAACTTCAAAATAAATAAATCGAAAGCTATGTGAATGAGGGTAGTATTGACATTTAAGATGGAGTGTATCAACGGTTGTGATTTGTTAAGACATCAATGAAGACGCACGAGGGGTATAGGATCGTTGTTCGAATTTTATATTTTCCCCAAATTTGATGATAGAATTATGGGTATATTATTTAACATAAGTGGATGTCACAAAGATTGCCCTTATTTCACGAAGACATCCAAGCCTCCCGGCCACCTAAGTGGAGATCCATGAGAAAACCCTTGGAAAAGGCCGGTTCCTTCTTTGATTAAACGGCGTGGAGTGATCCAAGGTTAGGAATTATTAGGAAGAAGTTCTCCAACACAAATAAAACTTTGCGGCCAACAAATAGAATGAACATAAAAGTAAACTCGCAGTTGATGGGTTCATTGCCACTTTGTCTAATAAAATAGCAGAAAATTACCCAGTTAATTTCACCTATTGTAAAAATGTCAATTGTTAATTTTATCTATTGTAAAAATGTCAATTCAGTCTAAAATTTTTCAAATTTATCAATTTAATTTTAAGTCTTTGCTTAAAATTCAAATATAGTCATTCCAATTAGGTTTTATAAAAATTCATTGATGTGGTGATTTAATCATCATCGACCATTTTATTTGGTACACTGCCACATGATCAAGCCCTATGCCTCCAATCTCTCTCTTCTCCCCCTCCCTCCCCATCGCTGTGAATCTATTGCTTATCATTATCGATGAGCTACCAACACTATGGAGGTTGAGATCTCCGTTGACTCGCTCGCATGGAGTTTGACCACCCGACATATAAATATTGGCGTCTAGTAGGCGAGTGGCTTCCATCACCGAGGTTCGTGACCTTCAGATAGATATAAAGGGGGAGGAGGTCGTATTGAGAGAATATGAGAGGTGCAACGGACTTTGGTGATTAAGGGCTCACGGGACAGGGATGGATGCAGAGCTACCATATTGTAAGTGAAAGGAGAAAAAGAAGGGCAACACATCTCAACCATATAAAAATGAGCATTACAATGAGCATTATCTACATATACTATTAATCCGGGTGGGCCCCACGTGGACCAACTTCGCCGAACAAAACATATTGAACCGGCCCAAAACATCTGGGCTAGGCCCGAGATTATTTTCATTAGTTAAAAAAAACAATCTGTTCACTTGTAAAATTTCATTATTTTAATAGTGTAAGAATTGTAAAATTGAGAATTAGTTCACTTATAGAGTTTCGTTTGTTTCATCTAGGACGAAAAATATTAATGATGTATTAGTAGATCTATAAAAAAATTATATGAAAAATCTTTGGGTTGGGCTAGCTTTCAATTGCTCGAAAGCCAGCCAGACTCGAGATCTAAAATAGAACGAGTCTGAAGACCTGACTCGAACTATAACGATTTCCAGGCCAAGCTCGGGCCCTGTTTTCGGGGTTCATGATTTTTTGTCGCCTCTAACTGGACTCGAAATAGAATTATCCGGCTGGACCTTTCAATGTAGGGCGATCATCGAAGCATGCAGCGGGGCGGGGAGGTCATTATAAATTTGAAGAGCATAAATGAAAAAGACAACAATCGTCTCGTCACAAGGCAAAAAGATAAAAAAAGAAAAAAAGAAATGAATTCCTCCTTTTAGAGAGGATAAGAGAGATAAGGGGAGACTTTCACCCGGTCAAAATCAGAATATTTAAATCAAGCTAAGAGGGAGTTAGGCAACAGTAATCTAATTCACGCGTGTAATAATTAATCAAACGCTAACCATCAAAGTAGAAAATTTCATGATAAATAAATATTATCATCACGACAATTGCTCCGAAGGGTGCTTCGCTGCAAGAGGTTTCAAGAGGTTCATGCACCGCAGCGGAGGTCATCGTCTGGGACCATGGAATTATGACGCCGCCCCAAGATGAGCAAGTGGTGAGGCCATGACGTCAGATTTTGGTTAGTTGTGAAAATTTTCAATTGGAGAGAAAGTTTCCAAGAGCTCTTTCATGGAAGTTGTTTTTTTTTTTTGGTCGGTCATGGAAGTTGTTCAAGTGTTGCGGGTTGTGCTGGTAATTAAAAAATTAGACAGAGAGGAGAGATGGACCTTCTTGAAGGGACCATCAAATATATGGCGGTTTAGATGATTCGTTCCGCTTCTGATGGAACGAACATAGAGATGACCACAATGGTTGCACTTGCATTCTTCCCGTTCACCGGGCTTCTTTTCCACCATTTGTGAACTGTCGCCACTCTCTTGACCTTCCTCTTCCTTTACCCTTTTCAACTTTGCTTGCCTCAAAAGGAGTAGCATCTACATCGACAATGATTCCATTTGCTGCATCAACCATCTACACGGAGAATATAATGGAATGAGTGCAATGGGACTCCATGTCATGATAAAGTAGTGATCCACCTATTGAAAAAGAATGCTAACTACAGTCAAGGCAAATAAGCTCCGAAGTTCTAGCAAGTGCCTCAATGATGATAAGCTTGAACTCACAAAAACGAGTTCCTAGAGAAGAGCACGCGCAGGTGGGGCCAACCCACGATTCAGTCAGTGTGAAGGAATGCAGAACATCCGTACTGGGGACATTACTCAAAGTGAGAAAAAGAAAAGAAAAAGGAGACGACACTCGAGAACTTGCTTCACTGAGAAGCTCCCAAAATGGATCAGATGCGCAATGCCATTACTTACTAATGTTCAGAAATCAATCAACGAGATAACATGAAAACACTTCAAAGTTCTGGGATCAGGTTGATCTTCCAATTTTCATTTATTTATTCGCAAAGAAGCAGGACACGGTTGAACTAGGGAATCCCTTTCGTTACGCATGTTTACGAAGTGAGACTATGGAAAAAAGAGCTGAAATTAGAACCAAATCCGTCCTCCGCCTTCCGCATGATTCGCAGTGCACATAACCTAAATTTAGCTCTCCCAGAACAGATACATGGCAATGTCAGGTTTCACCTTTGATCAATTTAGAGCAACATTCACCCCCAGATCTATAGAATCAGCACTCAGAGACTCTTTACCCTTTTCAAGCAATAAGAACAAGAACCGAAAAGACATGACTTTTGCATCTAGGAGACAAAGAACCCACAAATGTCCTACAACCACCGGCATTACAGTCCACTAGATATCGAAAGAAATCACATGAAATTAATCGAGAGGCTAAAAATCAAGATCCTCGAGAGAGTGTGCAAGGGGATCCGATGAATACTGACAGAAATTGAAGGAATTGAAGGAATTCTATATATTATATATCATTCATGTACATGAGGGTATATATGGTACAAGAAGGTACAATATAGGAAATAATACATGAGATACTATTTTCCTATTTTGAATCGACTGAATTAATTAATCTATCAATCTAAGATTTGTACAATCAAGTGTGGAATCAAATCGCATGTTCAACAATCCCTCTCAAGCTGGCAGCTTGTATATATTGAAGACGCTTAGTTTACTCAATAAAACTATTTGTTGTCTTTGACATAGTGGTTTGGTGAAAATATTCGCGGGCTGTTCATAAGAACCAATTCCTCTTGTTGCAACTTTCCCTTCTTGGATTTTATCTCAAGTAAAATGACAATCGACTTCTATGTATTTTGTTTTTTCATGAAAGATTGGGTTTGCTACAAATTTGAGTGTAGCATCATTGTCACAAAACAATATGGTCGGCCCATCCACTTGTACTCCAAGGTCATAAAGTAAACCTCGAATCAAGACTACTTCACAAACGGTCTTTCCCATAGCTTAATATTTTGACTCGACGGATGATAAAGAAACATTTGACTATTTCTTTGTCTTCCATGAAGTGAAGGATCTTCCCAATTTAATGTAAAAATTAGTGATAGATCTTTGAGTCATTGGACAAGTAGCATAGTTTCTGTCACCATAAGCTGTCATTTCATGTCACAATCATGAGACAAAAGTATTCTAAGTCCTAAACATTCTTTCAAATATTTCATAACTTTCAATGCTGCATTCATATGAGGCTACTTTAGGTTGTGCATAAGGTGACCGAGTATCTGCACTGCATAGCATATATCAAGTATAGTCACAGTGAGACAAATTAATCCTCCCATAATTCGTTGTTAGCTTGATGGATGGTGATGAGGAACCAGCATCATATTCAAGTGTCATTAGTTTGGTATTTTGTTCAATCATAAATAACAACTAGCTTGTTGTAAAATAAAAAAAAAATAAAGAGGGAAAGAATAAAAATATAGTGTTCTCTTCTCTTTTGACTCTCATTTCCTGTAACTCATCAGTTTTAGTGTAAATTCATTTTAGACTAGTTTTATTATTATTTATTTGTTTGTGAATTTGAATCAAATTAATTTGATTGAAAAAAAAATGATAATTTATCACGTATATATAAAAATATACATTTAACATACAAAGTATTAAAATTCTCTATTTTTTCAGAAATGACGTGTCAGAGTGTCATGTTATGTTATGTCACATTTCGTGTGTCGGTAGCGGTGCTACTTAGACTGTAACCGCACAATCTCCCTAAAACGTTTTAGGAACTGATGCTTGGTACTTAAGACCTCAAGCTACTTCTAAGAAATTGTGGTGTTTGCGGTCAACAATCCCATTTTGTTGAAGAGTGTATGTGCAAGAAGTCTCGTGGATAATTCCATGAGAAGGGAAAAAAGACGTACACTTAGTGAGAAAAGGCTTGACTCTCTGCTTGCATGAGGAACACTCATATGGCACGGGTATAATTATCTACAATAGTGAGAAAGCAATGGGCTCCATTGTGATGTGGAATATGATGGGGACCTCATATAACAACATGTATTAATGAAAAAACTTTAGTAGCTTGAGATGTACTGATTGGGAACAATGTTCGTGATTGTTTTGCTAAAGGATAGATTGGACATTTGGGGTGAGGAAAACAAGCACTATGACCCACAAACTGATGAGAAAGAAAGATTTTATTACTAGAAGTGGCATAACATGAAATGCATTTATTCTAGAAAATGGAAGATAAGTCGAAATCCTTTGGAAAATTGGTCCAAAGGTATAGCCTTTGTGCGACACTACCTAAACCCATTAGTTTGCTAGTTGAAATGTCCTAAATGAATCAACTTTTGGAATTGAATATGGCATGACAAGGATTGTCCTCTTTGGCTTTGGAAAGAGAGATAAGATTGACTTTGAATTTAGGGATATAGAGGACATTCCTAACGATAATGTTGGAATTAAGATAAACGGTGTCAATTTCAGTGAGATGAATGAATTCCCCTTTTGAAGACATACTGACATGGGAGAATGGGATTCCATATCAATATGAGAAATTTTTTTCTCATTGCATATTATGTAGTCACTAGCACATAAATTTATTATCCATGTATCAATCAAAATGGAATTTATCTTGCACAAAAGAGTGCCTGAGAAACTCGTAGTCTTGCCGGTACTACTTAATTGACTGAGGGTCTTCATGATGTTTTGGTATTGATCATGGGTAAATGTTTAAGTTTCCCTTCTAGTACCTTGTGTTAAGACCTAATAAGTAGAGAATTCCTTTTCCTTTTTCTTTTTTTTTTTAATCATTTGGTTTTCCATGTAATTTTCCAGCACGAATCAATAATATGCTTTTGCAATATTCACAGAATTTACTTTTTGTTTTAAAATCCTACCTTCTCCCTTTTTGAGATGACGTGGTACCCTATGAGCCGTTGGATATCTCAAACACTGGCGCTAATGTGGCAGGACGTAGACTGTCCAATTCGGTCCCTTAGATGGATGAATAAGAGCCATCAGATCTCGGCTTTTGTTTTGAACCATCCAAAACAGACCTTTTGAGGTCATCTTCTTCCTCCCACCAAAGCCCTAGCATTACACGATTTGAGGATTTGAGACCTAGAATGTGAGTAACTTTCATTTAAAATCAAGAGAAAATGAGTTGTTGTTTCTCATTCTTTGATAGATTCAGTTGAGAGGCGGAACTAGTTCCATGGCGAGGATTTGCGACCCGAAATGTGAGTAAGTTTCATTTAAAATCAAGAGTAAGTCACCTGATACTATTTCAAGGTGATCTCAGCCTCTTCCAATTGTTCCTCAGCTGCCTCGAGCTTGTTCCACAAAGCCAAGAGTTGGTTGAAAGTGGGCACCCAAGAGGTGCCCTTGCTCTAATTCTAACAAGGCCTGAGTGAGCGAGAAAATCTTGGCTTGGTCTAATTTCCTATATATCTTACAGATATTATCCTACATTGCCTTTAAGTCTTAGATTGGTGGGAGTTCGGCCATGACCTTAGGAGTTACACAATTTTTGATCCATGTGCGAACGAGTTGGTTGCACTTGTGTGAGTGTCATTGTAGTTAGTTGTCAATTGAAAAGGGACATCTCCATCGAGGAAGTCATTTTTATCATTTGTGACCAAGGTTGGCTAGAAGTAATGAGCCCAAGTGGTGTAGTTATTCAATTTGGTGAGCTGTAGATTGATGAGCTGGAGCTCTGGTCCGTTTGTTGGTGATGCATAGAGAGCATCGAGCTCCAAGCTACCGCCATTGGCTAGAATCACATAGGGGACAAAGGCGGGTTGGAAAATCAAGTAGGGATTTGTCCTCGAACTCGATTGAGTGGATTTGGGTCCAACTCGTCCAACCTGATCATCCTTCTCCGAATGGGCCTTGTTGTGCCCAAGTCTGACTTAGCTAGGTGGCCCATTGGCCTTGAATCGAAAACCAATGGACTGGTGGCCATTGGAGCTGAAAGCTTGAACCAGAGTAGGGATAGATCCAATAGGGTTTTAAGTGGAAGAGCTTTCTTCTTCAATCGGATTGATTTGATTCGAATTTTGGTTTTGAGGTGAATTGTTGACTTTCTCATTTGTATTTTGATTTTTTGACATGGTATCAAAAATCAAATTCCTATGGGGGTACTGATCTATTTTGCAAAATTAAGATTGTCATAGCCAAAAAAAAAAAAAAAAATGGAAGCAATTTCAGAATTGCGGAAACTAGACCAAGAAAGAAGGCTCTGAATTTATAAGGGAAATTGAAGGGATTTGAGGAATTTTACATATTGTATTCTATTCATGTACATGAGGGCATATATAATACAAGAAGGTACAATATAAGGAAATAACATACGGGATACTATTTTCCTTTTTTGAATTGACCGAATCAATTAATCTATCGACTAAGATTTTTACGATCAACCGCGGAATCAAATCGCATCTCCAACAAATACATTCGATTTTAGTAAGTGAAAATAATAGGAACTTTGATAGATATTAATTCTCTACTTGATGGACGAATAGCAGTATTCCGTTACAAGAAAATATCAATTCTTCGAGATGTATAAAGATGGATAAATTCACATTGACATCCATCATGACATGGTATTACATACAATCATTTCTAGCGACCGGGATCATGTTGTCCCTAAATAACACTGTTTTTTTTTTTTTTGGGCAAATGATCTCCTACTATATATCATCCTTCTTATTAATACTGGAGGTTCACGATCAAGATGAGTGCCGCTATTAAAAATAGGGGTGTCCAAAAAACCCGACTCGACCTAAACATAACCTGAACACGACCCGAACACGAAACAAGTACAATACATGTTTCGGGTCTTGATATTGTTTGGGTAACAAATATAAAACAAGCAAATAAATATGTTTTAGGTCGGGTCAAGGTTGGAACATTGTTCAACCCCAAAACACATTAACTTCAAAGTTCCAAACAAGGCAACAAACATGTTCTCAAGGCCAAACACATACTGTGCCTTTTTCTCGTCGACTCCACCTTCTTCTTCAACGACTCACGACTGTGCCTTCTCCTTCTCGTTAACTCCACCGCCGTCCACGACTACACCTTCTCGTTGACTCTGCCACCGCCCTCTTCTTTGCTCCTCGCATTCTAGGGTTTCACTTCACGGTAGGATCTTCGATGAAGCTTCCGTCGCTTGCGCTCACAACCGCCGGTTCGGCATCTGCCGCCACTGCTATGCTCCCTCTCTCCTCCACCTGCATTGTCGACGCCCAATCGCGGCTGCCCATCTTGGCTGGCGATAGGCAACTTGGTCTCACAACTCTCAAGCTTGCGTTTGTCGCAAGAGCGGCCAATTCCACTGAGCCCACATCCGCTGGCGAGGCGATTATCCCTGATGATGAGTCCTCTCTAGCCAAGGTCTCGCTTTTTCCCCTTCCTCTTTGTATTTTCCATTTCGAGCGTTTTCCTGGGAATTTGTGATGGTGGATGTTGTGGATGTCTGGCTTATTGTTGGTTGCGTGCGTGTTTAATTTGTGGCCCGTTTTGGATCGTGATGGGAGGACTCATGGGGATCATTCTCGTGAGGTCGAATGTCGCCGCTTACGTCCTTGTCTTTGGTTGTGATTGAGGATTGATTATTTGATTGAGTTTGTGAGTAAGGGATTTAGATAGGTTGATTCGAGAAAAGCACGATACGGATTGGAAGAATTTGTATCTTATGCTTCAATTGGATGGTAATCGAGCTGATCAGATCGATGGGGTAGTTGACAAAATTGGTGCTTGGTCTTGGAGGTCCAATTTGTTAGAGAAGACTCCTTATTGTTTTGAAGCTGACAAAACATTTCCAGATAGTCTAGTGTGAAGGCTTGCAGATTCAAGTGTTACAGTCTGAAGAATTCAAGACTCATCTATCAAAGTCTGAAGATCGTTAGACTTTAATCTCAAAGTCTGACCTCACCGACAGATTCCAGACCAACGAGAGAAGACTTATCCATATGCAAGTTTATCTTTAAGGATTCGGTTCGTACAGTTTGTGGAAGATCTTATGGCTGGAGATAGCACCTTGTGATCAATTATTCTTATTGGAATCAATTCGGATAATCATATTTTTTGAAAGACGAAGTATGCTTGGAAGGTTCTACTTATGGAAACCAAGATCCTGATTGTATGAGCGAACATGATTGGTGGGCTATCATCACATTCCTTAAACGACTCAAGATCTCTTTGATTGATTCTGTCCAACAGGTAGATTTGAAGAACTCTTTTGGAAAGTGCCAACGGTTATAGAGGCATTGAGGAGTATATAAGGAAGACTCTCAAGTTGTTCGAGTGTGTGGGCGAAAGAAAAATTCCAACGTCTGAAGCTCTTAGTTCTTTACTATTTCAATCGTTGAGCTTAACTTGTACTCAAAAGAGAGATCAAATACTTGTGAGATTTTGAGAAAGTGTAGTAGAGTTTCTACACTGTGAAGTCAAAGACGTGAGACTGTAAAATCTCTTTTGGTTCTTTGTGAAATCCAGTTAGTGGGCTGTCGTGTGCGGGAGAGTGGACGTAGGCTTGATCTAAACCGAACCACTATAAACCTTGTGTTTCTATTCTCTTTCCCTGAACTCCTTACTTTAATTCGTAGCTTTATATAACTGCTTGTAGTCGTTTACATCTTCAGTCTTTTTATTATTATTTAAAGGTATTCTATTTTCATCAAGTATTGCGAAATTTTTTTTTAACACCTATTCACCCCTCTCTAGGTGTTTTTACTAGCTCTTTCAATTAGTATCAAAGCTTGTGTGCTCATTTTACTGAAGTGTCTTTACTTCTGAGTTAAAGATCTATGGCTAGTATTTTGACCCCAGGTTTGGTTGAAGACCAGAGCAACACCAGACCTCCTTACTTTGATTGAAAAGAATACAATGTTTGGAAAAATAAGATGAAGGCATTCCTAAGATCGAAAGATCCCTTGGAATGGGATGTGGTAGAAAAATGAATCATTCCTAAAGCTGCATCAGTCTCAGAAAGAGGAAAAGAAGTTGCAGATGCTAGCGAGATGGCACAAGAAGAAATAACCAAGAGACAAGCTCTTGATGCTAAAGCGATCTACTCTTTATATTGTGCTTTATCTCCTACTGAGTATAACTGAATTTCATCTTGTAAAACAGTCAAAGAAATCTAGGATAGGTTGCATGTTACCTATGAAGGAACTGATCAAGTTAAATAAACAAAAATCAATATTCTACTTGGATAGTATGAAGCCTTCAAAATGAAACTAGGAGAATCTATCACTGACATGTTTAGTTATTTCACAGAAATTGTAAATGGTCTAGCATATCGGGGACAACCAATCTCAAGACCAATGAAGGTTAACAAATTACTGCGTGGACTCTACAAAGACTGGAATCACGTGAAGACTTCAATAAGAGAAACCCAAAGGATCATGTCGCTTTTTGTAGACGAACTAGTTGGCACACTTCAATCATATGAAGTGGAGCAAATCAATGAAGAAGAAGATCCTAAAGGTAAGAAGTCAATTACTTTAAAATCTAATGATGATTCTGATACAGATTCGGAAGATGATATGGACGATGAAGAACTAGCACTCATGCTAAGGAAATTTAGAAAGTTGAATAGAAAAGGAAGAAGATTCAACTGGAAAAAGCAAGGCACTCAAAAGTTTCTGAACAAATCAACTGAGGATGATGGAGTTAACAATGATGGAGTTAACAAAGATGTGATCTGCTTTGAATGCAAGAAAAATGGGCACATTAGACCCAACTGTCCTTTGTTGAAGAGAAAGAAGGGAAGAACTGAGAAATACAGAAAATCTCTCAGAGCAAAGACTTGGAGCGATATTGAATGCGAAGAAAATGATGAAGAATATGCCAATATATGTCTAATGGCAAATTCAGAATCAGACTCAGACTCTGAAATAGATTCAGACTCAGATTCAGACAACGAAATCGAGGTTAGTAATTTAAAAATTCCTGTTAAAGTCTTGAAGTATATAGATGAACTTTGTCTTAGTTTCAAAACCTCTCTTAAAAGGATTTTCGAGCGAAAAAGGGAGAATTCTAAACTGAAGCAACATGAAATCTCTTGGAAAGAAAAGTTTGAAAATCTAGACAAAAGTTTTGTTGTTTTGAAAGAAAATGTAGATTCTCTTTCGAAGGAAAATACTTTTTTGAAAGAGGATATTTCAAATGTTACAAAAAGGTTTTCAATAGGATCTGAAAAGTTGGAAAATATTCTTTTTATATAAAGACCTTATTTCAACAAATCAGGTTTGGGCATGACACCAAAAACTATTCCTTTAATTGATTTCCCAAAAGTAAAGGAAAGAATCAAACAAAGACCTACAAAAATATTTTACAAAAATCATTTTCAAAGAGTTTTTTTGTAAAACCTATTGGCCGAAGTGCTTTCAAATGTTCAAAGTGTAACAGCCCAGAACATTTCGAGAAAGAATGTCCTAAAGTTTAGAGACTTGTTAAGAAGGATTGAGTAGAGATTTTGTTTAAAACTAACTCTTCTAGACTCAAGAAAATCTGAGTACCAAAGAAAACTTGAGTTCTTTTTGTAATTGTAAGTCACTATCAAGAAAAAGATTAAGTGGTATTTGGATAGTGACTGTTCGAGACACATGACTGAAGATTCAAGTTGTTTCATTAAGCTTGTGCAAATAAATTGTGAAAAAGTTTCTTTTGGTGGAAATAGTAAAGGAAAAATTATTGGATGTGGAACTGTGAAAATTGGAAGTCTCACAATCAACAATGTCTCCTTGGTGGAAGGATTGAATTACAATCTACTCAGCATTAGTCAACTGTGCGACACTGGATTCAAAATCAATTTCCAAGAAGGAATATGTTCGGGAACTAGTAAAGATTTTTCTCAGTCTTTCATTGGACAAAGACATGAGAATATTTATCTTCTAGATATAAAACCAGAAAGCTCTTAGTGTCTAATATCCATTCAAGATGAAGCAAACCTTTGGTATCGAAAGCTTGGCCATGTTAATATGAAGCAAATTGTCAAGACCTCCTTTACGAAACTTGTTTGTGGACTCCCAAATCTAACTTACCAAAAGTATGATCTATGCACGCCATGTATTCTGGGAAAATAGGTTAGAAGCTCCTTTAAACCTATAAATCAAGTTTCTACTAATCGTATTTTGCAGCTTCTGCATATGGATTTCTTTGGACCAACTAGAACTCAAAGTATTGGTGGTAAGAGATACTGCCTAGTAATCATGGATGATTACTTTTGCTTTACATGGATATACTTCTTGGCAAGTAAGTCTGAAACCTTTTTTTATTTTTCAAAATTTGCAAAAAAAGTTCAGAATGAAAAATGATATGTTATTTCAAGTATTCGGACAGACCATGGAGGTGAGTTTGAAAATCAAGACTTTGCTAAATTCTGTGATGAATTTGGTTTCCAGCATGTTTTCTCTTCTCCGTATACTCTAGAACAGAATGGAGTTGTGGAAAGAAAGAATAGATCTTTGCAAGAAATGGCAAGAATCCTTTTAATTGAAAGTAATATTTCTTCTCGTTTTTGGGCTGAAGTAGTTTCTACAGCTTGTTATATCATTAATAGAGTATTTTTAAGGCATATTCTAGAGAAAACTCCTTATGAAGTATTTAAAGGGAAAAAACCAAATATTTCTTATTTTCATGTGTTTGATTGTAAGTGTTTTGTTTTGAAAAATGCAAATGATCAAACTGGTAAGTTTGAAGAAAAATCAGACGAAGGAATTTTCCTTGGCTACTTAGGGTGTGCATGATAAAATTTCTACTTCTCTATTTTTCTGTTTCTCTATTCCTCGGATCAGGTTTGGAACAGAAATCCATTTGATAATGCAATTTGATTTTTCTATTTCTGGAATAGATTTCTATTCCAGAAATAGATTTGAAGAAGAAATTAGAAGCTAAAATTTTTAACTTCTCAATTTTTGTTCCAGAAATTTTGTCATGCGCACCCTTAACTTCAAGCAAAACTTATCGAGTCTTTAACAAGAAGACTTAGTCTGTGGAAGAATTGATGAACGTCAAATTTCAAAGATTCTTTGCAGAATCAACTAGTTCAGACTCATCTTGAAGAATCTTAACCTACTCCAAATCTTACAAAGTTTACTTCCCCTAAAGTGGTTCAGACTTCTGAAGAAAAAGAAGAACCAGAAGTTTCAACAGAAACAGAGGATCAACAGACTTCAAGATCAATCAGCAACTGGAAGCATAAGTCTAATCATCTTAAGGAACTCATCATTGGTAACATTGATGAAGGAGTTTGCACCAGATCCAAAAGGCGAGAAGAGTCTAGTGCTTTAGCATTTGTTTTTGAAATAGAACCTAAAAGTGTAGAAGAAGCCTTGGCTGATGAAAGCTAGATTGAAGCCATGCAAGAACTCAGACAGTTCAACATCAACGATGTTTGGGAACTAATTCCTAAGCCAAAAGGTAAATATATTATTGGAGCTAAATGGGTTTTCAGGAACAAAATGGACGAGAAAGGAAAAGTGGTCAAAGACAAAGAAAGACTCATGGCCAAATGATATACGCAAGAAAAAGAGATAGACTATGATGAGACCTATGCACTAGTGGCAAGGTTATAAGCAATCAGATTATTACTTACTTTTGCTTGCTATAAAAATTTCAGGTTATTCCAAATGGACGTCAAAAGTGCATTCCTAAATAGATTTATCCAAGAAGAAGTCTATGTGGAACAACCACCTGGATTTGAAGATTCAAAAAGACCAGGCTCAGTCTTTAGACTGAAAAAGGCTCTATATGGGTTAAAGCAAGCATCTCGAGCATGGTATGGCAGGTTAAGTAAGTTTCTAATTCAAAATGATTTTGTTAAAGGAAAGGTGAATACTACATTGTTCATTAAAAAGGAAGGTAAATATTTTCTACTCGTTCAAATTTATGTTGATGACATTATCTTTGGATCATCTAATGAAAATCTGTGCAAGAAGTTTTCTAAGTCTATGCAGGATGAATTTGAGATGAGCATGATGGGTGAATTATCTTTCTTTCTCAATTTACAAGTGAAACAATTGAAGGAATGAATTTTCATTCACTAAAAAAAATATGCAAAAGACCTCATCAAGAAGTTCGGATTGGAGAATTGCAAAAAGATTGAGATACCAATGTCAAGATCTTCGAAGCTGGACAAAGACAAATGAGGAAAGAAAGTTGACCAGAAGCTCTACAGGAGTATTATTGGTTCACTTCTCTATCTTACTGCTTCCAGACCTAACATCTTGTTTAGTGTTTACATTTGTGCTAGATTTCAATCAGATCCCAAAGAATCTCATCTAAACGCTGCAAAACACATCATCAAATACGTTGCAACTACTTCAAAGTTAGGTCTGTAGTATCCAAAAGAGGGAGACTTTACTCTCCTTGGATATTCAGACGTAGATTTAGCAGGTTGTAGAGCCGATAGAAAGAGCACTTCTTGTACTTGTCAATTACTGGGCAACAGGACAATATCTTGGTTCTCAAGGAAACAGAGTACTGTAACTCTTTCAACAGCAAAAGCGGAGTATGTAACTCTTGGAAGCTGTTGTTATCAAATCTTATGGATAAAACAACAGCTAAGAGACTTTGGAATTGAAGACTCATACATTGAGATCAAATGCGATAACACTAGCACCATAATCTCACAAAGAATCCAATTCTTCACTCAAGAGCAAAGCACATAGAAATTCAACATCAGTTCATTAGAGATCATGTTCAGAATAGAGAAGTTATGATACAGTTCATTGACTCGAAGAATTAGTTGGCAGACATATTTACAAAGCCACTGGAGAAAAATATATTTGAGTCAATTCGCACCAGATTGAACATTATATCTTTCACCAGTTAAAGTCTGAAGATGATCAGACTTAGAACAACTAAAAGTCACGACTGTAAGTTGATTCTATGTTAATAATTTAATTTCTGGGTGAAAATTTGAAAAGGTACGTTCACTTCTTGAATCGTTACTTACTTATTTTATTATCTTTTTAATTTTGAATTTATGGCAGTTTTTCATTTTCAAAAAGGCAGTTTTTACTTTTTCCTTTATGACGATCCATATACCTCATTTCGTCTGCTTTATATACTGTTAATTTCCTTCTTCTTCATTTTCACACAAACCCTAGAATACAGATCTTCACTTTCTCACACTTTCTCTCTATTTAATCCAAAAAAGATTTCATCTTTTTCTGCGATCGAGTTTGAGGAATCTCCCAAAGACAGTAAAAATGTCTTCTCAAAGAAAGTCCTCTAGAATCGTGAGCAGGGGACCATAGCATATGCGTGAAGGTCCTACGTACTTTGATTTGACTGAGGAAGAAGACTCTTCGCAACAGTAGCGGCAAAGTCAACAACAACATTCTCAACCACATCATTCTTCTCAACCTAGGACTCAAGTTCCTTCGCAGCAACAAGCAGAGGAAGAAATCGTTGAAAATGTTGAATCTGTAAGGACTCTTAAGCCCGAATTTCTCTTCAAACTCTACTATATATTGAAGGAGGGTGGTACTGCAATGTCTTTCATTGATGAGTTTTTGAACGAGAAGGGGTACAGAAATGAAACTCATTTTCTAAGGACGATGGAGAGTATGGGCATTGCGCCTGTTGGTTCGGCTGCAAGGGCCTTTGCAAATATTCCAAATGATCCAAGGTTTGGATCATTTAATCAGCCTAAAGGGAAAGATGACGATGAAAGGATGTACACATTTTTAGCCTAGGATGGGTGTTGCTGCACATGTTCGTGGAGAAAGGATGGATCTTTTTCGTTCCAAGGACCATAAAAGAACTTATTCTAAACTGTTGAAGCGAGGGGTGATGAACCCTAGGAGTGTCGATTTTGATTTTCTTGATTTATTGAAAGTGAAACTGAGGGAGAAGTTTGCACTCTTTCAACTCGAACATTTTTGCTCTGAGACGATTATTGCTCATCCAGAACTGACGGCTTACTTCTATTCGAATCTATCATTTTTAGATGCGAATAGATTCTCTTTCACTGTTAGAGACCAAGACTTTGTGGTTGATGTGGACACTCTGGCTGATGTGATTGGGGTGGAAAGAGGAAGATTCCAACCAATTCATGTGTTTGTTGCTCACGCTACTTTGGAGCTTGTTCGGGATAGGATTGCTGAAGGCAAGATTTCTTATTTTAGAATGAATGTCTCCAATATCTTGCTTCACAAGATTGTGATTAATTGTCTCAGACCCAAATCCACATTAAAGACTGATGTCTCAAACTCTAAAGCGGAGCTGATGTACGCCATCAACATTGGTTACAAGTTCTCTCTGCCTCACACTATCCTTATGCACATGTATAGGACAGTGATGAAGGACAAAGGGCAACTCCCTTATTATGCTCTTATCACTCGATTATTCAGACACTTTAACATTCAACCTCCCAAAATTCTGTGTGTTTGAACCATTGCTCCAATGGTGTAGTGGGACTGAAGATGGTTTCCAAGATGCGTCTAAAGGAGCTAAAAAAGGTTTTGGAGAGCATTAAGGTGAAGTCCCCTGTCAAGGTAAGACAAGACTCTGTAGTAGGAAAAAGGAAAGGCAAAGAGCTCATGACAGAACCAACTAAGAAGAGGAGAGCACTCATTTTGCAGGATGGAGTAGATGAGGATGACATCACTCTCTCAGTTTTTGCCTTAAGGAATTTACAGAGTTTTGTTAGCTTTCTAGAGACAGAGGATTGAGAGAACAGAGAAAGAGAAGAGATAGAGCAGAGAGATGAAGAAAGAGAAGCAATGAGGATAGAGGAAGAAGAGAGAGAGAGGAAGAGAACAAGCAGAAGAAAAGGGTCATGATGATTCTCATGTAGAAGAAGGACAACATCACATTGATACTGCAAAAGAGCAAGAACAAGAAGAAGAGTACTTTTCTCCTCCCGAAGGCACAGAAACAAAGGGAGTTGCTGATAAAAGAGGTACTTCTTCACTTGCTTTTACTAGTGATGATGTTAGTCGTTCTCCTGCCGATCCAGAGGATGTGTATGCCTCTCAATTTCCTGAAACTGGTTATGAGGCATCATCTCCAAGTCTGGATGTTCCTACTGAGGTTCCATCATTAGTTAACACTCCTCAATTTACACGTGCTGAAGTGAGTACTCAAACAGATAATACAGCAGACTTTAAGAGACTGCTCGAGCTTCTTGTGGAGATCAAAGCTTAGCTTTATGGATTGGAGTATGAATTTCAGAACATGCGGTCAGCTCATCAAGCCACTTCAGTTTCTTTGCACGATCAGATACACGCCCTTAAGCTTCAAGTTCAAGCCATTACAAAGGGTTTATATTTTGAGCAACTGAAGGAAGACTTAAGGAAGTTGGAGGAGACTGTCAAGTTTATGGGGGATTTCCAGCTTGTTCGCATCCCTAAGCAACCATGATTTTATCCAAACTTCTTTTTAGTTTTCTCCACTTTTTGCTAATGACAAAAAAGGGGAGAGAGAGTGTAGATTTGATTTTATATTATCTTTTTGCTTGATTTGACTTTGATTTGATTTTGGTTTTGGATTTTGGACTAATAGACTTCTGTGATTTTATTTGGTTTGAATTTTGACTTGCAGCAATTAAGTCTGTGATTTTAATTATGGTTGGATGGATAGTTATTTATTATGTAGGACTAATGTGTTTTCTGTGGTTGCAGAATCAACACTATCCAGACATTAATTAATTTATCTTTACAAGACATTACGATTTGTTTAAGTGTTGCAGGTTAAAATTTTGCAAATCTGTAGGAAAGTTTTGTCACCATCAAAAATGGGGAGATTGTTAGAGAAGACTTCTTATTGTTTTGAAGCTGACAAAACCTTTCCAGATAGTCTAGTTTGAAGGCTTACAGACTCAAGTGTTACAGTCTGAAGAATTCAAGACTCATTTGTCAAAGTCTGAAGAACGTTATACTTTAATCTCGAAGTCTGACCTTACTGATAGATTCCAGATCGACGAGAGAAGACTTATCCAGATGTGAGTTTATCTTTAAGGATTCAGTTCGTACAGTTTATGGAAAATCTTACGACTGGAGATAGCACCTTGTGATCAATTATTCTTATTGGAATCAATTCAGATAATCAGATCTTTTGAAATGCGAAGTATACTTGGAATGTTCTACTTATGGAAACCAAGATCCTAATTGTATGGGCGAACATGATTGGTGGGCTATCATCACATTCCTTAAACGACTCGAGATCTCCTTGATTGATTCTGTCCAACGGGTAGATTGGAAGAACTCCTTTGTAAAGTGGCAACGGTTATAGAGGCATGGAGGAGTATATAAGGAAGACTCTCAAGTTGTTCAAGTGTGTGCGTGAAAGAAAAATTTCAAAGTTTGAAGCTCTTAGTTCTTTGCTATTTCAATCGTTGAGCTTAACTTATACTCAAAAGAGAGATCAAATACTTGTGAGACTTTGAAAAAGTGTAGTAGAGTTTCTATACTGTGAAGTTAAAGACGTGAGATTGTAAAATCTCTTTTGGTTCTTAGTGAAATCCAGCCAGTGGACTATTAGTGCGGGAGAGTGGATGTAGGCTTGATCTAAGTCGAACCACTATAAATATTGTGTTTCTATTTTCTTTCCCTGAACTCCTTACTTTAATTCGTAGCTTTATATAACTGCTTGTAGCCGTTTACATCTTCAGTCTATTATCTTCTAAAGGCATTCTATTTTCATCAAGTATTGCGAAAATTTCTTTTAACACCTATTCACCCCCCTCTAGGTGTTCTTACTAACCCCTTCACAATTTACGCTTTGTTGGGGGGGGGGGGTTAGAGGGAAAAAGGCATCTCGGGCTTGTCCAGACAGTGAATTATCACTTAGCTGAGATAGACTAGCTCGTTGCACAGTAGTAGACACTAACGATAAAAGGCAATAAAAGCAATGCGTGTTTGACTTGTTAATTTTTGTTTCGTTTCATTTCATTTCATATGATGTCGACCACCTGTTTGATGGATTGCCGTTGTGAGTTGGCAGGCACATGTAAGGGATTTGCATTATCAGAATATATTTCACAGACTTCCCTGCAATTCCTAGATTGCAGTCTATGCATTTCTAGAATGGTCAACTCGAATACAAAGGCTGATAGTTGTGTTTCAACTGGTGATGCTAAGACGAAGGCAGTGAAATAGTAAACAATGTCTTCATATATTTAGGAAGCAATTTTAGCTATATCTAATTACTCTATGATATATTAGCTTCTAAACACCCTTGGTGATCGATAAATTTGTAATCTTTTCTACATTCTTTCATGCTCTAGAATTCTAGATTCCTCATTTTTGTCAGCTGCATTTGCAAATTTATATATTCCTGATGTTTGCATATGTAGTCAATGGCAAAGCTCAGCCAAAATTCCTTAAATTCTCCAGCCATATGTTCACGGGCTTAGTATGTGTGGTTTTTATTCTTTAGCTAAGTGCTTTCTTGAGCTAAAATACATTAATTTCTTCCAAGAGTGTATATTAATAAAGTATGTCAAGGCACTTCAATGAGGAGAGATATGAATTTATTTAAGGATGCTCTTGCGTATTTTCAAGTGCATCTGATTTTTCTAGGATTTTAATAATTGTGTGGAAATTGAAAGCTGATCTAGTTAGGAAAATAGATGTCTCAATTTTTGGTTATTTCTGCAGTTGTTACTATGAATAATGGAATATGAATGTGCTGAGCTTGCATATCCACTGTTTGTGACAGCAAGTTGAGCATTCTTTCGAATCTTGGAGCTTCTTTGGCATTTTCATGCTAAGAGTGCTTGAATTTTATTAGATACATAGCAACCTCTTTTATTGCTATGATAAGATATAATATCTCGGCCTTCTGAAAATGGTTTCCTATGCACATGTTGTATTGGACTTATTAACCATAACCTAGTGGTAGGGTTGTGACACTGCCTTCCTTTAAGGTGCACATAGACCTACAGGTATTCTTAACTGATCTAAAATTTTCTCAAGTGAACAATTATGTTCTTATCAAGTGCCTTTTTGAGGGCATCATCTTTTATGTGTTTGTTGAGATGCAACCTTTCCTATGCAGCATGGCTGGACAAAGACCTTGTGTCCACTGCATTGTTTTATTTTGTTTTGCATAATTTTTGGATAGCTTTTCCACTTCATTGTAACCAACCAGGAGATTATAAAAAGTAGA
The DNA here is from genome assembly GCA_016097605.1 of Eucalyptus guilfoylei. Lineage (NCBI taxonomy): Eukaryota > Viridiplantae > Streptophyta > Magnoliopsida > Myrtales > Myrtaceae > Eucalyptus > Eucalyptus guilfoylei. Next base: position 5,784,620 of record CM027869.1, on the reverse strand, counting down.
GTTCTACTATACTCCAGTTCTTTTATGTGTCCACTGCGTTGTTCTATTTTGTTTTATTATAATTTTTGGCTGCACAAATGATTGCCTAGTTGTCACAGACAAAGCATGAGAATGCTTTTACTATACAACAAGCATTAACTTGTGCAATTTATTTAAGGAAGTAGATGTAAACTCTTGTTTCGCATCACCCTTCACATTCACTCTAAGTCGTCAATTTTGTGATCTCTTTAATCGTTTGTTTCAGGTTTCTATTTTTCTTTCATGCTAATTCTGTTATTGGGTCTTTGAAGATTTTATGAGCTGATATTACCAGGGGCAAAATGAGAAAAATTGTGTTGAATCAAAGGTAAAAATTGACCATGTGTTTCAATCTTGCAAAGAAATAATAATGCTTGTAATCTGCAGCAAAGGATGGTCTTTGTTCCACCTCTCTTCTTTTGAACTATTGCATGCTGAAGCTAAACCCATGATTTCTGAGTTGATATTATCGAGGGCTATATGCTTGAATGCTTCATACTCCAATTGGTCTATTTTTTTTTTATGCCTTCCTAATGTTGATTAAGGGTTTGGCTTACTATAAGTTATTGAAATAATAATTTTTTTTTGGTAAGGTAAGAATATATTAAGCTTTAGCCAACTATACAAAAGATCCGGTGCCAAAAACTTTCACTTATAATGCGAAGAGGCAAAATGAGTGGAAGGGAGCCGAAGTAAAAAGAACTAGAAAACAATAGAAAACAAACAAGGAAGCCGAAACAAATCGGCAAAGACAAGGAAAGCAACGCCACCAAGGCAAACCAAAAGGCCGGCAAAGGTAGCATCCCGCAGCAGCAAAGGCAAGGCAGCAAACAACGGCTGGAACAGCAGCAACAGACCAACCTTGACAGAATACGGAGAGCAAAACGCCATAGGATAAAAAACGCCTCCACTAAGGAGGAGGTCCCAAGCCTACAACGAAATAATAATTTGCAAACTCTAATTGTTATAAATAGAAGAATTGCTAGATGTCTTCAACGGGTGATTCTAATGTCCCAAATAGAAGAAGGAGATCTACAATGTTTTAACATTTTAAAGAGATTCCTAGTCAAGAAAAGGCTGAGTGTTTATATTGTGGCACCCTTATTGGTTGTGCTAGTGGTCAAGGGACTAGCACAATGCATCATCATCTAGCTAGATGTAAGGAATATCCATATGTAGACGTCGTAAAAAGGCAAAATAATGCCTCGGGTCAAGTTGTTGGGGGTGGTAGTTCGTCAGGTCCTTGGAAATTTGATTAGGATGCTAGCAAAAAAGAATTAGCGATCATGTTTATTCTTAGTGAGTTGCCATTTAAGTTGGTAGAGCATGAGGGATTTCATCGATTTGTGAATGGAATCCAACCAAAATTCTTGATCCCGTCACGCAACACATTGAGGCACGATTGTTATGATTTATACATGGAGGAAAGAAGTAAATTGAAGAAATATTTCTCCGAGACATCTCCAAAAGTATGTCTAACAAATGATACATGGATATCTTATCAAAATTTAAGTTATATGTGTCAGACTGCTCATTTTGTTGATGCTGATTGGAAATTGCAGAAGAAGATATTAAATTTTTGTCAAATTCTAGGTCATTTTGCTGAGATAATCGGAAAAACAATTGAGAAATATTTGACCGATTGGGGGATTCATAGTGTTTTTTCTATCACCATGGTTAATGCTAGCTTGAATGACTTGGGAGTTCATTATCTGAAAAAGATACTTAACTCTTAGAACTCTTTGTTATTGAGAGGTGAGTTGCTTCATGTGAGGTGTTGTGCTCATATATTAAGTTTGATTGTTAGAGATGGGTTAAAAGATATAAATGATTCAATTGCTAGAATACGTTCAACCGTGTGCTGTGTAAGATCTTCCCCTGGTAGGTTAAGAAAGTTCAAGGGTTTTGTTAAGTTAGAGAATATTGAGTTGAAGAGTCTTGTATGCTTGGATGTGGAAACTCATTGGAACTCGACATGCATGATGTTGGAATGAGCTTTAAAGTTTGAAAGAGCTTTTAGTAACATGGAACTTCGGAATAGCAAATATACCCAAGAGCTTTCCAAGGGGAAAGGGTCACCCATTAGTGAGGATTTGAATTATGCACATCACTTTCTTCCTTTTCTGAAGTTGTTTTTTGATACAACTATAAAAGTTTCAGGTTCTTCTTATGTCACTAGCAATAATATGGTGACGGATGTGTATGAGATTCATACGATGATTGAGAGATATTGTGAAAATGAGGACCAAAGCTTGTGGGAAATGGCTCAGAGAATGAAAATGAAATTCCGTAAGTATTTTGGCAATGTGAACAATATAAATCTCACTTTATTTATTGCTTGCGTACTTGACCCGCGACATAATTGAGACTATGTGAAGTGGATGATTAGTCATGTTTATGAAAGCAAGCAGGCAAAAACTTTACAAGAAAAAGTGATAACATCTCTGACATTACTGTTTGAGCAATATTGCACATGTGTATGCCCTTAAAGCAACTTGAGGCTAAAGAGCACAAGGATGTTAAGCATGTCAAGATCCCTAGGGGTTGGTGCTGATATCATGACTGAAATGTATTTTAGCCAAACTGGACAATAGTATTTGGATGAAAAATTTGAATTGGACAAGTACTTGGAGGAAGCATGTGAACGTTATAACTTTGAATTTGATATCTTAAGTTGGTGGAAAGGAAATTCATTGAGATATCCTATCCTTTCTATTGTTGCTCGAGATATCTTGGCCATGCTCATCTCGACTGTAGCATCTGAGGTTGTTTTTAGCACAGGAGGTCGTGTGCTTGATGTGTTTCGTAGTTTCTTGACCCCAACCATGGCGGAGGCTTTTATATGTGCTCAAGATTGGTTACAATCGGCGCCACTTTCACATTCAATTGAGGAGGACTTAGAAGATCTTGAAATCTTTGAGTCGGATGAGAAAATATGGTTGTAGAATATTTATACCTTTCTTTATTTTAATGTATATGTTAATTCTCATTTTCGTCATGAATTTATTGTAGAGTTGCCAAATACAACCACGGAGTCAAATTCGATATTGACTTCTCTCGATGATTGACGTATTGGAGGTTAGTACTTGATAAATAAAGAAAATGAAGTTAAGTTTTGTAGCATTCTGTATTAATGAAGCTAAGCTCGAAATGAGTCTTGAAATGTTCATCTTCTTTGCTTTTAGTTATAGAAGTGACCGTCCATGAAAATTTAGGGATTTGTCAGGCAATCAGCTCACTGGCTCCATATCAAACATACTAGCTTCCTTAAATATGCAACTTGTGTAAGTCTTATTTCTCAAATTGTTTTACATAATATGATATATTGTGTGTCTTACTTTTATTGTGTGCGAGAGAGTTTGAGCGTTGCCCTTTAATTTGTCAAATCCGAATTTTCTTCTCTCTTTGTTCCAGGCTATTGAATGATAACTTATTGGAAGGGAAGGTTCTAGCGGACTCTATTCAATTGGTGTCCATGGAGGATCTATAGATTAGGTTGTTCTCATGGAGGATCTATAGAGTAGGTCACCCTCATTCACTCGTTTTGTTGAATTTCACTTTTATTGAACTTAGTAGAGACAATGTACTACGATGCTTCAAAATTTGGTTGAGTTGATCTGTTAAAATTAGCCGAGAAACCCAATGGGAAATTCATTGGGCCATAAAGAAGAGGTGAAGAGAGGAAAAGGGGGGAAAATAACAATGTAAACCCGAAACCCGATCCAACTTGACCCGACCCGATCCGAAGTATTGTTTTGGGTATTATGGTTTACAGGTTGGGTCGGGTTGGGTCGAAACACATTGCATTTGTGATTTGGGTGGGGTCGGGTGACATTAAAACCTGACCCGACCCGACCCGTTGACAACCCTAATTAAAAATAGATTTCTTTTAGTAGGTTTCGAAAAGATTGATGTCTAAGAAACGTGCCATAGTTTCATCCATTAGTTGATTTGCATATAAAATGGAAGAGTAAGGCAAAATCCTTAATATACAGAAAACTAACACAATAAAAGAGAAAGTAGATTCATTCTCTTTTGTGAGAAAATTATCCAAAAAATCCTAAATCTCTTATATGCCAACTAATTCAGTCATAAATTTTTTAATTATGCCAATTTAGTTTTAAATCTTTTAATGATTTGCTAATATAGTTATTTTGGCCATGAATTGTTGATGTAAAGGTCTAGTCAGCCTTGGCCACCTTATGTGGTGCGGAGGGCACTAATGTAATTTTTTTCATTTTTTAAAAGTTTCTTAAAATTTCCCTTTTTTCCATTCCTTTTTCGTTTCCTTTCACCAATGGCTGGCCTTGTTTGAGTGAGGATCGACCTTGCTAGATTTGATGAGGGCTGCCTTTTCTAGCCACACCTCCCCTAGATTTGGTGAGGGCTGCGACACCCTTGCCAGACTTGTGTGAAGGCATCGCGGTCCTTATTGGCCTTGCCATGCCTGTGGGTGGCACTTGCTATGGCCGAGAATCAACCATAGGCAAAAGTAAAAGAAATATTAAAATTTCATTATTATTATTTTTTTTTAGAAAATCATCAACATCGTGCCAATCATGAAACATAAGATGGCAAAAATCCACGTTAGTAATTTCTGATCAAAACTGACCGAAATGACTATATTGGCAAATCTTTAAAATGTTTAAAATTAAAATTGACACAATTGAAATGTTTGGAACGTAATCAACTACCTTACAATATGTTTAGGATTTTTAGGACAATTATCTCAATCTTCTCCTACAAATTGGTTTTGCATGAATAACTGTGATCTTAATCAACAAAATTGACTTCATTTTTAGAAGGTTAACAATGTACCTCCATTGTCAAAGCCGTAAAAGACAAGGCTACTATGTTTAGCCATGTTGTGGATACGCCGAGGAACCGAAGGATGCAACGAAGTTGGGGACTTGACCCCTCTATATTTTATTCTGAGGTGTCAGATCTTTCCTTGTAAAGTTGCCTGAGCGTTGCCACTATTTTGGTTTCCCCTCTTTCTCTTTTTTGGCTCGATACCCTTCCACTCGTAATGACTTGTCTGTCACCATGAGTGCAAGTTTTGTTGGTGCCGAGTTATCTTTGTTGTAAAGTTCCTTTTGGTTAAAAGTCAATACTAATCTTACCTTACCAAAAAAAAAAAAAAAAAAAAAACAAAACAAAACAAAACAATGTACCTCCATGAGATTATAACTTTTGTAGTGAAAGAAATTATGCCGCGAGTCCAATATTATGGGGGACCCTAGGAATTGATCTTGATACCTCAACTTTACCAATTGATAATCATATTTTACGAAACTAGATATGATGTATATGAAAATGTGAATGAAAGTTTCATAGAAGTTTCCTATGCATCTATTACAAGACTTCGTTACTGGAATCTCGAGACATCATGGGTCGGTGAACGTGAACAAGCCACAAAGACCGAGCTTTGGTGATAGATTTTGCTTCGTCATGTCTGAGATCTTTATAGATTTGGTGGGATGACCGTCACTTTGGAGAGATTTATCTTGCCATCGTGATTGAGCTTAAGTACATCGAGGATGAAAGTAACTTTTGGGATAAAGACGACTCAGATCTTGACGATCCCTTCTCTACTAATAAAAATTGCCGAAACCATAGTCTTCTTCTCAATGATATATAACAAGACAAATATAAGAAAACATACCCTACCTTTCGCCGAAGGAGTGGCCACTCTTATATTTTAACTTTGCTCATTCACATCTATACATAATACCATTTACAGAAAGGTGCTTTCTACTACCAATAAAAGGCCATAGATTTTTTTAAGGAGAGTCCATATGATGATTAAAATATTGTTAAGTGGACGGTCACTTGGAAGAATTGTTTGGGACGAGTGGGGCCGAAGTAAAAATATAATAAGGTCATCACGAGAAGCCAAATTGGAATGTAAGTGATAGGGGGAAAGTACCTTGAAAGAGCTTCTTCTTTCCCCTTAAATATCTTATAATTAAAAACGCCTTAACTGTAGCAGCATGAATTACAGTAGTACCCTCGACAGTCCTGCTATAGTAACTATAACTTCGAAGGGGGACAGCCGGCCTCGGATAAAAGGAATTCAGTAAGTATATAGGCTCTCTATTCTATTTGAAGGCCAGTGAGCACTTTTAGACGACTGACTGAATCAAATAGGAAGGCATTAAATCTTCTTTGCAAAGGAAGGAATTTAACTAAAGAAGATGCACGCAAGTCTTTGAAATAGAAAAAAAGGAGAAAAAAAATTGAAAGAGCATACTTGTTTAAGTTGGATGGTCTTGGGCCTCTCTTATCCCAAAAGCTAGCTTAAAATGTAAGACTTTCCTTCATACTTATAAACTAATCATCAACCCATTTCCACAATCGATGTGGGACGACTTCAACAATTTTCCCCTCATAAATCGGGCCCTAGGTCGAAGGTGCAATAACCCGTAACTCTCTTGTGTGATTTTTGGATCCAGACTTGTTGCTATCCTGAGTTTTAATACCAGTGTTAGATAGTCTTGGTCTCTTTTACCCCAAAAGCTAGTTCAAAATGTGAGGCTCTTCTTCACACTTATAAACCGGCCATTAACTCCATTGGTACAAGCTCCACAATTTGGGGAGTGTTTAGGGTTCTCTTGTCGTGTAGTATCCTTGAGAAATACCTTGTCTCTTCATATCCGTTCTTATGTGACTACTATTAATAGGGTTTTGAGTATGGGTTTTGTTCTTGAATCTCACCTGTAATTCTTATTGATCGCAGAGTAAAACAAATCCTCCTTTTGTCCACGAATGTAATTAAATAGCCAAACTACGTAAGCGCTTGTTTCTGGTTTTTGCTTTATTACTTGTTCAAAATTTTCGATTATCTTAATTTGTTCACAATTGCACGCTCTGTACCCACTTTTTCCCGACATGCAAAGAGCAAAGTGAACAATCATATGCATGTCAGCTAGCACTACTTTCCGATGTTTATCCTTATACATGGAGCATACACACCTACATGAGCACGTAAAATCACAAAGAAAAGGCTCATCAAATCGACGCTAGCGATACTGGATCTTGATCAAGATGATTTGTTATTCACTCGCAGATGCACATAATTAAAGGACACAACTTTGTCATTAATTCCATCGGGAGTTTTTATAATTTTCATCCACACATAATATGGATTCTTCTAAGCAACCGCTGGAAACTATAAGGGAAAACACATCATTTGACAAACAACTTTCATTCAACATCTAGAGAAACCATTTTCTAATGACTCTATTAAAATAAATTGAGTGGTTCCCAATCCCATATAGGTTCTTCTTTTTCCATGCTAATCGTCTCCCTGTAATTGGAAATTTCAGCATTATTTTCTATCATTGATCTTGATGGGGAAGCAGATTCGCCGCTGCTGCCGTCACCAGCATCTCCACCTTGTATCGTCTCTCCAGCCACCAACTCCAGCGGCCGTCGATCAAATGCTCGGGAGCTCCCAGACACAACGTACACTCGGCACAACGTGAATTCATGCCTCAACTACAGCATTTCAAGGGGAAAAATGTAAAAGCAAATTAGTTGCACTTGGAGAGAAAATAAGGAAATGAGAAAATTAATGTTTTCTTATACACTAGTACATGGCAATGGCAAACTAAGGTAAATGAATAATAATTGAAAATTTATCGATGCTAATCTTAATTTCGTCCAATCGAGCCTCTAATAGGTGGGTTATAAATATGAACATGACTCAGTTGCAAATTTGACTAAAAATAAATCTAATATAATTCATGCGTATAACCTACTGGTCAAAATAATGGTTTCTCCATTTAAGGAAGAAGAAAAATATGAATCATCGATTCAACTGCATTGACTAAAAAAAGAGATGACGAGTGGATGCATACATTCTACATATTACCCTAAACACGGGCATCACTTTTGATTTTATTTATGTCAAATATATAGAACTTTTCAATCGATTAAGTAATGCATACTTGTGAAAATAATGTTTTCCACCGCTAATAGCTCTTACGAAAGTCCAAGACTGCTCATGCAATTAACTAAAATGAAGATCAAAATTCAATTAGTTCATGCATGCGCTTACCCTAAACATGGGCATGCTAGAACTTGAAGAATTGGAAGGGGGAGCCGAGATTATTTCTATGGCTCTATACTCGTTCAATTTCCATTTGGTTTTTCTTCCTGTTGGAGCTTTTCCCACGTAGAAGACCATAGACTTCTTCATCCCAATCATTTTGTTTTCCGATGAGTAGACGTGACAGGGCGATCCGGTGGCCTTCCAGTAGCCCACCGCCGTGCTTCTGCTCGGTCTCCCTCCTCTCGCTTCTCTCTCCTGCATAGGAGCGAAGAAGAACCACTGCTCTTTGTCTTCTCGACACAGCTCTCCGGAAAGCTCTGCGGCAACAAAACACACACAACACCACAAGAAAAGTCAAAACTTCACGTGCAATTTGCGATGAGTTTGCACAATAATCAGAACCCAAGATTTCTTTCGGTGGCAATGAACGAGAAACATCGAAAAACGAGGAAATGCCATGTATGATTTCTTGTTCTTTAACCTGGGAGATTCCACGGCTCCGTCGCGTAAATGTCAAGGACTGGAATGATCCGGCGGAGCTGGTCTTGTAGCGAGCCCTCGAGCTGGTTGTGCAAATAGAAAGAGATGAGCTCTTCCTCCGTTGGATAGAATCTGAAGCCTGTCCGATGATCCTCCATCATATTTCTCTTTTACTATATCCTAGGTTTTTAAAGTAGGGATGTGGTCGTGTGTGTTGTACTTGACAACAGAAATGGTAGCTTGTGTTTTGTGTTTTAGAGAATGTAATGGATCTGGAATAGACCTATATAGAGAAGTGGACTGCTTGGTATACAAAAGAGGAAAAAGTTTTAACGTGTGCAATGAGTCAGTAAAGAGGACCGAGAAGAAAAATTATTAAGCGCGTTCTATTTTAGTGGATTAAAGGTCCATTTGGAGTGACTTTCTTTTTAAAATTTTTATTTCTTAACATTTAAGAGTTGCTTTATTTGATAATGAATGCGTGCATAGAATCATTAAAAACTCATTCATATGAGCTTTTCTGATTGTTGGCTAGATTTTCTCTCTTTTAATTCATAGAAAATGAACTTCACTGAAAAATATTTTTTTTAAAAAGCTATTTTTGAAAAATGGTTTATTTTTCCTGTATTTGGTTACTTTTTGTAAATAAGATGTAAGTCATTTTCTGATGTTTGTTATCAGAAAACTCTGATTTTTTTTTTAGGGGAAAAAAAAAAAAAAAAAAAAAAAAAAAAAAAACCTCGACTAGGGCCCTTGGAATTCAGGTGCAGATATCAAGGTCTCAAGTTTGGGCCGTCCAGACCTTGGATCTGAGGCATCGGGTTCCCAGTGTCAAGGTTCATCGTCCGTTAGTCGGGCGCCTGTGTTTAAGCACTCAAGATGACCTTATCTTGGGAGAAATCAAGTTGTAAATGATTTCTGATGTCCAAATTGCAAATCGGTTTTCTAAATCTATATTTGATTTTTTAGTTGACCATCAAAAGATTCCGTTTGTTATTTCCTAAGTGATTCAAACGTCAGAAGAAAGGAGGAAAATATATTCCGACCATTAATTTTTTGCAAAAACAAAATGGGCATTCATCTCGAAAACTTTTCCACAAGTTTTTAGAAGTTGATAAATAGCGTTTTTCTTGAAATACATAAACTAATTAACGAGGCCCTAATTAATCGTGAATCATGATCGATAGGATCACTGCTGAAACTCCAAAGAAAGAGACTTCAACATGTACCATACCTGATGACATCTACCATACACGATTCGCATCTCGATTTTCACTTAAAAGAATTGAATCGGTTGAAAAAGTACAATAGTTCCCACGTGCTATATTGGATGGATGCTAAATGTGTGAATAACCTTCATTTAGAAATTGCTAATTAAGGATATTTCCCCGGCCAGTCTCCATAAACATGTCCCTTTTCGCACATTATTCACGCAGGGGAAAAGAACAGAAGAACCAGGAGGACCAAGACAGAGAAGTAGATTTCTATCTTCGATTTCCAGAACATTAGGTATCTGACAACCATAACAACAACAAAAGCAAGACAACAATAAGTCATATTCCTCGTCTCCGACCACATAGAGTCGACCTCGTCTTCACTGTTTCGCCGGCTTGCTCCTGACCATTATTTTTCCATGCAGTAATCTGATTACTTTAGCCAGTCTTTGTGGTCGGCTCAGCTAATTACATGTTCACACTCACAAAAAATTATATTCCATGATCTTCCACGAAGCTGAGAGATTTTCTTAGATGGGGATGTGATGATTGTTTCTCATTACTTGTCGCGTTTCAAGTGGTTTCAGTCTTTGGGTGGAGGATAGAGAATAGAGATGAAATAGTACTTCAACTAGCTAATGTCAACAGTCTTTACGCCATGGGCCTCTTTTTCAACTTGACAATTTTAAATTAGCACAGAATCTGGAAGAATAATTAGGTCAAGTTTTTCTCTCTTTTTATATCATTTGGAACTATTTCATCATCGTACTGACTTTTAGATTTCATAAACAGATTCTTCAAGTTTTCCTGCGTGTCCTCTTCGCTATAACAACCTTTTCTTCTTTTCAGCCCCCTTTGTTTGTTTCAACTTAGAAAAAATGAATTGTAAGGAATGGACGATTCTAATGAAATTACAAATTTTTTTTTTTTGAGTTTGCCATTTACCAACTTTTAATAGAAAAGTTGGTGAATTAAAAAAAAAATTGTTGAAAACCGACTAAAATGAGAGTTAGTAACCAGAATTAGTTGATAACTTAATGGTAGAAAAGTTAATAATTCACTTAAATTAAAGTTAGTAATTCATCTAAGAATTGATAAATTTAAGGTGCAGTTAAGAAAGATAAATAAAAGTTAGCAAAAAATCAGAATTGGTAATTTAAAATGAGCAACCAAAATGAGAGTTGTAACCTAAAACTAATTGGTAATTTAATCAAAACAAAGCCAATAAGTCGCTCTAATTCAGTAGGAATTTAATAAAGAGTTAGTTAATTTAAGCCATTACTAAGAAATACAAGTAAAACTTTGTAGATGATAAGCAAAGTTGAAAAATTAGAAAAAACACAAATAAACATCTATAAGTGACTCAGAAGAGAGTGGCTAACCTAAAAGAAGTTAGTAAATGTAAAAGGGCTTACTAAGCAACGCAAATAAGAGTTGGCAGCTCAATATAAAAGTTGGTGAATTATAAAAGCAACTAATTGTTGATAAATAAATCAAATAAGATTATGTAATTCAAAGCTAGTTGGTAATTCATTATAATTTAGGTTGATAATTTCATATAATAATTAGTAAATTTGAAATCTTAGTAAGTTATGTGAGTAAAAGGTGATAAATTAGTACGAAATGATAATTGGCAAACTATAAAAAAGTCGGATATTTTCATGCAAGTGTTGATAAGTTACAAATAAATTATATAAAAAAAATCATCCGCCATAAGCTAACAATAGGTTATCTTAAAAATCACCTACCATTCTACCAACATTTTTATTTTTTTTTACACTTATCACCATATATTGAAATTTACCAACACAAAAAGTATAATTTTGTAGGTGCAAAATGATAAATTTCTACTGAAATTAGATTTTCTTTTTCCAAATTCAAAATTACCTCATAGAATTTCATTATTGTACGACTTTTCGGAACTATTGCCAATTGTCTAAATGCTTCTATCAAATGAAGTTGTTGTTTATTACCTAAAATATTCTAATATTTCTCCTCACGCTCAATTTGATCTTTTAACTAGTATTAAGCATGGAAATATATAACTGGGGAGACAAATGAAGATGGAAAGACTCGAATTTAGGATTTCTAGCTCAATACCATGTGAGATTTTATGGGATCATTGCCAATAATTTTAAAAGCTTGAATTGTTAGATAAATGCATGATTTATTATTTAAATTTTATAATAATTGTGATGACATTGATTAATTCTGTATAGTTGTGCATTGTGCTTGCACTAGGCTTGCATCCCCAAATGAATTACAAACAAGAGAAAATTGGGAAAAATTGTCCGAAAGGTCCAAAACCTTTACACTTTGGCCAATTTAGCTTTCAACTTTTTAATTTTGTTAATTGAGTTTAAATATTTAAATGTTTTGCCGATTGAGTTCATCCGGCCAATTCTAGCCAGAAATTGCTAATGTGAACATTAGCCATTTTATGTGCATATGACTGGTACTAACGTGGATGGTTTATATATATATAATTTATTTTTATGCTTCATTTTTTATTTTTTCTTCATTTTTCTTTCCAATTTTTTTTACTTGCTTTCTTCTCTCTTCTTTTTTTCTTTTAAGCCCAAAAAGGGCTAGTCGACCCTTGCCCAATGGCCGTCAAGGGTCGTTGGCCCTTGCTTGTGACAGGGAAGGGTCATCAAAGTTGGTAGGAAAAAATTGAAAAAAAGAAGAAGAAAAAACTAATTTTTTTAAATCATAAAAAATGTCAACATTGGCGTCGGCCATTCCATGGCACTGCCTACATCCATGTCAACAATTTCTAGTTAAAATTTTCTTGACAAACTCATTGATAAAATGTGAAAAAGTTTAGGATTTAATTGACAAAACTGAAAGATTTGAAACCGAATTGGTCAATGTTTAATAGGTTTAGGACTTTTTAAACAATTTTCTCAAGATAAATGTATAAATTTTTCACAACATTGTAAAGTTGTGGAACTCCTTGAGGAAATAGAAACTTATATGGTCGCTGATGAATTATTAACATAAGTGAAATTTTAGGTTAAGTAATTGACTTAAACTATATATGTCATCTATTCAATGATGTTTATGGAATTTAGTTCAACTTCATAAGAGAAAAATAAAGTCGAATCTTTACTTCCTGCCCAAAACATTGAAAGGATAACTCTTTCTAAATATTTAAGTCATTTCATGACTTCTTTTGGGTAAACGGTCGTGAAGTAATCCAAGGTTAAGAATCATCAGAAAAAAGTTTCCTACTCCAAGTAAAACTTTGCGGCCAAAAAATAGAATAATAATAAGAATAAAGCTAAAATTGAAGACTCATTGGCACTTTCTTTAATGAAGAAACACGTCAGACATTTGAATCTTAACTGATCCGCGCGCAACGTATTGGAATTACTTTGCCTCTCCGTAGAATTTTCTTTGGGAAACCGTTTCTAATCCATATCATGAGGCGGAGTAATATACTTAAGTAAACGCCTTTGGACATTTATCGGATATACTATAAATGATATATTGAGAGTAGGATACTAGAAGTGACAAAATTTGTATACGACACTCATTTTAGTGCCAAAAGTTTTTCCTTTAGATTACTTAAGTGCTGACTCTGATTTGGATTGTTGGAAATTCGACATGACCATATTTTATTAGCTTCTCAATCCAACTTGGTTAACCTGCATGCCTAATTAGTTATAACCCCTAAATGATGCCATGTAGATAGGTTGACGAGTGACTATTTGAGTGCTAAAAATTGTAAATATGAATTGTTTGAGTGCTAATTATTGTTACAAGTGATTACTTAAGTGTCAGTTGTTATTAAAAAATGATTACTTCAGTACCAGTCATTATTAAAAAGTAATCACTTTAGTACCAATTCCAATTAAAAAGGGATCATTGTGCAATGTTGTCTTGGACGTCCATGTGGACTAGATTTTTTTTTTAAATGTGTCAGATCATATTAAATTTTTAATTATAAATGCCACGTAATCAATTTGGCTGAAATTTCTTGTTGAATGTACTTAAGTGTTTGTTTTTTCTGATTTAGAACTTAAGTGAGTTGGCGAAAACTTTTTGTACTAAAGTGAGCCATGTACATAAGTATTTTTAGTGTCCTTCTCCCATGATATATCTCATTAGAAAGTTTTTACTCATTGTGTCCATCCATAGCCTTTGTCCAAATTGCATGTATGTTGACATATAAATTTTAACAATTTAAGATATCCATTGCTTAAAAAAATTAAGGATGATTCGACCCTTAAACAAAAATATTGTTATATGGGGTAAAAGGACACTAAACGTGTCAAAAGTTATCTACAACGTTTACTTTAGGTGCCAAAAGTTTTTTTCTATAACTTAAGTGCCAGATTTTTTGAAAAAAATGAATTTTCTATTTCCAACTCCGATCTGTTTGGCTGGAAATTTGATGTGACCTTTTTTTTTTATTAATTTCTTAAGCCGACATGGCTCGCCAGAGGGTCCATTAGTATCTCAAGCATAACGACGTCATCTAGTAGTTTTCCACGAGTGAATATTTCAGTATCATAAGTTGCATATAGTGATAATTTGAATGCCAAATTTTGTTAAAAGTGATCACCTAAGTATCAATAGCGGTTAAAAAATGATTACTTGTGCAACAAAAGTTTTTAAAAATGAACATGTTGGTTTCACTTTAAAAAAAAAAAAAAAATTCACTTGTACCGCACTAGCTGATAGCTAGTGCATCTTGTACTTGCCCCAATGCTAACTCTGTGTTAGTGCAACCACAAGATGCACCATAACTAACTCTACACCAACAACACATAGCTAGTGCTTCTTGTACTTGTACCAACATATACAACTGTTGGTGAAATCACTGCTCCAACATCGGGCACAACCTGCAGAACTAGCACAATGACACAACCAAAAGCAAAATATGGAAATGGAAAAAGCATAGACAAAGTCCATCGACGTTAAACTTAGTCTTTACATATGGTCAATTTGAATAACCAACTAAAGCATCTTAACATCCAGGGGTTGGCTCTTTACCAAACAAAAATATTCAACTCAGCACCTAGCAGTATCATCTCATTAGTCATCAACATTTCTCCTCCCCAGGCCAAGACCCTCCACATCAGGGAACCGTCATTGCTACTGGCCGATCAGTGTGACCACTAACATTTTCACCGAATCCGGCATTTGCGTCGACTCTTGGTAAGATCTAGCAGCTCTCCGAAGCCGACTAAGAATGACAAACCCTAGCGATTGTTGAGAGATGACCCTCGAGTGTCGAGATCAGGGACGAAAAAGCGATCGCACTATGAGATCTGCTGAACCGAAGTAGGAAGGAGTTGGAAATGAATCAACCCCAAAATGTGGTGGGGGGGGGGGGGAGAGAGAGAGAGAGAGAGAGAGAGAGAGAGAGAGATCAGTGATGATTTGAGGAAGCTGAAAATGAAGCTGACGAGCGCAGAGAGAGCAAGAGAGAGAAAGAGAGGGAGAGGGAGAGGGAGAGGGAGAGAGAGGGACAAAAATCCAAGTGGATTGAATTTAAAAAAAAAAAAAATACGCCAACTCATTTTATTTTTTCATTATAAAAGTCATGAAATCATTTTGGTCGGAATTTTATGCTGTTAGTACTTAAATGATAATTTTTTCTTAGATTTGATACTTAAGTGAGCTGACAAAATATTTGACACTAAAGTGAGTATCGTACACAATTTTCGATACTTTTGGAATTCTTTTAATGTTAAATGGAGCAATTTTCATTTAATTGCATTAAACCCATTTAAATTGGATTTTGATTGGACTGAGCTAATGGACTTAGATAGGGAGACTCGAAACTTAATTTTTTGAGATTAAGCTCGTAAATAAAGAATTTGGACAAGTTCTCTAGAGTTTTGTCTATGAATTACGCACATGATAGCCAAAGTCCACACGTTACCAAGGGAACGTTGCAATGTTTTGTTAAAATCAAGAGCAATGGGGACATGCAGTAATTTCGGTCAAATGGAAGGTCGAGAGGAAAGGGAAATTTATACATGGCCAAGTTATCTAAAGGAAAGGGCAATATTTATGCCAGGGCAAGTTCTACGGTGGTGATCGCTCAAAAAAAAAAAAAAAAAAAAAAGAAAAAAAGAAAGAAACCGAGAGTTTGAGTGATACGTTTCCCAGAGATGGGATTTGGTGATATATTCAGTCGGTGTAATTTTGGAAAAGAAACATACATTCACCAAGGAGAAGGCAAGATCGTAGTAAAGGATGAAGCTCTCTGTCTCTCTGTCTCTGTCTCTCTCTGTGATTGTTTCTTTCTCGTCCACACTATGCGCCACGACGCCTCAGCTTGTTGCCCCCGAACCACTGAGAGACCTGTTCCTCTCTGTTGCGAGGACTACGCAGTGGTTCACTTGGAAAGTTAGAAAACGCGCCAGCACCGATTAGGAGGAGATACTCGCCGATGACGACCGCAGATCTCTGGCTCGTCCATTGCCCGAACAACTTACGTTCTCTCTTCCATCCATCATCACATTGACTTCGCTAGTCTTCCATCCATCATACACGCAAAGTCAAGTGGTGGTCTAAAGAGCAATGATTGATAACGAAGTGCTTTAGTGGAGTCGGGGACGATTTTCGTTCGTAAGGAGACAAAATCACGCACTCAGGATCCCACGTTCTCCACACACAAATAACGCCAAAAGAAGAACAAACGCGTAGGAAAGAACCAAGTGTTCTCTGTGGTCGCTTGCCTTTTTGACAATTCCCACCATTGAGCTTCGCAACCGCTGTCAAGCTTTGTCCCTGTGATCTCACCACCTTTTGTTGCCGCTGCCCAACTTGTCAAAGAGCCCCGTGATCTTCTCAATTGCGCTGTGTTCTAGTTCCTCGCTGGTCACGCCACTTCCTTCGCTCCAACTTGTCAAAGAGCCCCGTGACCTTCTCGATTGCGCTGTGTTCTAGTTCCTCCCTGGTCACGCCCCTTGCTTCGCTCGGTCACCGCCTCCTGCCCGCTGGTCTCGACTGAAGTCGGAGTCCAAATTTAGGTAACTTGCAAGTTTTTTTATATCACATTTGAATGCCTAGTTACCTAATCTGGATTGTTACGGTTCTAACTTGATTTGCTATGTGATGTTAGGCCTATATTAAATAGGAAATTTCCACTTCGTGATTATAATTGGGGTTTTTAAACTTTAAAACTTAAGATCAGATCCCTAATTACATTTGTTTCTTTTGATTACAGGGAATATGGTGAATATTTGACCATGTGGGCTTAAATATAAATATCGCTTTTCATTAATTTCGAAACATTATTTTAATGAAAAATACAAAAAATTGCATAACATTTAGGATAGATTGCATTCATTTTAGTTTCCTAATTTGGAATTGCACATCATGTACTAATTAGGAAATCACCTAAATCAGATTAGGATTCAATATAAATTATTTACTAATTAAAATTAGGTAATCAAATATTTTAGGTAGTTTCTTATTTTACTTTTAAAAGAAAATCATAAAAAAAAAATACACAGTATGCATATCATTTTAGAATTAGTTGGATCATTGCCACATCATCGTCATTGCCAAATTTTATCTAGTGATTTCATGTTTAGCATCATAAAAATTAGATCACATGTCATGTTAGATTAGTTTTAATCTTTTCCCATCATTAAAATTAGATCATCCATATCACATCATCAGTCTAACAATTCATGCATGTTAAATGAGAATTCATGTAATCATAAAATTTAGATTAATTTGCATCCACACGATGAAAAATGCAAAAAGCCATGCGTTTATTTTTAATTAACATCTTGCAGATATTGAGACATTAATCAATGTGAAGTTATGCCTTGCTTAATGCATTGAGGTTTGCCTTATTTCTAACAATTTATTTATTACTTTGATTTATCGCGTGTTACATTAATTGATTGCGTATCTACATAATCACCCATTACATGTTATTGGTTAGTCCGGTTAACTATTTTGAAAATAAAGACAAAAGGTACCGAAAATGCATTATATTATTATAATGTAATCAAGTCCTCGTATCCATAAATCTTTAGCTCGCAAACATCTTACTTTGATTACTAATCAACCCATGATAGATTAATGATAACTCCTAAACAAATTGAATTGCATGTTAGATTGATTAAATCAAAACCCCGAAGTTACTATGATAAAGACTTGGGAGAGTTGTGCTGAGTCTTTGGCTTAGTAATCCATTAGTTTTCCTCTTGCCTGTTCACCTCTAAGGAAGTCAAGATAACTTACCAATACCCCTAACAGTTTTGTGAAGTTAATTAATTTTAAGTATTAAATTGTGATAATAAAAAAAAGACTTATAGTCGAGTCCTAACGAAGAAAGCTTTTGTGAGGCAACCTTTCGGAACCTCTTGTCTCACTACTTACTTGGAGTTGGTGAGATGAGAACTGTCGTGACTTTAAGGGATTGATTCGGATTTTCAAGAAGTACAGATGAAAGTATCTTCAAAAATCCTTTTTGAAGACAAGTAAATAAACATCACAGGTGATCAATGAGTAGGCCCAGGTCGACCTTTTGATTGGACCTCAGAGGCTCTCCTAAACTCGAACGAAAAATATATATAATCAATTTGTGGATTGGGACCTGAGCAGGTTCTTAAAAGGCTCAAGAAGGAAAATAGGAGGGAGATCCATCTGATGTGAGAGACTCCACGCTGTCCTTCGGATTTCCTTTTTGTCGAGAAGACAAAGATAGATAGGGAATTTGGAGGTTTCACAATGAGGAAAGTAGACTCCACGCCGGGGTGTACTTTCATATCTCGACTACCACCGAGTAGATTGGTATAGTAGTCACCCGGGAATGAGTGAGGGTAGGTGAAAGTCCCAAGGTTATCGTGCATTATGGCACTGCTCAATCGCAAGCTAACACTATATCACCGGTTGTGAGCAGGTGATCAATGAGTATGCCCGGGTTGGCCTTTTGATTGGACCTCAAAGGCTCTCCTAAACTCAAACGAAAAAAATATATAACCAATTTGCGTACTGGGCATGTCTAGCTCAGTCTCAGCTGGTGGGCCCTATCGGAATAGGGTAGCTTTGTAGTCCCCTCGAGCTAGCACAGAAAGAACAGAATTCCTCCGTCTTGCGAGGATAAGACAGGAAGAGGATAGAGTTTTGCTCAATCAAAGATCAAAAAATTCTAATCAAGCCTAAGTGGGCGTTAGGCAACATTAATCTAATTAAGACACGAATTAATCAATCAAATGCTAACCATTAAAGTAGTCAGATAGAAACTTCCATCACGACGATTTTGTTCAAAGTTCATTATCAGTGAACCCTATAGTTGCTTCAAAGAGTGCTCCGTCGCTAAAAATTCAAAGGTTCACACAAGGCAGCCGAGGACGTCATTTGGGATCATGACGTCACCATCACGCGAGCAAGTGATAAGGTCATGACGTCGGATTTTAGCGAGTGGTGAATTTTCAATGGAGAAAAAGGTTTCCAAAGTGCTTTTCTCCATGCAGCCCGTGTGGCGTTGGGAGTTGACGCTGGCAATTATAGAGTCAAAGAAAGGACTCGGGCACCTTCTTGAAGAAGGCACGCTCTTTATCTCTAGCATTATCACAGGAACCGCACGAGCTAATTGTCGAAAGCAGGGCGTTGATTGATACACTTAATGGGAATATAAGGAAGCTTCGAAAATTAGGATATTATTAGTTCAACTTCAACTGATTTGCACCTACTAAAATCACTAAAGAGTCAAATCGAGCGATCGATGAAATCAACAAAACTACAGTTCGCAAGATTCACTATGTCGCGTGTTGATATCGATATTCTTGTAACTTGTTTTTCTTTATGAAAATAGTTGCAGAGTAGGTATTTTCTATGAAACTCTTACTATCCTGCAAGATAATCTTAGGTTATCAAATATGTATATATCTGTATGTGTGTGTGTGTGTCTATATATATGATGGAGAGAGAAAAGTGTAATGAAAATCATGAGATGTATGTACTAAATGTGATTGCATTCTAGAATTTTCCAGTTGATTCAAACAACTCATGAAGCATTTTCAAAAACTGCCATGGTGAGGTCCATTTGATGACCAAAATGTCTAAGGTGCAAATTTTCTCGCTGAAGCTTCATTTAAGTTGTCAAAGAAAGGACAAAAAAAAAAACTAGAAAATAGAACTCTAGAGATAACTTAGAGCATTTGTAAGTCCAGTGTCGGTTCCAAAACAAGCGCATTCAGACAAATGTATATATAATAAGTCAAAATAACAAATAAAAAATATGTATGTCTGTATGTACTACATAACCAATTTGTACGGTCCGTACTTTTATTAAAATTTTGGATAAAATTGCAATCTTTCGGTCTTCTAAAATGGAAAGTGGGTTTTGCCCTAGTCAAACATATGCTCACTATAAAGTGCTACTTTTGCCTGTAGCACCTGATTATAACTAAGTAAAAGGCTTTTTTCTTTTCCTCTCATAGACATCACGGACGTAGTACGAGCACACGGCTCTACGCTTTTTTGATCAAAATCCTCGTACTTTCAGTTTTCTAGCCAAGTCATACCTCTATTTACAATCTATGGTGGATGTCCTAAGTAAGCAGTATTTAATCCAACATCTCCCAATAATGTGCTTTGATGTCCATATTAATTGGATTTGGCCGGATTTTGTGCAGAGTTGGACTTGATTAGACATAGGGCCCGTTTGATTTGGCTTTGGGGACATGCACATGCCTTTGAAGCAAAGAGGTTTTCCGAAATATTACACTGTTTGGTAAATTGTAATCTCAAATAACATTGGAAAATGGGTTTAGCATAAATACCGTTTGATAAAACCCATATTTATAAATGGCTTTTGCTATATATATTTATTTGAAAATTTAATCCGATGTAGGTCGGCCATTGAACGCCACCGGCCAACCGCTGGCCAACCACTGGATAGCCAGATCTGGCCTTTGGACTGCCAAATCTAGTGGCCTGAGGTTGCAGAGGCTAGATCTAGCCACTAGACGACAAGATCTAGTCTCGGGACCGCTAGATCTAGCCTCTGGACAGCCTGAAATCGCAGAGGCCAGATCTGGCTGCTTGAGGTCGCGATCTCAAGCGACACCGCCTGGGTCGCGTGAACCTAGGTGACGCCACTTGAGATCACGGAGGCTAGATCTGGCAGTCCAAGGTCGTGCAACCTCAGGCGACGTTGCCATCGGAGGTCGTGCAACCTCAGACGGCGTCACTTGATTCATGCAAGCCAAGCGATGCTACCTAAGGTCACGCACTCAGGCGACATCGCCTAAGTCGCGGGTTGTGCCATCCCAAGTGGTGGTTGCCGGAGATGCATGACCCCCAAGTAGTGATGATAGTCACCGGAGAGCGGGAAGATGAAGATGAACGGGAAGAAGACAAACAGTGACGCGAATGAATAGTGCACTTGCGTTTTCGAAATGCCAAAAGCTCAAAGTAAAAGTCCGGACCTGCATTGAGCTTTCAGGATTCCCAATATTGATATTTGGCCAAGGGACTTTCAAAAATACTTACCGAACGTCTAATATTTTCTCCAAGGGATTTTGGAGGCTCAAGACCTTTTTGGAAAGCTGAACCAAACGGGGCCATTGTGTATAAGCAAAAGAACTTGATTTGAAAAAGGCAAAAGTACAAGGACTTAATTGAAAAAAGTAGTTACACTACAAGACACAAAAATAATATTTTTCCCGAGCTTTGGGCTTGTCGACATAGTTCATGCGGATTCTAGTTTTTCCTTCTCTTTTAACGAGCAATTCTAATTTTCAACAATCCATGAACACCTTGTTTATCTCACTTCTAAAAGCAAGAAAAGGATATGGACTGTTTCTAAATAGCATGTTTCTAAATCCCTTGGTGGTCTGAACCATAGGAGCACATCAAACAAGCAGAAAGGTTTAGGCAAAATTGCCTCCCGAGTCACTATTCTCTGCTTCTCTTCTTGAATCCTCGCACTCTTCTTTCAACTTCGTGTTTTCTTCCGCTAAACAAGCCTTTCATCAATATGGAATAAGCCAGATGAGACACCGCGTCCAATATAATCCCCTCCAATCGACAAAGAAAATTTGAACAGTTGAACTACAAACTGCAATCACCTCACTCTCTCTTCAGGAATCATTAATCGCATTCTTAACTACCAGGCACCAATTTTTCCAAATTTAATTTCAGAGAAAGCCTAAAAAGACATTCGATAAGGAAAGCAGGGTTGATTTTATTCTTTAATGAGAAATTCTTCTTCTCTCACGTGCTTGTCCCAAAATGTTTATGGGTGATTCTAACGGTTCCGGCTTTCATAGTCACTATCAACTGTTCAAGGGTTGCCTTTTCAGCTGCAGCTCCATCTCTTTTTCTTTGAAGCCTAATATTCTGATCTCTCGGTTGTGCTAAGTGTGCCTCTGTCATAATTCACCTGCAGATATTCAAGAAAGCCATTTAAACATCCAAAAAATGTACCAACAAAAGAAAGAAGATCTATTTAAAAGAATTCAACGTGACTCCTCCATTTGCATTGAACATACAGAAGGGAAAAGAAAGAGATTTGTCAAGTATTTGGGTGGGCTACTCCAGACTATCTTCAACACACAGCATAAGGAAACAAAAATAGTACAAGAACCATAACCCGTATGCTCTGCAGATAAATACCATCGAATTCCATGCATGTAATTAGCAATCTTTCAGTGTGCTGTACAGTTTACTACTGAAATCAAAACTTAAGATCCCCACTAGCTTAAATTGCGAAACAGAATGGTGACACACCTGATCAACATGAATGTCATCCTTTATGGAAAAGAAAGCAATGGAGAATGCCCCTGAAAGTATTTGACATCCTTTCACATCAGATACAGAGATATATATCAGAATCTACTGTCATTGAATATACCTGTTCGGTGAATATACTCCAACTTTGTTCATATCTCAGAGGTTTCAGGTAGAGATAATCCTCTGATTCCTGTTTTCCATGGCTACCAAATTTTTCCGACTCATTTAGGATTGGTTTATATATAGAACAGCCACCATAAAATATGTGGCGATTTAGATGAGTTGTTCCGCTTCTGTTGTAACAAACATAGAGATGACCACAGGGGTTGTACATACATTCTTCAAATTTGCCAGGCTTCTTTTCCACCTTCGTAAAATGTTGCCATCCTTGACCCTCTCTTCCTTTTCTCTTTTCACCTGTGCTTATCTTGAAAGGAGTAGCATCTACATCGACAATGATTCCATTTGCTGCATCAACCATCTAGACAGAGAAGTTAACGGAATGAGTGCATTGCACTCTACGTCATGATAAAGTAATGATCCACCTAATAAGAAGGAATGCTAACTGCAGTCAAGGCAAATGAGCTCGCAAAGTCTTAACGGGTACCTGAACAATAAAAAGCTTGGAGTGATAATATCGAGTTTCTAAAAGAAGAGCACTCACAGATGGGGCCAACCCCCGATTCAATCAGCGTATAGGAATGCAGAAGATCCATGTTGGGGACACCACTCAAAGTGAGAAATTAAAGGAGATGAAGTTGCTTGGCTGAGAAGCTCCCAAAATGGATCAGAAGCTCAATACCACTTCAAATTTCCTGGGATCATGTCGATCTCACGATTTTTGTTTATCCATTCACAACTTGCAAATCACAACGAAGCATGACGCGGTTGAACTGGTGAATGTTCTTTTCACATAACAACAAATTGAGACAAATGAAAGCAGAGCTGAAACTAGAACCAAATTCATCCTCCATCTTCCTCACAGTTCACAGTAAATATACCCTATTTAACTCTATCGGAACCAGCACATCATAATGTCAGGTTTCACCTTTGATCAGTTTAGAGCAACACTCACCCTACAGCAATAGCGTCACCGGAGACTTGTGACATGTTATTGATCACAAGAACAATTAACCAAAAAAACAAAACTTTATGAGCTAGGACACAAAGATACACAAATATCAGAAGAATGACACTAAAAGTGTCATAACTTTTGTACGGTGCTTACTTTAGTGCCAAAACTTTTCAATGAATCTCTTATATGCCACATCGAAGGAAAATGATCACTTAAGTGCATTGTTGAAAAGTTTGGATACTTCATAAAAAATTTATGGCAGTTCTAATATCCTTTTTTCCATGAATATCCAACAACCAACCGACATTACAATCCCCTCAAGAGCGTCAGAAATAACACCCAGCAAAGATCCTAAAGCTAAACAGGAAGCGAAAGCCATTTAACAGTAATTAAGAGACTGAAAATAAAGAACCTCGGGAGGGCGCAAGGGCATCCGATGAATGCATTTGAGTCGAGCTCGTAGTTACAGGACAACGAATGACAAAAAGTTGGAAATTCAATCCAATCAACCCGAACTGGATTTGGTTGAAATCTCGGAGCTCCTTCTACCGCCGTGCCCATCCTTAAAGAATCAAGTTGAGGGGCTTTTGCCTTTTCTCATTAATTGAGTTTAATAAAATCTCGAGTTATTATCTATTAGTGGGAACTTAATAGACGTAAGCATAAGTAGGGACATTTTTTTTTCAGAATAGATAAATCATAATAAGTGTTGATAAATGTCATAAAACCATTAGCAAAAAAATAAAATAAAATAAAGGACCAGCGACTTTCCTTTCAGATAACTTATTGGTGACAAATCAACACTTTCATGCAATTACCAAAAGAATTTCAATAGTTTGCAAGTTAGCAATTTTTGTGCTAACTTTCCTACTTTTATCTATATAGCTTACTCACTTTTTGAACTTAGCAACTCATACTAACATTTTCAATCTAAATTAGCGTGAATTACCAATTTTTCTCCCATTAAGTTATTACCTAGTATTGGGTTATCAACTCTCATTTGATTTATTTGATTTTATTAAAATTTGCCAACTTTTCTTACCATTTACACTTGTATATGCATTTCTTTGTGATATCATGAATTTCATATCCTTTTTTTGTAAACTACCAGCCTTAAGTAGAGTGAATTACAAAATTTTCTTTGGTTAAGTTACCAATTAGTTTTCATTACCAATTCATTTGAGTTAATTAGTAAGCTTATTTCCCTTTTAATTACCAATTTTTTTCTTATTTTTGACAAATTATTATTTACCTTTCTTGACTTCGCCTAAAATTTATCATTTGTTATATGGAATTATTGATTTCAATTTACGTAGTTTATAAACTTCTCTTCGGTCAAGTTGTTAGCTAATTCTTATTATCAACTCTTATCAATGTTAGTTACATATATATTTTATTGGATTACTTAATCGGGAATAAAAAAGTTGGTAAGTCACTCAAATAAAGTTAGTACTTATATAATAATCAGTACATTTAAGGCATTGATTAATAAGTTAAAGAGAGTCATTTTAAGATAAGATGATTTTCTTGTCCAAGATAAGAAAATCAGTTAATTTAATAAAAAAAGGAAAAATATTGCAAAAATCTCTCTTCGGTCAAGTTGTTAGCTAATTCTTATTATCAACTCTTATCAATGTTAGTTACATATATATTTTATTGGATTACTTAATCGGGAATAAAAAAGTTGGTAAGTCACTCAAATAAAGTTAGTAATTATATAATAATCAGTACATTTAAGGCATTGATAAATAAGTTAAAAAGAGTCATTTTAAGATAAGACGATTTTCTTGTCCAAGATAAGAAAATCAGTTAATTTAATAAAAAAAGGAAAAATATTGCAAAAATCTCAAGCTACACCCACTATGACACAAATGCCCCAAACCTTTTTGTTGTGTAACTAAAAATCCTAAACTTGTCAACTGTGACATGACAATTGTTTAGAGTTTTTAGTGATACAAGACAATGGCAGGGTATCTATGTCACAATGAGCATAATTTGAGATTTTTTGTGGTGCCAACCCTAGAAAAAACTAAATAAAAATCGATAACTGACTCAAATAAGAGAACTAGATAAAAATCGGTAATTAGCTCAAATAAGAGTTAGTGATGTATAATTAGTCATAAGTCACTCAAAGAAAAATTGGTAAGTTCATATAAAAGTTGATAAATTTGAGATGTTTGTGAGAAAGTAAAACAAAAATTGGTAAAAAAATAACAGAAGTTATTCATTTGCATATTGTGCTAATTTTATAATGATGTGGATAAGTTACTAATAAATTATCGAAAAATCAGGTAATCACTAATCGTCTTAAGGAATTATCAATTCTTTCTCAAGGTGTTCAATGACAGACAAGTTAGCGTCGACGTAGAGATAAAAGTCTAACCAACGAACAAATATTCGTCTTATTAGCTTAATCATGACGGGATGTTGGCACAGAGTCTTTTCTAACGACGGCAAATTGCTCGTCACTAACTGGCACAATATTTTTTTTTTTGGTTGCAAATGGTCTACTGGTATATATCGTTCTTGCTTCCAGCTACTGGAATTCACGATGAAGACAAGTGTCATTTCCTAAATTAATTTGTTTTCGTTGGTTTCAAAAAGATTGATGATTAAAGAACATTTGCCATAATTTCATCGCCATATCGAGCAAGGCAAAATGCCTTGTCTACCGAATTCATGCAAAGTAGGTCCATGAGATTAAAACTTTCATATGGAAATAAATTATGCCATAAGTCCAATATCATGGCGGACTATCCATCCACCGCTTGCGAAGAGAAATTGATCCTGTTAAATGATGTTTGTGTTTGACTTTGCCGATTGATAATCGTATTCCATGGAACTAGATATGATGTATCTGAAAACTGTCTAGAATTTAGGAAGTGAAATAAACGTGCCGAACTAAAGTTTCGCAGAAGTTTCATATGCCTTGTAGAATGACTTCTTCACTTTGAAGCCGAGGCCATCATTGAAAAAGCCACGAAGATGAAGAATTGGTGATAAAGTCGGCTTCGTCAATTGTCAGAGGTAGATTGGGCAAAAGAAAAAATTGTCAGGTAAAATTCAAGATTCTCTGCACATATAATGCTCGGAAAAAAACGAGGAAACACCATCGACGGCTTGAAGACAGTGGGAAGACGGTTGTTTTGGGGAAATATAACCTGCCATAGTAATTAAGCTCGAAAGTCGCTTTAAGGATGGACACGAGTTCGATTTTAAGAATCCGTTCTCTACCAATAAAAAATTGCCGAAACTACAGTCCTCTTATCGCTGCACGTAGTTGGACAAACACCAAAACCATACCTTAACTTTCGTCCAACGAGCAATCACTTACATAACTTAGCTTTTAAAAGTATCAAGTATATAACTGAGTTATAATTTTTTAGACCACTTTTCACCATTACATCTATTAATTATCCTTGCGTCCCTGCTTATGATAATATCATTCTTTTTCAAAAAAAAAAAAAAACCCATTCCCAAAATCCCAAGCTTTCACATCCACAAAAAAGCACTTAAAATCAATTAAAAACCGAACAACGTAGATCTAAGTAATATGCTAAAATGAATTTGCAAGAATGGGTAATTTGAACTTTCAAATGTAGGGTTCTGCTTAAAGATATATGAATGGATGACATTTGCAGAAATTGAGGCATGTAGATGGTCATTGGATCAAAAGTGAAGTGTGTGTGTGTGTCTATATATATATATATATATATATATATATATATATATATATATATATATATATATTATGTTTCTCCTATATACAGCCGGTAAAAGACCATCAAAACCTTTGGGCGAAGTGGAAGCATCATTTGGTGAATAAAATATTCGTAAGTGGACGGTCAGCGGGCGGAATTATTTGGAATAAGTGGGGCGGAAGTGAAGATTATTAGGGCCATCTCAAAAAGCCAAATTGGAGTGAAGCGACGAGAAGTGACTTAAGAGATTTTATTTTTCTTAAAGGGCAAAAGGACATTGAAAATAGATTTTACACTTAAACAATGCATTTAAGCTTTTATCCATGTACACCTGTTTATTTTCAGATCACCATCATATGAACGGTAAGCTATGTGATATGCTGTAGTGTTATGCATTACGGGAGTACCCGCTTCAGTATTGCTATAGTAACCGCAAAATTTCTCTGCAAAGGAAGGAATTCAACAGAGGAAGATGCATGAAAGTCCTTGAGATAGAAAAAGGAGAAAAAATGGAAAGACATCTCTTGTTTGGGGAGTGTTCAGGATTTTCTTGTCCCGTAGAATTACTAGGAGACATCTCGTCTCTTCATATGTGTTCTTATGTGACAAGTATAACTAGGGATTTGGATGGCGGGAGTTTGTTCTTGATTCTCACCTGTAATTTCTCATCATCACATGGTGCAATACCCCACTTTTGCCCATGGATATAGTTAAATTGTCAAACTACGTAAGTACATCATTAGTTTTTGCTTCATTACTTGTTCGAATGTTCGAATATCTTAACTTTTTTTGCAATTGCACTGGGTAGAGGAATAGAACAAACAATTCTTTATATATGGAGCATATATACCTATATAAGCACACTTAGCAGTACAGCAAAATCTAAAGAAAAAGGCTCATGGAATCGATAGTATACATACTGGATCTTGATCATGTTTTATTATCCTCCTGTATATGCGCTTAATATGACATGAACCCTTTTCCCATCGAGCGCTCTATTTTCCGTGGATGAGATCCATATATAAACTGGATTTTTCTAAGGACTGCTAAAACCAATTGAGTTGTTCCCAATCCCATATAGGTTCTTCTATTTCCATGCTTGTGGTCTCCATTTCACCGGAAATTGCAGCATTATTTTCTATCACCAGCCTTGATGAGGATGTGAATCTGCGGCCGGTGCTGCCAACACATCCACCTGCTACTGTTTCTCCAGACACCAAGTCCAATGGTCGACGATCAAATGCTCGAGAGCTCCCAGACACAACGTATACACGGCACAGTGCGAATTCATGCCTCAACTACAACGTTTCAAGCGGAAAAAAACATGAAAACAAATTGTTGCACCCAGAAAAAAAAAAACTGAGAATGAGAATTACATTAAAAAAATGGGAAGATGAATGTTTTCTGACACGCTAGTATATGGCTCTGGCAAGCTAATCTAAGTGCCTAATCTTTTTTATTTACTGGCGCTAATTCTTAATAAGGGCTATAGTTCGAAATTTTGTCCTATCAATCTTTTGATAGGTGTGTTATAAATATGAACATCACTCACTGACAAACTTAACTACAAATGAATATGGTGATGTCCATGAACGTAACTTACTGATCAGACTATTGGTTCCTTGAATCAAGAATGAAGAAATATATGACTCATCTAATAAATGCCAAGTTCAATTGCACTGACTAAACAAAGGGATGACGAGTGTATGGATGTGAACACTCTTTTTTTTTTTTTTTTTGAACTAAGGATGTGTACACTTAACAGTCTAGTTATTTATGTCAAATATATATATAGTCATTAATCGATCAAGTAATGCATGCTGTGTAAATCATGTTTTCCACTGCCTGATATCTCTCACAAAAGTTCCAGACTGATCATGCAATTAACTAAAATGAAGATCAAATTCAATTAGTTCAAGCATTCGCTTACCCTAAACTTGGGCATACTAGAACTTGCACAATTGGAATAGGGAGGCGAGATTATATGTGCGGCTCTGTACTCATTCAATTTCCATTTGGTTTTGGTTCCCGTTGGAGCTTTTCCCACGTAGAAGACCATGGACTTCTTTATCCCAATCACTTTGTTGTCCGATGAGTAGATGTAACCAGGCGATCCAGTGGCCTTCCAATAACCCACCGCCGTGCTTCTGCTTGGTCTCCCTCCTCTGGCTTCTCTCTCCTGCATCGGAGCGAAGAAGAACCACTGCTCTTTGTCTTCTCGGCACAGCTCTCCAGAAAGCTCTGCAGCGGCAAAGCACACAAAACACCACAAGAGAAAGCCAAAACTTCATGTGCAATTCGCCACAAATTTGCACATTTATCAGAACCCACGATTCCGTTTTAGTGACAATGAATGACAAACATCGAGAAATGAAGAAATGCCATGAATGATTTCTAGTTCTTGTACCAGGGAGATTCCATGGCTCGGTGGCATAAATGTCGAGGACTGGAATGATCTGGCGGAGCTGGTCTTGTAGCGAGCCCTCGAGCTGGTTGTGCAAGTAGAAAGAGATGAGCTCTTCCTCCGTTGGATAGAACCTGAAGCCTGTCGGATGATCCTCCATCATCTTTCTCTTTAACTATATCCTATGTTTTTAAAGTTGGGATGTGCTTTTATGTATTTAACTTGGCACCAGAACCGGTAGCGTGTGTTTTAGAGAACATAATAGATCTGGACTAGGCCTATATATAGAAGTGGAGTACTTGGTCCCTAAAAGAGGAAAATTTTCAACGTGTGCAATGACGTCAACAAAAAAATATTGAGGACATTTCATTTTAGTCGATTAAAATCCATTTGGAGTGACTTTCTTCTTTAGTTATACTGTAATGAACGCGTGTGCGGAATCTTTAAAATATTATTCATATTTGCTTTTGTAGTATGTAGCTAGATTTCGTCTCCTTCTCCTTCTGTTTTATAGAAAATGAACTTTACAGAAAAATATTTTCAAAGAAAATTATCATGAAATAATTGGTTTAACTTTGTTGTATCTGGTTGTCTCTTGCAAAATAAGATTGAAGTTATATTCTGATTTCTGTTATGAAAAAACTCTGGAGCAAATTTTTTAGAAAAAAGGAAACCTCAAGTAGAGCGTGGGATCCAGGTACAGATGCTAAGGTCTCGGGCTAGGGAGGATAAGCCCTATTCTGAAAAATGATTTCTGAAAAGCAACTCATTTCCTGAATTTAAATACGAAGCTGATTATGAAAAGACTTTCCGTCAACTTAGTTTCTAAGGGATTGAAATGCTAGGAAAAAGAGGAAAATATTTACTATGCATGGATTATTTTGGACAAAAAAAATTAAGTATTCAAGTCGAAACTTTTTTGCAAATGTTTATTACCCCCTCTTTTCATTTGGTTTGCCTTAGTTTATTTTCTTTGGGCTGAGGTTTATTAGCCCCCTCTTTTCATTTGGGTTACCATGACGCCCTTGCACTCCTATTGACATTTCCTAATATCACCGGAAGTGCAAGTCCTTATGTTGGTGTCGGGTCCCTCCTTTTTTGTATAATTCTGTTTTGGGTTAAAGTTAATACATACCTTACTTTTACCAAAAAAAAAAAAAAAAATTTGCTGAAGTTAATAGATGGCATTTTGCTTAAAGAGACCCTAATCAAATTGTGAATCCAGATTGATATAGGATCAACACTGACACTCCACAAAAAGAGACTCAGAACTCAACATGTACAATACCCGATGATTTCTACCCATCATATAGAAATGTCAATTAAGGATACTTTCCATCGTCAAGTCTGCAAGATATATCTCCTTCTTCGAACATCACGGTTTTTTATCAGAAACATTCACGCGATCAGGACCTAAAACAGCTAAGGGACAGCAAGACAGAGAAAGACCACCGCCATATTCTTCGTCACCGACCATGTATAATCAACCTCGTCTTCACTGTTTCGCCAGCTAGCTCTGAAACCCTAATTTTCCATGCAGTAATCTCAGTAAATTTTGGTCAGTTCCTGTGGTCGTTTCATCCATTTACATGTTCCCACTCGCGAAAACTATATCCTATGATCTTCCAAAAAGCTGATGTGTGAACACTCGTCGTATTGTGAGCGGCTTTGGGTGGAGGACAGAGATAGAAGTAGCGTTAAAAGAGCACTTCAATTAGATTTTTTCGACAATATTAAATTAGCACCGAATCTGGAAGAATATTTAGGACGAAGTTTTTTCTTCTTTCGATCATTTGAAATTATTACATCAACATACTTAATTTTAGGGAGTGGACCGTCCTATTGTTCCATTTCAAAGAAAAAGGAATTTTCCCCCCCGTTATTGTAGATTTTTAAAGGAGTTGGCACATATCAATAAACTGTTGGTAAAAGAAAAATTATCAGTCAACTGATTTTTTTTTTTGTGACTTTTTATGGACACTTCAATGAAAATGCATTATTTTTTTTACGATTTGCAAGTTACTGATTGTTTTTACCGACTTTTATTTGTCTTTCTTACCTGCTCTTTTATTAATCTTCTTTATTTGAGTGACTAACCAACGTTTTTCTTTTGGAAATACCAACCCATTGGAGTTACTTATAAACAATTTATTTGGTTTACCAACTTCAATAAAAGTACATTATTTTATATACGGTTTGCAAATTACCAATTTTTCTTTATTTTTTACCAATTTTTATTTGTCTTTCTTGCCCACTCTCGTATTAATCCTTTTTATTTGAGTGACTAACCAATGTTTTTCATTTTGAAATACCAACTCATTTTGGAGTACCAATTTCATTTTAGATACTTATAAATAATTTATGTGGTTTCTTATAATTGATTTTTTTTTTTATCGTGGTTTACCAACATTCTTTCTTACGAATGTCTTCAATTTATTGCTCTTATATGAATTTACCGATATTTATCTGTATTACTAGCTTTTTTCCATTGGGTTACTAAGTAGTCTTAATTTATCAATTATCATTTGAGTTACTTACTAAATTTTATTTATTTCAATTATATAAATTTATCAACTATTTAGGTGAGTTACCATTTTCATTTTCCTTACTTACCAACACGTTAGATTTACCATCTAATTGTAGAAATTACAAATATTAATCCATCTTATTAGTTATCAGCGTTTATTTTATTTTATTTTAATTTATGAATCTCTCTTATACCTAAAAAAGCAACAAAAGAAAAGAAAATCCTTATCTCATACAAAATGTTATGTACCTTTCTTACCAGGCCCTTCAATTTACCGACATTTTTAAAAAATTGCTAATCCTTATTTCAATGAATTGTCAACTTGTATTTAATTAGAAATTATCAACTCGTTATTGTTTTCCAACTTTTAATTTGAGCTATTTACCAATGGCTTTTCTAAACTTACTAATTTTTCTATTGAATTACCACTTTTGTTTGTCTCACTTACTAACTTAAATTCACTGATTTTTCTTTTTCAGAAATTACCAAGCCCATCTAGAGCGATTGTCAAGTTTTTGTCAATAAGATTACCGACAAGTTTTGTGTTTTAAGTTAGTTAATAATTTTAAAATATATTTATTACCTTTATCTTTGAAAAAGAAGAAGAAAGAAGCTCTTTCTATTGTTTACTAGTTTTCATTTACTTTTCTTACCAAGGGCTTAAAGTTACCCAGTATTTTATGAAAATACTAATCTTTATTTATGTGACTTATTGAGTTTACTCTGATTAATTACTTAGTAGTGTGGATTACTAACTCCCCTTTTAGTTAGCTAATTGATTTGATTTTTTAATTACCATTTTTTTTGGATAAATAAAAGCTTCTCATGTCTTTTATGAGCATTTATTTGCCTTTCTTACAAAACCTCAAACATACCAACTAATAAAATCACCTACCCTTTTTATGTGAGCTGCTCACTTTTTTTCGATTATTTCCATTTTATTTTAGGTTACCAGCTCTCATCTGAGATTATTACCTATGTTTTTATTCTGAAAAAACTTAATCAACTATTCTATTGGGCTGCCACCTCTATTTGCTTTACTTACCAACCTTTTTCTACTATTAAGTTAATATCTGCTTTTGTGTAACTAACTCTTATTTGAGTTAGGCACCAACGCTTAATTTTATTTTATTTTCAAATTATCACCTACTCTTGTTTCTGATTAAAAAGGATATCACTTACCTTTTACCCACTTTTAATTAGCTTTTTTACCAACATCTTAAATTTACCAACTAATAAATAAAATTACCGATCTTCATTTAAGTGACGTACAAACTTTTTTTCTTGATTAAGTAGTCAATAAAAAATTTGTTAAAGTAAAACACCAAACAAAAGTTGGTAATCAATTCAAATGAAAGTTGGCAACCCAAAATTAGTTGATAACTTAATTTGGAGAAAAGTGGATAAAACACTTAAATTATTAGTAATTTTATATAGAAGTTGGTAAATTTAGGGATAGTTAAGAAAGGTAAATAAAAGTTTGTTAAAACTAAGGAAAGTTGGTAATTAAAAGAAAAAATAAGCTTAGTAAGTGACTCGATTGAGGTTTGGTAGCGGCAAACTAGTTGGTGACTTGATTGGAGAGAAGCCCATAAGCGGCTCTAATGAAGATTGATAATTTAAAAAAAAAATTACAAATTCAAGGAGTTTTTGAAAAATGTAAATAAAAGTTTCTAGACGATAATTACAAGTTGGAAAATTGAAAAAAAAAAAGTGTTGATAAATAACTCAAACAAGAGTTGATGACTAAATACGATGTGGCAATTCACTCTGAGAAAAGTTGATAAGTCACGTTAATTTAGTTGGAAGGATTTAGTAAATGTAAGTGATCATTAATCAATACAAATAAAAGTTGATGAACAAGAAAAGCAATTAAGCGTTAGTAAATAACTCAAATGAGAACCGCTAATGCAAAGCTAGTTACTAATTTAATTTGACAAGTTGGTAATTAGAAAACCGAATAAAATTTTTACAAAGTTCTTCGAGGAAAAAAAGAAGAAGAAACTTATTGCTCGCCAAAGAATAATTGACGTATGTCAAAGTTTAGGTTAAGTAATTTACTTTAAATATATATGTCATCCATTCACTTGTGATTATGGAACCTTAGAACAAAAAGTTTCCCCGCCAAAACTTATGAATGATGGGAAACATTTTCTGAAAACTAGTGGTATGTATTGTTTGAAATAATTAATCAATAAAATATATTTTTATTATTAATAATTATTTATATCTAGACATTTTAATGTATGATGGAAATATTTTTCATTCATTAATTTTTTAAGTAATATAAGCAGTTGTTTTTCAAAAAATATTTTCCACATTTTTTTCATTTTCCGTGATATAAACGGAATCTAAACTTGATTGTCAGTGTAGAATTTGCCTTTTTTTTTTCTCC
Source organism: Eucalyptus guilfoylei (assembly GCA_016097605.1). NCBI lineage: Eukaryota > Viridiplantae > Streptophyta > Magnoliopsida > Myrtales > Myrtaceae > Eucalyptus > Eucalyptus guilfoylei. Next base: position 5,750,030 of record CM027869.1, on the reverse strand, counting down.
TTTTTGCTTGTTTAGAAGGAATTATGGAAGGATATTGATCACATCTTGTATATAATATACCTTCTTCCCTGGGAACGTACTGAAAAGTGCAATTCTTTTATTTCTCATATGGGAAATTCGAAAGCCTGACCTTACCAAAAAAATTTCGATACATCAAAAGTGAAATGCAAAAAACGCGGCAAAGAAATCGGACAACAAGAAAAACTTAAATATCAATTCTCAACTGCTTTTAGAATTTGGAAATTAACTGAATATTGGTTCATCTAATTTTTGAGGGGTTTACTTTTAATGACCAAAACCATCAAATTTGTGCACTATATGTTATCTCCTCTTGTACATTGTTTTTCACCAATTTCCTTCGGCTATCCGAAGCTCTTGCAATCCCAAATTAATCTCAAAAGTTGTATTTAGAGATTGAATGAGCTAAACACATGTAAGTAGGGGTGAGCAGTTCCAGATTCCTTATAGGTTCCGCCTAAAACCTGGAACCTACATTTGGGTACATGTTCCTCATTTTTTGGAACCTGAAACCTACTCGTTGGAATCTGGAACGTGAAACCTACCCTGTCACAGGTTCCAGGGTTGGTTCCAAGGTTCAATGGGTTCCTCTTTTTTTTTTTTTTTTAATAGTTAAACAAAATGAAAATGAACACAATAACAATAAATAGCCTTGCCATTCATCAAAGAGAATACAAAATAAACAAAACTATCAACAAAGGAAAAGGAATTCTTAGCAAGGAATTCAACTAGATAAAAGTAGATGTGAGCGATTCTAAGTTCCGTACAGGTTCCATTTGAAACTTGGAACCTATTCGTTGAAACAAGTTCCTCATTTTATGAAACTGGAAACCTACCTTGCATAACTAGAACTTGGAACCTATCATGTCATAGGTTTCAAGATCTACCTAGGTCCCACTTATGTTATTAGTTGAAAGATTACAATTCACTAATCATAACTTATATTGAGATATACGAAAAATATTAACATTAATAAAGTAAAAATCTTAGCTATAAAATGGAAACTCAGACTAGTGCTTTCAGATTATATATTCATCATCGAATAACATGGAATATCGGAAGATCATATGGAGACATGGATCAAGAAAAATATTAAAACTTGTTTTAGATTCTATATTATAGGTTCCAGGTTTCAAGTTCCTCCAACTAAGAACCTAGAACCTACCCATTGAAATGGATTCATCATTTTTTGGAACCTAGAACCTACCTTGCATACCTTGGAAGCTGGAATCTATAGGTTCCTACCGGTCTGGTTCTCAGGTTTCAAGTTCTACCCTGTAATCATGCTCACTCTTAGTAAGTAGGGCTAATCACTAAAAAAGTTATAAACATGTGGATGTCAATTCAGTCTTAAGCCTTTCAATTTAGTCAACTTAATTCTAAACCTTTTGACATATGTCAATTCAATTCTTCCGCTCAATTTTGGCCCGAAATCACTAATGTAGAAGCCAGTCATTTTACATGGCATAACGAATGCTGACATAGACAATTTTTGCAATTTTTTATTTTTATTTGTTTTTTGTTTTAACTTTTTTCCACTTTGGTAGGTGAGGGCTAGGCCCTTGGCCACTACTGGCCATGGACGAGGTAAAGGTAGCCCTCACTAGTGGCCAACGAGAGCTTATAGGTTCTCGCTAGTGGTCAACGAAGGCTTGTAGGCCCTTGCTAAGAGGTTCGCAAGAGTCACTAGTGTCAATGACTCTCATCGACCGCAATGAAAAAAAAGAAAAGAAAAAATTATTACAAAATTTCGATCTTTTCTTTAAATTTACAAAAATTGTTAACTCGGCACTAATTGTGCCACGTAGAGCGGTCGATGTCCACATCTGTGATTTCTGAGTAAAATTAGCCGCAAAGACTATATTGCAAGTTGCCAAAAGGTTTAGGACCAAATTGGCCAAATTAAATAGCTTATGATTAAATTGACATATGTACAATATGTTCGAGACTATTTGATAATTTTCCCCATATAAATACCCAAATCCAATGCGTACCCTAGAAGTTTCAAGTCTTTCATATGATGCTTAGTTTAGTGTCATAGCTTTTCGATCGTTTCTTTAAGTTCCTTAACTTTGAAATTTCATTTGACTTACATCAGCCACTTGGTCGCTGGAGAAGCCGACATGGCATTATTTTAAAAAGCCTTGTATGAGCAATCTTATCTTAAAATAATGTCATGTCACCCTTTTTGCCAATCCAAGTTGCTGGAGAAATTTAAATAAACAAAATTGAATGTTAAGGAACTTAAATGAACGATCAAAAAGTTGCCGCATTAGACCGAGCGTCATAAGGGAGTTTTCCATATTTAAGCTAATACAATGCGCATCGGTGCACGCAACTAAAGTAGTATAGAAGTACACATACGCTTGCATGCATGCAATGGAAGAGAAAGATGTCATGATCCTTTAACCTTCACGAGGATAACTATACCAAATCCATTGTCCATTAGAATTTTGATACGTCTCTCCACTCCAGTCCGATAGAATAATTCTCTCGCGGCAGTTGCAGCCGTGAAAGAGTTATTGATGCTTTTATAATGTATTTGGCAAACTCCTTATAGTATCCCGCTCAGTTTTGAAGTATATCACAACTATGAAATACGTATTGTCAAACATATATTGGTTCATCCAAATCATATTTTATGGAAATAAGAGTATTATGGAAAACTTTGACAAAGATATCTGAGACTCCACCGCCGCCGCCCCCGCCGCCCCTGCCACTGCCGCCTAAGCTGAGGTCATTGATGAAAACCCTAGGAAAAGTCAGGTTCCGACTTCCTGGCCAAAAAATTGAAAGACTTTCTCTTTCTTCCGCGGATAAATTATAGTTATTTTTGTCATGACTTTTGCGTAAACGGTCGTGAAGTAATCCAAGGTTAGGGATCGGTGAAATTAGTTCTCTAATACAAATAAAATATTCTGGCCAACACATAGGATAACATCAAAAATAAAGTTGCAATCGATGGGCACATCGCCACTTTCTTTAATGAAGAAACCTGTCATTATCTAGACCAACAAGCTGTGATTGTCGGGCCTCGTGGCCCTGCCGACATTTGAATCTTAATCGATCCCCGCACGACTTATTGGAATTACCTTGCCTCTTTTATAAAATTTGCTTTCGTTTTTGCTAGTGAAAAAACAATAAAATACTAGAGTAAATGCCTTTTTGTCATTCGTCGCTTATGCTATACATGATATCTCATTGGAAAGTTCTTATTCATTGTATCCATACCCTAAGTCTAAATCGCGCGTGCCAGTATCCCAAACAGATCCGCGAAATTGTTGAAATTTCCATATCAAGTTGTGATCCAAAAATCATATGTTGAGTCCCAATGAAGAATGCATTTCTAGGACAATCGCTAAGCAGAGGTGATTGGATCTAGGATGGATTGGTCCCACCCTAGAACCTAGAATGGGGATTGGCCCACCCGATCCTAGAACTGGTGATTTCTTTCTTTCTTTTTTGAATTTTTTTATTCCCTACATCAAAGAGTTTCTCAATATTAAAAGAAAAATAATTTATTAATTAGAGTTTGCTTCAGAAGAAAAAAAAATTAAGAAATCTTGGCTAGCTCGTCAATCCGATTTGGTTGGTCCATTTCCTTGAGTGGAACTGGGAACAAGACCAATTATTCTCAATTCCAAAAATTTGGAATTGGGAACTAGATTGATCCCCTCAAAACTAGCTTGTCAAATTCTTAAGTTGGACTGGGACCGATGTGCACCCTTACATCTAGGAATCTCTTGTCCCAATAATTACCGAGATATGGTGGGACGGAAGAACTGGCGTGACTCTAGGAGATTAATTGGGTTTTCCAAGAAAATCGAATAACAATGTCTTCAAATAGGATTTTCGTTTGAAAGTAAATATACACAAAAAGCGAGAAATGAGCATGCTCGGGTCGGTCCTTTGGATCCAGCCACAACTAGAGTTGCTCATAAAAGAAAAAAATAATAATAAACTTGTAGACCGGATGTGTTAGGCAGCGGCTTAGCCTGCCCGAGACCTCTAATCATAGCCTTGTCCATGCCTATCCAAAGATACCTGTAGACTCTTATAGCTCAAGTTGGGTTTGCGCAGGCCCATTGCCCACCAAACCCATTGGTGGACACTAAGTGAGAGGTATTACGTTTATACACGAATTCTAAAGGTATTCAGATCATAATTATCTTTATAAAAGGGTTCATCCACAATGAAGAAATTTTTTCCTAAATTATCACCCAACATGTCATGTCATGTAATCAATCATCGTTGTTCGACTAACATGCATCAATCAAGACTCACGATGCCAAAAGGCGGTGAAAATGAGCAGTCCATCTCTTGCATAAAGTCGTTCGTTTTATTTGTCATCATAGGTCGTCCATTTTGTTTTTGCCCAGATTCATAGGCTGTCTTTGAATGATCATCTCTTCGCTTTGAATCTCGACGTAGTCCCAGTTTTATTAAAATGTCCTACCCCAACGTGGAAAAGACTAGGAAGACGAAGAAATGTTACATTGATCAGCAATCGACATTGCCTATCTGGGCAAGATGAAAGTTGCTTAGTATGAATATATGAGCTTTTCTTTAGTAATGATTAAGGGTTTTATGGAAATATTGTGGAGATTTATCTTAATCGTGTTGTAATATTAACATGGAAATGATGGGATCTTGCAAATTAAGTCAATGAGAAAATACTAGAGAAATAAATGAGGAATAACAGGACATCGAAGATTTACGTAGTTTAATTTAAATATCGGTACTTACATTTATGGAAAGAGCCAACAACAAATAATCAACTATAATAAGAAAATTAGAATTACAATTGCTCACACGCTTGAGTGTCTCTCACATCTAGATTTAAATCTAAACCCAAAATATTTATAAGTAAAAATATAAATGCAAAACACAACATCATTGATGTTCAGCCCAAGCAAGAGCTCTTGGCAAGTAAAGTGATGTTTGTGAAAATTCCCAATGTCTCTCTAAACACTTCTTCTTCTCTAGCCTAATAAAATCCTCTACAAAATGTAGCTCTGCAGTTTGCTGCTAAAAGGTTATCTTTGAAAGGTATCAAGAATGTTGTGCATTCTTGAATTTTTTTTTTTTTTTCACTTCTTCATAGGCGGCTCTTGTTTTTTGGAGGCTTCACTGTGCAGTGCTTCTCCGCTTGTGCAGCTCTTCACTAGGTTTCTTGGCTATACGTGAAAAGAGAGGACCCAAAAAAGGAATCCTTTCTTTTAGGCTTCTGCTAGAGAGAGAGGGGAGTAACTTCCTTTCTTGTCAAAAGACCTCCCTGTCCCTTGTTTTGTCTTTCAGTGCTAGACCTTTTCCAAGTCAAATTTAGATTCCTATTCGCAACGATGCACTTCTGATTTGTTACGGAGAACCGAAGCCTAAGAAAAAGAAAAAACAAGTCTGACTTTGATGGGGAACAACAGATTTTGAATAAATCAAAATCTTCTTTACGGATCAGACCCATAAAGGCCCAAAGCTGAAACATTAATTTAACAAAATGAAAGGAGGTATATATGGCAAGAAGTGCGAATCCTCTACATTTAATATGGCCAATTTACATTCGAATTTAGCCCCTCTTGAATAAATAACATTACATATTAATTTATATCATAAAAAACCCCCTGACTTTACTATAATTTCTATGCAATTGTGTGAAAGATCAAACCCTAGCCCCACCACCCCCCCCCCGGCCAAAAAAAAAAAAAAAAAAAAAAAAAAAAAAAAAACTAGCCCCAATATCTAGCTCTCTCTCTACCCAGCACTATGAATCCGTTGCTCATCGCCACCACATCCGTCAAAGTTGCCGCCGCTTAGTTACCACCGCCTTGCAGCGGCCAAAGAGATTGTGATCTCCGGAGGCTCGCTTGCACGGAGGTCGGCCACCTAGCAAACAAAGATTTGGTGTGCTAAGGGGTGAGTAACCTCCACGTAAGTGAATCGACAAAGGTTGCAGCCTCCACGACCTTCGGAGAGGAAGAGTGGGAGGGGATCGTACAGAGACAACTTGAGAGTTGCAGAGACGTTGCTTGTTTCGATGTCGGATCGAGGCGCATTGATGAGGGCGAGTAACGTGCACAGAGCTACCATTGTGGAAGAAGAAAGAAGAGAAGAATAGGAAAATAATAATAGAAAAAGGAAAAGAATAAGATAACAAGAGAATTTGGACAAGAATGTGATCATTTCAATGTTCTTGGTTGCGTTTGGTAGTGTTACAATAAAAATTGAGATATGATAAAACCTAGTTTATTTCATATTTGGTTTCTATCCAAAATAAGACAAAGTTGGATATAATGGGATATAGCCTGAATAAAAATATCTCACAATAGAGACAAGATAAAAGTGAATAAGATTTCTTATATATATGACATAAAATATATTCTCTCGAATAACACAAATTTTAAATTTAAAAATTAAAATAATAATTAAATATAAAATAATATTTGGATTTTAATATAAAAAAAGAAATTCAAAACAAAAATACGGTCAAAATTATGTTTATATATATATATATATATATATATATATATATTCCTATTTTTATTTATATATTTGAATTTCTTTCTATTCTATAATGTATATTATGCATATATATTTATTTAGTATCTATATTTATTACATATTTTAGATATATTAGTGTAGTTTATTATTTAATAACATTTTTATTTAAGGAGTGATGGAATGGAATAAAAAAGAAAAAAGAGAGGAAACATAATTATAAAATAGTTAAATAAAAATGAAGTAGAAGAACCTCGATTTTAAATTAATGAATCCAAACTTGAAACGAATCTTTCTAATTTACTTTGTCTCTTTCTTCTTTGTATCTCTGACTCATGTTGAAGTTTCACAGCTCCTCCGTAATTCTTTGTTCATATCAAATCTCCTCGAAAACAATGAAAGAGTTAAAGTTTCTTTTGCTTTGAAGCTCTCTAGTTTACATCAAATGTACACGAAAGCAGCAAAAGAGTTAAAACTCCTCATTGCTTTGTGGTTCATATTGAAGTTTCATAAAAATGATGAGAGAGTGGAAGTACTATATTTTTTTTGGAATTGCCAAGGTGAATAATCACATTTTCTCTTTTTTACTACATTTGACGTTCACTAATTGATCTCCCTTGTCGATATTGGTGTAGCTCGTTTAAATTTCTTGTCATCGTTCAACCGGTTTAACATGTAGATCATACAATAATCATGAATTGATTAATGGGGGTTTTGTGCATCTGTGATTTCTTGAACAGTAAATATGAGGAATTTTTGCCGTTATTCAGGTTCATTTACATCAATATGCAATTCACAGACCAAACAACAAATATAATATGATATGAAAGTGTTTGATTTTATCATTACAGTTCATCAAACAGTGGATATGATATAACTAAATCTTTGAAATTCATTTTTATCATACTTGGCCCTATCCTGACTAGAGATAAGCTTGATGGTATGGAGATTAAAGTGTTTCACTCCTTTGGTGCATTACCCAATTGATAACATTATGAACTAATCTTTTGTTGTTACTAAACTAGACGTCTTAAGTATCCGATGGCCGCAGTAGGAAGGATTCTGGTTTATCTTTTCTTAGTGGTATATCGAAGATTAAGTTAAATATTTACCTTATCCTTGCTCACAAGCGGTTGGATGGGTCGAGTTTGGCCTGTGATCAGGCATAATTTTTTCACCGAAGACCATCCATAGTACTATTTGTTGCATGTTGAGCTTGGGTCTGGAATAGCTGGAGTTAGGTTGTACGCTTGTAAATTTTCATTGCTCAATAATGATAAATAATTAGTACACCCGTAAAGTTGTCTTTTTTTTTTTCATCAGGGATAAAAAAATATTAATGATCAATTACTAGAAATGAGAGACGCAAAATAAAATCTTTGGGCTGGGCTCAAAACGTAAAATGGAAAAGGAATAAGTGCATTGAAAGTCTTAAAACTTGTGACGCATGTGTTATTGAGTATTAAAACTTATAAAAAATACAATTAAGTCCTAAAACTTGTCAAATTAATGCAATCAAGTTTTTTCGTTAACTCCGTTCAATTAGGTTAACAAAAAATGCTGACATGATTTTTTGTTATTATTTTCTCTATCCTACTTGGCGATTACATGGCTAAAATGATGTTGTTTAGTCCAAATCTAATTTTCAATATAAATTTTATGTAAATTTAATTAAAAATAAGCTAAATTTCTATATATAAAAAAAAGTGTGCGTGATTTGACGACCCTTGCATGCGGTCAACAAAGATTGTTAGTCACTGGCCTAATGGCCATCCCCCACTCTCCTTGCCCTTCTCGGCGACGACAGTGAGGGCTACAATTGCAACCCTAGCTACATGATTTATAAACCTTTTTCCTTTTTAAATGTAGCTTATTTTTTAATTTTATATAAACAGAATTTATATTAAAATCATATTTGAACCAAAATGACATCATTTCAACCTTATAATTCATGTTTTAACCACATCAACGTCACAAATGAGAGAGAAAATATTAAAAAAAGTCACGTTAGCATTTTCCTTAGTCAAGTTGGAAAGAATTAATGAAAAGACTCGATTGCTCTAATTCAATGAGTTTTAAAACTTTATTGCACATTTTGTAAGTTTAGAACCCAATTACATCTACATTACAAGTTTTAGAATTTTCAGTGCATTTGTCCCAATAAAATAAGGCCGGAATCCTACATGGACTATTTGGGCCAAGGAATTTCCGGTTGAGCCCAACCGTGTTTTCGGGGTTTATGATTTTGATTTTGGCCGCTACTTAGACTCGAGATAGAATCATCGGCCGAACTTTTCCATGTGAGGCGATCATCGAAGCATGCCCAATCATAGGCACTTTGATTAGGTAAATGGGGTGGTGGAGGTAATCATTCTTCGAAGACTATGAACTAGAATACAACGATCGTCCCGTCAACAGGCAAAGCAAAGAGATCAGAAAGAATCGTATTCCTCCATTTAGCGAGGATAAGGGAGAAGAGGAGAGATTTTCCCTCGGACAAAATCAAAATATTCAAATCAAACCTAAGTGGGCGTTAGGCAACAATGATCTAATTACGACACGAATCATCCAATTAAACACTACCATTATCTCCGGCAGCTTACCATCACAGGACTCAAAGTAGAATTTTCCATAATAAATAAATATTTCATTTGCGTCAAAGAGTACTGCGCCGCCAGAAATCCAAAGAGTGTTCATACACAGCAGCCGAGGACATCATCTGGGATCGTGGCGTCACCATCACAAGAGTAAGTCGTAAGGTTACGACGTTGGATTTTAGTGAGTGGTGAATTTTCATTAGAGAAAAAAAGGGGAGAATTACCAAAAAAGTCCTAAATCTATTGTAATTGTATCAATTCAGTCATAAACTTTTTTTTTGGTCAATTTAGTCCTAAACCTTTTATAATTATGTCAATTCAGTCCATTCGGCCAAAATTGGCCGGCTGGCGCTGACGTGGACCGGCGAACACTGACGTGACATTTTTTATTATTTTCTATTTTTTTTCGAATTTTTAATATTTTTTTGAAATTTTGAATTCTTTTTCTTTTTCCATCATCTTCTTCGCCTCCTGGCCGGCCGGAGGCGAGGGTCGACGAGGGCGAAGCCCCGCCAGATCTGGCGAGGTCAACCTCGCTGGCCACTGGCGAGGGCAAGGCCCCACTAGATCCGGTGAGCTTGGCCCTCGCCAGATCCAGCAAGGCCTCACCCAGCCAAGGCGAGGGTCAACCTCGCCAGTGGCAGGTGGGGCGACCTCTTCAACCGAAAGATCTACGGGTGGCTATCCCTCTCTCTCTCTCTCTCTCTCTCTCTCTCTCTCTCGTTTGAAGTTGCGAGCGCTCGCTTGGAACCATTCTCTCTCTCCACCTCAATCCATGCCTTGCAATTGCACCTTCGGAGTGCGAGCGAGCGAGCGGCTTCCGATCACCGCTGCATTGTGGACGGCGAGCGAGGAGCCTCCCCGGCCACTGGCGAGGTTGACCCTCGCCTTGGTTGGGCAAGGCCCTGCCGGATCTGGCGAGGCCTCGCCCTCGCCAGTGGCCGACAAGGCTGACCTCACCAGATCTAGTGGGGCCTCGCCCTCGCCGGCCCTTGCCTCCGGCCGGCAGGGGCGAGCCTCGCCATTGGCCGGCGAGGTCAGCCTGGCCGGCCCTCACCTCCAGCTGGCATCGGCCGGCCAGGAGGCGAAGAAGATGATGGGAAGAAAATAATTAAAAAAGAATTAAAAAATTCAAAAAAAATATTAAAAATTCGAAAAAAAATATTAAAAATATTTTAAAATGCCACGTCGGCGTTCGCTGGACGGCCGGCATCTATGTTAGCGCCAGTCGGCTAATTTTGGCCGGATGAACTAAATTGGCACAATTGTAAAAAGTTTAGAACTAAATTGGCCCAAAAAATAAGTTTAGGATTGAATTGGTACAATTGCAATAGGTTTAGAACGGTTTTGGTAATTCTCCCAAAAAAATGTTTCCAAAGTGAATTCCCCCTGTAAGCCTTCAGGTGTTGTGAGTTGACGCTGGTAATTATAGAGTCAAAGAGAGGACGCGTGGACCTTCTTGCAGGCAGACTCTATCTCTAGCATTATCAAAAGAACGATACGAGCTAATTGTTGAAAGCATGTCATTGATTGATTTACTTAATTGGGAAGTGAAGGAAGCTTCGAAAATTAAGATCGAATATCAAATCGGCTTCAACTTAAATTCTTCGAACTACTAGAATCATTGAAGAGTCGGATTGAGCGTTGAGATCGTCCACAATGCATTTCACAGGGTTTACTATGTCCCTTGTTGATATTGATAACAATTTAAACTTTTTTTCTTTTATGAAAAGATTGGTGGAATAGATATTTTCTGTTAAATTCTTATTTTCTTGCAAAACAATAATTAGATTGACTATTCCTAAATATATAGTTAAGGATAAGGAAAGCGTACTAAAGATGGTGAAACTTATGTACGAAATGTTATCACTTCTTTTGAATTTTTCAATTGATTCAAACAAGTCTTGACTCTTTTCTAAAACGTGCCATGGTGAATTTTTTTTTTTTTTTTTTATGAACAAAATATTTGAGGTGTAATTTTTCCACGTAGAAGCAATTGTAATATAGGTGGGTGGAGTTGGTATGGACCTTTAAAATTATAAAAAGGGTAAAAAGCTATAAAAACCCTAAACTATGTCTATTGTGACACAATTATCGTAAATTTTTTTTTTATGACATTAAAAATCCCAAACTTATATTCGTGTAACACATTTCCTCTTTGTTAAAGTTCTATCAACAAGAACCACTAAAAATCTACCTACATGGACGCCAAAAAGCCAACATTGTCAACATAGGGCTTGCATAACTCAAGTGAAATGAAAATAATATTACTTTGGCTAAAAAATCATCTAATGGATCTTTGATGAAGAGTGAAAGTGTCTCACAAGAAAAAGTTTAGGGTAAATGTAGTGGCTATAACTTGAGATTTTTGATGTCATAAAAAAAAAATCAGGACAAATGTGTCATTGTGATCATAATTTGAGATTTTTTGTAGCTTTTTCTATAAACAAAATACCTACAGAGCTATATTATGGGATGGAAAGCATAAATTCAGCACAATACTCTTATGTTTTAATACTCTTTATGAATGTTGATGTAAACACACATCCTACTATTTCATAATCAGTTTCTTTTTTCGTTAATTGAGTTTGTATTAATAAAAACTTTTGAATGGATGGAGTGCACGGTACAAAAAATAAAATTGCAGACACACACAGACACACACTTTTTCCATATATATATATGGAAAAAGTGTGTGTGTGTATAATTGCAAATATCTCAATTATCGTTTAAAAAAATAAAATCCAACATTTTTTACTAGCACTAATTTGCTGCAATTTATTCCAGATTGACCACGGTCAACAAATTTGATAAAATGATATTCTTTAAAACCACGAGCCACAAGCCCTTCAACAAATCCACCATCAAGTGTAAAAAGATTGATATATGGAGAAGTTTGTGCACATATATCTTTTTCTCCAATAAAGTATAAAAAGTTTTAGAAAATTTAAATATTAAAAGTTGTTCACATCAGTGCCAATAATCGAATTTTTTAAATTTGTGCCACTTAAGTGACCAAAATAAAAAAGTCATGACACCCCTAGGCCCTAAGACTCATATGTAAAAAATTTGATAGATAGAAAGGATTTATTTACAAACATTTATGTTGGATATCAGCCGACCTATCAATTAAGTGCAAGCACAATGTCTTGATACACATGTACCATATTATAAACTATACATTTTTTTTTTTGGATGTCCCAGGAACCCCCGTAAGCCGATAGCAGCGGAGCAAACCTGGGGTGACGCTAGCGGAGGACCCACCATCTCGACGTCACGCTTAAGACCCCATGCGACCAAGAAGGGATTTGAACTCCTCCCTTTCGTGAGAAGTAGAAAGCCCGAACCATCTCGGCCACTAAGGCAGTGGTTAAACTATACATTAATATATGTATAATCATTGACAAATTAGATACATGTAGATTTACATATGGTTGCACCTATAAAAAAGACAACTACACCATCAGAGTACTTCTACATCAAGTTAAATCCAATCCAGTTTCTCCCAATCCCAAATTGGTTCTTCCGATCTTGCCGTCTCCAATTGATTGGCACTTCCTGCATAGCCTGCTACTACTCTTGACGATGATGCATCTTCACATCCATCGCCGCCGCCTCTTCTGCTAGCAGCGCTGCCTCCTTGATGAACTGTCGTCTCTCCAGCTACCACTTCCAATGGCTGGCGATCAAATGCTTGGGAACTCCTCGACACCACATGCACTCGGTACACAGAGTATAATGTTTGTTGCGTTTTGCCTGAATGAGTGAGTAGAAACTAATCTAGACATGGAAAATCAATAGTGCGCAACTGCACGGCACCAATAAAGTACATGATAGAAAACCAAAAAAAGAAAGATTATTGAAGATGAAAATTGGATAATCTAAATCTCATGCATGGCGAAGGTCTTTTATCCTTTCTTTGTCTAAAAAATTGAAATAAAGTTCCATTAATTCAGAGAGCACGATCACCGTAAGAATGGAAATAGTACTGCTTGTGGAATGGGGATTGGTCGGCGAGGGTACAATGGCTCTGTACTCTTTCAATTTCAACTTGGTCTTTCTTTTTGTGGGAGCTTTTCCCACGTAGCAACCTACGGAATTCTTCACGTCGATCATCTGGTTGCCATCCAGTAGCCAGTGGCCATGCTCCGGCTGGGACGCCGTCTCCTCGCCTCCCTCTCCTGCATGGGTGCGAAGAAGAGCCACTGCCCTCTGTCTTTTCTGCACAGGTCTCCCGAAGCTCTGCAACACAAACTCAACAAGGAGAATATGGGGAAAAGAAAGTTTACTGGTAACATGCGACGAGATTGAAATTTTCAAGAACCCGTCGTTGCGTACAGTGCAATTAACAATCTGACACGAAGAACGAAGAAATGGATAACTGAAAAGACTGAAAACTTTCCAAGAACCCATTTTAGTACATAGTTCAATTAACGTAGTGGATGTGAAGAATTGCATGCATGCATACGGATTGGGTTTCGGCTACCATAGTCACTATCAACTGTTCAGGGGTCGCTTTTTCAGCTGCAGCTGTATCACTGTATCTTTGAAGCCTAGTATTCTCATCCATAAGATGTGCTAAGTGGATCACAATGTGGAGGAAATTATTCAAAAAGTTCTAAATCTAATTCAATTTGTAACTTGGTTAGTTCCATGCGCTTAGATGGTGAATCCAGTGCTGAGAAAATTTTCACATCAACATGGCTGACCCTAAAACTCTCAATGCACCTGTTACTCTTACCTTATCTCCATCTTCTTCTTCTCTTTCAAACTTTTCGTGTGTCAAATACTTCTAAAATTAACTATTTTTATGAGGTCTCTCTTAATGATAATACAAAGATTTCTGAAACCCAATTTCCTCTTATGAATCCATATTCTGCTTTTGCTAAACCCTCTTCATTATTTTTCCCTATCTGTACTATCAAACATCTTATCCACCAAACTCCCAAAGAAGCGAAAGAGTACGTGCAATCCTCTAAATTTGATCAGTATCCTATTCAGCCACTAAAAAGGAGTACTTTGTTACTCTTCAAATCCCTCCAGCATTTCCCAAACATTGGTCCCAACAAAGATATTCTCATATCCATTATAAAACTGTCCATCTCGCACTTACTTTCCATGGCGGAAAAGGCTTATTGGTTGTGGCCAAAATGGCTCTATCGGATACTCAATTTCCGGAATACCAACATGCTTGTATTGGCATGCTGGAACAGTCTTTGTAATCATATATCCAAATTTTAATGTTGCCCTTTTAGATCCTCAGTTGTTTTCCTTCTTGAATGTTCAAATTCAGCTCACTGGAGCACCTTAGACTGCTGATTCCATTGCGGCTACAATGCACTACCAAATAGTCTATCGAGTGCAGAATCACGCCCTTGATCTAAATTTCCAAAATGGAAATGAAGATGCCTTGTTCATTGCTATGTAAAATGACTAGGCATCCTGCATCCATGTCACTAGGCAAATTTCCAAAGAGAAGTTGGTCAAACTTCTTCCGGAGACTTGTATTACCAACTATAAAAAGTTGCACTAGAACAATAAGCCTCTCTAGTCTTCAGATTCTAAATTTGTAAGGAAAAAGGATGGCAGTATTGCCATTAAACTCGGCAAAGAAAATGAAAAAAACTCTTCCATCTTCTAAACTCTGTTTATGATTGAACATTTTGTTCCAAAATCAATCTCTAAGCCAAATTCAAAGAAGCTTGTTAAATACTTCCAATGTAATGGAAATCATGTCCATTACTACAAAACCGATATGGTCATTGTTTTTGGGATCCTTTCTATCAATATTCTTATTGTACAAATTCTCCTAATGAAGTGAACCCGACTATAAGACTCAGACAAAAACCAAAGAATGGTGTATACCAAAATATTTGAACGAAGACCCCTCTGTTGATACCATTGGTGAATGTGATAAGTTCCAATTCATGGTTTCTTATACTCCATCTCCACAACTAGCATACATATCATCACCTCCCGTTCAACTAGCTTTACCACCTACACCACCTCCCTCACCTCCTCACAAAAAACCAACAATTTCCCTATTCTATAAGTCAATCCTAAAGTGGACAAAAAAGCATTCATACCTACTAGAACTCCCAAATGAGATACCACTCAACCAAGAAAAGTAAGAGAAGGATAATCCTTCTATCTCCATGTTCCATGATGCAGACTTTCCCTCTCTTGGTCGAGAAGGCTCTAAACTTTCTTTCCTTGTTACGGAAGAATTTGTTGATCCATAGGAAAGGTATCGTCATGTCCCAAAAACACCTACACCAACCGATGTGGACGAACATGGAAGGGAAAAGAAAACTCTTGTTACTGAAACTGTTCTAAATTGGCAATCAAAGACTCTTTTAGCACATAATGATACTTTCAAAATAATCGATTCCAAAATAATTGATGTACAAAAAGATCTTAAGAGATATGATGAAACCGCCAAGAATATACTTTCGAACTTCTAGAAAAGGCTTCATGCCTTGGAGTTTGGACAACATTTGGGATATCATCTCGAAAGTTCAAATGCAGATATAGAGAAGCTCAATAGGCAAATTTAACTCCTTGGGGAAGGGAAATTCAAACCTTATAATCCATTTCTAACCTTGCCACGATCTGAGTATTCTTTTTCACCACCATAAAGCACTTCAATCCATTTCTAACCTTGCCACGAAGGAATGTGATAGAAATGCGAAACTATCTTAGAGAAATGGACCCGCGAAGGAGAGAAAAGAGGAAAAAAAGATTCCTAAAAAATCTTCAACTTTTAAAAAGGAGAAACCAGATTAAATAATGTTATCCAATCCATTAGAATCATTTCTAAGAGATCAAAGCAATCAGAAAAAGAAACGACTTGATCCAACTGTCTTGAAAAACTATATTCAGCCTCCTCCATAACCGATTCTTTCAATTGATTTAGATTCAGAATCGAATTCGGTATCTTTTAGGGGTGAGCATGGTCCAGGTTGGGCCAATCCACCCCCTAACCCTAGGATAAACCCGTACAGTGTTTGGCTCTCAATTTTTAGGATCAATGACTGACCCTATTGAGCTTGGGACCAAGGATCAAACCAACCTAATGGGTTCAGTCCAGTTCCGGGGTCAACCAAGGACCGATCGATAATTTTTTTATTTCATTTTTTGTACCCCCTAAAAGGGCGACCGAAGACCAGACTGACCCAATAGGTTCAGTGACGAGCGAGGTCGGCTAAAAGAGGCGAGTAGCAAGCATTGAGTGGGGCGAGCATCGAGCATCAAGTAGGGCGAGTGACCAAAAGCGAGTGAGGCAAGTGTTGAATGGTAAGCAGAGAAGTCGTTTTCTTCAATTTTGGCAAATTGAAAACTAAGAGAACAAATAAGACAGAAGATAATGAGTATTAGAGGAGGATGCCACGAGAAGCTATTTATGCCATTTTAAATGCCGTGAGGACTCCTCACAAAAAAAAAAAAAATTCCTCCTTCGTAAATTATGACTGTTGACGCCGTAAAAAATACTAAAAATCTAAGTTACTAAAGAATAATGTAAAATTATTTGGACTCCTTACTAATGAGCTATTTAATGTTGTTGACGCCGTTTGTTTTAAATTTTTCTCTATACAAAAAAATTATAAATGATATATTAGATATATATAGTTAGGGTTGGTCCGGGTTGGATCGACCCTAAACTCTCAGAACCAAGGACCAACCCACACAGTGCTAGTTTAGAAATCTCAGGACCAAGGACCGATCCAGTGTAGGTCCAAGGTTGGCCCTAAACTAATGCTCACCCCTAATATCTTTTTCATCTTTCTCCTCCTTTTTGATTTCTACTATTGAATCATTTCCTATTATACCAACCACTTTTTCAATATTTATAGCTGATTCTCTAGATCAGGAAATGGATTCAAATCCTTCTGAACCAGAGGTCATCCAACCAAATAATCCATCCTAGAATCTAACTTTTTCCTTTAACAGTTTTTTACTATTGATGATATTCCTTATTCCAAATGGGCAAAAAGATTTGGAAAGTTTCATACTTGGCTAAACACTCAAGCTCTCACAAATTACGACAAGTATGATATCATTTTTGGATTTGTCATGAGGTTCATAGGTAGCCTCAAACATTTGTGGTAATCAGTTACAGAACAAGATCAAGTTCAATTTTTTTCTTTTAGCAAACTTCAGCCAAGCTATTGCTCTCATTTTCCATTTTTTTTATTGGCAAACCTACTGACCTCCATGAGCTCAAAAAAAGAGAGTTTTTTGAAAAAAAAAATACTACTCTCTCCAAAAAAGGCAACTCGAAAAGTATTATTAAGAACTAATCAAACTCTTCTATGGGATTGGAGTTGATGCGAACCTAAAATAGATTTTTCTAACCTCTATTCCTAAAGAGCTATCTTGGCAAATTGAGAAACCCTTTCTTAACAAGTATAAGAGAATTTTGGATATTTCCTTAGGAGAAATACAAGAAGAGATCCATTTGTGTCTTGATGATTTGTGTTTAAGACTCCAAATGATGAAAATCCACCCCAAAGACAGGCAAAGCTTGTTCGTGTTAGAATTTGAAGATTAAGTGTTCTGAAAAAGATTGTGATCGTTCTTGCAGAAAATTTTTCCAAAAAGAAAAAGCATTTCAAAAAGTATTGGGTGGGAAGGTCCAAGCTTGGGTCTAAGCATTTCCGGAGAAAGAAAATATGACGATTCTTACAAATAAGGAAAGATTGCTCAGACCGCAAAAAATCAATTTAATGCTTCATCTACAACAAAAAGGGCCATTTCACCAAACATTGCCCCCAAATGAAAAAATGTTATAGTGCTTCTCCCAAGCGACATGGGACTCCCTTCCACAGGGGCTTAACATACACCCCGATCTACCTTAACTTGGCTTTGATATACCAATTAATTCCTAAACTTTTTTATATTTTGTTAATTAAATCCATTCGGCCAATAGTCAGAATTCGCCGATGTGGATAGCTAGCACGATGTGGCACTTTTTTGAATATTTTAATAATATTTTGAATTTTTGTGGTTTTTTCCCTCTTTTTTTTTAGGGTTAATTCCCTGAAAAGCCCTAAACTGGTACACTTGTGACAAATTTACCCTCTGTTAGTTTTCGTTAAATTTTATTGTCAAATTATTAAGTTAAATGACACGTGACAATTGATTGGTATACCAATTTGGGATTTTACACTCCATTTATCACAGTTTACAATTTTTATGATTTTTTTTATGGTATTAATCCAATTTAGCGGAGTGTATATTTGTCATAAATTTACCAGTTTGAGGGTTTTTTGCGGTTGAATAAATTAGTTTGGGGTAAATTTGTCATAAATGTACTAGTTTAGGTTTTTTTATGGTCAGTCGGGATAAATTTATCACAAGTATACTAGTTTTGGGTTTTTCATGGTCAAAAATATAGTTTAGGGTAAATTTGTCACAGATATACCAGTTTGGAGTTTTTCAGGGTATTAACCCCTTTTTTTTTTATACTTTTCTTTGCTTTTTCATTTTTTTTTTTTGTTATGGATTTATGGTTGGTTAACCCTCATCAGCCCTAGGCGAGGGCATCGCGGCCCTCGCCAACCTTGGGCAAGGTTGTTGCCCCCCTCACTAGGGGTGTCAACGGTTCGGTTCGGTTCAGTTTTTTTGAAAAACCGAACCGAACCGAACCGATCCGTTAGAAAAATCTTCCAAACCGAACCGAATGAGACCCGAACCGCAATTTCGGTTCAGTTCGGTTCAGTTCGATTTTTTGGTTTTTGGTTTTCAGCTTTTTTTTTTTTTCATTTTTTTTCCATCTCCATTGCAGCTCTCCCGAACCTTCCTCTCTCTCCTTTCCATCTCCATCTCCATCTCGACCTGTCTTTGCATGGCAGTGGGATTCTCGGCGAGCTAGACCAGTTATCGCTGCCGAACCTACACCTTCTACCAGGGCGCCCTCGCCCCGAAATACACCGACCTCGCCTCCATCGGCGACCTCTTCGGCATCAGCCGCCTCATGATCGCCGAACCCAGCAACATCTCCACCTCCGCCTCTGCCCTGTCCGCCCCCCTAATCGCTGACCAGCCCCTTTTCGTCCCCCTGACTTGCTCCTGCAACCCCACCAACGGCACCAACAACATCTCTAGCACCAACACCAACTACACCATTCGCTCCAGCGACACCTTCTACCTCGTCTCCACCCAGCCCTTCAAACGACGCTGTCGCTCCCCCCTTCTTTCTATTTCTCCCTCCCTGGTCCCCACAAACCTAACCATTAGGGACGACGTGGTGTTCCCCATCTTCTGCAGGTGCCCGAACACGACCCAAGTGGTGGGCGGGGTCAATTACCTGGTCTTGTACGTGCTCCAGCCCAGCGACAACCTCTCAAGCGTCACGTGGAGATTCGGGGTCTCAGAACAGAGCATCATTGACATCAACGGCAATAACACCAAACCCACCGAGACCCTCTTCGTGCTCGTCTCCAAGCTCCCGAATTTGACCCAACCCAACGTCTCCGCCGCTGCCGCCCCCCTTCGGCTGCGAAGGAGGAGAGGACGGGGGTCATCGTGGGGCTGGCCATCGGGGTCGGACTCCTCAGTCCTCGGGTGTTCTTGATTCTCAGGATCAGGCTTTTGGTTCACAGGGAGAGATCGAGGGAGAAGATAGATTTTATCGGTTTGTGGTTCGGTTCGGTTTGGTTAACCGATAAAAACCGTACCAATAAAAAGATATTGGTTTTTAATGAGAACCAAACCGAAAACCGAACCAAACCGAAAAAGCCGAAT
Organism: Eucalyptus guilfoylei; assembly: GCA_016097605.1. Taxonomy (NCBI): domain Eukaryota; kingdom Viridiplantae; phylum Streptophyta; class Magnoliopsida; order Myrtales; family Myrtaceae; genus Eucalyptus; species Eucalyptus guilfoylei. The sequence continues at coordinate 5,730,177 of CM027869.1, read as the reverse complement.
TTTTCGGTTTGGTTCAGTTCGGTTTTCGATTTGATTCTTGACACCCCTACTCGCTATGGCCAGCAAGGGTTGGCTAGCCACCCTCACTGGCCTTCTCTTCAAAAACCTTTATAAAATAAAAAAAATAAAAAAAAAGGCAAAAACAAGGAAAAAAATCATAAAAAAATTCAAAAAACTATTAAAATATCATTAAAATATTATTTAAAAAGTGCCAAATCAACTTATTCCGGTCAAAATTGGCTGGATTGACTTAATTGACAAAATTTAAAGGTTTATAACTGAATTGATAAAACCACAGTAAGTCTTTGACTTTTTGGACAACTTTCCCCTCAACGTGGTTGTTATTCACCTGTAGACATCCAAGAAAGCCGTTTAAACATCCAAACATTGTACCAACAAAAGAAAAAAAGATCTATTTAATAGGATTCAATTTGACAGTCTCCTCCAATTAAATTAAACATAAGGAGGGGAAAATGAAGAGATACACAAAGTATACGGGTGGGTTGCTCTGAGCTATCCCCAACACAGCACAAAGAAACAGGAACTCTAGTCAGTATGTTCAGCACATGAATACCTTCAGGTTCTGTTCACGTACTTAGCAATATCGGAGCTCATTGCTCATTCTACCGCCATGCCCATCTTCAAAGAATCAAGTACCGGGGTTTCCGCCTTTTCTCATTAATTTAGTGAGATTTTATTTGGAGAAAATACCATTAAATGAGCCAAAGGACTATCATTACAAAAAAAATCTGCAAACTGATATGGTGATACATTTACCAAGTATAATATTCTTCTTTGAAAATCCCAAATTGATTTTTCTGAACACATTTACCATAAACTATTTTTTTATCTCATAAAAAAAATTCAAATCGATGCTCCTGAATCAAATCTATCCTCCATTAAAATGTATACGTGTCATGGTATATTTACCATATATATATACCCTTAGAATTACTCATATAAGTGAGGCATTTCAAATTTATCAACAGATCTTGAAAATCCAAGAAATAGTTTCATAACAAATGATATCTTTCACTAAGTACTTCAAGTGAGGCTACGTTTTTCTTTAACCTTAAACAATTCCCTATTCACAAAATGACTTCATTTTGGTTTTGTGAAATATATTTTATATAAACAATGTCACTGGTTAATTTGTATTATTTTTTCGACCTAAATAATTATTTTCTCCATTAACCAAAAAATGGTCGTTTTCCCCTATGGTCACTATGTAAATGACCTTAACTTAAGGTAACTTCACAAATCGCTCATCAAACCAATTATAGAAAACACCACTTCTATTGTTTTGGTTTTACCAAATCTTCTATCCCATTACACAATTCACAAATAATTGATCTATTTATCAACCAATTTAAATTTAGACACTAGACCTATTGGTTTTCAAACTACAAAATACACGATAAGCACATTGCTAAGGCTTCATTCATTTCATGAAAAGCAATTTCTATGAACATGTTTTTCAAATTTTCCAACATTCATTTCATGAAAAATGAATTGGTTGGGGAAAAACATTTTCCATCAATAGAAAATAGTCTTCTAAAATAGAAGAAAATATTTTTCACTTTTCAATAAGGGAAAATATCTTCCTTGCTCACTCTCTCATCTCACACCCTTGCTAGCCCTTACTTCTTTCCTTTTTATTTTTATTTGTTTTAAATCTAATTTTTATTCTTTTTCTTTTTCTCTTTCTTTCCTTTTGTTTTCCTTCTTTCTCAACTAATTGTCAACAATGACGATAGCCGGGACTAGCCATAGGTGAGCCTCAAGCTCTCTGGCCGTCGTCATGGTTGATGATCAATTGAAGAAGGAAAAGAAAAAATAAAAGGAAAAATAAAAAATAAAGAAGCAGAAAGAAAAATAAAAATAATTAAAAATTAGAGTTTTAAAAGATAAAAAAATAAGAAAAAAATTATTAAAAGAAGTGCAAGAGGAAAATTGAATCAAATTTTCCATACGGAACGACGAAAAGTATTTTCTAGTTTATTTTCAAGTTTAAGCTAAACAATGGAAAATATTATCATTTTCTTGGAAAATGGCATTTTGGAAAACACTTTCCAAAAACGTCACATTTTTCACAAAACGAACGAGCCTAAGGCTTCATTGGTTTTGTGAAAAATAAATGATTTGGAAATTTTTTTCCTAAAAACTATCGCTCATGTTCCATATAAAAACAAATGAACTAATAATTATTTTCATTTTTCACGAAAATATTTACACATGAATTATTATCGATAATGAAAGCATTTTCATTAACTAATTATTTCAAACAATATAAACAATTACTTTTAGGAAAAAAATTTCTAAGTCATTCATTTTTTGTGAAACAAACAAAGCCTAAGTATAAAATATCTTGAATTCTAGAGAAGAAAATTAGTAACACATGCAAAATTATTTTATTGTCAAATAAATCGTCATCGCACCAGTAAATTAAGAACTCATGTTATCCCAACTAATGATATTTATTAGCTCTATCTTTACGAATTATTAGCTCTATTTGTAATGTTGGAGGATGCCCCTAAACTTGTACTTCATCTGCTTTATAATACTTCCATTTTACACCAAAAAATTGACAATTATTAGCTCCATCACGACAAGATGTCTATAAACAGTTTTTTGAATTATTATCTCTATTTGTAATGCTAGCGATGCCCCTAAGCTACCATACTTCATTTGCTTTGAAATACTTACATTTTACACCAAAAAATATAGTTATTACCTCCATTATGACAGGATGTTTACAGGCAGTTTCGTCTAATGATGGGTTCTATGTCGCCGCAAATGGCACGATGTTTTTTTAAGTTTTTTTTTTTGGCAAACGGTCTGCTGTTATATACGCTCTTGCTTACTGCTACTGCAATTCAAGATCGAGACTAGTGCCGTTTTCACAAAGAGATTTGTTTTCGTAGGTTTTGAAAAGATTGGTGACCTAGAAAACATTTGCCATAATTTCATCCGTTAATTGATTTGCGTTTCACATAAAAGAGTTAAGGTAAAATGGCTCATCAACTGAATTCATTTTTAGGAGATTTTTTTTTTTTTTGATCGAAATTTTTAGGAGATTTCAAAGTAGCTCCATGAGAGTACAACCTTCATACCGAAAGAAAATATGCCGCAAGTCCAATCCCATCGTGGACCATCCGTCCCAACCTTTGCTCGGAGAAGCTGATCCTGTTGAAAGATCTTGATTCCATGAAGTTAGATATGATGTATCTGAAAAGTGCATGGAATGAAGGAAGACGAATATGCACTGACTTGAGATTTCGTAGAAATTTCCTATGCATCATTCTTGCTGACTTGAAGCTAAGACATCATTGGCCCGTGAACGTCACAAGCCAAACAGACGAAGCTTTGGTGATAGATTTGGCTTGTCAATTGTCTGAGATTATGTTGTAGACATTCTATATATATAATGCTCGTAGAACACGAAAAACTCGCTTGACATCTTAAAGATAGTGGGATAGACGGTTGCTTTGGAGAAATTTAACTTGGCATAATAATTAAGCTCGAGTACACCGAGGACAAAAGTAACTTTAGGGATAAAGACGAGTTAGATTTAAAGAATCCTTACTCTAGTAATAAATAAATAAATAAAGCCGAAAATATAGCGTTCTTTTCGATGTCTACAGTGGGACAAGTATCCAAAACACACCTTAACTTTCACCTAGGGATCCATCACTTGCACAACTTCACTTTTCAAAATAACAAGTACATACAAGAGATTTACCTCTAGAGACCATTTTACACGTTCACATCTATTATCCGTACTTATTCATGTCTATCCCCAAATCCTGAATTGTTACACCCACAAAAAGAAAAAAAAAAACTAAGAACTAATTAAAAGGTAAACAACCCAAATCTAAGCAATTGCACAAAAGGCAATTTTGTTTGTTCAAAGTGGGATTTTGTTTAGAGGTATGTGAATGACATCTGCCTAAAGAGAGGTATATAAACGGTCATTAGGTCAAAAGTGAAGTATATAATTGCTATTTTTCTTATATATAATACGATTTACAAAAGATGCTTACGTACCGGAAAAAGGCCATAATTTTTTTGGGGAAAGTGGAAGTATCATTTGGTGATTAAAATATTGGCAAGTGGAGGGTGAGTGGGAGGAATTATTGGGATGGTGGGGCGGAAGTGAAGACAGTTCAGGCCATCATAAGACGCGACATTGGCAGGAAGTGACCCGGAGGAAAGCGCCTTAACGAGAGCTTTTTTCTTTCCTTTAAGGGAGAAAAGGAGATTAAAAGCAGATCTCACACTTAAATAAATGCCTTAAAGATTTTAGTCAGGTGAACCCGTACACCTATCGCCGTCATATGAACAGTAAGCTATGTGGTATTCCGAGAGAATATTGGGTGGTCCGGGACCGCCACGTCAGCGTGGTCCCAGACCACTCACGCGGCACCACGTGTGAACGATATCTCTCCTCTTTCTCTTCTTTGTCCCCCTCCCCTCACACGTGGCGCCGCGTGAGTGGTCTGGGACCACGCTGACATGGTGGTCCTAGACCACCTAATATTTTCTCGTGGTATTCCATAATTCTTGCGAATGACAAAACCACACGGCACAATACATTTACAGCTTGTGAATTTTCTCTATAAAGGAAGGAATTTAGCAAAGGAAGATGTACGGTAAGTCTTTGAAATAGAAAAAGGAGAGGAAAATGGAAAGAGACTTCTTGCTTGGCAAGTGTTCGGGGTTTTTAAGTCTTGGAGAATCCTTTGGATATAAGGGAGTGAAAGTTTGTTCTTGATTCTCACCTGTAGCTCTTCTTGATCACAAAGTGAAACAACTCATTTTTCCACGAATATCGTTAATTTGCCAATTCCTCCTTTGGTCTATTACTTGTTCATATTTTTAATTATCTTGATTTATCTGCAATTGCACACTATGTACCCACTTTCTCCGCTCACAAATTGAACAAAGTGAACAATTATATGCAGGTCGGCTAGCTCTCCCTTCCGATGTTCATACATTAGAGCATATATATTTATATAAGCACACTTAGTAATACAGCAAAATCTAAAAGAAAAGGCACATAAAATCTATACTAGACATACTGGATCTTGGTCAAGATGTTTTATAATTCTCTTGTAGATGCACATAATTCGAGGACACACTATTCTCATTAACTCTTTTCCCATTGGGAAGTTCATTTAATCAGTGGATGACATACTTAAACTGGAGTTTTTAAAGAACCAAATGGAAACTATAAAGAGAAAAAATCAACTGACAAACAACTTTTTGTCAAAGGTGGTAATTCATCCAGAGGAAATCTGTTTTGTAAGGACTGCTAAAACCAAAATGGTTCCGAATCCCATATAGGTTCCCAATCCCATATAGGTTCTTCTGTTTCCATACTAGTCGTCTCCGTGTAACTGGAACCTCCAGCATTATTTTCTACCACTGATCTTGATGATGACACCAATCTGCCATTGCCGCCGCCGCCGCCGCCCCCACTTCCATCATCTCCACCTTGTATTGTCTCTGCAACCACCAACTCTAATGGCCGACGATCAAATGCTCGGGAGCTCCCGGACACAACATACACTCGGCACAACGCGAACTCCTGCCTCAACTACAATGTTTCAAGGGGAAAAAATGAAGAAAAAAATCGTTGCATTTAGAGAGAAAACGAGAAATGAAAGTTTCTGATAAACTAGCATATGACATGACAAACTAAGCTAAGCGCATAATATTTTTAATTTACTGACAAGGGCTATATCTTTGAAATTTCGTCTAATCGAGCCTCCAATAGGTGGGCTATAATATGAAGACTACACGCTTGCAAATTTAATTATAATAAATCCGGTGACATTCATGAGTATGACCTATTACTCAGAATATTGTGAGATTGTATGAAATCACTACCAAATGTTGTAAATGTTTAAGCTATTAGATAATGACATAGTTTAATATTTAGATATTCTAACATTCCCTCTTACGGGTAAACTTGACTTTGGCCTGAACTACAACATGGAAATATATGATGGGGAGGCAAATAGGAGGCCTAGAAAAATTTGAATCATGAATTCTAGCTTTGATAGTATATGAAGTTTTCTTCGCCCTCCAATTGGGACGAAGAAACACATGACTCATCGAATAAAGTCCCAAAATAAATGGTTCAATTGCATTGACTAAAAGAAGACAAGAAGAGTGCACGCGGGTTTAGACTTTAAAGACTTCCTTAAACATGGGCAGCGCTTTCAAATTAGTTATTTATGTCAACTATATAGAAAATCATCGATCAATCAAGTCATGAATGCTTGTGAAAATAAAGTTTTCCACCACTGACAAAAATCCAAGACTGATCATCCAATTAACTAAAATGAAGATCAAAGTTCAATTAGTTTATGCATGAGCTTACCCTAAACACGGGCATACTAGATCTTGGTGTATTGGAATTGGGAGGCGAGATTATTTCTGTGGCTCTATACTCGTTCAATTTCCATTTGGTTTTTCTTCCTGTCGGAGCTTTTCCCACGTAGAAGACCATGGACTTCTTCATCCCAATCGCTTTGTTATCCGGCGAGTAGACATAACCGGGCGAGCCGGTCGCCTTCCAATAACCCACCGCCGTGCTTCTGCTCGGTCTCCCTCCTCTGGCTTCTCTCTCCTGCATCGGAGCGAAGAAGAACCACTGCTCTTTGTCTTCTCGGCACAGCTCTCCAGAAAGCTCTGCAGCAGCCAAACACACAAAATTTTACATACGATCCGCAACAAGTTTGCACATTTATCAGAACCAATGATTTCTTTCGGCGACAATGAAGGAGAAGCATCAAGAAATGAAGAAATGCCATGCATGATTTCATGTTCTTTTACCTGGGAGATTCCATGGCTCGGTGGCATATATGTCGAGGACCGGAATGATCCGGCGGAGCTGGTCTTGCAATGAGCCCTGGAGCTGATTGTGCAAATAGAAAGAGATGAGCTCCTCCTCAGTTGGATAGAACCTGAAGCCTGTCGGATGATCCTCCATCATGTTTCTCTTTTACCGTATTCTAGGTTTCTAAAGTGGGGATGTGCTCGTATGCGTTTTACCGGACAGCAGAAATGGTAGCTTGTGTTTTAGAGGCATAATATTTGATGGATCTGGACTAGACCTATATATAGAAGTGGACCACCTGGTCACCATAAAAGAGGAAAATGGATTTGTGCAATGAGTCAATAATGAGGACAGAAAGAAAGAATATATTAATGCATTTCATTTTAGTTGAATAAAGGTCCATTTAAAGTGAATCTTTCTTTCTAATTTTTCATTTTTTGAAAATTTGAGAGTTGCTTGATTTGATAATACGCGTGCATAGAATTATTAAAAGCTTTTTCATATGAGCTTTTCTAGCTAGATTTCATATCCTTTTATTTCATAGATAATAAACTAAACTCGAAAATACATTAAAGAATGGTTTAATTTTCCTGTACTTGACTGTGAAAATAATTTTCTGTTGATTTATTGGCTGAGTAACTCAGACACCACAAAAAAAATGGAAAAAATTTTCCAATATAAAATTTTTTACAAAACAAACTAAGCATTCATGTCGGAAACTTTTCCCTTAGTTTTCAAAAGTTAATAAATAACGCTTTGCTTGGAATACGCCAAAACTAATTAAAGAGGCCTTAATCAAATTGCAAATCAAGATTAATAGGATTACTATTGACACTCCACGGAAAGAGACTCAAAACACAACACAATAGCTAATGAGGTCTACCATATTAATTCGCATCCCAATTTTCACTTGAGAAGATGTAACAGAAACTGAATCGGTTAAAAATAATAATAATCCCCACATGCAATATTAGATATATGATAAATGTGCAAATAACTCATCATTTAGTATAATTTGTCCTTTTTCCGTACATCTTTTTTTTTTGGGGGGGCTTTTCTGGCAACATTCAAGCGGGGAACCAAAAATGACCAAGATAGAGGAAGACCGAGAGAAGTTGATATCTGTCTCCGCATTCCAGAACATTAAGTATATAATAATAATGTTCGTCCTCTCCGACCACCCGAGTCAACCTCGTCTTCACTATTTCGCCAGCTTGCTCCCAGACCCTAATTTTCCATGCAGTAATCTCGTCGACATTGGTCAGTTTCTGTGGTCGGCTCATCCATTAACGTTTTCCCACCGACAAAAAACAAAAAATTATATACTGTGATCTTCCACGAAGCTAAGAGTTCATTTATAATAGGATGTGACATCATCTCTCACCTCTCGTCATGTTTCAATTGGTTTTGGGTGGAGAATAGAGATAGAAGAAGCGTTCAAAGAGGACTTCCATTAATTTATATCGAACGCTTTTACTCCTTAGGGCTCTTGTGCAACTTGACAATTTTAATTTAGAACCCAATGTGCAAGGATAACTAGATCAATGAGTATATTTATTCTTCTTTTGGTAATTTAAATTTCACAAAAAGATTCTTCATGCTATACTGTGTGGTCTTCTCCACTAAAATTACCTTTTTCTTTTTGCCTTTTTGTGGATTTCAACATAGGAAAAATGAATTTTAAGGAATGGATGATTTTGTTTTTCCGTATCAGAAAAAATGGATTTTTTTATACTCATATGTTTACGAAAAAGTAGATATGTGTTAATAAACTGTTGGTAAAGAAAATTTATCGATCCCTTGATTTTTTTTAATTATTTTTTGATAAGTTGTCAACAACTTATAGACATTTGAGTGAAATTATCAACTTTGATAGTGTGCAAATTACCAATTTTATTTTGTGAGTGGTTTACCAACTTTTTTCCAATCAAATTAGTAACTAAATTTGGATTGTCAACTCTCATTGGAGTAACGTACTAATATTTATATGCCTTTCATTGTTTACCAATGCTCTTTCTTATTGATGCCTCAAATTGGTCGACTCTTATATGAATTACCAACCTCTATTTATGCTACCAACTTTTATCCAATCAAGTGACTGAGTAATTTTGGTCTATGAACTCTCATTTAAATTGCTTACCAACGTTTATTTTTATAAAAGAATTATCAACTTCTCTGTTGACTTACCAACTTTATTTGCCTTGTTTATACGTTTCCTTTTAAGTTTTTAATTTCCAAATTTGGAAGCCCCTTAGATAAAGGATAGAAATTCCAAATAGGAAACTTATTATGTGCATTCGAACTTTCTTTGCGATGTTTTTGGACATCCTACTTGAGTTGGACTTCAGGCAGTCCCCACTCTTCATTTCAATTTGGATTTTCTTAAGGACTCAAACTTGAGATATAATTTAATAGTTTTTTTTTCAAAATTTAAAATTACTTCACAAAACCAACCATAATTATAACTTCATGATTCTTTATTTTATTACTTTTATATTTAAGCCTTTCATTGTGATAACGCATGATTCCACCGTCAAGGGCGACCTTCGCCTGTTTTCCCTCTCCGGAAGAAAAGAGGTTTTTTTTTTTTTGGTAATAGCTAAATACTGTTTTGGGATGAAAATGGGTTATTTAAATCCACCAAGACCTATATAAACTTGGGTTTTTCTGTGTAAAAACCACTATGACCCATAATAAGTTTGAAGTGATTCATTTATGACTTACTTTCATAATTATGGGTTAAAAGTATGGGTTTATGACTATTTTTGACAGCCCTAGTATTAATTAGGGAAATTCCTCAGTCTCCCGGTCTACTAGCAATTTCATTTGTAGCCTTGCAGACTCTTTAGGTGGAATGAACGCTCGGAAATAGTAATTTTTATTTTTTATAGAAAAATAGTTAATTACATCATAAGAAGCAAGAGATGCCGAACTTAAGTTTGGTTAACTGGGTTCGTGTCTCTAGCAACTATGGGTGTGCATGACAAAATTTCTGGAACAGAAATTGATTTCTAGCCAGAAATTGATTTCTCAATTTCTATTGCAGAAATTTGAGAAGTTAAAAATTTTAGCTTCTGATTTCTTCTTCAAATTTATTTCTAGAATAAAAATCTGTTCCAAAAATAGAAAAATCAAATTGCGTTACCAAATGGATTTCTTTCCCAAACTTGTTTCGGAGAACAAAGAAATAGAGAAATAGAGAAGTAGAAATTTTATCATGCGCGCTCTATAGCTACTCTCCCTTTTGGTCCATTTTGTTTATCTTTTTTTATCTCTCTCTATTATGCATTTACAATCTTCTGAATTGAAAGATCCTACTCTTGACTGTTGATCGGATCCATTAGAAGAAGTGAAATCTTGAGGTCACGTGAGAACAAAAGTGATGAAAATATGTAGGTTGGCATGTTATGAAAAATATGGACGTTTGAATGTTTATATATGGAAGTTTCTTTTGGTTTTAGAATTTTGATCGCCCTTCATTTGCGATTATTTATAAAAGTCATGCGCCAGCGATTTTATTATTACAATAATGCCACATCACCATTTTCGATGATTCAAGTCGGAGTAATTAAAAAGAACAAAATTCGAAAGTTAAGGGCACGTTTGGTAACGTTTCTGTTCAAAAACTGTTCCGGGAATAATTTTTTACCAGAAAGACGCGTTTGATAAACTTGTTCCAGGAATAAAAAATGAATAGAAACACGTTTGGTAAATTTATATTCTTTTTTTGTTTCTTTTAATTTTTTAATATTTTTATTTTATTTTTCCTTTTTTCCTTTCTTTTTTTTTTTTTTTTTTTCTTCTTTTGGCCGATCGCCGGCCTCTGGCGACCGGCCGACGGGGGCCGGCAGCCTCACCCAGCCACGGCGAGGCCGAGCCTCGCCGGCCCCTGGCGAGGCTCGGCCTCGCCGGATCTGGGCGAGCTCGAGCTCGCCCAGCCATGGTGAGGCGAGGCCGAGCGTTGCCAGCACGGGCGAGGCTCGGCCTCGCCTTGGCTAGGCGAGCTTGGCCTTGCCCACATCCGGCGAGGCTGAGCGTCGCCGGCCCCTGGCGAGGCGAGGCCTCGCCGGATCTGAGCGAGCTCGAGCTCGCCCAGCCATGGCGAGGCGAGGCCAAGCGTCGCTAGCGCGTGCGAGGTGAGGCCTCGCCTTGGCTGGGCGAGCTTGGCCTCGCCCAGATCCGGCGAGGCCAAGCGTCGACGGCGTCGCTGGCCCTCAACGGCCGGTCGCCGGCCATGGCCGAGGCCGGCGACCAGCCAAAGAAAAAAGAAGAAGAAAAGAGAAGAGAGAGAAGTGTTTCTTCAAAAGTGTTTCTAGAACAAAAAACAACTTTTTTTTGTTTCTCATTTCCGTTCTTTAATTTGTTCCGGGAACAAAAAAACAGATTTTGAACAAAAACGCAAACAAATGCGTTTCTGTTCTTTTTTTGTTCCCGGGAACAAAAAAACAAAAAATATGTTCTTAAACAGAAAAAAGAAGTGAAAACATGCACGCCCTAAGATACTAAAATTAGCAATGAAATAATTATGGCACTAAATTGAGTATTGTAAGAAAATTTGGAACTTCTATTGCATTTTTCCCTATCAAGTACAGTTCAAGGTTTGTGCAATAAAATAGTTACGGATCTTGAAGCTAATTTGGTGTGCATAGGCACATGTAACAAAAGTAGTATAGAAGTACACATATACATGCATGTATGCAATGGGAGATATATCATAATCCTTTAACCTTATTAGGATATTCATTACCCATTGTAATTTTTTTTTTTGGTAACCGAGAACTCCATCACATGCCCCCCGTGCCTGAAAGGCTCCTGAGGACTGGGCCCCTATACCTCGGGGAAGACTAGCACAACAACCCGCCGCTATGGCCCCCTCCCTTAAATTGTTAGCAACGCAGGGTTTCAAACTCTCGACCTCAACGATGAGGGAGGGATTCTCAACCAACTACACTACCCACGGATGGGTTACCCATTGTAATTTTGATACATCGCTACAGTCCAAACTTATTTTTTCTAATTGTATAATATTCCCGCAACAGTCGTAACTACGCAAGAGTTGTTGTGACTTTTATAAGGTGTTTGACCAACTCCCTATAATTGCAACAACTTTGAGGAAGATGCGGCATTCAGTTTTACAGTATGCTGTAACTTTAAAACTATTACCGGACACATTATCGTTCATCCAAAACGTAATCTATGTAAGTAGGGGTAGTGTTGAAAAACCGAACATATCAACGAATGTGATTATCGAGACATCGATGAAGATAGACGACGGGTAGAAAAGCATTGTCCAGATTTTGTAATTTTCTCTACCGCTGGTCTGTTTATTCTCTTTTCTTCTTATTGTTAAGGAAACTATGTCTTTTTTAGGTTTTTCTTTATATGCGACATATGTTTCCTCATCTATCAAAGAACTTGAATTTTTGGATAAAAATTCTTGGTGATCTTAACTAATCAAATCGTTGGAGGAAGCTTTCTCCAAATTTGACAAGAAAAATTACGGAAATGGTTTTCGTGGATGTCGATTAAATATTGTCCTTATTTCGCAAAGATATCCGAGCCTCCCCTGCCACTTAAGCTGAGGTCAATAGGAAAACCCTTGGAAAAGTCGGGTTCCTTCCTAGGGTAGACGGTCGTGGAGTGATCCAAGGTTACGAATCATTGCAAAGAACTTCTCCGATACAAAACTTTCCGGCCAACGTATAAAATAGAAATAACAATTAAAGATATAATTGATGGGGTCGTTGCCACTTTCTTTAATGAAGAAACATGTCATTCTCCAGACCAATTAGTTGCAATTGTGGCTTGTGGGGTTCGTCGACCTGCCGACATTTGAACGTTTCACCGATCCAAGCACGACATATTGGAATTACTTTGCCTCTTCTAAAGAATTTTCTTCGGGACCGAATTAGTCAAAATAAAATACTGAAGTAAATACCCTTTGTCAATTATGTAATTGCTTTAACCGATATATCTCATTGGAAAGTTTCTACCCATTGTATTCATACACCGTCGCCTAGATTGCGCATATCAGTACCATGGTTAAAACTCAATACTGAGTTATAGATCAAAAGATCATAGATAGAGTCTTAATGAAGATAGGTATTCGAAGGCAACCTCTAGGGACCTCTTGTCTCAATAATCACCTAGATACGATGGCATGGATGAACCGCCGTAACTCGAGAGGATTAATCGGGTTTTCGAAGATGTACAGATGACCATGTCTTCAAAAAGAGTTTTTGTTTGTAAGTAAATGAATGGGATAATTATCCAAAGAGTTCTAGATCAACTATATAATGGTCAATTTAGTGTCAAACCTTTCAATTTGGCCAATTTAATCTTAAATTTTTTGGCAATTTTGCAATATAATCCATCCAAATAATTTTAGTGAAAATTGCTGATGTAAACACTAGCTGCCCTGCATAGCAAAATTAACATTGACATGAATAATTTTTGCAAGAAAACAAAAAAAAAAGGAAAAAAAAAACCAAAAAGTTTATACAAATTGCAAAAGACGTTCTCGCAATGATTTCATATTAAAATTGGCTATAAGAATTACATTAAAGAATTGTCAAATGGTTCATAACTAAATTAGCCAAATTAAAATATTTAAGATTCAATTTGCCACTATACAATAAATTTAATATTTTTTTGGATAATTTTCCCATAATGAACATTAGCATAAATTATAGCCTAGACCCACCATTTATGAGAAAGATATTTAATAGATTTATGGATTGGGCATGCCTTGCTGGCCCCTATAAATAGGACCTCACCCATGCCCGAGCAAAAATGTCCAGGCACTTATAGCTCGAGCCGGCCCTAGATGAACTTATTAGCCACCAAACTCATGATCAGGTTTAATGGACGCTAAGTGAGAGGTATTAATAAGATATGAATTCTGAAAGTATACACATCACAAATGACCTTTGTTAGATGCGATCCACAGTGGGAAATTTCTTCCTAAATTATTATCCAACATGTCATGTCTATATCAATTATGGCGGTTCAATGAATTCCTCTGCTGTCATAGTGCCAATTAACGTATAGTCTACTTTCTAATATGACATGCATCAATCGTGACTCACGACGCCAAAAGGTTGTGAAATTGAGCTGTCTTCTTGCATAAAGCCATTTGCTTTATCTGTCTTCGCAGGTTGCCATTGACTCATCAATTTTCGCTTTGAATAGTAGTCTAATCTTATTAAAATAGGATTCTCTGATGCGGAAAAGAATTAGGAAGACAAGGAAATCTCACGTTGATTGGCAGTCATGATTGCGTGTCCGGCCACGAAGGCCACTTAATATAATTTAAGTACCCACTAAAGATGATTAGTATGAACATATAAGTTCCGAGTCGGCAATGATTAAGGAGTATATGTGGGATTTTAGAAAATGTCGTGGAGATATTCATTTGGGGAACTGGCCAATTCTTAAACTGCAAGAAAAGTATATATCGCAATTTATGTTGAAATTTATCCCTCTTGAATAATCAACATTAAGGATTAATTTACATCAAAAAAATACCCTGACCTTACTATAATATCTGTGCAATTGAGTTAAAATCAAACGCATCCCAACCAAACCCTAGCCCCGTTTTCTATCTTGTCTCTACGCAGCACCATGAATCCGTTGCTCATTGCCACCGCATCCGTTGGAGCCGCTGCCACCGGGCTACCCCCACCTCTTCACTCGCATTAAAGGTGTGCGTCTACATGTGTGTGAAATGTGAATCACGGCCAAGGAGGCCTTGATCTCTGGTGACTCGCTTGCACGGAGGTTGGCACCACACAAACAAAGATTTGGTGTCTTATGAGGCAAGCTACTTCCACACAAGTGAATTGACAAAGGTTGCAAGCTCCTTGACCGAGAGATACGAAGGGGGAGGGGATCGTATAGAGAGCGTGAGAGATGCAACGACGTTGGTGGTTGTAATGTTGGATCGGAGCGCATCAGTGAGGGTTCATGGTGCGGGGATCCATTGTGGAAGAAGAAAGAAAAGAGAAAAATAGACAGAAAGGAAAACACATCTCAACCATTGAATACTTAATATGTTGATGCGTTCTTCGTTGATATGGGTTTATTGTATATACAAAGTTACTCGTTAAATTTAGAGGATCTTAATTCATTAAAAGGTTCGACCAAAAAAAAATTATTACAAGAAGTAGATATCGTCTACATCTTATACATCTTATACATCTTATGCATGCGAACCTAAACATGCTCTAATGGATTAGATGGGTTTCACGTGGCCAATGTCATAGAAAAAAATACATATGAACTAGCTCAAATATGAATTGTCTTGAAAAGTTTGGGGTAGGCCCAAAAATGTTTTCATTATTAATGAAAAAAATTATCAACTTGTAAAATTCCATTATCTAATAGTATAAGAATTAACTTGAGGGATATTATTGGGCAATGGAGATACTTTAAACGTTCCATTTTGATAATCGTATAATAAATAATTATACACTTGTAAATTTTCGTTTTTTTTGTTCCATCTAAATAATTACGTATTACCGAAAATATAAAAGAAGAATTATAATAAACATAAAATCTATGGGCATAGCAGGCCATTTCGGGCTCATAGATTGAATCTCAAAGGCCGGGCCGGCCCAAAATGTAAATGGAACAAGCTTGAAATCCCGGTTCGATTATTTTTGAATTATGGGTGGAGTTCGATTGTATTCATTATTTTATTTTTGCCCCTTGTTGGACTTAAGATATAATTATCCGGCTGGGCATTTTCGTGTAAGGTGACCACGAAAGCATTAGGTCTATCACTAACTTCTACTCGGAAGTGGGATGGTGAAAGTTATTGTACTTGTTGCAACCTAAATTTTCCATCTAAAAGGGAAAAAACATGGGCTTAGAAGTATTGCCTAAAACGCAAGCCTAGGCCTTTGATTAGGCACGAATTCTTTCAAATTTATACCTTGAATGATGTTGACGTATTCAAATTTAGTTTCAATTGATGCTATGAGGATATCAAATGAAGAGTCGCCACTAATTTATTGGGGTTAGTTAAAAACTAAGTGAGGCATGAGAATATATTTCACTTCCCACACAAGTAGAAAATCTAGAGTCAATGACTCAAGTATACTAGTTAATCAACTAATGCTGTTTCGATACTTAATCTTGTTCAATTACCAACAAAAATATTCAAGCAACCTTCTTACTAATTATGAGTCCTAAGGTTGAATCCCTAACCAAGTTAAAGGAAAACAAAAATCAATGTAGAAATGTGCAAATGACAATCTAATATTAGTTTGTAAAAGCACACGATATCCTGTCGTGGAATTGCAATTGCTTGTTCAATTTTGAGTAAAGAAAATTATATTGATTAAAGATTTTCACACAATTTAAATGAAAACTACTCAAAATTATAATTTCTAATCTTTTTCCTAATTTTAGATAAAATAAAAATTTTCGGAATTTTTTAAATTATTTTTAATCTGAAAATAGGGACCAGGGCCGGGCCCCTGGACCCGGTCCGTGTAAGGACAGAACCTTGGTCTTGTCAATATGGGCCATGGACATACATTGGGCTCTCAAGTCAAGTCCATTTAACCGAACCCACTTCACAAAATTCAAATCCAGCCCAAACAAGATTAAATCCAAACCCATTTAACTAAGCCTGGCCCAACTCCACCAAACTACAGCTAAAGCTCGACACTTACATCGAAACCCCAAACCCAATCATCATCATCCGTCACCATCTTTCTCAAATGATCAGCTTCTCCCTAGTCGGTCCTCTCCATCCGCCCCAGAAGATCAACTTATCAATCTTCAACATTTTCCCATTAAACCCTGAACAGGAAAAACTTGAACAACGATCAAAGTTAGACTGTAAATCACAGATTACACCATTAACCAAACATCACCAGGTCGCATTGGTGAACAGATAGAATAAAACAGAATGAGAACCGCTGTTGCTCTCGGCCAAGCCAAACCAAGCGTCACCGGACTGGGCAACGCCAGACACAACAACGACACTACCACGGAGCAAGACAAAACAAGGACGATTCGGTTTCGACTGAAAACCAGGATACGACACTGGATCTCATATGGGCATTTCGTCGAGCGGGTGGCGTGCGGAGCTGAGAGAGGGACTCCCGACTCAACAGGGATTTAAACTCGCGCCGGACCCCTTGACATACGACACACCAGACGGACGACGTCGAAACTGGGGGTGACGGGGGCCGGAGTTCGCGTCAGCTGGACGGCCGCGAGCTCCGGCGGCCTGCCCAAAATAGAGAAAAAAACAGAGCGTACCGAGAAGGAAAAAAAGAAGGGGTGGCAAGGGGTGCTCCCCACCCGGCTCGGCGGAGGGGGCGAGCTCGACAGATCGGGCTACGTCCGGTTGTCTCGCACGCCTCCGAGCTGGAATCTTCAGAAAACGTCCCAAAATTGAAAAAATCAAAGAAAAACCAAACCAACACCTACCGTGGCTTTGGCACGAGGAAAAGGGTCCGTCGGGGGGTCGTCGGCCGTGGTCGAAGCGCGGTGACCACCGGAGGCTCTCTCCCTCACTCTCTAGCCCCGCTCAAACTCTCCTCCCCCGCTCACTCCCCCTCAATCTCTCTCTCGGCTCCGTCTCTTTCTCCCGATTTCTTTTTCCAGCAACCCCCTTGGGTTCGCTCTCTTCTCTCCCTTTTAAGCCGTCCGGTGCGCGTGGCCTCTTGCCACGCCAGCTGCCGCTGCTGGCCTGGCCCTGTCCACCTGTCCACCAACTCCCAGTCGACTCTCTGCCCTCTGTCCTGTTCCCTCTACTCGAACGAGCGTGTCGTTCTTTGCCCTACTTCGTCCTTTCTTTTTGCGTGCGGGCGTGAGGGAAGAGGAATGAAGAAGGAAAGAAAGAAGGCTGGGCCGGCGGGGAGAAGGAAAAGAAAAGAGGCCAGGCCGGGCCCGAAAAGAAAAGGAAGAAGAGGAGAAGAAGAAGAAGAAAAGGAGAAGGCCGGCCAGGTCTTTTTCCCTCTCTTTTTTTCTTTTTTATAAAAAAATAATTAATTTTCCTTTTATTTCTTAAAAAAATTTTAAACACTATTAAAGAAAATGCTTCTAATGTCTATATGCCATGCAACTTAATAAAATTTTTTTTTGTTAAGGTTTAAAAATTAATCCCTAATTATCTATTACAATTAATAAATGATTAAGCAGACCGGTAAAATTTAGGTCTTAACAATGGATTGTAATTTATGTCAATTCATCTCGTTCCCAAACATTTAAGAAGGACACATCAGTAGGGCTTTTTCACTTTTACATTAGTTTAGGCAAACTATAGAGTTAAAAGAGAGGGACTTTAGCCGCAAATAAACGCTGACCAATTACAAATGCTTTTGTATTACATCAATGTTTTAGAGATCACACACTTGAGATGTCTATATAAAATAAACAAGAAAGATTATAACATAGCTAACCTGTGGTTTTTCAAGCATGTTATGCTTTTGTTGCTCCCTGCTGGGCTCTCTAGAAGGATGATGATGCAACCAACCGTTATGTAGGCAGCTTGGGAGCATGAACAATTTCCTGGGCACAGAATCACTCCTGCCGCCCTTCCGACAACTCCTGAATTGTTTAAAGATACTGGAAGTTTATCAAATAGCAGGCAGTGTTCTCAATCTTTCTTCAATATATATATATATATATATATCACAGAACAAAGATATACACTGGCTGAGAGTTTGAATTTCTAAGTAGGAATTTTTGTAAATGAAGGTGCCTGCTATAGAAGTAATATAGCAGTACACATATACATGCATGCATGCACTTGGAGAGAGATTATGATCATTTGACCATAGAGGACAACTATACCATATTGCCCAATAAAACTTCAACACATCATTACAATCCAAATTTATTTTCCTATTTGGATTATTTTCTTGCATCAGGTGTAGCTGTGAAAGAGCTGTCGTTTTAAGTGTTCGACAAGCTCTTTATAGTTGCAGCAACATTTAGGAAAGTACCTCCCTCGGTTTTGATACATGCTGTGGTTTAAATTATAGCTAGTACCCAACACATAATTGTTCATCTAAATTATTATCTATATAAAATATGGTAGTATTGGAATTTATGATCGCACATGTAAATGATTGTGATTTACTGAGACATCATCGGAGATTCAACAGGAGTAGAGGATCATCGTCCAATTCTCTAATTTTCTCCGGCCCATTGGTTTGCAAGCCCTGACTTTTCCTTATTTATCAAACAACTTGAACTTTGGATGAAAAATCTTCAGTGGACCGTACTTCAGTCCAATTAGACCATAAAAAGACAAAAAGTTTTTTTTTTTTTTTTTTTTTCATGACTTTTTGTGTGGACAGTCTTGAAGTGATCCAAGGACAGAAAGAAGTTGTCTAATACAAATAAAATGATCATATAAATGAAGTTAGAATTGATGGGCTCCTTGCCCATTTATCTAATGGAGGAGCATGGCCCTGCCGACAATTTGTCGTAATTGATACACGCCCAACTTATTGGAATTACTTTGCTTCTTCTTTGGAATTTTCTGGCGGTTTTCTACTTCATCTCAGGTGGAATGAGGCAAAATAAAAAACTAGAGTAAATGTGCCCTTTGTCTTACTAGAAAGTTACCATTTTGTTTATATTGCAAGTACTAGTACCCCCAACAGATTTATGAAATTGATTAAAACCCAATATTAAATCGTGATAAAAAAATCATAGGTCAGAGTTAAAACAAAGAAAGCTTTTCTAGGGCAACCTCTAGGGACCTCTCGTGTTAATAGTTACATGGATATGGTGAGAGGGAAGAATTGCCATGACTCTTGGGGATTAATCAAGTATTTCAAAAAGTTCAAATACCAATGTCTTCACAGAAACCTTTCATTTGTAAGGTAAATGAATGCTAAAGGTGATCAATGAGCAGGCTCAATTGAGCCTTTGAATTTGGCTGAACTAATGGCCTTGACCCCACCCTTGAACGGAAAAATAAATTTGTGGACTGCATGTGCTTAGTTAGGCTTTATAATTATAGGGCTTCACCTATGTGCACCCACAGATGCCTTCAACCACTTGTGGCTTGGGCCAGGCTAGGCGAGCCCAAAAACCACAAAGTCTATAATCATGTTGAATGGACACTAAATGAGAGATATTATTATGATATGAATTATGAAAATTTTCAAATGACAAATGATATTTATTTGATAGATCTATCTATAGTGTAGAAACTTGACATTAAATTATAATCCGACATATCATATCATGTCGAGTTATATGTGTCTACTTTCTGATGTAACGTGCATCAATCCATGACTTGTGACACCAAAAAGGTGTTGAAAATTAGCTGTCTATTATCTTGCATAAAATTATTTGTTTTATCAGTCTTCATAGGTTCTCTTTTTTTCTTTCTAGCCCGATTCATGCGTTGTCTCTGAACCGTCAACTTTCCCCTTTCAATGTCGATTTAGTCCAAGCTTATTAAAATATCATTCCCTTATGCAGAAAAGAATTAGGAAGATGAGGAAATATTACGTTGATCAGCTGTCACTATTGCGTGTGTGCCTTTGCGAGAAATGTGAATGACGGCCATGGAGGTCTTGGAAATCTAGTGACTCTTCCTCACGGGGGTTGACCACCACAGAAACAAAGATTGGGTGTCCAATGAGGCGAGTGACGTCCATACAAGTGAATGGACGAGGGTTGCCACCATCATGATTGAGGATCGTGACATTCAGAGAGATATAAAGAGAGTGTGAGAGGTGCAGCGACGTCGGTGGATTTAATTTCGGATCGAAGCGCATCAATGGGGGCTTATGGTGCATGGGGCTACCATCGTGGATGAAGAAAGAAAAGAGAAAAATAGAACACATGCCATCTATAACTAAGCTCGAAGTTACGAACTTTCAAGCCCTTCACTCCTACAATGCATTACCAATCGAATAATCGATAACATTATTACCATTACTCACACTTCACTTTCCTTCCTAAAGGTTTGTTTTACATGGTGATAACATGAATGTGGTGAAACACATTAACAATAGCGAGATACACAAGAATTGTTCAAGTGCCAGCACATCTTCTCCTGGATATTTGCCGACTGTTCAAGCTTCCCTGTAAAACCCTACTTGGCTGCTGCTGCTGACTGCTTTTGTGGTCGATAATCGTCTCGTCACAAGGCAAAAAGATAAGAAAGTATCATATTCCTCAGTTCGCGAGGATCAGAGAGAAGAGGGAGAGATTTTCCCTCAGTCAATGTCAAAACATTCAAAACAAACCTAAGAAGGCGTAGGCAGCAGCAACCTAATTAAGACATTTGTTAATCAATCAAATGTCAACATCATAGTATTCAACTTAGAAATTCCCATGATATGTCAAAGTTCCACACCAATTTTCCCTATAATTGCTCCAAAGAGAGCTTGGCCGCAAGAAACTCACGAGGTTCATACGCAGCAGCCGAGGATGTCATCCGGGATCATGTATTAGTCATCGTTGACATTACATGAGTAAGTGGTAAGGTCATGCCTTCTAATTTGAGTTAGTGGTGAAATTTTCAACTGGAGAAGAAGCTTCCAAGTGCTTTCTCCATGGACGCCTTCAGGTGTTGAGAGTTGTTGCTGGTAATTATAGAGTCAAAAAGAGGAGAGGAATGATGGACCTATTTGAGGAAGCACTCTTATCTCTAGCATGGTCAAAAGAACCAAAGAATAAAAGCACAAGCTAATCGTTTGGGAACACGTAATTGATTGATATACTTAATTGGGAGGAGAAAGAAGTTTTGAGGATTAAGACAGAATTTTAGATAACTTGAACTAGAATTCTGTCCACCGCTAGAAATACTATAAAGTCAGAGTAAGCGATAAGATCAACCATGACGCATTTCACAAGATTTACTTGTAATTTTGTTTTTCTTTATGAAAAGAGGGGTAGAGCACATATTTCCTACTAAATTCTTTCTTTCTTTCATGCAAAAAAATAAAATAATAATAATTAGGTTATCGACCATTTTTATATGTATAATCATGGATAGAGAAAAGTATACTGAAAATCTTAAAATTTATACATGAAAAATGATCATATCATAGATCTTTCTATTGATTCAAGTGTCTTCGTGCACCGATAAAGTCCTTTCGATGAACAAAACACTGGAGGTGCAATTTTTCAACATAGAAGCTTCGTTTGAGTTCACAAAGGAAGGACAAAAAGTTAGAAAATAGAACTCTAATATAAACTTATTTCCTATGTATAAAAAATTAACAAAAATTAATTTTGGCAACTCAAGAGGTGGCCCGGACCGGGCTTGGTCATGCTAGGCTATGCCTAGGAAAGTCATCAATACAAATTTTCTTCGGAATTTTCTTCTTTTTTTTATCCTTATACTTCCGCTACTTTTCTATCTAAATTTTTTGTAGTTTCAGTCCTTCTAATTACATAAAATATCTAACCGAGTCCCCATGACTTAGAATCCAACAAACGTGGCTATCAAAGGACACCGATGTGTGATGTAGATCAATATTGCCTAAGTGAATACCAATCGTGGATATTAAGAAGGCGGGAGCATAAAAGTTAGTCTTCGTTTTTTCATTGAGAAATACTATTTCTCATAAAATGATGTCAGACCAATTTACATTTATATAGCTAATTAACCTAATCACGAAATGATTTGAGATTTAAGCTACACATGTCAATTTCTCACACCAATATCGGAACAAATTAATAATAACAATAATCTCAAAAAATCCAAGACAAAACCATGAGACGAGGGTTATCTTACCAAAAGTAAATTGCGCAGAAACCAAATGTATTGTCATAAATAAATCAAAGCCAATAATAACTCAGCAAATCATCCGTCCATTTTACATTCTGGGAGAAGTTTATCCCTCTGAAATTCACTGTTCTCGATCCATATAATCCCTTTCTGTAGTATATGGACGAGCAAGTGGGGGGCGACTTGAGAGAGCAGACGAAGACCATGTGAAGAAGGGGTATTGCATTCAGACCAAAAGATGGTTTAGCAACAAATGGTTCACTTTGCGTTGATATAAGAACATCACTTTTGCCGTTTGATCTAGAAGCAATGCTTGTTCTGAAGGTTGACTACAACCCAATTTAGTCCCAAATTGTCAATTTGGAGCAACAAAAGGATTATCCGGTGTGGTTCTATACGCTTGCTCATCATTTTCCAAGTCACACTGGATAATTTGATATTAAATTAATTTCATGTCTGATTTTTAGACAAGGGAAATCATCCCGATCATTCAATTGAACTGTTTTAAAGTTATGGCACTAAATTGATCACATAAATAGTAATGGCATCGTTATCATAATTTTCCCAAACTATAAATCCAACTTTACTTATTAAGTGATAATTATAAAGAACAAGTCACCCAAGCTAGATAATCCATCCAGAAATTAATGCATAGGAATATGTGATATAGGGCATTCTCATTTTTTTCTTTATTTGATAAATAATTTTTTGATAAGTCATTTGAGATAATTTAGATATTATAGACTTTATTTTATTGACAGTAGAATTGAAAAATATTTGTTGCTCCTCGTGCATTTCCAATGGGCGAAATGAAAGGGAGAAGTGCGCAACTCTCCTTGCAATTTGATAAATAAAATCAAGTGTTGTTCTCATTTATGCCGCTTTAATCGTATGGTTTCCGTTTTAAGAGGTTTTGTTGACAAGTATTCTTAAAGCACTTTAAATAACTAAATAAGAAATTATGGCAATTTTGATAGCACTGACTGTCATCATAATATAAACTCGTTTAGTATACCTTAGACTTTTAGATTTTAATAATCAATAAATGATTGTGACAAGTAGACCCCATTCAACGATAGAAAATAAAGTTATGATACTCTGTGTAGATTATTGTGCAAGGTGATGCTTAAATCATATGAACTATGTGAGAATATGAACATGTATAAGGAACAAAGGTCGTGTAATTTATTTTTTTTACACAAATTACCTTTAAAAGCTTCAATTTGGATAATTAATTAATGGGAGTGGGTTGTTTGAAAAAAAAAAAATCTCAGTCTATGTATCAGGAATTATTCCTTCGCTTATATACTTCGCCTTATTTATTCAAAAGACACATAAAGCAAGTTTTCGATCAAAGGAATCTTTAAAAAGTTATCTAATTACACTTCTGGACATAATGCAATATAAACCGTCATAATCTAAGGTTTTGTGGGAGAACGTTGCATAACGATAGGGTACCCTATAATGCATTTTCAAAAGGACATACATGTGCTAATAAATATAAGAAACTTATAATTCATTTATGATTTTATAATCTTTCTTTTTCAGAAATCTTGATAAGAAAACAACATGCAGAGCTATATCATGAGATGGAAAGAACATCTTTTGCACTTCAGTTGTGCAGTGTAGTTTAGTTTAATCACTCTGTATGAATGTTGATAAATACACGCATCCTACTAATTTTAAATTATTTACTTTTTATGTTAAATTAGTTAGTATTTGCCAGGAATGTAATGAATTTTTATCAATGAAATATTTTTAAAGGATGGAGTGATTGTACAAATGCAACGGAACGATATATCGTATAATTGAAGATATCTCAAATATTGCTTGTTATTCTACAATATACTCCAACATTTTACTAGGCTTGATATGCCAAATTTTGATTAATTGTGTTGTTCAATTTTGATCAAATGATTCTCTTATAAACCATGAGTCACAAGCTCTTCAACACATTGACCATTGACTTTAAAAAGATTGATATATGGAGATGCTTGCTAACAAATATCGTTTTTTCTAATTAGGAGTTGAGGTTCACTAGATCTGACCGAAAAGGCAAAATAGTTTCCTTCTTGAGCCTAGTCTAATGAGTTAGACCTCCTAGGCCCAATCAATTTTATATGGAAAAACATAGATGCTTAGGATTCATTTTTCAACGTTTAGGCTAGAAATCAAGTTCAGCCTGCCTATTGATTGGGTATCAAACACAATGTCTTCATACTCATAGATATATACATATGATTGCATCGATAACCAGAAAACTACATCGTCAGACCCAATCCAGTTGCTCCCAATCCCAAATTGGTTCTTCCAAACTTGCTGTCTCCCATTGATGGGAACTTCCTACATTGGCTGTTGGCGCTACAGATGACGATACATTTCCACATCCACTGCCTCCGCTGCTAGCAGCACCATCACCTCCCTGAAATGTTGTCTCTCTAGCCACTGGTTCTGGTGGCCGGCGATCAAATGCTCGAGAGCTCCCCGACACCACATACACTCGACATAATGTATATTCCCGTCTTAGCTGTAAGTACATTATTTCCAGATAATCAACACAGAGAAAAATGTTTGTTGTCGTTTCTGTGAAAGCCCGAGTAGGAACTAAACTAGAGACGGAAATTCAATAGTCCGCAACTGCACAACACCGATAAATACATGGCAGAAAGCTATTACAAGAACAATTCAAAGAGAAAATTAGATAACCTGGGTATCATTCACACCAAGTTATTCCATCGTTTCTATGTTTGAAAAAAGTTGAAATAAAGGTTCGAATTTCTTGATAACACGTTCACCTTAGGAATGGAAAGATTACTGCTCGTGGGATTGGGATTGGTCTCCGGGAGTTCAATGGCCCTGTACTCGTTCAATTTCCAGTGGCTTTTTCTTCCTCTGGGAGGTTTTCCCAAATAGAAAACCATTGACTTCTTTACGCCGATCACCTTGTTGTCAGACGAGTAGACATAACAGGGAGACCCGGTGGCCTTCCAGTATCCAGTGGCCATGCTCCGACTGGGCCGCCCTCCTCTCGCCTCCCTCTCCTGCATGGGTGCAAAGAAGAACCACTGCTCTCTGTCTTCTCTGCACATCTCTCCCGCAAGCTCTGCAGCACAAATTCACCAGATAAAATATGGGGAAAAGAAAATTTACTGGTAATCGCTACAATTTCGGAAATTTTCAAGAACCTAGTTTAGTGCATAATTCAAATAACGGAGGGGATGTGAAAGAATTGCATCAAGCAGTGGACTGTCTTTTACCGGGGAGATTCCACGGTTCAGTGTCGAAAATATTGAGGACTGGGATGACACGATGAAGCTTGTCCTGCTTAAGGGCGTGAAGCTGATTGTGCAAGTAGAAGGAGACGAGCTCCTCCTCAGTTGGGAAGAAGCGGAAGCCTTGAGGATACTCCTCCATATCTAGTTGTTTTGTCTCCTAAGGATTTGAATTGGATCAGTAGTGAAATAATTCTATGTTGTAAACAAAAAGGGTGTGGTGAGATGTTTGATTTAGCAAGTAAATCATGGATATATAGGGATCTGCGCAGGAGGAGACTGTGTTGAGACGATCTAGGGTTTCTGAAGGAGAGAGAGAGCAAGAGGGAGGAGACCAAGACGAGTGAAGTGATGACGTGTCTTTTGCAAACTCTTGCACCGATGGCAAAATCAACTCGGTAATGTCAAGGACGATACACAAAGTTATACATATCTGATGATTGATGTACATAAGTGATGTGCTAAGTAATTTTATTGTATCACAGGTGATCTTGAAAATAAATGCATTACATTATCCACTCAATTAATAAAAATATATCACGTTATTAGGGCATTGATTTTATAAGAGTCTTGTGATGAGTTCCCAATATAGCACATAACACATGAGAAAAGCAATATATTAAATACTGCAAATCTTTATTATTAATTCAGGTTTTTCTTTCGTAGAATTATATCATTAATCATTCTTACAATTTATAGTCTAATTAGAGAAAGGCATTATTAGAAATGGAAACGCAAGCCAGCAAGAACTCTAATTTGTGTTCTCCACCGATGCAATTATTACATGCTTCTTAAAGATGCTCCTTCTTAGTTGTTTATATTTTTATAAATTTGCTTTAATTGAAAATTTATATTGATTTCATAGCTAATGCGATTTGAAAAAACTGATATATGTTTTGCTTTGCTGCGTCCAAAGTTGGGTTTAATACTGAAATTTGCCTGTTCTATTAACATTGTATTGAGAATTATCTAGCCAATTGTGGACAAGATAATTATTTCTCTTGGGAATTGCAACCCAACTTTGTTTTGGATTCACAAAAAGAAGGATACCGAGTGTGTTTAGCATTACGATGATTCTAACGATTACATCGTACTAAAAAAATCTTTTCTCAAATCGAAGGGGAAGATGATCTCAAGTCGGCATTCTTCTTGAAAATTAAGTAGCTCAATAGACATGGAAACGTCTCTTCATTTCTCTGATCAATTAATCGATTTCTCCCATTATATATAGAATCCTTGACCAATGTACATTGCAGCTCGTACTGTTTCTTTAATTCATGAACCCAGTTTTGGGCTGAGCGAGCAGATCTGTTAGACGTGTTCTGGATGGACCGAATGAGTCACTACACGCACTACCAATCCTACTCTGCCACATGGAGTTTTGCTTAAACACGTCTAGGTTTTTTATTAGGTATTACAATACTACATCGAATCATCAAAAAGTTTTTCTAATACCATTTAAGCAACCGGCAACCATCGCTGTCATCATAGCTATATCAAGTTGAATTCCATGCAATCTCAGCATATTTAATGATGAATAGTTCCTGAAATGTTTCAACCTTCTGCGGCATTTACCGGTCATCTTCATCACTCACACGTTATAGCCGACTCGTGGAGGATTAATTATTGTTAGCAGAAAAGTGTAATTTACTCGAGGCATCGAGGCTGGTGCTAGTTTGCTCCAGTCAATAAGTTACGTAAAATTTAGTTAAGAAAAACATGTATATTAGTCAATTCTCATTCTTCGACTAATTTAATTTCAAAGTGAATCAAATGAGAACTGAAAGTAGTAGAGGAATTAGGAGAATTCGACCTGAGACGATACGGGGAACCAGGTGAATTCTCAAGAGTGGTCTTTTGCCAATGTGAAAATGCTCTTGAGTGGGCCCACTAGTACAATATGCTCAAATCGAATGTGTTAAAATAATTTAAAACGTACAAAACCCATCAATTATCGAAGACAAAAGTTGGCTTAGTGGGCGTGGCGTGCCACGACTTTTGAAATCTGGATCAATCCCTACACAGCTTTTAAGGACGATGTTTTCTCGCCGTTTTAGATGTGTTTGCCACTTGTGGTTGGGGTTGAAACTTTGGCTGATTCACCAACTTAGATTTGGTTACGACAAAAAGACAGGAACATCTTCATTTCAGACGTCATTGCATTCATTTGGGAAACTGCACAAGGGCATACTTTGGGAAGAATATGTTACCGACAATCCATCCTTATATCATGTCTCTTGATGTTCATATTTGTTGATTCACTCCTTAGCCTCAGAAATACTCACGTATTAATTTCCCTTCAATTTTATCCTCCCACTGAGCCGAAGTATGCTAAAAATCGTTGTTAACTTGTTGGCGTGCTGCTAACATCGCCTACACAGTGAGAATATTTCTTATCACGGGCCTAAAAGCCTATCTTTACACCCGAGATCACGCGAGTCCGATAGGTTGGAAAGAACTCCTTTGGGCAGGAGCAAGGTTATTTACTAATTAAGCCCGGTATGATGGGGTAGGGCTCGAGTTTACCCGGTTCGACACCAGTATGCTCGATGATCATCTCTAAAGGAGAAGTTTATTATTTCATTATGGCTAGGCTATATTATACCAAAAGGAAAACAAAAATTTCTGTGAAGACCCCATGGTATGTTAAATACTTTGAACAAAAGATACAAGATTATTGAAAAAGGAAAAATGAGGAAGGTAAGCACCTCTCCTAACTCTGTCAATTTGTGCGATCCTATGCTTTTGTTATCGACCATCAATTTAATTTATCACATTTTTAACTCTGCACTATTGCATGTACTATTTTGTTTATGAGGACAGTTTGAATAATCAGACCATAGTTTATGCAAGAAAAGAATCACATTAGAAATTAATAAAAAAATAACGTAATATGAGTAAACTAATAGAGAACGATGCGAATTGTCATCAACAAATATACAAGATGAGTTAATTGTAATTCTTTCTAATTTTGGGGAGGGAAGAAAAAAGAGAATCCGTAAAGAGAATGATTGAAGCCAGTGACTTAGCCAATCCGATTTGGTGCAGCCACATTGGGTGATGATCCTAGTTTAGCCATAATGAGGGAGTGCCTAACCAATTAATCTCATTGTCCATCTGATATGGATCCCGATCAGCTTTTATGTTTAAATTTCGAATCTCTACTCTTTTTTGCGTGGATTTCTCCAAACCGTCTAATAAGTTGGTCCCTTATAGGAAAGTTCTCGGCTTTTTCGCTTTGACTCCGCGTTCGCCATCCCTATTTTTCACGTCCTTTTCCGGATGAGAACATTGAAACCACGCTTTTTCTAAAGCGAAACTGCTTGAGTGAAATGAGCCCTTCATAGACCCCAGGAGCACCCCAAAAGTCTCTGACATCAGTCACTTCAATGAACGACCAAGTTCGCTGTTCTCGCCTTCATGGGTTTTGCCTTCAAAACCTCGGCTCAAGGTTCGATGTAACTCGTGTTCAAGACAACAGGGACTCACAATTTTGCATCGTTTTAGGCAGACTAAAAAGTTGTGAACGACACCACCGGCCGCGGTGGCTCCGCTGGATAAGGCCCTGCTGATCCTCAGCCCAAAGGTGAAGGGTTCAAAACCCAGGGGAGGCGCTAGGTGTATTAAGTGTGACTCAGGGGTGGTGGGTCCTCCTGCTTAAGTGTCACCTGGGGGTTTACGGCGCGGCTGTCGGCTGCAAGCCGGTTCCTCCAGCACCAAAAAAAAAAAAAAAAAAAAGTTGTGAACGACATGTGATCAGGAAGCTTCACATGTGAACAGCTAATGGAGGGGGGGCTTTAGCCGCATATATAGACTCGCCCATTTCAAATGCTTTTGTATCCCTGCAATATTTTGGAGATCGCCCACTTGAGATGAAAATATAAACCAAACCAGAGAGACAAATGTTGCAGGCCAATGCACAAAATACGTCAGGTGAAGCCGCTTGCTTCACATTCGCTGACATACGATGTTATTGTTGAATAAGGAGAATTTCAACGCATCAATATCAATCTATGATTCATTCAATCTACAAAAAAATATTGTAATGTGTTGAAAGAAACAGCTTAGATTCTTGCTGGAAAAAAACTACGTCGGTATTTTGGCTAAATTTTCTAGCCATTGGCACTTAACTAATCCATTTTTTCAATTTTGACACTTAACTATATCCTTCCGAACTTTTTGCATTTAAGTGCTCCCTGTGCCAAATTTTGGTACTCTAGGTATTCGTGTCCTGGCTTGCGACCACCATGATTGAGGATCGTGACATTCAAATGGATATAAAGAGAGTGAGAGGTGCAGCGGCGTTGGTGGATTTAATGCCGGATCGAGGATTAGTGTCACGCCCCGATCCTCCAAGCACGTGCCCATCCATCTGCGGTCGATTAAAAGTGACGTCTCAGGACGCATCGCCGACCCTTCCTTTTTAATACACATGCGGAAGTAGATAAATAATTCCCAGACAACCGTTCAATAGGATAGAAAAGTAGAGCCATATTTTGAAAACCAACACCACAACACACTTATATATATAAAACAACCCGACTCATATATATATACATCACAAACCACTCTGTTCACAAGTTTACAAAACAGGGGGGGTTTCACAAAACTACAGGTCATCATCCTCGATTTCTCCTTCTTCCACACTCCAACTGGAGCCTTCAATAGACTGCACAGGGGACTTTGGTACTTCAAGAGCCGGGTCCACCGTGTCTATGACCGAGCCTTGAGGAGGATCTGCAGTACCCTTCCCAAAAACGACCTCCATAACATATAGAGGTATCTCAGATTCCAGGATGAGACCATCTCTCTGGCCATCCTGAGCCTGGCGGTACCACGATCTGTATCGGTGGGGCACCTTGTGGGTAAGACCCGTATCGACCCAGACTATGGACTTTACCAGCTCATAGTTCCAACCCCTAGGGCCCTCATGCATCGGAATGTAAAATGTCTACTCCATAACCTTCTTAGGTCGTCCAAAAAATTCAGGAGCTGCCACCTAAAGACCTGAAATATTATCCCACAACGGGATGAGACGACGTCTCAACAAATTCTACCCCCTAAGACCTGACTAGGAAGAAAATACGCCCTAAGGGCTGCTTAAGCACAACGTGAGTCGGAGGTCTTACCTTTACCTCTGTTTGCTTCCTGCAAGTCAGTTCAATATGCACTTCATTAAATTAATCAACAAATCAATTCGTCACAACAGATCGAATCATCGATCAATCGACTTAGTTGATTCCATGTCAACAAGACCATCACATGGTCAATTCAATCAATACTATCTATAAAGTCTGACCACCTTGCGAACAGCTTACTTTAAGTTGAAAATAGATAGTAGCTTGCCTCAGAGGCTAAAAAGAAAATAGTATACTGCCTTCTCTTTCTAAGATGACCTATCGAGCAATCAAGTTGATATAGTATACTAACAATGCTCACCAAAGCTGTGCGAATCTTAATGTATACTGATTGCTGAGGTATCAAGTCCGCAGGCTGATACAGTATACCAATCCAATCAACCAATGATTTCTAAACTTTTATCATACCCGATAAAAATATCCATGTGTGGGTACATGGTCGGTCATAACCAAAATATAATATTTTCTCACTTTTGAACATCCCACTAGTTTCAGCAGTCCCAAAATATATTTTTGGTGCTGTAGACCGACACCCGGTAATTTCTCAATTAATTATTGAAAATAAATAATTTTTGGAATAAATTCCTAAAATACAAATCACACAAAATCTGCACAATTTAGAACTCAATTAAATAAACGGATCACACCACTGCAATCAGCATAAAATTCCGGTCACCGGCTATCCCGGTCTAATTTCCGAAAAATAAATAAATAATTAATTGCAGAAAGTAATTAAATAATGCTAATAAATAAAACTTAGGCCCGTAAAGCCTAATTGGAAGCCGAGACGGGCGCAGAAAATTACCGAACCACTCTAGATAAATACTAGAGCTTGTTTAGGCTCTAACTACACTACTTTAACCACCTAACATGCAATAAATGATAATTAAATCGCTAATCTAATCTAACTATCTACCTAATCCACACTTAGCCTAAACTAAACAACTCTTAAACATCATTAACTGACTAAGCAAGGATTAGTGAGTTAAACTCACTTGTTAAGTGATTCGCTTGAATCGAAACGACGGGGGCGCCGCGCGGCTCGATAAACTCCAAAGCGGGCTTGCCAACTAGGGTTAGGAACACCTCTAAAACGGGCCAAAACCGTGGCTAGAAACGCACTCAGTCCGACTTCTATTCTTGGCTAAAAAGGGCGGCTTTGGTGGTTGAACAGCGAGACAAGAGTGGCGGAGGCAACAACGGTCCTTGAAGGCAACTCCGGCAATAGGCGGTGGTCGAACGGCGACGAGCTGAGCTCTGACAGCCACAAGGGAAGCTCGGGGACGCAACTGGGGCAGAGACAACGGTCGAGGACGCACGGCAACGTGCAAGCGAGACGCGAGCAACGGTGGTGCGATTCCGGGGTGCAACGGGTAGCGACGACGTGCGGCGGAGATCCAGTGGGCTTCGGACGGGCTGCTGGCTTTCCTCTGTGGTGGCTGGCATTCAAACAGCATAGGGGAAGGAGAGCTCGACGGGAATAGGGAGAGAAGAGGGAGGAGGAACCGATTATGGCATGAAGGGGGCCACCAAGGCCTTATCTCACCCCTTTGTCCCCCTTGGAGGGCTCCACCTTGCATGGCTAGCTTCCATTCCAATCTTCAGTAACCTTAGCTTCTTCTAGAAGCGTTGAGGAGGTCCAAATGTCATGGGCAAGGGGGGCCTACGAATTTTGGTTCAATTTCCTCAAATTGGACTTCAAATCCTCCTTGAATCAATTCAATTCGGCATCTGAAAAATCAACCATCAAGTCCTCAATCAAATTAGTATTTTTGATCACCAATATAACCCACTTGCATACTAATTTCGCGATAAAAAACGGTCCCTAGACTTTTTTGAACAAAAACGACACTATCTCGATTTTTTCCAAAAATTCTCAGTTTGCAGAAAAATCTTCGGAAACTAAGTTGACGTTTCTAAAATGACTTGTGACATGATAGAACTTTCAATTTCTGAAATCGAATTCAAATTCGCGGTTAATTTCACTCTACATAGGCTACCGGGTAGCTTTCAGAAATTTTTAATGCAAATGACCCGTGGTCGTTTTTCTTCGAACCACAATGAACCTCTTCGACACATTGGCGACTCTCGATTATCGTGAAAATCTCGATGATTCAAATACGGACACAGGATACCAAAACAATAGAAAAATCAGTCTAGTGTCGGTTGATGAGAATTTCGTAATTTAGTGGAATCACCCACGCTTAGCCACATATCTCAGTCGATCTGACCTATCTCTGATTTTTAATCGATCTTACTGTGTCAAAATGATATCTACAGATGAGTATGGTCGAATAGTCGATTCCTAGTCAAATCCTCCAGTCTATTGCATTAAAATCTCTTAATGACTTCTCCAGATAGTCTAGTTATCTCATGAGTGATCGGCTCTGAGAATAGCATTATAGGCACGTTGATGAAAGGCCCAATTTAATTTAATAGAAAACAGTATTGAAAATTCGGGATGTCACAATTAGAAAGTATTATATTCCTTCATTCATGAGGATGATTGGACTAAGCGTGGACATATTTAATTAGAGAGGCAAATAGAGCCTAATAAGATTTGAACTTGGAACCTTCAATTCTAATATCATGTGAGAATTTGTAAGACCACTGTCAACGGTTCTAAAAGTTTAAACTATTAGATGAATATGTGGTTTATTAATTAAATATTCTAACATTCAAATCAAACCTAAGGGGACGTTAGGCAACAGTAATCTAATTCAGACGTGTTAATTAGTCAAATGCCAACATCATTGCAGTGAACGTTGAAATTTCCTTGATCAATTAAATATATAATGACGATATGTCAAAGTTAGACGTCATTTTTCCATATAATTGCTCCAAAGGGAGCTTAGCCGCAGGAGACTCAAGAGGTTCATTCGCAGCAGCCGAGGACGTCATTCGGGATCATGTGATAATTGACGTCGACACGACATGAGCAAGTGGTAAGGTCATGACGTCTAATTTGAGTCAGTGGTAAATTTTTCAACTGGAGAAGAAGCTTCCAAGTGCTTTCTCCATGGAAGCCTTCAGGTGTTGAGAGTTATTGCTGGTAATTATAGAGTCAAACAGAGGAATGATGGACCTATTTGGAGATACACTCTATCTATAGCAATGTCAAAAGAACAAAAGAGTAAAAGCACGTGCTAATTGTTTGAAAAAATATAATTGATTGATATACTTAATTGGGATGAGAACAAAGCTTCAAGAATTAAGACAGAATTTTAGACCAGCTTGAATTGGAATTTTGTCTACCGCTAGAATTACTGAAAAGTCAAATTGAATGATGAAATCAGCCTCAACGCGTTTCACGGGGTTTGCTTTTAATTTTGTTTTCTTTTATGAAAAGAGTGGCCGAGTAGATTATATATTTTCTACTACATTCTTACTTTTGTAAAAAAAGAAAAAAGAAAAAAAGAAGAAAGATAATTAGGTTATCGATCATTTTTATATGTATAGTTATGAACAGAGAAAAATATACTGAAAATTCTAAAATTTATACATGAAATATGATCATATATAGATCTTTCAATTGATTCAAGTGTCTTTTTTGAAAAAGTGCCCTGAAAAGTCCTTTTGATGAACAAAACACTTGAGGTGCAATTTTTCCAACATAGAATCTTCGTTTAAGTTCACAAAAAAAATGACAAAAGAGTTAGAAAATAGAACTCTAGCCTAAACTTATTTTCTATTTATTAAAAATTAACAAAAAATGATTTTGGCAACTCAAGAGGTGGCACAGTCTGGGCACATGAGTTTTGATGTAAGAACATCAGTTTTGTTTTTTGGTCTAGATTCAATATTTGATCTGCAGGTTGAATGCAACCTAATTTAGTCTCAAATTGTCAATTTGGAGTTGGGAAAGGATCATTCGACGCTTGACTCACAATTTACTGAGTCACATTGAATATTTTATATTAAATTAATTCCATGTTGGACTTTTAGGCAAGGGAAATCATTGAGGTCATTCAAGTGAATTTTTTTTTTATCAAAGTTATGGCACTTAATTGGTCACATAAATTGTAATGACATTGCTATTGCCATTTCCTCAAAACTTAAATCCAACTTTATTGATTAAGTGGTAATTATATAGAACAAGTCACATAAGCTAGATGATCCATCCAGAAAGTAATGCACAAGTATATATGACATAGGGCATTCTCATTTTTTCTTCATTCTATAATTTTTTTGATATTTCATTCAAAGATAATTTAGATATTAGACTTTATTTGATTGATAGTAGAATTGGAGTATATTAGTTGCTCCTCGTGGATTTCCAACGGATGAAATGAGAGGGAGAGGTGCGCAACTCTCCTGGCAATTTGATAAATAAAATGAATTGTTGTCCTCATTTAGGCCCCTTTGATCCTATGGTTTCCATACTTAATAGGTTCTGCTAAAAAGTCTAAGGTATACTAATCGAGTCCCTAAACCCCCCGAAGGGGCTTTGTGGTGGGTAGCCCTGTGGGCCGGAATATTTTTCGAGGCCCGGTTCCCGGCCTCTACTGCCTTTTAACGTCATGCTTAGGATGTTTTGAAAAGTATCCTTAAGGCGCTTGTTAAATAATTAAATAAGAAATTATTACAATTTTCATAGCACTAACTGTCATCATAATATGAACTCGATTAGTATACCTTAGACTTTTATATTTTAATAATGAATAAATGATTGTGATAAGTAGACCCCATTCAACTATAGAACATAAAGTAATGATATGAACATAGGATGCTTAAATCATATGAACTATGTGAGAATATGGACATATATAAGGTATAAACGTCGTATAATTAATTTATTTTTACACAAGTTACCTTTAAAATTTTCAATATGGATAGTTAATTAATGGGAGTGGGTTGTATGAAAAAATTTCGCAGTCTATGTATCAGGAACTATTCCTTCGCTTATATACTTCTCCTTATTTATTAAAGTGACACATTAAGCAGGATTTTGATAAAAGAAATCTTTAAAAAATATCTAATTACACTTCCGGACACAACGCAATATGAACCATCATAATCTAGGGTTCACGTGGGAGAACGTTACATAAAGATACAAGGTACCCTATAATATATTTTCGAAAAGACACATATGTGTTAATAAATATAAGAAACTTATAAAATGTTTATGATCTTTCTTTCAGAAATCTTGATTAAAAAAAAAAAAAAACAACATGTAGAGCCATATCTTGAGATGGAAAGAATACCTTTTGCACTTCAGTTGCTTGGCAAGGGTTGGCCTCACTAGATTTGGCACAAGGAGCCCTCGTTGGGGCTTGCCCTCGCCATGGCCAGTGATTAGTCGCCAACAAAAGGAAGAAGAAAGGAAAAAGAGAAAAAAGAAAGAAAAAAAATCAGAAAAACAATAAAAATCGAAAAATTATTTAAAAAATTATTAAAAATTGTACATGGTAGTGCTAGCAATGCCACATAAATCAGCTAGCGTCAATGTCAGCTACATCCACCCAAAATTAGTAGAAATGACTGAATTGGTGTAAAGACAAAATGTCTAGAGCTAAATTGACATCAATAAAAGGTTTAACCCTAAATTGTCATATATACAATAAATTTAGATCTTGTTAACACTTTTCCTATTAAAGTATCCACATCACTTATATACATAATTTATATGTTTGTGATTATTCTTGGAAAGGAAAGAAAAAACACTTCAAGATGACAGTGGAAGGAAGACGTGTATGAAAACTGATGTAAATTATTTCGCTTGTTCTTGAAATTCGGAGAAAAAGGGCTCATGCTCTTAGATTGCTCTCTTGATGGCTTTCTTTACGGTCAAGAGCATGTCACGACACAATTCTAACGGCACATATTTTCATCTTAGCTTAGTAAGTGTCGAAATAAATAACTGCTTAAAAAAATTTTAGGCTAAAAATTATATTTTCTTTTGGGTGATTTTAGCGCTACCCATTTCTGAGAAACCCTTCCTCAAAAAAATTGTAAAATTACCGATCTCTAACAACCACATCTTGAAGTGTACAGTTAGTTTTTTGCTGACGTCAAGCTCATGCAATTCCAATTAGTATCTAGACTTTTCTTAGGAATTCAAATTGGCTACAACTAAGTCCATTGTTCTTGAGATTTTTAAAAGGTATTTCTCTTTATGAGATTAGTCATATTGACCAAATATCAGTGGCATATCGTGTTTGACACTAGAAAAAAGAGTTCCCTCTAATAAAGAACGGAAAAACAGAACCCCTTTTGAACGGAAAGTGTACGTAGAATTGTAGCGATATCTTTAAGTTTGTTCCACATTATTTAATCACGCATATAGGACAAAGACACCAAAGTGAATGGATCAATTGACGCCTTATTGGTTCTTTGGTTTCTCTCATTAAAAACGAGTAACTCGAGGGATGAAAATCATACTACCCTGATGTTTGCAAGATAGAAATCCAGATAATCTTTTAGGATTCTCATTCTTTTACTAATTTAATTTGAAAGTGAACCAAATGAGAACTGAAAGTACTAGAGAATTTACCAAAAAAAAAAACTAGAGAAAATTAGGAGAAGTCGAGGTCATGAACCTGAGATAGTGTATGACCAAAAAAAAAACTGAGATAGTGCGGGGAACTAGGTGAATTCTCAAGAGTGGACTTCTGCCAGTGTGAAAAATGCTCTTCAGTGGGCTCACTAGAATACGGATCTCAAATTGAGTGTGTTAAAAGGAACTTAAACGTACAAAACCCATCAATTATCGAAGACCCTAATTTGGTTTAGTGGGCGTGGCGTGCCAAGTCTTTAGAAATCTGATCAATCCCTACACAGCTTTTGAGAATGATGTTTTCTTGCCTTTTTAGATGTGTTTGCCACTTGTAGTTGGGCTTGAATCTTGGCTGATTGACTTAGATTTCATTTCAGACGTTATTGCATTCGTTTGAGAAACTGCACATGAACATACTTTAAGAGGTCATCTCTAGATCACGTCTCTTGATGTTCACATTTGTTGATTCATTCCTTAGCCTAAGAAATGCCCACGTTTTAATTTCCCTTCAATTTTATGCTTGAACCAAAGTATGCTAAAAATAGTTGTTAACTTGTTGTCGTGTTGCTAACATTGCTTACACAGGAAGAATTGGTCTTATCATGGACCTAAAAGCCTATGTACCCACCCAAGATCACTCAAGTCAAATAGGTCGGAAGAGTTCCTTTGGGTAGGAGCAAGCTTATTTATTTATTAAGCCCGGTATGATGGGGTAGGGCTCGAGTTTACCCGATTTGACTCCAGTAAGCTCGAAGACCATATCTAAAGGAGAAGTTTATTATTTCAATATGGCTAGAATATATTATACCTAGAGGAAAAACAAGAATTCAGGAAAGACCCTATGGTATATTAAAAGACTATGAACAAAAAATACAAAATTATTGAAAAGGGAAAACTGGGGAAGGTGAGCACCTCTCCTAACTCTCTCAATTTGTGCGATCCTATGCTTTCGTTATCAACCATCAATTAATTTGTCATATCGTTGATTCTATATTATTGCATGTACGTATATATATTTTTATGACAATTCGTATGATTAGACCAATATTTATGTAAAAGAAGAATCGCATTAGAAATTAATATAAAATAATGTAAGATGAGTAAACTAATATAAAAAAAAGATGCGAACTGTCATCAATAAAAATACAAGATGAGTAAATTGTAGTTCTCTCTAATTTTGGAGAGGGAAAGAAAAAAGAGAGAATCCGTAAAGAGGATGATCGAAGCTGGTGGCTTAGCCAATTCAATTTGGTGCAGCCACCTTAGGTTCGAAACTCTACTGGATTTCTCCAAACCGTCTAAATAAGATAGTCTCTCATCCCCAGGCATATGCTAGAATGGAACCAATCATCGGGCTTCAATGGATTAATACCCTTTTCTTGATTTTTGTCGTGTTTTTCCTTGCATTGGGGTGTCTTGGGGGTACAGTACACAGAAGTGGGTCCCTGATACGACGGAAAATTTCTCAGCTTTCCACTTCCACTCCGTGTCCACCATCCCTTATTCGCCACGTCCTTTCACAGATGAGAACGGTGAAACTCCCTTTTTCTAAAGCGAAACTGCTTGAAGACAAATGAGAGTCCTTCATGGACCCACGAGCACCCTAAAAAGTCTCCGACATCAATCACTTCAACGAATGGCCATCTTCGCTGGTCTCGCCTTCATGATTTTGCCTTCAAAACCTCGGCTCATGGGTTTGACGTAAGTCGTGTTCAGAACAACAGGGATTCGCAGTTTTGCATCGTTTTAGGCAGACGAAATGGCTTAAACGACACGTGCATCAGGAAGCTTCACATGCGAACAGCTAATGGAGGGAGGCTTTAGCGGCGTACAAAGACTCGCCCATTTCAAATGCTTTTGTATCCCAGCAATAATTTAAAGATCACCTGCGTGCAAATATAAAACAAACCAGAGAGACAAAAGCTAGGGGCCAACGCACAAAATACGTCTGGTGAAGTCGCTTGCTTCACATTCGGCAACATACCACGTCGCGGTTGAATAAGGAGAATTTCAACACGTCAAAATCAACCAATCAATCGTTCAATCTACCAAAAAAATAATAATTTATTGTAATGTGTTGGAAGAAACAGCGTAGATTCACACTGCCGGCAATATTACTACTAGTCCAACCCCAAAATGTGGTTTTGAAGTCTCCACGTGCAAATTGAACACATCCCAAGGGAAACAACCCAACTTCCTAGAACATACACCAAGAGAGTCCGACTGCAACCATGATTAGGTAGTCAATGTGTATGCGACTAATAAATAGAACATCATGCCTCACCCTCTCGCACTCCACCGCCCATCCACCCTAACTAGTTACTTTTGTTAAAAGAGCCCAGCAAAAACCCGATACCCTTTACTTGGGAGATTACTAAGAGGCAATCCAAATCTAAACCTGTCAACATAATCAATTAGACTCACATTCAATTAAAAACTTAAGCTAATTATTAGCAAAAAATAATATTTTAACTGCTCAATATCATACCAATTCTTCGACATGAGACTTCTTTATAATAGTTCAAGTCCATTAACATATCTAATTGGACTTACCTTCACTCAAAAAAGCCTAAGCCAATAAGTTATAGGTCAACTATAATATATTCATTACTCAACACCATACCAATTTTTCAATGAGGGATTTCTCTTTAACACAACTCACATGTTACAATCATTCTCTCATGTGTGAGATCCAGTGGGAGTATGCCCCCCTTTTAATGTAGCCATTTTTTTATTTTTTTTATTTTTTGCATCATTTTATCTCAACTTGAATTTCCGAGTCAATTTAATGTGACCAACTATCCATGGTCTCTTCTTGCGAGACTCACATTACCAGACCAACTGTCCATGGTCTATTCTCGCGAAACTAATTGTCTTCTCGCTAGACTTGTATTACTAGATCAATTGTCCATGATCTCTTCTTGCGAGACTAATTGTGATGACAATTTTCCCTTAAAATAAGCATCGATCATGAGATTTCTTTTTTGAGATATTCATCAAACATCGAAACAAATTGAAGGGCCACCAATCTACCATCAACTCTAATACTATTTGTTGGGATTACACAACAGAAGCCTGATAACTTCAACGAGGGAGATTGCCAAGAGGGAGCCCAAAACAAGAGCTCATCAGTATATCTAATTAGACCTACCTTCACTCAGAATGTGACATTCCAGATTTTCAGTCTTGTTTTCTATTGAATAAATCGGGTATTTTATTGACGCGCCTATAAAGCTATTCTCAGAGCTAATCACTCTCGAGATAACTAGACTATCTGGGGAAACTATTAAGGAATTTTAAGGTAATAGACTTGAGAATTCGACTAGGAATCGGCTACTCGACCATGTCCATCTTTAGAGGTCATTACGGCACAATTAAAAATCGATTTGAGATCAGAAATAGGTTGGTTCGACTGAGATGTGTGGCTAATCGTCACCACTAAATTGGAAAATTCTCGTCGGCCGACACTAGACTGATTTTCTTATTGTTTTGGTACCCCATGTCTGTATTTGAATCATCGAGATTTTCACGATAACTGAGAGTCGCCAATGTGTCGAGTGAGTTCATTGTGACTCGAAGAAAATCGACCACGGGTCATTTGCATTGAAAATTTTTTGAAAGTTACCCGGTGGCCTAGGTCACGCTAAAATCGCGCCAAATGGAAATTAACCGCAAATTTGAGTCCGATTGATTCTATCATGTCACAATAAATTCTAGGAGTGTCGACTCAGTCTCAGAATATTTTTCTGCAACCCGAGAATTTTTGGGAAAAAGTCGAGGTAGGGCCGTTTTTGTCCAAAAAAAGTCAGGGACCATTTTTGATTGCGCAATTGGGAAGTAAGTGGGATCAATTGGTGAGGAAAAATACCCATTTAATCATTGAGGTGTTGATTGAATTTATGAGTGCCAAATTGGATTGAATCAGAGAGGATTGAAGTCCAAATTGTGCCATTCCCCTTGAAATTCGTATGCCCCCCTTTGCCTAACCATTTTGGACCATTTCAAGGGTTGTAGGATGGGCATGGGTGGCTGAATTGCAGCCAAGGAGGAGCTGTTGGCTGAGAATGGTCAAGGAGACCATGGAAGAGAATAAATTAGCCAAGTGGACCCCTTGTCCCCCTCATCTTCTTCTTCCTCTCCAAGGTTGCCAACCAGCACTCCATTCCCCTCCTCCCATCCAGTTCGGACGTCAGCAGCAAGCCTAAGGCAGCCTCACGCCATTGAAGTCGTCGTCGCACGCCGGAAAGCCATCGCTAGTCGCCATTCGCTGCTTCCACCTCCGTCAGCGTGCCGCGCGTGCCACCGCCTACCTCGTGCGCGTTCTAGCCTTGCTCGCTTTCCTCCGAAGCTCGTGGACCACTACCAGAGCTCCTGCCGCTGTCATGAGCCACTGCCACCGCCCCTCCAAGCCGCCGAAGCCCCCACCGGTCCACCGTTGCCCTTACCTCACCGAACCAGCCTTGTTTCTTCTGTTTTGCAGCTCAAAACAGAAGCTAAGGAAGTGGGTATTCCAGCAGCTTCTAGGCCCATTTTGAGGTGGTTTCGGGCTTCAAAAGTTTGGCTCGCTTTGGAGAAAGTCGGTCCCTGTTGCGTTCCCAACGTTTTGAACTGTCCGGCTCGCTAAACAAGTGAGTTTAACTCACTAAATCTCACTTAGTAGGTTAATGATGCTTAGGAGTTGATTAGATTTAATTAAGTGTGATTAGGTGGATAGATTAGATTAGAGTAATTAATTTAGTGCTTTACCGATGCATGTTAGGTGGTTAGATAGGGCCATTAGCAAGTAGACACGTGCTATTATTTATTTAACGAACCTTGGAATTTTTCCGGGTCCGTTTGGGCATCCAATTAGGCATTACGGGCATAAATTGGATTTATTGTATTTATTTAATATTTTCTGTAATTATTTAATTAAGTATTTATTTTCCGAAAATTAGGCTGGGATAGCCGACGACCGAAATTTTATCTGATTATTGTGGTGTAGTCTGTTTATTTATTTGAGCATTAATTTGTGCTAAATTGATTTAATTGTGATTTTAGAATTTTATTCCTAAATTAATTGATTTTGGTAATTAATGGGAAAATTACCCGGCGTCGGTTTATAGTACCAAAAATATTTAATGGGCTGTTGAAACTGGTGGGATATTCAAAAAAATGAAATTATGATATTTTGGTTAAGGTTGACTGTATCCACACACGACTATTTTATCGAGAATGATAAAAAGATTGAATTAGTTGTATGAGTGGGATAGTATACTATATCAGTCTATGGACAATATGTCAGCTTAGCAGAGAGCAGTATATCGGTATACCATATTAACCTACAGGGTGATATGTTAGCTTAGCAGAGAGCGGTGTACCTTATCGGCTTAAATTGAGCACTGTCGGTATATTATATCAGCCTACGGGCGATATGGCAGCTTAGCAGAGAGCAGTATACCCGATTATCTCAAAAGCGAGCTATACTATCTATCTATTAGTTTAGCAGTGAGCAATCCTAATATGAATGGACTTTATAGATAGTATGAGATGAGCCAACCAGGGGAAGGTCTTGATGACATGTAATTGACTAGGTCGATTGATCAATGATTTGATCCAATGTTATGAATTGATGTGATTTAAGGTATTTGTAAATGATATTAATTTGCAGGATGGAACTGAGGCCAAGGTAAGTCCTCTGACCCGTAT
Organism: Eucalyptus guilfoylei; assembly: GCA_016097605.1. Lineage (NCBI taxonomy): Eukaryota > Viridiplantae > Streptophyta > Magnoliopsida > Myrtales > Myrtaceae > Eucalyptus > Eucalyptus guilfoylei. The sequence goes on along the minus strand of CM027869.1, from coordinate 5,687,012 downwards.
TGTACTTAAGCAGCCCTTAGGGCGTATTGGCTTCCTAATCGGGTCTTAGTGGGGTAGAACTTGCTGAGATGTAGTCTCACCCCGTTGTGGAATAACATTTCAGGTCCCTAGATAGCAGCACCTCCACCTCCTCCCGTACATTTTGGTATACTTGAGGAAGTCACTGAGATAGGTTATCATGTTCTGATACACCACCACCCTGAAGGCTTAGAATATGTAATGGTGAAATTCACTGTCTAGAATGATGTGGGTGGACCCCACCTGGAACCTCATGTATACCGATCGTGGTATCGCCATTACAATGATGGCCGAAGAAAGGGCCCCGTACCAGAATCTGATGTGCCTCTGTATGCTTTAGAGGTAGTATACGGGAAGGGGACAGCAGATCCTAGGGGTGGATCAGTGATTGATACGAAGGATCCCAAACTAGGTGATGATCTCGACTCTCCAGAGCAATCAGTAGTGGACTCCAGCTGGAGCATGGAAGAAGGAGAGATAGTTGAGGAGGAGGAGTACCCAAAGGAGAACCTGGAGGAGGAACCTGGAGAGGACCCTGAAGAAGACCCTGAAGAGGAACCAGAGGAGGAGTCGGAGGAGGATCCAAAGGAGGATCCAGAGTATGACATCGACAAAGATTGAGACCCCACCCTGTTTTGCAAACCTTGAGTCATGAACCTATGTGTGATAGATCTGACTTTGTTAATAGTATTGTAATATATACTATGAGGTTTGCTTTGTATAAAAGTATGGTTGTGGTTTTTCAGGTTCGAAAAATATAGCCATACTTTTCTATCATATTGTTTTATTATTTGGGGATTATTTTATATGCTTCCACATGCGTATCAAAACCAAAAGGGTCAGCGATGCGTCTTGAGATGTCGCTATTTAATCGACCAGTGAGAGATGGGCGCGTGTTCGAGGATTGGGGCGTGATACAGAAACTTAAGCTAATGAATTATGGGTCATTTATGATAAATCAACCAGTCAACACCGTACCAATTTTTTGATATGGAGCTTCTCTCTAACACAACTCTCACATGCATTTGTAAAAAAACCAATCAAGCATTCTTGCTTTCATGACACATTGCATTTATTGCCCATCTATATCCAAAATTATAGTTAGTTTGATACCCAATTGCTTAAGTGGTATCATTGTTATACACTTATTTATTGTGCCTCGGACAAAAATGATTTTGCACTTCATTCCACCCCATGCAAGAAAAGTGAAATTAACTCTAGGCTAGCATCACGAATCAGAAAGTAATCAAAAGGACAAGCTACCACATAACATAACTCAAACAAGAATATTAACAAAAAAAAAAAAAGACCAAAGAAAAATCTCTTCAATATTCTATTGCAACAAGAGATTGATTAGAGAAGTAGACAAAAGTCTAAGCAACCTCACTCTATGAGATTAGATGTCAATCAAACAAATAGAACCTAGTTTGCTATTTATATGAGAAAGCACTAGCTGCATAAAATTTTAGAAGCCTAAGGAGAAGATGCTAATTTGGTACTCATGTCTTGCTTGAGGAGGGGTTCGAAAATCACACAAATATTACGTGAACTTTAATAGAATGTACAATATCATTCTCATATTTTTAATTAATTCAATGTGACCTTGAACTATTAGTATGTGTTCGACTTTATTCCTAGACTAAATGAAGAAGTTCAATGTTGTCCTTCCATTAGTTCAAATTAATGGTATTAGCTAATGTGTTTTCCAATTTGTTAAGTTTGAATGGTGGGAAAAAAAGTTTCATGTGGATTATTCAAGTGAAATATTCATCTCATATCATGATATGATAATTTATGTCATCAAGTAACAAATGACATGTTAATGCCTTAACTTTTTTCTTTATAAAATTAAACAAATAAAAAATGGACATGCTGACTCATCATTTTTAGAAATTCAAATCAACATATATTAATTTACATCATAAAAAAGTGTTTGGCTTATCAATAGTTGAAGGACCACATTAAATAAATGAAAATTTTACGGACCACATTATATATTAAAGCAAAGTTCATGGGCCATTTGTGTCATTATTATTTTTTTTTTTTGAAAGAGTTTGCCTCCTTTAGAACCTATTAATAGGCCATCCACTCAAATCTAGTAATAGTCGACTCATCAAAGTGACATTAACATAAAGTGAAATCTGCCATGTAGTTAGTAACCTTCCATGAACATCTAAGTTGCCGCCTCTAAAAGAGCAACACAAAGTGACATTAACTGGTCGCTTGAACAAACCATTCCACCCGGAAGGCCACTCTACTTCTAGTCCCAATCTTCAAACTCTCGTGGTTCATCAAATTATTATACAATTTACATTGTTAGTACGAACTCTCTAATAAGGAACTTATATAATCACTAAGGGGTGTGTTTATTTGAGTGAAAGAATTTTCGACGAATTAATTTTTGGAACTTTTATGCATTTGGCTTATTGAAAATGGCCAATCAATGAAAAACCATAAATAGTCAAAGAAGATATGCATGCTTAAAATTAAGAAAATGAACTCTCTAACCTTAAAAAGGGGAAAACGTATTATTGAAAATAATTTTCTGAAAAGTATTTTCCTTTATTATGAAATTTTCATAATCAAACGTATGGGTATATTGGTTTGAGTGAAATTTTTTTTCACAAATTAGTTTTCTAGACTTTCACAAGTTTGATTTACTAAAAATGATCAATCAAAGAAAATTAATTTACGATTAAAGAAAATATGCATGTTTAAAGTTAGGAAATAAATTACTTAACCTAAAAAGGGGAAAATATTTTGTTAGAAAATGATTTCTTGAAAAACATTTTCTTTTATCATGAATTTTTTCACAAAACGGATACTTCACAAGGCTTCATTTATTTCATGGAAAATATGATATTTCTTAAAAAAAAAAAAAAATCTTCCAAGAAGTCTCGCAACCTACCTCTCTCTCGAGAGAAATAGGTTTAGAGATACTTGCTTATAAAGCGTGGGTTATCCCAAGTTCATACCTTGTAGAACATCGGTTTTCCTTATCTATGTGTTCATAAGGAATCGCTACTAACCATTGTTAAGGGTTTGCTAGAAATCTTAATCAAGTCACAAGAGTGTCATCTTGATACATGTGCAACAAGAGGTTTCAGAATTGGGGACTTGATTACCCTAACTATTTTTTTTTTTTTTTTGAATACCCTAACTATTTAACTAGAGCCATTTCGGTACCTAAACTTGACTATTTGCCAATCAAAGTGTCAAGGTAGCCTATTGAAGATGACAAGAAGTCATTTTAAAAAAATTATAATATGTTTGGATATTTGATTAAACCTTAAAATGAATTCCTTCGCTTAATTAGGAAATTTGCTTTTATTTTTTTAAAGAGACATGCACCAATGGTGCGGTATAAAGAGTACAAATGCTATATCATTGTATTATATTCCGAGTGCTGACGACGACGGCCTCAGCGTTGGGATCTAGGCCGCGACCTCAGACAGAGAAAGGAAAAGACAAAGGAGAGGGCTGGCTCTTTCTCTTGATCTCTGACTCTCGCTCTCTCGCTCTCTCCTCCTCTCTCCCTTAAAAAAGGACATAATTTCACGAAAAACGAAACAAGAGTCTTTTTTTTTTTTTTTTTTTTTGGGTCGAAAACGAAACAAGAGTCTAGAGTGAAGAAAGTGGTCTGGTTCTTCTTCTTCTTCTCTCTTCCTTGCCGTGCCCTGTCTTGGGTGAAGTGTGAGCCGAAAGTCGGTGTCTTCGATTTATGTTCGCGCCAGGTCCGAATGAGCCGTTTTTTTGTTCATTTCGAGCATCCACTGAGTGATTCTCTCGAGTCTGGTTATGATGTTCGGGTCTCGAAATGGCTCATACCTCTTCCTCAGTCCACGTTCACAACCTGTTTGACAAATGCCTATAAAAACCGGCGCGAGTGAGCTTCCTCTTGTTGTCTAACTCGAGTGCACTATGGCCTAGATTAGGTCACGTGTAATTGAGTTCCGAAGTCTGAATTGAATGTACTTTTTTCCTGCATTATCCGTTTCTCTTTTTCTCTTTGTGTTCATCTTTGTTGTGATCCGAGTTTACAGCCACATGTACCCGCAAATATCTTTGCTCCATTCTCCGAGTGAACCGGGCTTGGTGGCATTTTGGTGAATGGCGGTGGCTGTCGACGATGGCCACGATTTGGCAAGGATCAGGAAGTTGCCGGGGATGGGGGGTTTAGCCGGTGTCGCCGGTTCACGCTGATGGCTGGCGAAGATGAAGGGTGGCGGTGTGGCGGTGGCGGTGGCGGTGGCCAGGGGTGATAGCCATGTAATGGGTGGACACGGCTTGTGATGGTGCCTGAGTTATTTTAATTAAGCTTGAATTCTTTTAGTGCTTGAAGTAGCAGATATTCCCGGTCCACTGGGAAGAGGGGATTTTGCGTTGGTTCTGGGAATGGCCCTGTGAACGGTTTGTGTAAAAGGAGAGATAAGCGAGAGAAAAAATGGGGATAGCAAGTGTGAGCATTTTCCTAATTGGAAGCGGGCTGAGTGTATTAGGTTTGGGCTAGATTAGGCTTTAGCAAATTTGGGTTGAGCTTCAGCCTTGTAGAATTTGGGTTGGTTGGCTCTAGACTATTGGAGAGGGCCTGATGCAAGAGGCCCGATTGTATCCATGAGTCCAGCTTCTTGAGACCAGTTGCAGCCCATTGTTCGGACCGGGCCCTAGGGCACGGCCCGGGTCCCTTTTGAGTAGTTTTCTTTTAAAATGTGCGGAAACTTTGATAAAAAAAATTTCTTTACCCAAAATTGAATAAGCTCTTAAGGCTTTGCAATAAGGTTGAATAATCTTAAGAATAAATGATAAGTCACTATTTGTGCATTTCCATTTCAATTATTATGTGATCAAAATGGCACTAATTGTATAATTATTGTAATTAAGACCTTGACTCTAGATTTTCTAGTTACGTAGGAAGTGAGGTATACTATATACCTCACTTAGTAAGCTAGTAGTAATTTCTTATTTGAAAACCCTCATAAAGTTAATTTGAACTATCATCGATTATTCCGATGACGCACGGGGTAAATGATTGAGAGAGCCTACGCCTAATCGAGTGCTTTAGGCACGCCTTAAGGCAATATCCTTAAACCTATATCTTTTCCTCTCCGGTGGAAAAAGATACGTTGCGACAATTGCAACAAGAAAAACTGCGCAGAAAAGTAACAGAGTTAATAGCAATCTCGCTTTGTGAGGTTAGATGTTGATTAGACAAACAGATTCTTGATTGTTATTCACATGAGAAATCACTATTTGCACTAAACTCTATGCCTCAAGAGAAGATGCTAATTTGGTACTGATGTCTTACTAAGGAGGAGTTGGCCTTTCAGAATCTAGTATCATGCCCTCCACAAGAATCTAGTAATAATCAACTCAGCATTACGGGCAACATGGAATCTTCCATTAAATTCTTTTTGTTAGGCTAGATAATTCAATTGCAAAATCTAGTCGTTATTCTCTATAGATGGAAACTATAAACGGATTTCGGAGTGGAATTAATTGTGTTTCCGCATTTTCATGTTCCTCAAACACAAGTCTTGGCCAAAGAAAACAAAACAACTGCTGAAAGATGAAAATAAACAGGAACTCTTAATAAATGTGACAACTGCATGGTTTCATCCATCTGCCAAATAGGAGAAAGTGCTCCATATAAACTACAGCAGAACTATGAGTGTCCAATCTCCATATCTCGCAGCAGTAGTCTAGCCACCCTAGATCAATAAGCGTCATAGGCATCAAATCCAAACAGGCAATGCGGGAGCATTCTGCCCCATAAATCACTTCATAACGGCCAGCACCACATCCGCCCACATCCGCAAAATGGATGAGGAAGGGAAAATAGGCAGAAAAAGATAACTTATGTTGTTGGTGCCTCCCATGCAGACAATTCTGACCTTTTTGATATGATAAGGATGGCACATAATTTTAGTGTCCTGACTTACCAACCAGGTAATTTATGATGTACAAAAGTTGATCATAAGGTCATGGGTGCATCCAATCAATAATCATTTTGTCCTCAAACACAAGACCTAGAACGAAAATTATTTTATTTCACCTCCTATCACTTTCTATTTCTCTAAAACCAGCTCTAATGTTCCTACTTTCAAAGTGAAGTGTGCTACATGCAAATTTCACTCACAACTTATTGGAATTACTGTGCCTTTAGAATTTTCTTACGGAAACCAATTTTACTCCATATTACTTCGGTCGACTAAGGCAATAAAACATTAGAGCAAATGCCCTTTGTTTTACTAGATAGTTTCTATTCGTTTTATCCATGCCCTTTGGTTATATTGCACATACTAGTGCCCTATCAAATCTATGAAATTGGTTAAAACTCAATATTAAGTTATAACAAAGAGAGCTTTTCTAAGGTAATCTCTTTGGACCTCTTTTGTTAATGGTTACAAAGATATTGTGGGATGGAAGAACTGCCATGACTCTAGGGGAGTAATTTCTTCATAAGGAACTTTCGTAAGTAAATGGAATCTAAAGGTGATCAATGAGCTGGCTCAATTGAGCCTTTGGATTAAGCCAAACATATAGCCTTGACCCCGCCCTTGAACGGAAAAATATATAATAAACTTGTAAACTGAATGTGCCTGTTTAGGCGTTATGATTATAAGGGCTTACTTGTACCCACCCATAGATGCCCTTGGCCACTTGTGGCTTGGCTAGGCTGGGTGGGCCAAAGACTACCAAGTCCATAATCAGGTTAAATAGACACCAAATGAAAGTTATTGTTATGATATAAATTTTGAAAGTTTTTATATTGCAAATCTTTATACAATCGGTCCATGTATAGTGGAGAAATTTGTTGGTAAATTATAATCCAACATGTCATATCATGTCATGTCGGGTAACATACATCAATCCTTGACCGTGATGCCAAAAGGTGGTGAAAATGAGCTGTCCATCCTCTTGCATAAAATCATCTGTTTCATCTAATTTTATAGGTTGTCTCTTTTTTCTTTCTGGTCCAAGCTTATTAAAATATCATTTTTATGTGGAAAAGAATTGGGAAGACGAGGAAATATTGGGTTGATCAGCTGTCACCATTGCGTGTGTTTGTGTGTGAAATGTGATGGCCATGGAGGTCGGGAAGTCTGGTGACTTGCCCTCGTGGAGATCGGCCACCACATAAACGAAGATTTGGGGGTTCCATGAGGCGAGCCACGTCCATGCAAGTGAATGGACAAGGGTTACGAACATCATGATTGAGGATTTTGACATTCAGAGAGATATACAGGGAGCGTGAGGGGTGTAGCAACGGCGGTCAATGTCAAAACATTCAAATCAAACCTGAGATGGAGTTAGGCAACAGTAATCTAATTAAGACAGGTGTTAATCAATCAAATGCCAACATCAAAATTGTTGGAATAAAATACGTGGAAACGACTGGATCTTATAATTTACGTCTAAACGAGAAATAATAAGAATACTAGAAATTTATATGGTTGATCCGAGATCGATATCATGTTCGTAGGGAAATGACGAAATAATATATTATAATTGGAGAGTTTATAATTACTCATACGCTCGAATATTTCTTATACTTAAATTTAATCATAAATCTAAAATATTTATAAATAAATAAATTACTTAAATATAAACTTACGACATAAAATTACTGCATGTTCAAGTTTGAAATAAAAATGCGCACGGCTCTTTTCAGCTTGATGTAGACGGCTTCTACGTGCAGCTCCTCTTCTTTTTCTGATTAGGTACGGCTTCAGCGGCACCGTCCTTTTTATGTGTGCCCAAAAAGGTCAAAAGTTTGACCTTAAGCCCACTTCACGTGGGAGAGAGACGCTATAAAGGCTTCTTTCCTTGGTAAAAGAAGAAAACGCATGGCGTGGAATATTGTGTGCTTGTGTGTGCCCAAAGGTCAACATTTTGACCCGGGCCCACCACTTCTTCAACGTGAACAACTTTCGAAAAGGATGAAATTCTTCTTTTATCTTTTATTTCCTCTTTTGTCTTGTTCACATCAGATAGAAAAAGTCTAAGAAAGAAAATTATTTATTCTTTCTTCATTCAAGTTAAAATCTATCTGAGAAAATTTTATCGACAAATTCGATTTAACAAATCGTTATCCGAATTCAAACTCGATACATTAATTTAACAAAAGTGGTCAATGTTGAAATTTCCATGACCAATTAAATATATAATGATATTATGTCAATGTTCCATATCAAGTTTCCCTATAATTGCTCCAAACAGCGCTTGGCCGTAAGAAACTCAAGAGGCTCTCACACACTGGCCGAAGGAAAAATTATATAGAAGTCCTAAATCTATTACACTTTTATCATTTTAATTCTAAATTTTTTTTATTGTGTTAAATAAATCTTAAACCTTTTTCACGTTTTGCAATTAAGTTTATTCGGTCAATTTTGATAAAAAAAATTACTGATGTGGACAACAATTGTCCTACATGATTCAACCAGCACTAATGTAATATTTTTTAAATATATATTTTATTTTTTTATTTTTATTTTTTTTCCTTTTTTTCTTTCCTTTTCTTTTTTCTCCCTTCTTGTAGCTGGTCACCGCGTCTTGACGATAGGTGACAACTGGCTAGAAGCAAGGGCCAAGAAGGCTGACCTCGCTATTGTTGGGCGAGGCTCGCCCAGCCACTCGTCGATCTCCAAGGTCCAACATCCTGTTAGGGAAGAAGCGGAGGAAAAAAATAGAAAGAAAGAGAAAGAAAAAAGAACATAAGAGAATAATAAAAATATTATTAAAAATTATCCACGTCGGCACTAATGTTGTCACGTAGGACACAGTTATTAATACCTAAATTTTGCTCTTTTTATTTAGGACTCAAAAGTAGGATTAATTTCTAACCCCTTCATGCTACTCACGCCCTCCGCAAAAAAGGAGGAGTAATGTGTTGGAACCAAAAGAATAAACAAGCTTTGAAGGATTTGGTAAGGAGAGAGTGTAAACACACAAATAGAAATTATAGTATTTAACATGCCTTGCAAAGGCTAGCTTTGCTAAGCTTAAAACTCTCTATCTTTCTATATGCTTTTAAAGCTATCTCACTCTCTCTAAAAATAAACTAACGTAAGTACATATGTCTATACACATCTCCACCGCCATTGACTTCAACATGCAAGAAAGTGAAGTTGAACCTTTCTTCTCGTCGCCATCTTCAGTGTGAACAAAAGTTGCCAGCCGCAAGTTGCACCTTGCTTCCTGCTCTTGAAGACTCCAATAGCTACTATAATATTATTATAATGTGCGTGCCCCTTCTTTTTTGACCAGCTTGTGACTTCTTCAAGAATACTGTTCTTTGGCGGCTTAAGGATTGGCGCTGCAGCACACTTTCCTTTGGCCGTTTGCAAACTGCCGTACTCTTGTTTTCACACACTTAGCCGAAAAACAAATAAAAAGACAAATAAGCTAAACAAAATCAATTTTACTATTTTCAAACATAACGGAGGTACAACAGATCCCAGCTGATCCCAGCGTCGAGGATCAGGTTTGACCGACAAGTTGGCAGCGACAAAAGCCATGCGCGCTTGCCGGTCACCTTTAAGAGGGAGAGGAGGGGGCTTGTTCATGGGGGTATTTTGGCCGAGAGAGAGAGCGATAGAGAGAGAGGGAGATCAAGAGAGATCTGAGGGCGAGCCATGCCGTTGCCCGAGGTCCACCCATTGCTCATCGCCCGAACTAGGTAAGTCTTCTGAACTGTAGGTGCCCCATTTGGGAGGTGTCGAGCCGGAGCTTGCAACCGACCAGTTCGCGCGGGCTCTGGTCCTACCGATCCTTCATGGATGTTTCTGTGTGTGCTGGCATGTTCGGTTTAGAACCTAGGCTCGCGTTTGAGTCTCGGTCAAGGCAAAAATCTCTATGCCCAGGCTAGATGCCCGTATTTGGTCTTCTTTGTGTCTCATGCTTGTTGTTATTTTGTTTGCACTGAGTATAATCAGTTGTTTCCGCACCGAAGTTGAACCTCGCTTGCTGATTCTAGTCTAATTTCATGCCTCTAATAAATATGAAGCTTTCATTTAGCCAACGCCCTCCGTGTATTTGACAAAATGTCTGGCAGAAATACATACATATGTTCTTAGTATTTCGTCGTTTCTGGATTCTTGGCTTGTCAAATGAGTTTTAATAGGTTCCTGCTGCTACCCTCCGTTTCGTATGTTCTTGTTCCAATGTTTTTGTATGTGCGGCATGTTTCCGGATAACCATTTCTTGACTCGTGAACTTGAAAGATGGTGTTTGTTGCCGTGAATGGTAGTCGCGGGGTAGACGGGCATAGTTTGCAAGAAGCTTAAATTATTTTAATTAAGCTTAGTTTCTTTTAATGCTTTGAATCGTTAATTTTTTTTGGTTTTTTGGATATTAAAGTAGTTTGGTGCCGGATACGGTTGACAAGGTTGTTAGGGATAATACTTTGACCTTCCATCAGGTGCCGGATACCCCTACTAACAGGAGATTGCAGCAGAGCTGGAGCCTCAGCCCGTTTATTTTCTTAGACTGAGCCGTGTCCTTATTTTTGTTTTGATTTCCTCTGCCGAGAGTGCTTCCCTCCTCTTTTCGTTTGGGTTACCATGACACATTTGTACTCCTATTGACATTTCCTATTGTCATCATGGTTGCAAGGTCCTTTTGTGGATGTCAGGTCTCATTTATTTTGTATAGCTCTGTTTTGGATTAAAGTTAATACGTACCTTACCTTTACTAAAAAAACAGAAAAAAAAAAAAGTAGTTTGGTGTGTTCTGGCCTTATGGGGACCTTCGATCTCGTTGAAGGAGGGGCAAGAGATGGAAGATGATGCCGAGTTGAAGGAGGGCAGGGGAAAAGGACGTTGTGAGGAAAAGACAAAAGAGGAAAACAAAAATTAAAAATAATAAAGAAAAAGAATAAAAAATGCAGAAAAAGCAAAAATATAGAGAAATAGAAAACAAAAGTTGGCTTCGGGAAGGAGTTGTCGAGCAAAAGGTGCAGGGAATAGGACAAAACAGGGAAAAGACAAAAAGAGAAAAAAGAAAGAAGGAATATAAAATTTTAAAAAGAAAAAATAGAAAAAGTTATTTTTTTGATCAGACTGGGTCGGATCCGGTTTTGGGTCGGGTCAGCGAGTAGGATCGGTTTACTCGGTCCGAACCAGCTTCCTCGAATATAATAACATAAATATTAAAAAATATTAAAATAAAAATTCAAAAAAATTTTCCGAAAAATGAAAAAAATAAAAAAAAAATTTCCGAAAATTCAAAAAAATTTAGAAAATTATAAATTTGGACTTTTTTGCTTGTAAAAAATTCATAAATATTTTTAAAAAGAGGAAAATTAAAAAAATTCAAAATATTCCAAAATTGGAAAATGTTTAAAAATTTCAGTAGTCATTAGAAACATAATAAAAAAACCAAAAAGATTAAAAAATCTAGATTTTTTTTGAAAATTCGAAAATTCAATTTTTCCAAAAAACCCGAAAAAAAAAATTCTAAAAGAAAAAAATTTCAAAAGTCCTCGTAAAGGTTAAAATTAACCTTTTGGATTATTTACTCCTAATAAGTGGAAGTCTTTCGATTTAATATTATGCTCAGGGTTAACCAAATCCTTAGGGCTCTACTTTAGGTTTCAATTGTTCTTAGAAACAAACCCCTTGATTGCGCAATATTGATACGTTGATTTTGGCTTCCCTCTAATCTAGTTAGGATTAGCATTTATCTTTTCCGTAGCATTAAGTCTTTGCTATCCCATGAAATGTATTTAATGCTTTCCTTGGTTGCCGATTGTTACGTTAATGATTATGCACCCGCATGATCGTCTCATATATTAGTGAATATGTATAAAATCGATTCAAACTACCTAATAAAAAAATTATTTTTTTCTTTTAAAATGAACAAGATTAGGTATCGAAAGTGTATTAATTGGTTAATTAGAGTAATCAAGTTCCCGACCCTGGATTATTTAATTGCGTAGAAATGTATACTCTCATAATTTATTTGGTTTCTAGCCGACCTTAATAGGCTAATGGCGACTTCTTTTTTAGAAAATTCTTTTAGAGTCAATTTGAAACCTGACATCATGCAAGGTACGGGTTTGGGAGGGTTTGCGTTTAAATTATGGGTTGTTAGGCCCTTTTTTAAGCAATAGCCCTAAACCTATTCTCTCATGTGAGGGGTGGGTTGCATTAATAGCTAGCGCCCACATCAACATTTTCTATCAAAATTGACTTGATAGACTCAATTGGCAAAACATAAAAATATTTATAACTCAATTGGCACAATTAACATATTTATGACTAAATTGGTAAAAGCACAATAGATTTATAAATTTTGAACATTTTTTTCCCATGTCATCCGAGATCATGACGTTACATGAGTAAATGGTAAGGTCATGACTTCTAATTTGAGTTAGTGGCGAATTTTTCAACCGGAGAAAAAGCTTCCAAGTGCTTTCTCTACGGAAGCCTTCGGGTGCTAGAGTTGTTGCTGGTAAAGTCAGAGAGAAATGATGGGCCTATTTGAAGATGCACTCTTATCAAGGACGAAAGAATAAAAGCGTGAACTAATCCTTTGAAAACATCTAATTGATTGATATACTTAATTAGGAAGAGAAGGAAGTTTCCAGGATTAAGACATAATTTTAGATCAGTTTGAACTGGAATTCTGTCCATTGCTAGAAATATCGTAGAGTTAGAATGAGCGATAAGATCAACCACAACGCATTTCTCAAGATTTACATTTTGTTTTTCTTTATGATAAGAGGGGTACAGTAGATATTATTTAATAATTTCTTACTTTCATGCAAAAAAAAAAAAGTTAGGTTATGGACTATTCATATATGCATAGTTATGAATTGAGAAAAGTATACTAAAAATGCTAAAATTTATACACGAATAATTATGTCATAGATCTTTCAATTCCAAATGTCTTTTTCAAAAAGTACCCTGATGAAGTCCTTTTGACGAACATAATACTTGAGGTGCAATGATTCCAACATATTCCAACATAAAAGCTTCGTTTAAGTTCACAAAGAAAGGGCAAAAAAGTTAAGAAAATAGAACTCTAGCCTAAACTTGTTTCCTACTTATCAAGATTGACAAAAAATGATTTTGGCAACTCAAGAGGTGGCCCATGTTAGGATTTGGCACACTATCACAAAGAAATCAAAAATAAAAGCAAGAAAGAGAATTCGAGATATAAGGTTTTCATCCTGGTTAATCCTTAAAATAGAACTACATTCAGTGGAGGATTTCACTATAATTAACACATCGCCCCTCTCTCTCTGTTACATCCCTAAATTATTAGAGAGAAAGATTATATATACTCAATAGTTGTTAATGGGCCCAGGCTCATATTACTAATAAAGCATGGGCTTAAACTATAACAGCTCGGAGTCGTTGCCCCGCAACCCTAGTCAAGATGGCTCCCAGATTCCCATTCGTTCACCTAGGAGCGAGACTTTTGTGCCTTCCTACTAGTAAGGAGTATAAATCACACCCGAATGGCCCAGACTAGACTTTGCCATGCTAGGCTAGGCCTAGGAAAGTCATCAATCCAAATTTTCTTCAGAAAAAAAAAATATATATATATATATATATATATATATATATATATATATATATATATATATATATAGATATTTATATATTATTTTTCATCCTTATACTTTCACCACATTTCTAATCAAACTTTTTGTAGTTTCAATTTTTTTAATCTCTAATTACATATAATATCTAACCAAGTCCCCACGAGTTAAAATCCAACAAACGTGGCTATTAGAGGTCGCTGGTGTGTGTGACTAAGATTAAATATTGTCCAAGTGAACATCGATTGTGGATAGTAAGAAGGCAGGAGCATACAGGTATTATTCGTATCTTTGTTGTGAAAAAACTATTTCTCACAAAATGACGTTATACCAATTAATGTTTCTGCAGCTAATTAAATTGATTACGAAATGATTCCAGATTTAAACCACACATGCATCAATTTCTCACGCCAATATCCGAATAAAATAATGATAATAATAATCTCCAAAGATCCAAGACAAAACCATGAGACGATGGTTTTCTTACCAAAAGTAAATTGCATAGAAGCCAAATGTATTGTCATAAATAAATCAAAACCACTAATAACTCAGCAAATCAGCCGTCCATCTTATTTTGGGAAAAGTTTATCCCTCTGAAATTCACTATTCTCGATCCATATAATCCCTTTCTGTAGCGTATGGACGAGTGAGTGGGGGGCGACTCGAGAGAGAAGACAAAGATAATGTGAAGAAAGGGCATTGCATTCAGACCAAAAATATGGTTTAGCAATGAAAGGTTCTCTTTGAGTTGATGCCAGAACATCACTTTTGCTGCTTGGTCTAGATAAATGCTTGTTCTGTAGCTTGACTGTAACCTATTTTAGTCCCAAATTGTCAATTTGGAGCATGGAAAGGTATCCGACGTCGTTTCTATACGCTTGACTCACCATTTTCTGAGTCATGTTGGATATTTTGTATTAAATTAATTCTATGTCGGATTTTCAAGTAAGGGAAGTCATCGAGGTCATTCAAGTGAACTTTTTTTTTCCCTTCAAATGGGACTTACTTGATCACCCAAATAGTAACGGCATTTTTATTGCTATTTTCCCAGACCTTAAATCCAACTTTATTCATTAAGTGACAATTATATAGAACAAGTCACACAAACTAGATGATCCATCCAGAAATTAATGCACAAGAATATATATGATACAGGGCATTCTCATTTTTTCTTCATTTAATGAATAATTTTTAGATAAGGCATTTGAAGATAATTTAGATATTAGAGACTTTATCTTATCAACAGTAAAATTGGAATATATTTGTTGCTCCTCGTGCATTTATAGTGGATGAAATGAAAGGGAGAAGCGCAACTCTCCTTGCAATTTGATAAATAAAATCAATTATTGTTCTTATTTATGCCTCTTAGATCCTATGGTTTACATATTTAATAGGTTCTGTTGAAAAGTATCCTTAAGGCACTTGTTAAATAACTAAATAAGAAATTATTGCAACTTTTACGGCACTAACTGTCATCATAATATAAACTTGTTTAGAATACCTTAGACTTCTATAATTTAATAATTAATAAATGGTTGTGATAAGTAGATCTCATTCAACGATAGAACATATAGTTATGATGCTTTATATAGATTATTGGGCAAGGTGATGCTTAAATCATATGAACTATGTGAGAATATGGACATATATAAGGTACAAAGGTCGTGCAATTTTATTTTTTATTTTTTATTTACACAAGTTAGCTTTAAATCTTCAATTTGAATAGTTAATTAATGGGGGAGGGTTGTTTGAAAAAAAAGAAAAATCACAGTCTATTTATCAGGAATTATTTCTTCGCTTGTTTACTTCTCCTTATTTATTCAAGAAGCAGCACTTTCATGAAAGAAATATTTAAACAATATCTAATTACACTTCCAGACATGATGCAATATGAGCCATCATAATCTAAGATTTTTGCGGAGAACGTTGCATAAAGATACAGGGTACCGTATATCATATTTTCAAAAAGACGTGCATGAGTTAATAAATATAAGAAACTTATAATTCATTAATAATTTTGATAAGAAAACAACATGTAAAGCTATATTATGAGATGGAAAGAATATCTTTTGCACTTAATTTGTGCAATGTAGTTTGGTTAATTACTCTTTATGAATGTTGATATAAACACACGTCCTTCTAATAAAATATCATTTATCTTTTAAGTTAAATCAGTTAGTGTTTGACGCCAATGCAATGAGTTTTAATCGATAAATTTTTTTAAAGAGATGTAGTACATTGTACAAATACAACGGAATTATATATCATATAATTGAAGATATCTCAGTTTTCTTTGTTATTTTACAATATACTCCAACATTTTACTAGCCCTAATTTGCTAGATGTTGATTGACTGTAACAATTTTGATCAAATGTTTCTCTTATAAACCATAAATCACAAGTTCTTGGACACAACAACCATCAAATTTAAAAAGATTGATACATGGAGAAGCTTACTAATGGATATCTTTTTTTTTGCTAATTAGGTATTGAGGTTCGCTGTACCTGCTCGAAAAGGCATATTAGTTTCCTTCTTGAACCTAGTCTATCGAGTTTGACCTCATAGGCCCGGTCAATATTATTTGAAAAAATTATAGATGCTTAGGATTCATTTCCAACATTTAGTCTGGGTATCATGTTCTACCTACCTATTGATTAGGTATCAAGAACAATGTCTTTATACTCATAGATATATATGTGATTGCATTGATAACTAGAAAACTACATCATTAGAGTACCTCTACATCAAATTAGAGCCGATCTAGTAGCTCCCAATCCCAAATTGGTTCTTCCAAACTCGCCGCCTCCCATTTCCAACATAGATGCTTAGGACTCATTTCCAACATTTAGGCTGAATATCATGTTCGGCCTACCTATTGATCAGGTATCAAGCATAATGTCTTCATACTCATAGATATACATATGATCGCATCGACTACCAGAAAACTACAATATCAGAGTACCTCTACATGAAATTAGAGCCAATCCAGTTGCTCCCACTCCCAAATTGGTTCTTCCAAACTTGCCGTCTCCCATGGATGGGAACTTCTTGCATTGGCTACTACTTGTCCCAATGATGATGCATCTCCGCATTTAGCACCTCCACTGCTAGCAGCATCGTCGCCACCTTGGATTGTTGTCTCTCCAGCCATTGCGTCCGGTGGCCGGCGATCAAATGCTCGAGAGCACCCGGATACCACATACACTCGGCACAACGTGAATTCACGGCTTAACTGAAGGTGCATTAGTTCCAGAAAATCAACACAGAGAAAAATGTTTGTTGCATTTTTCTATAAAAGCCCAAGTAGGAACAAAACTAGAGACGAAAATTCAATAGTCTCCAACAGCACAACGCCAATAAATACTCAGTAGAAATCCAATACAAGAACAATTATTCAAAGTGAAGATTGGACAACCTAGGTGTCACACACGCGAAGTTATTTTATCCTTCCTATCTCTAGAAAGTTGAAATAAAGGTCTGAATTTCTTGATAGCACGTTCACCTTAGGAATGGAACTGCTTGTGGAATTGAGGTTCGGCGGGACTTCAATGGCCCTATACGTGTTCAATTTCCATTGGGTTTTTCTTCCTGTGGGAGGTTTTCCCAGGTAGAAAACCATTGAATTTTTCACGCCGATCACCTTGTTGTCAGACGAGTAGACGTAGCCAGAAGACCCGGTGGCCTTCCAGTAGCCGGTGGCCATGCTCCGGCTGGGCCGCCCTCCTCTGGCCTCCCTCTCCTGCATGGGCGCAAAGAAGAACCACTGCTCTCTGTCTTCTCTGCACAGCTCTCCCGCAAGCTCTACAGCACAAATTCACCTAATAAAAAATGGGGAAAAGAAAGTTTACGGGAAATGCGCTACAACTTTTGAAATTTTCAAGAACCCTGTTTAGGGCACAATTCAATTAACGAAGGGGATGTGAAAGGATTGCATCAAGCAGCGGATTTTTTTTTTACGTGGGAGATTCCATGGCTCAGTGTCGAAAATATCAAGGACGGGGATGACACGGTGAATCTTGTCTTGCTTAAGGCCGTGAAGCTGGTTGTGCAAATAAAAAGAGATCAATTCTTCTTCAGTCGGATAGAACCTGAAACCTATGGGATACTCCTCCATATCTGGCTGTTTTGTGTCCTAAGGATTCGAATTGGATCAGTAAAGCAAGATTCTATGTTGTTGAAAACAGTGAAGAGGATAAAGATTTAGTAGGGTGTGGTGAGATGTTTGATTTAGCAAGTAAATCATGGATATATGTGGATCCGCGCAGGAGGAGAGTGTGTTGAGATGATCTGGGGTTTCTGGAGGAGAGACGGCAGGAGAGAGGAGACCAAGACGAGTGAAGTGATGACGTGTGAGGAGAGTGTGTTGAGATGATCTAGGGTTTCTGGAGGAGAGACGGCAGGTCTCCAGGAGAGAGGAGACCAAGACGAGTGAAGTGATGACGTGTCAACGCGCTAATGTCAAGAACGACACTGTACAATCTATATATGCTAAGTAATCTTTTCACGTGATAAACGGTCCTATAAATAATTACGTCACATTACCACTCAATTAATAAAAGTACATCGCATTGTCACGGCATCAACTTTATGTGTCTTGTGAGAAGTACTCCCAATATACTTGTTCAGTATATTTTCAAAACATTAATTGTACGTAACACTAGAAAAAGCATTATATTAAATACTATAAATTTTAATTATTAATTTGAGTTTTACTTTCATAAAGATTATCTCAATGGTCATTTTTAGAGAAAGGAATTAAAGAAATGGAAATGCAAGCCAGTAAGAATTCTACTTGATGTTCTCTATCAATGCAATTATTACATGACACTGAAAGATGCTCCTTTATAGTTGTTTATATTTTTATAAATGCTCTTTAATTGAAAAATCAGATTGATTTGATAGCCAATGCGATTTGACAAAAGTGACACGTGCTTTGATTTACTGTGTCAAAAGTTGCGTTTAATACTAAAATTTGCTTGTTCTACTAACATTGTATCGAGAACAATCTTCCCAATTGTCGAGAAGGTAATTATATCTTTTGGAGATGGAAACCCGCATAGGGGGCGATCATGAAAGGAAGCCTAGTTCATTTAAATCCCAAATATTGAGCATCAATTAGGAGAAATTGTCCAAAATTTTTATTCTAAACGTTTTAATTTTGCCAATTGAATTAATCTTATAAGATTTTGTTAGAAATTGCTGACGTAAACATTGGTTATCTTGCATGATACATCAAGCGTTAACGTTGACAATTTTTTAATAATAATTTAATATATGTTGAATTTTTTTATTTTTTGCTGGCGAGAGTCATTAACGACCCTCACCAGTTACAAAGTCCTTGGGCGAGGTCATTGTGGCCACTAGCAAGGGCCTTTACGGCCTTGCCAGCCATGGGTTTAGTGGCCTTCACCTAGATCTGGTGAAGGCCTTCGTATCCTCGTCGATTGCGGGTGAGGGTGTGAAGGCCCTTGCCAGATTTAGGCAAAAGTTGCTTTATTCGTGACCGACGGGGTTGCGAAGTCTCTCATCCACGGCCGGCAAGGCTATGATGGCCTCGCCTAGGGCATCCATGGCCCTGTTGGTTGAGGGCGAGGCAATCCTCGTTGGCACAAAAAAAAAAAAAAACAAGAAAAATGGAAAAAAAATTGAAAAAATATTAATATATTTTTAAAAATTGTTTACATTAACATTAACCATGCCAAAATTGGTTTACCAAAGTTAATTGACAATGTGTGAAAATGTTTACGACTTAATTGGCAAAATTAAAATGTTTAAGATTATTTTGTGTTCTGGGGATCGAGTTGGATCAATACTGAAAAATTCTATGTTGTTGAACACGGTGAAGAAGATAAAGTTTTAGTAGGGTGCGGTGAGATATTTGATTTAGCAAGTAAATCATGTATATATAGGGATCCAGGGCAGGAGGAGAGTGTTGAGATGATCTGGGGTTTCTGAAGGAGAGAGCAGGAGAGAGGAGACCAAGACGAGTGAAGTGATGGTTCTGTCTTTTTCAAACCCTCGCACCCGATGGCGAAATCTACGCGGCTTTGTCGACGACGATACACCAAGTCATACCAGAAACGAGCAATGGCCATACGTTTCACAGCCGCAGTTTCATCGCTACCCTCACTCAGCATCAAAGTCCTGTGAGCTCAAAACATGTAAACGCTCCAGGTACAAGACTTCACAGCAGAAGTATATATAGCCCGATAGATAGAACAATGATGTGACCACGGCTCTACTAGGACTCTAAGGATTTGATGTACAAAATTGATGTGCTCAGTGATTTTGTCATAGGTGGTCCTAAAAATAAATGTGTCACATTCAACACTTAATTAATAAAAGTACCTCTTGCAGCCAAAAAACCTAAAATATTGTATATCACATTATCATGACATCAATTTTATTGCAATGAGTACTCCCAATATACTAGTTCATTATATTTTCAAAATATTGATTGTACATAACACAAGAAAAACAATATATTAAAAACTACAAATTTTTATTATTTTATAAAATTTATCTCATTAATCATTCTTAGAATTCCTTGTCTAATTAGAGAGAGAAATTATTAGAAATGGAAACACAAGCCAGCAAGAATTCTAATTTGTGTTCTCTACCGATGCAATTATTACATGCTTCTTAAGACGCTCCTTCTTAGATGTTTATAATTTTATAAATGCTCTTTAATTGAAAAATTAGATTGATTTCATAGTTACTGCGATGTGACAAAACTGTCACATGTTTTGATTTACTTTGTCCAAAGTTGGGTTTGATACTAAAATTTGCTTGTTCTATTAACATTATATTGAGAATCATCTTCTCAATTATGGACAAGATAATCACTTCTTTAGGGAATTGCAATCGCATAGAGGAAGATCATGAAAGGAAGCCCAGTTCATTTAAAGTTCCAAGTATTGAGCATCACAAACACTAAGAGAAAATTTTCTATAAAATCAGAAACTTAATTGCACTTTTACCAATTTAATTCTAAACCTCTCGTTTTGCCAATTGAGTGCCAAAACTTCTCACACTTTGCCAATTGAGTCAATCTAGTCAATTTTTTGTCGGAAATTGCTGACGTAGATATATGCCATCCTATGTGATACGGCCAGCACTAACATTAACATTTTTAATAATATTTTAATATATTTTCGAATTATCATTTTTTTATTTTAAAATTTGTAATTTCCTTTTTTTTTTTGGTTATTTTTTGTGCTTGCAAAGGTCATCAGCAACCCTTGCCGGCCGTCTAGGGGAGGGCACCGTGGCCATTGGCAAGGGCCTTCTTGGCCTTGCGAGCCATGGGTACAATGGCCCTCACCAGATCGCAGCCTTGCCAGCTGTAGGAGAGGGCCTTTGTAGCCTCGCTGATCGCAATCGAGGATGTGAAGGCCCTCGCCATATTTGGGTAAGGATAGCCTCGCCCATGGCCGATGTGGCTATGGAGACCCTCCGCCATGGTTGGCAAGGCCACTATGGCCTCACCTAGGGCATTTGCAGCCTCGTCGGCCAAGGGCGAGGTAGTCATTGCCAACACAAAAAAAGAAAGAGCAAAGAAAAAATGGAAAGTAAAAAAAAAAAAAAAAAAAAATTAAAATATTATTAAAAATTATTCACATCAGCGTCAACTGTGTCACATAAGATGGTTGACGTCCACATCAACAATTTATAGTCAAAATTGGCCAAATGGACTCAATTGATAAAGTGTGAAAATGTTTGTTGGTAAAGTTGAAAGATTTAAGATTGATTTGGCAAAAGTGTCATGAGTTTATGACTTTTTGGACAATTTTTCTTTTTAAAAAAAAGATGCATCGTTAAACTCAGTTCTATGAAAAACTTATATCTAGGAACTACGAAATCATTAAGTTCATTGGCTATGCTTTGCAACCATGAATAACCATGCAATATGGGATTGACTATCCTTTTGTGGGTTTAACCCAAAAAAAAACCTATTATGTACCACCCATTTTCTCTAAAAGTCTAACGGATGAAATTTTGCAAGGGTCAATATTGCTTTATAAATTAAAAGTATTGTTTTCACAACTTGTCGAACTTGATCAAGCCAATGACATATTAAAAAGTAATAGATTCCAATTTGTTTTGGTTCCACAAAAGAAGGATACCTTCCTTAATGTGTATCACGTTATGATGATTCTAACAATCACATCATCCACAAATAAGTTTACAAAATCTTTTCTTAAATCGAAGGGGAACATGATCTCAAGTGGACATTCTACTTGAAAATTAAGTTGCTAAAAAGGCCTAGAAACGTCTTCATTTTTCTGATCAATTGATCGTTTTCTCCCTATGTATATAGGATTCTCGACCAATGTACATTGCATCTCCTTCTGTTTCTTTAATTCATGAACCCAATTTTGGGCTGAGTGAGCAGGTCGGTTACGGCACAAAAGAAGGAAACCGGTTTTGGCCAGATGTCCCCGATTTGTGATTCAAGAATAATGGTTCTGGACGGACCAAAGGAATCAGGAGACGCACTACCAATCCTACTCTTTCATATGGAGTTTTGCTTAAACACGTCTAGGGTTTTTCTTTAGTTGTGACAATACCACATCGAGTCAAAAAATATTTTAGTACCATTTAAGCAAGCGTGAACCATCGCTGTCATGCTAGCTGTACCAAGTTCAATTCCATGCAATTTCAGCATGTTAAATGATGAATAGTTCCTGAAATGTTTCAACCTTCTGCCGCATTTTCCAGTCATCTTTAATCACACGGTATAGCTGACTCGTGGAGGATTAATTATTGTTGGCACAAAATTTTGATTCAGTTGAGGCATCGATGCTGGTGCTAGTTTGCCCTGGATCAGTAAGTTACGTATAACTTGGTTAAGAATAACATGTATTTCAGTCAATTTTCCAAAAGACTACTTCTAAACTGTTATTAGTTCTTCCCGCCAAAGCCATTTCGTTTACTTTACTTTCATTGAAATTATGATGATTGGCAAACATTTGAAATATATCTTGGAAAAATGACACAAATGGTACTTGAATTTTGGTCAATGTGCATTGTTATCCCTGAACTTTTAATTTATTTAATACTTTCTCTAAATTATTCGTAAATATTCAATATAGTCCATAAACTATATGAAAATGTTCAATGTCATCCTCTCTTAATTTGAGTTAATGGAATTTGTTGATATAACTTTCAATTCCTTAAGTTTGAATGACGGATGAGGGTTATCCAAGTAAGATATTCATACCAAATCAGGATATAATAATTTTTGTTATCAAATAATGATGGATGTGTTAATGTCATATATTTTTTTTCCTTTTCAAAAGTAGGTGGATAAAAAGATAGACTGTTGACTCATCATTTTTAAAAATCCAACTTAGAATGTAATAATTTATGTTATCAAATAACTTCGGATTTGTTGTTTGAGCAAACAGAAGGATTACATTGAACATTTGCCAATTGTTCAGGAACTACATTGAGACAAATTAAAAGTTCAGGAATGATATTGCATATAGGGGTCAAAGTTTAAGCACCATTCGTATGATTTTCTTATATATCATTTCCTACTTCTTAAGAAATCAACTGCGCACTCAACTTAAGAACTTCCTCACTTCTTACTTTGTCTTTAATTTCTTTTCATCAATCAATAATATATAGCAACTGGTGTCTCAACCATCTCCGAAGCCAAGAAATTAGTATAGATATCGTTTTCTAGGCACAGCCAGTAGGTTTGAAAAAACCGAGAAAAAGGCAAAATAAAGATAAATGAGGAACAAAGACATACTTACATTTTCCTTTTGGATCCACCTAATTTTCTCGCCAAGCAGCAAGCAAGACAGTGGAACCTTGAAGTTCTGTTCATCATTATTATCCATTACAAATCATTCCATAACTCCTATGATTCCTTTATTTTTTCCTGTCCTTTATTTTTTCCAGTACAAGATAGTCAAATTTCCACTTTCGGTGAATGCCTTCATCAAAAGATGTAATTGGGTTACAGTATATTATCCTCATTAGGCCTGATTTGTGACGTTTCAACCGGGTTTACGTCAACCCCAGACAGTGCTCATTGCCTCGTACAATTGACCCATTGATGGGAACAAGGGAAGAAGGAATAGGTGAGCTTGCAGAAATCGAGGCGCCAGGATCAGACTTCTCCACTTTTATATAATTTTTGTGGCCTTACCTGTTTTGGTTTCGATAATTAATATTCGATAATAATAGTGAAAAGCAGTATGCACATTAAAAATAACGACTTAGAAATTAAGACATTCATCGCCTTGAAATACACTCATGTTTTCTTTTTTTATTGTACAAACAGTTGATGGTTGTTTTGCTATCATGCTTAAAGTATTGCCATCGCTTGTTTACGAATTTATATATCTGTGATTACTCTTGAAAAGGAAAGAAAAAACACTACGAAAAGACTGGAAGGAAGATATGTCTGAAAACTAACGTAAATCATTTCGTTTTTTCTTGAAATTCAGAGAAAAAGAAATCATTCTCTTAAATTGCTCTCTTGATGGCCCTTTTTATGGTCAAGAGCATGTCACGGCACAATTCTAATAACAAATATTTTTATCTTAGTTAAGTAGTGTCGTAATAAATAACTACTTAAAAAATTAGGTTAAAATTTATATTTTCTTTTTGGGGATTTATAGCTACCGATTTCTGAGAAACCCTTCATCAAAAATTTGTAAAATTACCGATCTCTAACAACCACATCTTGAAGTGTATAGTTAGTTTTTTGCTGACGTCAAGCTCATGTAATTCCAATGAGTATCTACACTTTTCTTAGGAATTCAAATTGGCTACATGTAAGTCCATTGTTCTTGAAAGTTTTTAAAAATATTTCTCTTTATTAATCACATTGACTAAATGTAAGTGGTATATCATGCTTGACACTAGAGAGAAAATTAGGAGAAGTCGAAGTCGTGAACCTGAGTTTGAACGAGGAGCCAGGTGAATTCTCAAAAGCGGACTTTTGCCAACGTGAAAAATGCTCTTTATTGGGCCCACTTGAATAATATGTTCAAATCGAGTGTGATTAAAAAACATAAACGTACGAACCATCATTTATGGAGAACCCCGATCTGGTTTAGTGGGCGGCGCCGCCCCCCGCCCACAGAATTCTTTTTGAAATCCAAACCAACCCGCACAAAGCTTTTGAGAATAATGTTTCTTTCAGATGTGTTTGCCACTTGTGATTTGAATTTAATATTGGCTAATTGACTTTCTAGATTTGGTTCGGAGAAAAATGCGAGGAAAATCCTCATTTGACACGTCTTTGCATTCTTTCGGGAAATTGCATGTGTACATACTTTGGGAGGCACAATTGTTAACTTGTTGGCGTACTGCTGACATTACCGTACGGGGAGATTAAATCTTATTACGGATCTAATAACTTATACATCCATTCAAGACCGTGCACGTCAAATATGTCGGAAGGGCTTTTTCAGGCGTGGCGTGGATGTCACGAACTGTTGAGATCTGAATGGAATCCCTAGACAGCTTTTAAGAACGATGTTTTCTCGTCTCTTTAGATGTGTTGGCCAGTTCTGGTTGGATATGAATCTTGACTAATTCACTAACTTTAGATTTGATTTCGCGGAAGAAAAGGGAATGCCCCCCTCTCAGACGTCATTGCATTCGCTTGGGAAATGTGCATATTTATATACTTTGGTGGGAGGTATGGGTTACTTATAATCCATTCCTTATGTCATATCTATTGATATTCTTATACATTGGCTTATTCCTCAACCTAAGAAATATCCACATTTTGATTCCCCTTCAATTTTATCCTTTTCACTGACCCAAAAGTAAGCTAAAAATAGTTCTTAACTAGTTGGCATGTTGCTAACGTTGTCTCCATGGGGAGATTATATCTCATCACCAGCCTAGCAAATTATGCATTGACTTAAGACCACTAGCGTCAAATAGGTCAGAATAACTACTTTGGGCAAACCTAATCAAGATTAATCACTTGTAAAGCCGGACATGACTTGGTAGAGCCTGAGTTGACTCGACTTGACTACAGTACCCTCAATGATCATCTCCATGGGAGAAGTTTATTATTTTGATATGGCTGGACTGTATTATGAGACAAGGAAAAATAAAAAATTCCAATAAAAGTGCTATGGTATGTTAAAAGCTATAAATGAAAAATTCACTACAAGAGTATTGAAGAAGGAAACCTAAGGAAGGTAAGCACCTCTCCTTACTCTCTCAATTTGTGTATCCTATCCTTTTGTTATCAACCATCAATTAATTTGTCCCATTGTTGACTCTGCATTACTCTCGTGCCGAGGTATAGAGTTAGCCCGCGGTTGAGTATACTGCCGTAAGGCATAGAGGCCTCTCATCCACCTGCACTCACTCCAAGCGTAGGAGGTTACTATACCTACCTACCCGGCAGTAGTTGAGACTTTCGTTCCGACGTGGTGTCTACCTTCACCACCGTGAGGCCTCTTGACCCCCTGTCTATCTTTGTTTTCCCAACAGAGAGAGAATACGGGGGTGACATTGCGAGGTCTTCCACCTCAGGGCTCTTATACCATCGAATGGACCTAGACTTAGAACCAGGGAGGACGAAATCAGTTTTCTGCAGGTATGCCTTCCCACAGTAGTCGAACAACTCAGTTCAAGCTCTTTAGGGATAACCTTTTAGCAGAAAAACCACCCTGCCATTTAATTCAGAGTATAGAGACACCCAAATAGAACCAGGATGGTAACATTTCTAATTATCTGAGCTGCATTTCTCAGAGGATTCTACCAGGCTGGAGAAGAAGAAGAGGAGCTTAGAAAGCCATAGAGAGAATTTTACAAAACACTCACTTTACTCAAGGGACTTTGCCTAACACATTACATCCTCCTCGCCTTTTATAGGCAAAAAGAGGTTACACACAAACAAGGACCAAGCTCACGGGTCCTGAAACAAACATAGGCTTCCAAAAATCTCGGTAGGGAATTATTAGCACGGTATGAACAGTGACAGTGAACAGTGATTTCCCTAGCTTATTGCTACAGTAAAAAGTGAACAGTAACTTCCTACAGTGAAATTGTACGGACAGTGGTCTTGTTCAGCGGTCTCGTCTGTCACGAGCATTGTAGTCATAGTCTGAGTCATCTGAGCTGTGCACTGTTGCTAGAAGGTGTTCATCATATTTCTGTTCAAGTGCTTTAAGATCTTCTGGTGAGAGGATCTGGTTCAGCTGGTACGATGTGGTTGCAGATGCTTCCTCTTGTTCCCAATCTGTAGTATCATCTGTACTATCGACAAGATTGCTTGGCTGAGGCCAATTAGATGGTTATGCATAGAAAGATGTGTCAATGCCTTGAGATAAGGACAAATGTCCTTGATCATAGGAGTCTTGGGAAAGAGAACCTCCCCATTTAGCATAAGGATCTTGAGAAGACCGTTCTCTGGGAAAGCATGTGTCCATGCCTTGAGATAAGGACAAAGGTCCTTGATCATAGGGGTCTTGGGAAAGAGGACCTCCCCATTTAGCATAGGGGTCTTGAGAAGACTGTGCAATGTCAGTTGCGTCTGCCATTTCATGTTCCTGTGATGATGTAGCTTGTCTGAATTCCTCAAGTGCTTCCTTGACATCTGATGCTAGGTCGTAATGATCCCATGCAGTGGGTACATTGTAATTCCATGCATTTTCAGGAATGGTTTTATTTTCTTGGCATAACACCCTTTGAAGTTCTCTGTACTGGTGTTCAAAATAGCCAACAGGTCTTGGATAGGACTTGTGAACTCAAGCTTTTGTACTAAGTGGAACAGGTTTATAGGATGACGTACCTATACTCAGGGGGGCATTGATAATGTTGCCATTATTTGTAAGAAAAGCCCATGGTCGTCTGAAGAACAAAATAGTATGAACCTCAGGGTTTGGTTGTGTGGTTCTCAGTTCTTTTTCGAGGAGCCATTTCTAGTGAAACCAATTAAGAAAATCTGGGAGGTTTTTCTCATTTTCATTCTCAATTTTTCTTCCGCCGAGTTCGAATATCCTAGTGAAGTTGGCAATGAACCTTCTGGTTGGAATTTCAATAGCTATTAAGTACTTATTGGTTAAGTACCATAATAACCATCGAAGTTGATCAGGAAAATCATCATTCTTCTAGATAAGAGGATGTATGAACGGATAATCTACATTTAATCCAAAAAGATAAAGAATCGAACATCCATTAAGTCTGAACAGATCTGTGTGGCATTGCCACATGAGTTTTTCCAGATTTTCAGTAAGGCTGTCATTCTGGATTTGCTCAATTATCTCCGGAGGGTATCGCCAACTTGGCTAGCCTTTTTATCTTCTCAAGCTTATACTTTTCATTGTGATGAAAAGTATGAAAAGCATGCCTCATTATATATGTTGATTTCTGCTGGTGCTTTTGGTCTTGACAAGAAGTCAGCCAGCACGTTCTTCTTTCTAGCAATATGTTTGGTCTTAAAAGAGTATTTTGAAAACTATTCAGCCCATTGAAGCAGTTGAGAATTTGGAACTTGCTTCTGTGTTTGAATTTGGTCATCTGAGGAAAAGATGCCATATCCAATTCTACCAGGAAGTGATGGCCAATGAGATGGAATTCGAACTTTTTTATTCCATTTTTTACAGCCAAAATTTCTTTGAAAGTGGAATGATAATACATTTCAGCTTGGGAAAATTTTCCACTTTTGTAGGCACACGGATGCCTCTCACCATCAATTTCTTCAATCAGGATGATGGCCCAGTATTCATCACTGGCGTCAGTCTAGAAAGTTCTCTTCCCTGTTGATGAGATTTGTAATGGAGGAAGAGCCTGCATAATCTCCTTAAGTTCAGCGACTACTTTCGTCTGAGATTTTTCCCACGGTGGGGGATTCTTTTTCAGCATTGTCTACAATGGGATCAACAGTTTTGCAATATTTGAAACACAATCTCTGAGATAATTAATTATCCCAAGAAATTGCTGAACTTGCTTGGTTGTGAAGTTTTCTTCAGGGAATTTTAGATTCTCTAGAAAAGCATGATGCCATGCCTTTTAACAATTTATGCGAATTGTTCAAGAAGTTGGCAGTGTAACTGCTCATCAGGACTGTAGAGTAAGATATCATCGATGTATACTGCTACACTTGACAAGATTGGTTGGAAAATTTGACACATGGCCTTTTGGAATAGTGATGGAGCAACCTTCAAACCAAAATGAAGAACTTTTCATTGAAAATGCTGGTTTGGGATGCAGAACCCTATCTTGGGTCTGTTTTCAGGATGAATACCCAATTGCCAAAATCCGGCTTTAAGATCAAATTTGGAATAGATTTGGGCTTTGGATAATCCATCAAAAAGAGAGTTTCTGAAGGGTAAAGGGAATTTATCATCCTAGAGGAAAAGATTAAGGGGCTGGTAATTAATTACCAATCTCATTTTTCCTTGGTTTTGCTTGGCACGCTTGTTGACATAAAAGACTTCACAAGCCCATTAAGAATTGGAAGTTTCAATAAGGCCTTACTGCAACAGTTCCTTTTGAGCTAAAACCAGGTGTTATGGATTCATTCCCATATGACTCGCCTTGGTTGGATTGATATCTTCATTCTTTTTGAATGGAAGACGAACAAAGAATTCTAGGTTCTTCCATATAGGATGGGAACATTTTTGACCGAACTCAGAATGAGATTCCGAACAGGATTCCAATAACTTTGCATAATCGGATCTAACACTCATTTGAATGGAAAAAAAGCCTTTGGATGTTGACAAATTCAAAGAATTGGTCTTTATACTTAAGACTTTTTCCAGGAATGATTCGCAGTTGAGAAATCTGAGTCATAATATCTCAACCAATGATCAAATCTTTGTTAGGAAGAGTAGAGCCAAAGATTTTTGTGGTAATGGAACACTGTGGAAAAAACTGGACAGTTATTGGAGTGGTTCTCACATTTGTAGAAAAAGTATCTCCTGAAGCAGAGTTGAAATACCGGACACATGAAGTCCAATATTCTTCAGGAAGAACTTTAGTGTCTAAGATTGAAGAAACTGCTCCAGTGTCTATGAGAGCAATGACAGTGATTGGCTTAGCAAACTTTGAAGTGAATATTTTTACAGGAAAATGGGGACAATGAGTTTGGTTTGAAAATATATCAGTGCTTTCTTCTGAAGGAGTAAGAGATATGTCAAAGATATCTTTAGGATCTGAATCCGAATCAGTGTCACTGGGAGTTTGGTAACAAGGGATGACACAAATAATTTGATCACATGGTTCTTCATCCGCAGAAAATGGAGATTCGATATCATCATTTTTAAGAGAAATACCAGTTTCATTCTCTATATGATGTATCAAATGGTTATGACCTTTTTTTGCCTGAGGACAGTTTTTGGCAAAATATCCTCTTTGGTTGCAGATGAAGCATCGATTTGACTTTTTGTGGCCTGAGCGATCCTTTCGTTTGCGTATGTATCGCCATTTCTTCTTTCTTCGGAAGTGCTTAGAGCCATGTTTGGATTTGTTTATCCAGATCTTTTTGAAGTGCTTCTTTTTCCTGGAGGATTTTCCATAAGAACCATCACAATCTTTCTTGGAGCATTTGATTTTTAGGTTCTAGCGAGAACATGCCCTGTCAAGTTCTCTGTTGTCGTTGACATAAGTCTGGATCATTTGACGCTTCATACACAATTCTTCTAAACATAAATGGATTTCTTGTTGGAGTTCTCACAATGTAACATCCTGGATCCTCCTTTGCCTAGAGAGAAAAGTTCTCTCAACAGTTTGAGATAATTCTTTGGGAATGGAGGTTAGGAAAACATGCTTTAAATTTGCATCAGCTCCAACTTGATAGAAGAGCTTAAGCATTTCCTGATAATGCTTATCAAGATGTTTTTTCTGAAGAGAACAACATTTTCTTTCGAAAAATTCTCTTCTTTTAAGCTCTATGAGATCAACAGGTTTCCCCACAAAGAAGTGGTATAGAAGGGTAATGGCATACTGAAAGTTTGGCGAAAGTAGAAAGTGAAGCTGATCTTGTTCTGACACAGATGCCCACCAAAGTTTGAGGCTACCTGTGAATCTTGTGAAAAAGTTGAAAAGTACATCATACTTATCATGGTTGGTAATGGCTTGGGTATTTAGCCAAGTATGAAATTCCTCAAGTCTTTTTGGCCATTTATGATAAGGAATGTCATCAATGGTGAAAACCTGTTTTGATGAAGTGGCCACATTCTGGGAAGGATTGTTTGGCTGAACGACCTCTGGTTCACAAGGATCTGATTCAATGTCATGGTTTGGAGGATCAGTCATGAATTTTGAAGAAGTTATTGGTACTATAGGAAATGAATCAATAGTAGGGATTGAAAAAGATGATGAAGACGAAAGAGATACTGAATCTGATTCAGTATCAAAGATGTTTGGAAAGGCTGATTCTGTTGGAAACAGAATTTGGTCTGTCGGAATGACAGGATCAATCTGTTGCGGAGGCTGTGTAATAACAAGATTAGGTTGTGGTTCCTAATTACCCAAGTCTCTGAGGAAAGATTCTAATGGATTTGACAACATTAATTGATTTGGCCTTTCTCTTATGACAAGCGAGGGTTCTTCGGTCTTCTTTTCTTTTCCCTTTTCTTTCCTTATTCGATCCAGTTCCCTGAGACGATTTCGCATCTCAGCTACATCTGTCTTATCTTGTCTGACAGGAATGTCTGTAAGAGTAGCAAAGATAGACATCTGAGGTGGCGGAGGTGGAGGAGGGAGAGCCTCTGTCCGCAAAGTGGTTGGAAATGGATTGAGTCTTCCTTTTTCAAGAATTTGGATTTGCCTTTTGAGTTTTTCCATTTCAGCCTTAGGACTTTCAAGATAATGATAGCCCAAATGTTGTCTAGATTCTAAGGCATGAAGCCTATTCTAGAAATTTGAAAGCATCTTCTTAGTAGCTTCATTGTATCTTCGCAAATCTTGCTGCACATTCCCAATCTTGGAATCAATTGCTTTGAATGCATTGTTATGTGCAAGGAGAGTCTCTGATTGCCAATTTTTAGGATAGCTTTAGAAACAGGAGTTCTTTTTTGCCTTTCATGTTCATCCACATCAGTAGGGGCAGGTACCTTAGGGACCTGCCTATATCTGCCTTGTGGATTAATAAACTCTTCTGGAGTAGGAAATGAGAGTTTAGAACTTTCCCGAACAAGAGGAGGAAAGTCTGTTTCGCGAAACATGTCGATGGAAGAGTTAGGTGGTGTTTTTGCTGAAACCTCAAGTGGGTAGGAATGTTTCTTCGCCCACTTTACAATTGGCTTATAAAACGGGGAAATAGCTGGTTTTTTTTTAGGAGGAGATGGAGGGGGTGACGATGGTAGATCTGGTGATATAGAGAGAGGAACATTGAACTTTGGTGGTGGAATTGGTGCATAGGAAACCATAAACTGAAATTTATTACTCTCATCAAGAGTATCGATGGAGGGATCTCTGTTCAAGTACCTTTGGTACATAGGGTCCTTTGGCCTTTTGTGCTTCCTTTGAGGTGGAGATTTTGCAAATGGGTCTACCTCGTCAGGGGAATTTGTACAATAAGAACATTGACAAAAAGGATCCCAAAAACAATGAGCATACTGGTCTTTATAGTAATGGATATGATGTCCATCACTTTTGTAATATTTAACAAACTTTTTTGGATCTGGCTCGGAAATTGACTCAGGAACACATGGTTCAATCATGAAGAGAGTTTGGAAGATAGAAGGACTTTCTTCATTTTCCTTGCCAAATTTGATGGAAATAGTTCCGTCTTTCTTTCTGACAAACTCATAGTCTGATGACTGGAAAGGCTTGTTGCTCTGGTGCAACTTTTCATAATTGGTAACCCAAGTTTCTGAAAGGAGTGTGACCAACTTTTCCTTTGGAATTTGTCTCGGAACATGAATGCAGGATGCTTGATCATTCTGCATGGAAATAAATAGGGCATCTTCATTTCCATTGTGGAAATTGAGGTCAAGAGCATGGTTCTATACTCGGTAAACCATTTGGTAGTGCAATGTTGTTGCTATAGAATTAGCAGTTTGGGGAGCTCCAGTTAGCTGAACTTGGACCTTTAGAAAAGAGAGCAACCGTGGGTCTGAAAGAGCAATGTTGAAGTTTGGATATAGAGTCACAAAGACTGTTCCAGCATTCAAAGTGGTTTGAACGGTACCAATGCAAGCATACTGGTATTCTGGAAATCTAGTATCCAATAAAGTAATTCTTGCCACAACTGGCAAGCCTTTATGACCATGAAAAGTAAGAGCAAGACAAACAGCTCCATAATGCACATGAGAATATCCCTGCTGGACCCACTATCGGGGAAACTCTGGAGGGATTTGAAGAGTAATAGAGTACTCCTTTTCAGTGGCAGGAATAGGGTGTTGATCGAACTTGGAGGACTGAACGTACTCTTTTACTTCCTTCGGAGTTTGGTGAATGAGTTGACGAATAGAGCGAATGGGAGAAAATGATGAAGTGGGTTTAGCGAAAGCAAAATAGGGGTTCATAGAGGAAGCTGGGTTTCAGAGATCTTGGTTTCATCACTAAGAGAGACTTCATAGAGATAGTCTATCTTAGAAGCATTTGAAACACGAAAATCTGAAGGGGTGAAGGAAGATGGAGTTGCAACGAGAGAAACATGTGCTTCTAGAATTTCTGGTTGGTCTGTCATGATGTGAAGAGTTCTTCTTAGCACTAGATTCACCTACTAAGCGCATGGAACGTATATAATCACAAACAAAACCGTATTTGCCCCATTGTTGACTTTGCATTACTCTACTTACGTTAGAAGAGTTTGAATAATGAGACAATACTTTATCCAAAAAAAAAAATCACATTTGAAATTAATATCGAACGATGTAAGATGAGTAAATTATTATAAAATGATGCCAACTATCATCAATAAAAATACAAGATAAGTAAATTGTAATTCTCTCAAAAAATGAAAGAGAATTAAAAAAGAAATGTATTAAACTGATGGCTTACCTGGCTGTGATGACCCTAGCTCAACAGTTAGGAGGGGCCATAACCGATCAATTTCATTGTCCATTCGATATGCATTCCAATTAAGTTTAAATTTTGAAACTCTACTCTCTTATCTGTAGATTTCTCCAAGTGTTGTCATTTGACGTAGCCATCTTGTAAGATACTCGCTCATGATGACCACAATTAGGCCGAGAAGATGTGGGTTCCCTGTTGGGAAGCTTCCCTTGTGTACAGCTAATAGAGAGGGGCTTTTAGCCGCATATAGAGGCTCACCCATTTTAAATGCTTTTGCATCCCAGCAATATTTTAGAGATCATATGCTTGAGATGGATATATGAAACAAACCAGAGAGTACAAAAGTTACGAGCCAATGCACAAAATACATCTGGCGAAGTTGCTCGCTTTACATTGGGCAACATATGGCGGAATTGTTGAATAAGGACAGTTTCAATGCGTCAATATCAACCAATCAATCGTTCAATCTACAGAAAAAAAAAACATGGTAATGTGTTGGAAGAAAAAGCTTAGATTTATACAGGCGGCAACATTACTACTAATCCAATTCAAAGGTGCAGTTTTGAAGTCTCCATGCACAAAGTGAACACTTTCCAAGGGAAACGACCCACCTTCCTAGAACAGACACCAAGAGAGTCCGACTGCAACCATGAATGGGCAGTCAATGTGTATGCGACAGATAAATGGAATCAATCATCATGATAAAAGGATGTACAATCTACTGAAAAATGCAATGGAATTGTGAATATGATTCAGCTACCTTTATGGCCGTGGTCCTAATCCATTGATAGGGCATTGACAAACTTGAAATATAACTGCATAATTGGGCAGATCACAGATGGGAGATTTGAAAGTAGCCTCCAAAAGAGTTGCTGTCCACTGAAATACTGAATGATAGTAATAAGTAAACTCTGACATGGTATGAGCAGTAAACAACATGAATCCAAGCATATGGTTACCACTTATATGGGTAACGATCCGGTTTGACAAGATTAAGGAGGGAAAACTTTTGCAAAAATTTCTACTTTTAGTTCATGCCTTTGTTTTTTCAAGCATGCTATAATTTTTCACCCAAGGAATTTCTCATTGCTTTCAAAGGAATATTGAATAAAACTTTTGAGAATTTGTTTTCAACTCATGCCTCTATCGTCTCAAGTTTTTCTATTTTAAATTTGATGTCTTTTCAGTCCATGCTAACATGCCACATATCTTTATTTTCCTAGTCCATCCTTAGGAAATCCCCTCCATGTACAAATTTTTCGTGATTAAAAAAAAGGGATGGGGTTAGGTTGTCATCATGATCGACTCCTTATTTATGCCTTGAGTTTACACATGCTTGTTTATTCATGACTAGGTAATCATGGAACGCCAACGGTCATTGATCCAAAGTCGCTCAAAAGCGAGAGCAAGAATGGTTGAAAAGAATGTAGCAAGCCGTGTCGTGGTCATGGAAAGCAAAATGAAGCAAGTCTTTAATGTGCTTCAATAACTCTCGAAGCAGCTGGACTACATTCAAAGCAAACTTACTCCCTCCCCAACTTCAATTGAAGTATTGTTGCCACAATCATCTACCAAGAGTGAGCAAGGTAGAGATACCGACGATAACATGCTCGAATTGGAGAATGATCCACACCTAATCACGGTTGATGGATTTGAGCCCGGCAGTCTATTTAAGACCGAACATGACAAATGCCTAGAGAAGCTTGAGAAGAGGCTAAAACATTTGCAAGGCCTCCAAGATCCTACTCTGACGAACCTCTCCATCTATTCCATGATCATAATGCTAGAAAAATTCAAAATGCTTGAGTTTGAGAAGTATGATGGCACAACTTGTCTGAGGGTTCATTTGCAAATGTACTTGGTTCGGATGGCCCAATGCGTCAATAATGCACCCTTGATGATCTAGTTATTTGAATCTAGTCTGGTAGGCCTTGCCTTGAGATGGTACATCACAAAGAATGTCAACCTCCTCGAAACATGGAGCTAGGTGAGTGAGGCATTCCTTAAGCAGTATAAGTTCATAATGGACATTACCTCTTCTTGTAAGGATCTTGAGTGCACTGAGAAGAAAAATTCTAAGTCATTCAAGGGATATGCCGTCAGATGGAGGAATTTGGCCTTCCAAATCAATCATGAACTGACTGATTTTGAGTTGAGGAAAATGTTCATTAAAACTCTCCCCTATGAGTATCGTAACCCATTCTAGTAGGGGAGAAGATTGGGATAGGGATAAGGGATGGTTGGTTCATCGAGCTTGCTCTTGCTAGTAAGAGGCTCGGCATGAAGAAAGATAAAGAACCCCTGATGGACGTCAATGCCACCTATAGTCATCCCTCGACAATTCAGATAGGTGTGGGACAACAATAGACCGCCAATCGTCAATTATCCTAGTGACACAACAATAGGAGATAGTTCATTGTGCTCCTCAGGTCACCATCGCAAATACTGGCAATCCTCCGGAAAAAGAACTTACTTTCGGCCAAGCCAAAGCGACCCAACACCGAAATTTTTTCCAACTACAACTCATCCAAGACGTGCAATTACCATATGGATGATGTAGGGCACTCAATTGATGAGTGCTTCATCCTTAAGAGTTCAATCTAAAACTTGCTCGACACTAAAGCCTTCTCATTCCAAACCGCCAAGTTAAATGTCCAGAATGATTGACTCGCTGACAAAGTAAACACGAGATTCAATTTTGATGTAGGCCACGGCATCCGGGAACCTATTAAAGCACTAGGAAGACTTCGCACTATTGGTTTAGGATACTGCAAGGGAAAAGAACAACGCCAGAGGAAAATACAATGAAGAAAATCAGCCTTGTACTCCCCTGCCTCAAAGAAACTTTCCTAGGCCCAGTATAGATCACGCATGAGAAGGAATGAATAATCAACACCTCGAGACCGTTATGTCATGAACGCTCAAACCTCCCTATTTACCTAAACACTAGGCATGGGGATATCACTTAGCCGACATTTGCAAAGGAGGAAGATATGGCCACCATATTCGAAGAGCTTTTGCAGGTGTCATTGAGGAAGAACAACTAGAAGGAACAGACGATAACTTTTTGTTTGAGCAACTTTGATATCAAATTGATGAACTATACAAGATGGTACACTAGATGATAGAGAATTTCGCTCAAGTTGCCCGTGCATTTCTCTCTCATCACAATAGAGAGCTGGCTGTTAAAACAAATGAAGAAGACCTGACTGACACGACATGGTAGGGAGTTCAACTACCCCATTCCCTAGGCAACACATGACCACATTTGCCACTTCCTAAATCGATAGCCACTATCTTCCCTATCTTCTTGGAACACGGAACGATCTCTAGGGAGCTAAGATGCCCTACTCCTGAGTACTTCCTTGACTATGATCCATCCAAGTATTTTAACTATCATTCGAGGGAGTTGGGGCACTCACTAAATAGATAAATAGTTCTAAAAGACAAGATTTAGGATCTCTAGATGCTAGGGTATTCATATTCCGCTCTCTGTGGCTATGTTATGACAAAGATGACCTCCTCATGGTACTTAGCACTCGTACGATGTTCCCCAAATACGCTAAAAAGGCGCATGGAGAAGAGGCAATCATTGACACATTGGGTTAGTCGAGTGGTAAATTGGACTACTATGTTAATTACTCAATCCTCCAAAATTTCTATGACAATCATCAGAGCATCGTCCCCGATAGGTGGAGAAATATGGATAATCCAACATTCGCGAAGCAAGAAGCACAAAATGGCATGATCATGACTAGTTCGAAGATTTCTTCATGGGAGCTATCAACGAAGGACCATCAGCGGGAATGGATACAAGCCTGCTTGAATATAACTCATTTTAATTTCCTTGCATATTCCTCTACGTGGGAACCTACCCATATGTTTTTAGTCTAACTTTTTTTTAACATCATTCCCACTTGAGGATTTGAGTTTTGAAATCTCCATTCCAAAATGTAAATCCGCTTAATATTAAATCAAGTTAAAAAAAAATATTTATGGTGTGATGGGGGTACCCCAAACCAGCTCAATGATTATATCCAATCATAAAAAGACAATATCATTCAAGAAGAATTTTGAGGGTTGGGTTTCCTCATGCTTCCCCCCCCCCCAAAAATTCTTTTTGAAAACAAAAAGCATTTCTTTACCAAAAACTTTTTCCAAAGCATAGGATGGATTTAACCTTGTTTGTTTTATTTTATTTTATTTTATTTACTTAGTGTGACAAGGGGCATTTGGGACTGACACATCATGTGAACTCGTCAAATTCAAAAGCACTCTTTCGAGAAAGTAAGAGGAAACAAAAACCATTACCCTACTTAAATAAAAAAACAAAAGGTACGCCTTATTCCCTAAACATAATTTTGAGAATAATGCTCTCTCCTTTCTACTTACGGGGGACGAAAGAAAGGATGAAATAGACACATACACACGATTAAATTCGAAGCATGCAAATCGTAATAGCTTAAGAGGAAGTAGCCTAGGAATCTTCCTCCCTCATTTTTTAGGCTACCTTGGCAAGCTGTCCCTAGAGCCCTGCACCTCCATCTTGCACTTGCATGACTCTACCTTAAGTTTGAGTGGTGTCTCATTTGCATGACATACCTAGCAAGGCCAAACATTATTGTTTCATTAATGGGACATTTAGTTTTGGCAAGCCAAGAAGCACAGAGAAGAAATTTCTTCCCTTCCTTTGAATTGGCTACTGTCAATAGGGAAAAAATCCAGACAATCGAGGCGATCTCTAGCCCCATGTTCTGATTGATGACTCTGGAACTTGGAAACCTCAATTCTAGTTCTAGACACATGCTCTGCGAAGAAGTAATTGCCGGTAGAAAACTATAGGTTTTGATTGTCCATCTCAAATTCCTTAAAAACCTGAGGTGCATAACCTTGCCCAACACTGTCGATGTCCATGTAATTAACGACAAGAGAAGAATAGATTCCACAAAAGTAATGTGTTGAAAATGGATCAATGAGCATCAGCCGCACATACATGGCCTTGAATGAAATGGGCCAATTAAAAGGGATGCTGAACCATGACATGACAAAATAGTTGTCATCAACATCTGAGACATTCTGAGAAGTTATCGAATACAAACTCTAGGGAAGGGTAATTTTGTATCGTTTCCAATATCCCTCCCTTTAACTTCACTTTTGACATAGTTTCCCTATTTGACAAGAAGCATCAGGCTTCAAGGTATGAACTTAATTGTTTAATTTGAGCAAATCAATACTAACCAAGTAAGCGCATGGGAGTAACCTATGTCAAATTCATCTAACTCGGTTTGAAAAAGATGTGTTGTCCCAAAGCCAATTCGGTTAAATGCAAAAAGAAGCATCCTATGGACACTATCAGCGCCTTGGCTTGGTGGTATGGAGGGATGAAGTGATCTAGGAATGATCAGGGTTCAATCCCTGAAAACGGCAATAATGTTGCCATATGTAAAAATAATAATAATAATAATAATAAAATTTGCAGGACTTCATACCCTCCTCAAGCTTTAATACCACAGGTTCATTCGATCATTTGCAAACCAACGAAGGGTAATGTTGTATCATTCCCAGTTTTTTCAACTCCTAAGGGAGTTTGTGAATGACACATTCCCTCCGATCCGTTGTAGGATCACCTGACCGCCAAAGATGTAGATGATAAAGCAAAAAGAGGAATGTCAAACTCTAAAATGGCGTCTTATGCAGTGATAAAGTTGATCCCAAGAAGCTTTCGAGTCTCAATTTGCATTTTTGCTATTGGCCCTGCTTATTGATCTATTTCCGCATCTTCGCTTTTACAAGGGCAAAAACAGACGCGCCTTGTGTCCTTTCTCGATAGGCAATTCGTGAACACCTATTCGTGATAACCCATGGTGTTCAAAATTTAACACGTTTGTAGGGACAATTTTATTTAATAAATACTTATAATGCTATTGATAAAATTTCTTAAGTCCGATAAATTGTTTGTACAAGAATTACAAACTTCCTCATGTTTGAAATGCTCCATGTCTTTTCAAAATGAATTCTGTATGATGATTTTATCTATCTAAGTCACTGATTCCACGAATGATTATCAAAATAAAACAACTGAATGAATAAAGTGGGATTGATTGAGCATGCTAAATGAGGTGCATCATAATGAAGAAAGGCAAGCCATATCCCATACACAGTCACCTATTTATACACTTGTGAGGTGAATGTAGGAAATTCCATGTCTACAGAGTAAAGGGATCTCTCACGAATGGTTGATAACGAAAGTGATAAGGGGCATTTCATGTTTTTACCCTAAACACTACAAGTTATCCATTGCTTACCCCCTTTAAGCCCCATACACTTGTGAAGTTTCTTTCATATTATCCCTGTCAAGAACCATTCCACACTGGGGCAGATCGGAGGTAAGGCGGCATTGTAAGGTTAGAGAATGGATAGAAATTTTCTTGTTCACACTTGCATCAATCTTTGGGTGT
The DNA here is from genome assembly GCA_016097605.1 of Eucalyptus guilfoylei. Classification (NCBI taxonomy): domain Eukaryota; kingdom Viridiplantae; phylum Streptophyta; class Magnoliopsida; order Myrtales; family Myrtaceae; genus Eucalyptus; species Eucalyptus guilfoylei. The sequence goes on along the minus strand of CM027869.1, from coordinate 5,647,030 downwards.
CTTTATTGCATATGAACACTCACAATAATTTAAGTACCCTATAATGATGAAAAGCTATTCTTTCTCTATCCTATGCACTTGTATTCATTGTATAACCCAATTAAGTATGTAATTTTACCCCTACACTAGGGCAAAGCAAGAGTCGCTACCGTTCAAGAGTGCCGACTAAAGATGAAGACCCCAAAAGTCTAATAACAGCATTTTGTTTAAATTGTCCAGGCCAATACTAAAATAACAAACAAAAGTGAAAAATTAAGGGCACGAAAAAACAATGTGCACGGTAAAAGCAAGGCGAGCACCCTGAGACAAAAAAGTTAATTTCAGCCATTTGTATCCCCAAGCATAGCCATTGCCGTGGTATGATCAATGGAGCCTTTACGAAGATAATCCTCAGTGGTGAGAAGAGAGATCGGTGACAATGCCAAAATAATCATCAATTCTCACTCTTTTACACATTTTTGAATCCCTTCGTTTCTCAACCCATGGGCCAAGTCTACGTTGCATCTCTTTGTAAAATTCTCTTTAGACTAGGGCACTTGAATTAACGTAGGAATTCATATGTTTATAAGCATCACTCGGAAAAGTGCGAGCAAAATTATTTATATCTCATTTCTTTAGGGTTCTTGACTTGTAAACCCGGAGATGATTGTGCGGCATTTCTTTCATAAGCCTTGACCTTGATGGTCTCCTTTGTTAAGCCGTTGACCAAGCCTACATTACGATCCTGATAAAAACCACTCAAATTGGTAAAGTCGTACCACTCGCAAGAATATTCAGATCCTTACCAACTTGATGAAAATAAGTGGATGTGCTTCCTATTAATCCTGAATTAATGGTCGGGATAAAACAACATTTTCAATGAGAGTGAGTGGAAAGCCCTTTCAGATTGAAAGTCCCTCATTTGACATGTTCAAGACGTCTACATTATGAATGAAGATTGTCTTTCTAAATTCTTCTTAGTGGAATTTTGGTGATGCAAAATTGACAAAATTGTCATGCATGAACCCTATTTGAACTCATGAATTTAACAGTGATTTCCTTAACCTATTGCTACGATACTTTGCTATAGTGACCTTGCTACAGTGACCTAGCTATAGGCCTATATTCCGTCACAAGTGTTATAGTCATAGTTTGAATCATTATAGCTATGCATTGCGAGAAGTTCTTTATATCTTCGTTCAAGTTCTGAAAGTCTAATGTTAGAGGGGTTTCGGGTGACTTCTCTTTATGCTGTTAGGGCATTCCACATGTTTATGCCATTTGAGGAGGATGCTTCTTCATGGGTCTTAAAGGATCCTGGAATATTGGCAGGCATGCTTGACTGAGGCCAATTTGCTAGCTGGGCATAGTAAGATGTGTCTAGTCCAATGGATAAGAACCAAGGTCCTTAATCATAGGGGTTTTGAGAGAGAGGGCCCCCCATTGGGCATAAAGGTCTTGAGATGACTGTGCAGGATCATGTCTCTGCCATTTCTTGCTCTTGTGATGAAGGTGCCATTGCTTGTTCAAATTCCTTGAGTGCTTGTTTGGATTCTGATGCAAGGTTGTAATGATCCCATGCGACAGGTACGGTGTAATTCCATACGTCTTCAAGGATGGTCTTGTTTTGCTGGCATAAAACTCTCTGAAGTTCTTTGTGTTAGTGTTCATTGGAACCAACACACCCGGGAAAGGATTTGTAAATATGGGCTTCCGTAAGGTGTGGTTGCGGTTTGTACGAGGTGGTTCCCATGCTTTGTGGCATGTTGGCAATTGTGCCATTATTTCTCACAAAAGCCCATGGATGTCGAAGAAACGCAATAGTGTGGATTTTCGGGCCTAGTCGGACAGTTCTCAGCTCTTGTTAGAAGAGGTGCTTCCAATGAGAAGGAGGATAGAACTAGTTGATAACAGTCAAGAGGTTCTTGCCACTCTCATTTTTAATGTTTCAGCCGAGCATAAATATCTTGGTTAGGTTGGCAATGAACATTATGGTTGGAAACTCAATAGTTATTAAATACTTATTATTAAGTATCATAAGAACCATTGGAGTTTATCAGGGAAATCATCTTCCTTCCAAATTAAATGACATGTGAATGAATAACTGGAGTTTAATCTAAAATGATAAATGATTGAGCCTCCACGGAGTTTGAATAGATTCGTGTGGCATTGCCACATGAGGTTCTCTAGATTTTCAATGAGGTTATCATTATGGATTTATTCAATAATTTGCTAGGGGTATTCCAAACTTGGCCAGTCTCGTATCCTCTTGATCTTATATTTTCCATTGTGATGAAAAGTATGGAAAGCATGTCTCATGTGTGCCTTTGATCTGGACAAAAAGTCAGCAAGCACATTATTTTTTCCAATAATGTGTTTGGTTTCAGAGGAATGTTTTGAAAACAATTCAGCCCATCGAAGTAGTTGGGAATTCGGAATCTACTTCTGTTTAAACTTAATCATTTGGGGAAAAGATGCCATGTCTAGTTCCATCAAGAAGTAATGGCCAATAAGATGGAACTCAAACTTTTTTATTCTATTTCTTGCCACCAAGATTTCCTTGAAAGTGGAATGACAATGCATTTTAGCTTAAGAAAACTTTCCACTTTTATAATCGCAAATATGTCGCTTACCATCAGTTTCTTCAAACAGTATGGTCGCCCAATATTCATCACTAACATCAGTCTGGAGGATTCTCTTTCCTGTAGATGGAATTTACAATGGGAGAAGAGTCTGCATGATCTCCTTAAGTTCGACGACTACTTTGGTCTAGGATTTTCCCTATGGTGGGGGATTTTTCTTCAGCATTAATTGCAGTGGAATTAACAATTTTGTAATGTTGGGAATAAAGTTTATGAGATAATTAATTATCCTAAGAAATTGCTGAATTTGCCTTGCCGTGAAGTTTTCTTCTAGAAACTTTAGCAATTCTTGAGTAATGTGTAGCCCTAGATAGTACATGCCTTTGTTAAGGTGCATACCAATGAATTCGATTTTTGTCTTGGTAATATTCTTTCTTTGAGAAAGTATAATCCCATACTTCTTTACAACGTCTGCAAACTGCCTAAGGAGTTGACAATGGAATTCTTTATTAGTTATAGAGTAATATATCATCAATGTAAATTGCTGCACTTGACAAATTTGGCTGGAAAAGTCGACACATGGCCTTTTGAAATAAGGATGGGGCTACCTTGAGGCCAAAATGAAGAACTTTCCATTGAAAATGCTGGTTTTGAATATAGAACCTTGTCTTAGGTCTATCTTCAATATGAATGTCCAATTGCCAAAATCCGGCTTTAAAATCAAATTTGGAATATATATGAGCTTTGGATAATCCAGCAAAAAGGGAATTTCTTAAAGGAAATGAGAATTTGTCATCTTGGAGAAAAAGGTTGCGGAGCTGATAGTTAATTACTAGCTGCATTTTCCCTTTGTTTTGCTTAGCTTGCTTGTTAACATAAAAGGCTTCATGGGCTTATTGAGAATTTGAAATTTCGATAAGGCCTTATTATAGCAACTCCGAGCACTCTTTCTGAGTAGAAATAAGGTGTCCTAGATTCGTTCCCATGTGACTCATCTTGATTGGATTTATATCTTCATTTTTCTTGAAAGGGAGACAGACAAAAAATTCTGGGTTTTTCCACAAGGGATGAGAACATTTCTAAGAGAATTTAGAATGAGATTTTGAACAAGATTCTAACAACTCTTGCATGATTGGATCTAATAGACTCATCTAGATGGAAAAAAAGCCTTTGAATATTGACAAATTCAGAAAATTGATCCTAAAATACTTAAGGCTTTCTCCAAGAATGATACAAAGTTAAAAAATTTGAGTCATGATGTCTCAACCAATGATAAAAGATTCGGGTCCTAGACAAACAATTTCTTGCTCCAACATGTGATTGATTAATGGTGTAGGTATTGGAAAAGTAATTTCTCGTTAAGGCGACCAAAGAAAGATTTGGGTTTTAGACAAATAACTTATTGCTTCAATAGGTGATCGAAGAATGGTTTGGGTCCTAGAAAAGTAATTTCCCGTCAAGGTTACTGATGAAAGATTTGGGTCCGAGACAAAAATAATTTGTTGCTCTAACATGCAACCGAAGAAAGGGTCGGGTCTTGGAAAAGTAATCTTCTATCAAGACGATCAAAGAAAGGCTCTAGTTACTCTAACAGGCGAACGAAGAAAGGTTTGAGTCTTAAGAAAGCAACTTTCCCAAGTCATCAAGTAATGATACCTTGATATTTGCCAAACTCTGGGTTTGCGCCCCATATCACTCCTTCCCAATAAGTGATTACATATATCTTCTTATCTATCTTAGTATATATTATGATATATTGCCTTCTTTTTTTTTTGCATATGACACTTGGTCCCAAATAAGATATTATCTACTGTATATGCATGGACAAAATTTAGATATTAGTTCGTCTTTGAATGCAACCTTTACAAGCTCACCTTCAAAGAGAGGCATCTATTGACATCTAAATTTTGGCTAATATTTAGGATTAAATTGCACATAATATTATGGATCAATTTGACCCTAACAAAAATGATTTTCGCATCACATAGGTATTAATACTATTTGCTTCATGTCTATAGTAGTTAATCATGATAAACAGTACTTCTAAGCTAGGTGTCCCAGCCTTGACTGCTGCTTGGTGAGAAAAACACGGTGGATGGATCCAAGAGGAAAATGCAAGTATGCCTTTCTTTGTTCCTCATTTATTTTTTCTTTTGCCTTTTTCTCATTTTTAGCAAATTTATTGGGTGTGCTTGCATTGATTTTTACAATTTCACATTTTATTTTTTTTACTTAATCTAAATCTTATGCTGCACGTATATTATAAGAAATTCCCCTTTCTTCTTTTATATTTCCAGTGCTCTTACATTGAAAAGAAAGAATTGGGAAGATATACTAAGTCAAATGAGAGTGAATTGTTTAGATGAAATGTCTCATTCGGTTATCACACACTATGTCACCAAATAATAATGGTTAGTCAAACAATTTCTTGACCTTGGACCAAAAGTTATGTATTATGGAATGGTGAAAAGAAATGGAGGACAAAGAAAGAAGTGAGCAAGTTCTTAAGTTAAGCGCATAGCCACTTTCTTAGGAAGTTTTAAAAGTGATGCATCTCAAATTGTCTGCCCGTCATCTAAACATAACTTCAATGGAAGTAAAGTGAACGAAATTACTTTGGCTAGGACAAAGTAAACTAAATGAAATAAATGCTCTCAGTTGTCCTCCCTTTCGAGCACCCACTTACGCTCGGGAGCATGCGGAAGCTAATGGCTCGCTAAGTGTTAAGCTTAGCTTAGGCTCTCCCAAGCCCACTAATTCACGACTTATGATTCGAGTTTTTCCCTTGCAAGACAATTTGATTTAGGAGTCGCTACTAATTGATTTGAGGTGGGTCGATTAGAAACCCAAGTAAAATATCGAAATACTTCACTCCTACACAACCAGAGAAACTAGAATCGGGGATTTGATTATATTAATTAATCACTAATGTCATTCCGGTATCTACTCTTGTTTAAACATCAAATAAAGCATTTGTGCAGCATTTTATACCGATCACGAGTTATAGGATTCAATTCCTAAAAAGAAATCGATGTATCATACGTGCATAATTCGAATAAGCCAATATTTGCTTCCAATAACTTAAACACGATTTTTTTAATTCTTTTACGGATTTTCACACATTTTAAGCAAAAACACTAAGACTATTTTTTGGAATAATTTTTTTTTTGGGATTTTTCTGATTTTTTTGGATTTTTAATTAAGATATATTTTTATATTTTAATATAATATTATATTATAAAAAGGTGCGTAGGCGTCTGGACTAGCTTGAGTCGAATGACCCGGGTCTGGACCGACTTGGGGCAGATGACTCGGGTCAGTGGAACCTCAGCTGGGTTGGGCCTAACGTGCAAGCTCAATCAAGTCTTCCCTTCCCAAAAAAAGAGGCCCAATTGAGAAATTCAAAAAAAGCAGCCAGTAGCCCACAATTTAAACTAAACCAAATCCAGCCCATTACAACAAAACCCTAGCTTGAATAACAACCCGCGTCCGACTCGGTTCTACAGCCACTGACTCAACTCGAGGCACTACTCCTCACGGTTCAACGAACACGACAAACAGCGCCACCTGTCCACATCCAGCTACGTGACTCCTCCGACGCTACCTCATCCAGCCTAGGTGTAAGGCTAGCCCTCCGCTAGGCTAGCCATTACAGCCAGCTGAGATGCAACTCAACCTTCCCAATTTCTCTCTCTCTATTCTCAGTTTTCTGCAACTTGGCTGGTTGAGACGGCGGCACCGTTTGCCTCGGTGAGGCTACCCGCCTACTCAGGCATTGCCTTGGCTTAGCCCAAGCCGCACGCTTGATCCTTGGCTGGGTCGTTACTCCTCAGCCGGCGTTCTCGCCTCCAGCATCCCTGATTGCATGAGCTACGACGGTGGCAACGAGACACCCAGGACAAAAAAAAAAAATAAAACAGAGTAAGCCATGAAGGGAAAGAAGGAAAAGGTGGCCAGTGGTGCCCTCCACCTGGCATGGCGGCAACGCAAACATGGCGGTCACCGAAGTTGTTCTCCGTCCTCCCTCCCAGCAAATCTCTCTCGAGCTCCCTCTCACAAGCTTTTCTCTCTCTCTCTCTCTCTCTCTCTCTCGACGACCCCCCAGATCTGCCTCTCTCCTTGGCCTTAGATCTCTCTCTTAAATTCAAATCTCTCTTGGATTTGCTCACTCTCAGGCCTCTCCAAATGTCTCTTAAGGGAAGTCTTTCGAGCTTGCTCCTCCCTCTCCCTGTCTCTTCGCGTGTGTTTTGGCCTCCACCCAATGCCTTATTTATATAGGTCAAGAAGGCCGGCCAACGAAGGTGGTCCGGTCGCCGATCCTCGGCACATCGATCGGCCTCCTCCAGATGAGCTGGAGTCCCATTAGTCATTACTTCCGCCTGATCTACTCCTTTTTGGCAGCATGCTGTCCTTAATGCGTGGGAATGGGAGAAGAAGGAGAGAAGGAAGAGTCACCCACGTGCGCTGCAAGGAAGGAAGGAGGAAAGAGGATAAGGAAAGGGGGAGGGGCCAGACCAGGGGAGAGGATAGGTGGGATGGTCTCGGGCCCATGCATGGGAAAAAAGAAAGAAACAAGGGGGGCTGGGGCGAAAGCCCAGCCCCACGAGACATTATTTTTTCAACTTTTTTATATATCTGAAATAAAATAATAAAAAAATACTTCCTATGATTGCTTTCTTGTTCTGTTTGTCTTGCAACAGATGATAATAATTCGACTTCTACTTTCAGGGTATGTCTCCATCATCATGTTATCGGCAGGCCTGCCAATAATACCTATGACATGTTAACCGGGCGTACATCAACCCCAAAATAGTGCTCACTACCTCGTACAAAAAATATTCTATCATTTCACACCATTCATCTAAAAAAATCATAATTTGATTTTAAAATGAAAAACAATATGAACATTAAAAATTGCAATCGGGAATTAAGATATATATAGTCATGACGTACACTCATGTATTCTTTTTCTTGTTCGGGTGGCAGAGATGCTTATGTTGTTTTCATTGTTCAAGTATCCATATTATTTATTGACGGGATTTTCTTTATAGGCATTTGATGTCGTTTCACTTATTAATTTAAATTATTTTATTGGCCATTATAGTATAATAGAGAATTCGTGTTCTATTAAGTTTATTTCACGAATGTGGCCACCGATTGGACATTCTAACCGTGATTGCCCAAAATTCAAATGACTAGATGGTGGAAGTAATATCAAATAAAAGTAGCATATTCTATGGTCAAATATCAGGATTTCCTTTGGAAGAAAAGGAAAAAGCCCTCGAGGAAGATAGTGGAAAGAAGATATGAGGAATCTTCTGAATTGTTCTTGAATTTGGAGAAAAAAGGGGATAATGTTCTTCAATTTGCGGTTTTTAATGGCCCCATCTTTAATGTTCAAGAGCATGTCATGACACGAATCTAACAACACCGATTTTACTCTTATTTTAATAAAACTTTAGGCTAAAATTTGCATTTTGATTTTTGTAAATTATTATCATTCTTCGAGTTCGTTCAATATAATTTTTGATAAATCCAATTTAATTGCAAAAATGGGACCAAAACACCTAAGTGAATTGACATCTCCTTTGATCTTTTATGAAAAACAGAGTTACTCCGGGAACAAGAATCATACCAGTACAATTTTCATGTCCACAAAATTGTAGTCCAAGTTATTATATTACCATTCTCATTCGTCAACTAATTGATTTCAAATTGAATCAAACGAGACTCAAAAGTAAAAAGATAAATTAGGGAAAGTTGAGGTCATCGACTCTATGCTTAGAACTAGGGAAAACTAAATAAAATGCTGTAGGTATGCCTTCCCATAGTAGGCGAACCTCTTGTTCAAGCTCTTTAGGGACAGCCTTTTAGCAGCAACAACTTGGAGATTTTGTTTAGAGTATATAAATACTAAAGGGTGCCAGAATGGTAACGTTTCTAACTAGTCAAGTTGCATTTTTTAGAGAATCCTACTAGGCTGGAGAAGAAGATGTGTTTAGAGAGACATTAAGAAAGCGTTCACAAACAAGGAATTGTCTCTGGTGAATATGCTCTAGATTAATGTGAAAATGCTATTCGATGGGATTACCTACATGCTCGAAATCAATTGTACTACGTGCGAACTCAATGAATTATCAACTACCCTACTTGGTTTTAGTTGGGGGGGGGGGGTGCTTTGAAATCTGAATCCATCCCCGCACACCTTTTGAGAAGACAATTGGGGTCGGAGTTCTAATTTGACTACTTCCATTAAATGTTGAGGTATTCATATTTATCGATTCATTCCATAATTTAATCAATATCCACATGTTAATTTCCTTTAATTTTATCATATTACTGACCTGTGAGGCGGCGCTATAAATAGTTGTTATCTTGACGATGTGTTTATAACATTGCTTGTAGGAGGAGAACAAATTTTATTGTGAGCCTGGTAGCTTGCAAATTTACCTAAGACCACTCAGGTCAAATAGGCCAGAAATGTTCTTTTGGGCGAGCTTGAAGATGATTATTTAGTTTTAAAGCCTGATATGACACGGTAGGGCTTGAGTTGATACAACTCAATCTGGGTATGCCTATGATATGTCAAAAATTATTAAAAAAATATACACGAAAAATGCATTACAAAAAATAAAAAAGCTAAACAAAGGAAACTCATGGAAGGTAAGCACCTCTTCTAAGTCTCTCAATTTGTGCAATCCTACCATTTCTTATCGATAATCAATTAATTTGTCACATTATTGACTTTGCATTGTTCTACTAATGTAATTTACTAGGATAGTTTGAATAATTGACAATACTTTATATACGAAAAGTATCACACTTGAAATTAATATAAAATGAGGTAAGGGTAATCTTAAAAACTACATGATAAAATTAACTCGAACACAACATGTAGAGAGCCAGCAAGCATGGAAGCCTAGTGATAAAGAAATTGCATTATTTCTTCATAAAGTTACAAAACCGAGTCATGTTGTAAGCAAACCGCCAGCCAACTTATATTTCGGGCATTTGTTACCTCTGTAGAGAAATTTTCTGGTTTTTGGGATGTTGGTGGAGCTACAGTGACTGACTCATTAACCTCAAGCATCCATATAATATAGCTAAGCTTTAAATTGAACAGTGCACCATAAGTAGAATTTATAGAAGTGATAGTCGAGTTTATTGCTAATCCTTGACTTATACATATATGACATGTTTGCTTGTGTAAAGAGATAATAAAGTCAACATCAAATAATGAGTGACAATTTTGACAAGATTGAGAAAGTAAGACGAGTCGGGCAAAATTTTTTTTAGCAAAATGAAAGAAAACATTTGAATAGTTTATGAACATGACTATTTTAATGTAAACATTATTTGATAGTTGTCTTATCAACCTGATTTTTGTGAAACAATTCAAATTGTCATCATTAAAAAATCAGATGGGTAAATTGTAATTCCCTTAAAAATAATCTGAAAAGAAAATGAAGTGGCGTATCTGGTATAACCATTGTTAGTGATAACCCTTGCTTAGTTGTAATGAGTGAATGCAACCAATCAATCTAGTTATCCATCTTATATGCATTCATATTGACTTCTACATTTAAATCTCAAAACTCTAGTTTCTTATGTGTGGATTTCTTCATATTCGTTATTTGACGTGACCGCCTTGCAAGATACTCTCTTACGACAACGAGGTATGGGCCAAAATGGATACAATGATTGAGGCTTCTACGGACCAGGCCCAAATGATTTGGGTTGTCTCTACGCTAAATGTACCCCTTTCTTTATTTTATTGTATTTGAATTTGTTCGAACTTTGTCTAGGTAGTTGAGAATTACCTTCGACCCGGACAACACGGAGATTTTCCCGGCTTTCCGCTTACTCACGGCGTTCGCCCTTCCTGTTCTTCACATCCTCGGCTGGGGAAGTAGAGCTTCCTCGCGTCCTAGGGGGTTTGGGTTTAAACCGTAAGGTTCCTGGGAGGGTTAATCCTTCCGTTTTTAGTACCCAGAATGGGGGCTCCGATAATTGGGGCCTTTCTTTAATGTCCTTAGGCTGGACCAACGGATGAGAAAAGTGAAACGCCCTTTTTTAGAGTGACACTGCTAAGGGAATTCAGAGTCCTTCATGGACCCCACAAGAAACCCTAAAAAGTCTTGGACATCAATCACTTCAATAGATAAGCCATGTTCATTGGTCTTGTCTTCATGGGTTTTGCCTTCAAAGCCTTGACTAATGGTTCAACGTAAATCGTGTTCAGAACAACAGGCATTCGGAATTTTACATCGGTTTAGGTAGACTCCAAGCTTGAACACCACGTGAATCGGGAAGCGTCAATTGAGAACAGCTAGCAGGGAGGGGCTTTAGCCGCATATAAAGACTGACCAATTACAAATGCTTCCGTATCACAGGATTGTCTTAGATATCCCACACTTGAGATGGATATATGAGACAAAAGAGAGACATTCAAGGAGGAGGGACAATATTAAACATGCAACTGGCGAATGTTCACGTCACATTCGGCAACATACGACATCACTGTTGAATTAGGAGAGTTTCAAGACATCAATATGGATCAATTCATAAAGAACATTGTAATCTGTTGTAAGAAACAGGTTGGGTTCACACAACAAGAACCATTACTGCAAATCCGATTTAAAAGTATGGTTTTTGAGTCTCCATGTGCAAAGTGAACATCCCAAGGGGAACAATCCACCTTCCTAGAACATGCATCAAGAGACTCCAGCTGCAACTTTGAATAATTGGTCAATGTGTACGCGATAGATAAATGGAATATCATGCCTAACCCCGCTTGCACTCTACCGCCCTTCCTATTAGGATACACATGTGAATGAGTTGTGTTAAATGAATCTCACATTGAAGAATTGATATAGTGTAAAGCAATTAATATATCATAATTGGCCCATAACTCTTTGGCTTTAGCTTTTGAATGAAAGTAGATCTAACTAGATGTATTGACAAGCTTGGACTTGGGCTCTCTCTTAGCAATCTCTCCAAGTGAAGGTATCATGCTTCTATTGCATGCTCCCAACAAATAATATTAGAGCCCATGGTTGTAGTTTCCGAGCAAGTGCGCATTGTAGCGTAGCAATGCCATCTCATAGGGATTTAACTTGAGATAAGTTGATGCAAAATGATATCTAAATTAAGGGGAGCGGACTTAACATTAAACTTACACGTGAGGGGGAGATTGTTAGGATGCATGTGCGAGTAAAGATTTAACTTGAGATAAATTGATGTAGAAGGATACCTAAATTAAGGGAGCAGACCTAACATTAAACTCACATGTGATGGGGAGATTGTTATGATGCACGTGTGAGTAAATTGTGTCAAAGGGATCCCACATCAAAGAATTGGCTCGGACTTGGACTCTCTCTTGGCAATCTCCCCAAGTGAAGATATTAGGGCTTCGGGCTTTTGTTGTGCTCTCCCAACACTCCCACCTTGTCTTAACTAGTTACTTTGAATTTTATTCTCATTAAAAAGATGGTACTAAGTGACTATCCGTAATTGGCAACAAAACCTAATCGGTTTAGTGATGAACTCAGAGAGAGAGAGAGAGAGAGAGAGAGAGAGAGAGAGAGAGAGAGAGAGAGAGAGAGAGAGAGAGAGAGAGAGAGAGAAATCTACATGAAAATATATGGGCAAAGGATATCAATGATCGTGATAAAAGGATGTCCAATCCACTAAAAACTGCAATGGAATTGTGAACATCATGCAGCTACATTTATGGTCCTGGAAGAGGTGCATCGACAGGACATTGACAAACTTGACGTGTAATCTTCATTATGGGAGCAGATCATAGATAAAAGATTTGAAAGCAAACTCCACAAAAGTTGCTGGCCACAAAAGATGGAATGACAGTAACTAGTAAGCTACCGCATGATATGAGCAGTTAACAACATGAACCCAAGCACATGGCTACAACGTGTATGTAACTTGACAAATTTACCCACAAAAGTAACTTCAATCATTTATAGCTGTGTTACCAAATGATCTTTCCTCAGAAATGCTTCAGTTATGAGATATTTACGCGCCATAGTATCAGCAGTCACATATCCGAAGAGAGGGAAAAAAGGCAAATCAAAGGTGTCAGTTGGGGCAAGGACATCACCGATATGCTATTGCTTTAGGTAAGCAATTTTCCGCCTAGTCATGATGACGTTCATTTGTATTACTCGAGCATCATTTGAAATTAAAGTCGCCTCAGTGTGGTCAACAAACACCATCCTACACAAAGAAAAAGAGAGTCCATGAACACTGCAGAGGTAATTGTCCACTGGAGAAAGTGCATCATACATTGACTTTGTTGATATTTAAGCCGCCATAACATGGTCAACCAACCAATCAAGTATTCTTCCTTTCATGGCACATTGCATTTGTTGCCGTTCTACGTCCGAAATTAATAGGACCGAAGACATTTGATTGGTGACATGGTTCATTGTTACATGTATTCTTACTAGTCTGCTGTGCCTAGAACAACAATAATTCCACACTTCATTCCATAACAAGCAAGAAAAGTGAAATCAACTAGATGCCAGTATCACAAATCAAAAAACTATGTTGAATAGATGCAATCAAAAGGACAAGCTACCGCAGAATGAAAGCCAAACAAAAATAATAACACCACCGCCAAAAACAAGACAAATCTCTTCAACATGTTATTGCAACAAGAAATTGCATAGAAAAGCAGCAGAGCTAAGAGCAATCGCGCTCTGTGAGGTCAGATGTCGATTAGACAAACCTGAATCTTGATTGTTATTCACATGAGAGAGCACTATTCGCATTTAATTCATAAGCCTTAAGAGAAGATGCCAATTTGGTACCGATCTCTGCTTAGGAGGAGTTTGCCTCCTCCAGAACCTATTAATGGGCTGTCCATGACAATCCAGTAATAATCAACTCAGTATCACGTGCAACACGAAATCTTCAATTAAATTCTGACCGTTGGGCCAGAGAATCCAACCGCACAACTTAGTCCCGATTCTCTATAGATGGAAACCATTACGAGGATGTCGCAGAGGAATCGATGGCATTTCTGCACTTTCGTGTTCCTCAAACACAAATCTTGGCCATGGAAAATAAAATCACATAAATCTCCTGATAAATGAAAATTAACAGCAACTCTTAATTGGTGTGACAACTGCATGGGTTCAACCATCTGCCAAATAGGAGAAAGTGCTCCACGTTAACTACACCAGAACTACCGATCTCCAATCTTTATATCTTACCGCAGTAGTCCAGTCACCCTGGATCTAAAAGCGTTGCAGGCAACAAATGCAAATAGGCAATGCGGAAGTATTTTGGCCAGGGAAATCACCTCATAACAACCAATGCCACGTGCGCAAAATGGATGAGAAAGGGAAACCAGAGAGAAAAAGATTTGACTCATGTTTTTTGGTGCCTTTCATACAAGCAATTTTGACTTTGTTAACATGGTGAAGGAAACACTGACCAATATATATATATGGTGAAGGAAACACATAAGCTATGTTTGGTCGTCTGAATTTCTAGTAAGGATAAGAGTAGATAGGATAGAATAATTCAAGAATTTTAGTACATCCTATGTATTTTTTGGTGAATCATAGTAATAAAACCGGATATTTTTACATATTATAATGTCCATTATTCGCTACAAATGACATATTGGTGTACATGAACTTAAAAATTGCACAAACTAAAATGGTAAGAATCTCTTACAACACTCTTGCCCACTTCATTTTTATTTGCTTATTTTTTTCCTTCTCTTTTTTTTTTCTACTTCTTTTTTCCCCTTCCGTCATATTCTAATAAAATTTTATTAAATAGCAAACTATACTAATATATCTAAAATATGTCATAAATATAAATACTAAATATATATTTATACATGTGGAATTTATATCATAAGATAGAAAGTAATTTGAATATATAAATAAAAATATGATTAAATAAAAACGAAATTGTTGATATTTTTTGTTATTTTGAATTTTTTATATTAGAATACAAATATTATTTATTTTCAAGTACTATATTAATTTTATTGATTTAACAATTTTATTATTTAAGAAAAATAACATTTATATTATGAATTAGGGGTGTGTAAAAGAACCGGGACCCGCCCGAATCACCTAGAACAGGACCGGAACCGCTCGGAACCGGTGATTCTTGAGGGAATATGGGAACCGGTGGATACCGGTCCGATTCCCGGTTCCATGGCCAAATCCATCCACCTGCCCACCCGGACTGGACCGATTATATTAAAATAATATATTATTTTTTAATATTAAAAAAATGAAATTACAAATTAACAAACCTAAATCAAATAATTAAAAAAATTAATTAAAGTGGGAAAAAAGTCCAAAGTGCACCAAATGGAGAGGTGCTGATCTCCAGTCAAACCAAATGGAGAGGCGCTGAAGCTAAAAAGTCCAAAGTGCACCTTGACAAAACGTCGAGCAATTGGTGGGCAAATAGTAAGCACGCGAATAATCAGGGCTACAAGAGGAGGAGAAGAAGAATAGGTCAGGCGGCGAAGAACCAGCAATTTTGGTCTTAAACCAAAGTTGTTTCCCGTCAATATCGAAGCTTTCGAGAAAATGATATTATTATTATTGTGAGACCGGTTCCATAGATCCACCTGGGAACCGGACCTGACTGGCGGTCCGGTTCCCGGGTGGATCCATGTAACTAATGGGTGGATCCCAGTTCCAATTTTTCGGAACTGGTCCTTAGCAGGCGGTTCCTGGTTTTAGGTCGGGAACCGCCCGCCCGGACTATGCACACTCCTATTATAGATAGTAGAAATCCTATCCACTTTGATCCATCTCTTGCTTGACATAATTTTATTCAAGTTACATTTCTTTTATATTCAATTATTTGATTTTAGGTAGGCACCAAACACATAATATGATGATTATACCTGACTTTATCCCTTTTCTATTTAACTTTACCTTGAATTTTATCATGGCTACTAAATGTAGCCATGATTGTTAGTATCGTTACTTACTAACAATGAAATAAATGATGTACAAAAGTTGTCCATAAGGACGCGAGTGGATCCAATCAACAATCATTTTGTCTACAAACTTAGGACCTAGAATGAAAGATAATATATTTCACCTCCTATCACTTTCTATTATTCTAAATAGCCTGCTTAGAATTCCGCATTCAAACTTTAGCGTGCTGCATGCAAATTTAAGGTCCCAATGATATTGGATGTGAATAAGTATCGCCAAGTTTTAGTTCATGTGGGCCAATTCAATAAGAAAGAAAGTATTGAAAATAATTGAAAAAGAGAAAATTCAATTTGATTAGAATCAGCATGGTCGAAGTTTGGTCCCATGATGTCAAGAAGGCAACGAGCTATACAAGAATTAACTAAGGCGAGATATACAAGAATTGTTTAAGTGCTAGCATATATCTTTCTCCTAGAACCCTCGACGCTGCAAATAAAGTTTCCCACGAGCTTGCTCGGTAGAACTTTCGTCGAAGATTTGCTGGTTTTTTTTATCAGCCTGTGATGCTCCGCTGCATAAGCCTTACTTGGCTGCTTGTGCTGACTGATATCGTATGACTATTAGACCATGAAGTGTTGAAAGTTAGATGTTTCTAGTGATCGTCATGTTAGAATAATACAGAATTGATTGTTGAAGATTTGAGCACATTGGATTTGTTGTTAGTATCCTTCAAAATGCTTGATCTATGGTGGGCGGTAGAAGATTTATGGTGGGCTATGTTTGGGTAGCCCCTCTACCATTCAAGAAGGAGTAAATGCATTTATATCAAAAAGGGGAGGTCTTGGTTGTTTTTCTCTAGTAAAAAAACGTGAGGTTTTTCATTGTCAAAAGGAGCAAAGACTTCATGTCTTTGTCTCATTTATTGTTTGTGTTTTTTCTTCAGCTTTGTGGACTTTCTTGTTTTCCTCATTCAATGTTAGTTAAGTTATGTACACGTCCAACCACTTTAAAAGGTTGTGGACTTCAGATTTGTAGCTACACCAATGTGAAAAGCATTTGTATTTCCATTATTTCTCTCTCCGGTCTTCACTTGTGTCTCATTCCAAACTTTCAAAACTTGCCATTATTCTTTTTGGTTCCAACGTATGAAAGCATGCCCAGATAGAGGCATGATGATCAGGTCTATTGATCATACTAGGCAAAAGGGGAGGTGGAGGTTATTATGACCTGAAGACCAAGAACAAATAAACAATAGTCGTGTCGTCACAAGGCAAAAAGATCAGAAAGAAATGAATTCCCCCAGTTAACGAGGCTGAGAGAGGAGGAGAGATTTTCCTTCGGTTCAAATTAAAGCAATTCAAATCAAACCTAAGAGGAAGTTAGGCAACAATAATATAATGAAGACACGTTTCAATCAATCAAATGCTAACCATCATAGTTGTCAGTGTAGAAATTTCCCTGACGGCATGTTCAAGTCCAATATCAATTTACCCAACGAGTGCTCCAAAGAGGTCTTCGCCGCTAGAAATTCAAGAGGTTCATTCGCAGCAGCCGAGGATGTCATCTCATGCAGTAATCGATGTCGGATTTTAGTTAGTGGTGAATTTTAATTTGAAAAAAAGCTTTCAAGTGCTCTTTCATGGAAGTCTTCAGGTGTTGCGAGTTGTGTCGCTGTCAATATGGAGTCAAAGAGAGGACTGATGACCTTGAAGGCACGCTCTTATCTTTAGCATTATCAAATGAACCAAAGAATGAGCTAATTGTTGAAAAAGCGTGTCATTTGATTGATATGTTTTATTAGGAAGACAAGGAAGCTTCAAATACAATATTAGACCGGCTTGGATTGGAATTCTTATAACTTATGGAATCATTGTAAAATCAGATTGAACGGTGATATCAATGATGATCCCTTTACATGTCACCTATTGATATTGATATCCTTGTCACTTTATGAAAAGAATGGCGGAGTAGCTATTTTCAACTAAATTCTTACTGTCCTGCATATACTTGCTTGTCATTCAATAAAATGCCATTTTAACTTCTTTACAGCTTTCGGAGCAGATTCCACGATTTGGCACAAAGCCATTGCCTTGCAACTTTCCAAGAGACGATATTCCCAAAAGCAGAAAATGCACCATGTCATGCTTTTGGGTCAATTCCCTTTGTCCAAATTCTCGATGAACATATTTCCAGCCCCACTTTTACGGATACTAGGATCGCGCCGAGAATACATAATCCTAATTGGCTTCCCATTGAGAGGAATAAAGTTCGACACCTCCAAAGACCGAGCAGCATCAATCCGGTCGTGTAATTAACATAACCATAGCCGAACGGTCGCCACATGATCAGGTTCCTACAGACCCAATTCGAGGCACCTGGCCGACCTGATTGCCCAGACCGTAAAGCTGGGAATCAGTCACATTTGACTCCAAATCGTCAACATAGAGCGACATCATCGCCTACTGGGTTGGACCCGCATGCACTCCCAGCGTCGCATTCTTCTAAGGCTGAACCTGAACCTGCGTCATTTTGCCGAGCAAACATCTCCCTTCCTTTTTTTTTAGTTTTGAAACTTTAGTAGAACCTTTTTTTGTCTTCAGCTGGCAGACAGAGCTGTGCCCAAAATCTCACAATATATATATATATATATATATATATATATATATATATATATATATATATATATATATATATTATTTTATCGCCTGTCCAATTAGAAGTAGACTATCAGTACAAGTACTAATAAAGGTATGTCGGGATTTTGTTCTTTAGATCTCCATTGGGAAAAATTATTTCGCACAAAATGAATTCAGAACAATCAACATTTACGTAGCTAAATTAACTTACTTACGAAATGGTTCAAGATTTAATTTACACATGTGTCAGTCCCTCACACCAATATCTAAACAAAAAAACAAAAAAGAAGAAGATGATAATAATCTCCAAAGATCCAAGACAAAACCATGAGACGATGATTTTCTTACCAAAAATAAATAACGCCAAACCTATTGTCATAAATAAATCAAAACCAATGATAAATCAGCAAATCATCCGTCTTGACTTGAGAGAGAAGACGAAGACAAAGACGAAGACAACGTGAAAATGGGGCATTGCATTGGGACCAAACAAATGGTTTAGCAGTAAACTGTTCATTCTGTGTGGATGTAAGAACATCACTTTTGCTGTTTGATTTGCATCCAACGCTTGCTCTATAGGTCGACTAGAACCTAATTTAGCACCAAATTGTCAATTTAAGGCAAGGAAAAGGATTTTTTTTTGTTTTGTGAAAAGGCCAGGAAATTGATTAAACGACATATTCTGTACACTTTTATTTATATCATTTTCCAAGCCACGTCAAACAATTTTATGATAAGTAATGCCAAGTGAGATTTTTAGTCAAGGAAAATTACTGAAAACACTCAAATAAACATTTTTTAAAATTTATGGCACCAAAATGGATACTATACGAAAGTTATGATATTATTAGTGTCATTTCCCAAACCTAAATTTGGCTTTACTTATTAAATGACACAAGTCACACAATGATCCATCCACAAATTAATGCACATGAACATATGAAATAAGGCATTCTCATTTTTTTTCTTTATTTTATCAGTAATTTTTCTTATAAGTCTCTTGATGATGTTAGATATTAGAGACTTTATCTTATTAACGGTAGAATGGAATATTTCTTTTTTTGCTCCTCGTGCGTTTCTAATTGATGAATTGTAGGAAGAAGTGCGCAATTTTCCTTGACTAATAAAATCAATCAATGCTCTCATTCATGCCCCATGGACTTGTATCGCTTCAAGTGTGGTTTTTGACTCCTATGCTCTGTAAGAAGGCAATGCAAAAATCTAAGAATGAGAGTTAGAATAGAAGTAAAGTAGGACCAATAAAAAAAAGTAATAAATAAAAAAATATTGCGATTTTTGATGCACCAATTGTCATCATAATATGAACTCATTTAGAATACATTAGATTGTTATATTTGTCTATATAAATGCTTGGGATAAGTAGACCTCATTCAACGAGAGAACCTAAAGTTATTTCCTTATATAGATCATTGTGCGAATTAATGCTTATGTCATATGAACTACGTGCATGCTTTGGCTTAACTTCATATTCTCTTTTGGACTTATATAAGGTACAAAGGCAGTGTAATTTTTTTTTTTTTACAAGTTACCTTTGTAATCTTGAATTTGGATAGTTAATTAATGGGAGTGGGTTGTTCAAAAGATTTTCGCAGATTATGTAATAGAAACTATTCATCCGCTTATATACTTCTCCTTATTTATTCAAGTAAGACATAAAGCAAGTTTCTAACGAAAGAAACCTTGGAAGAATATCTAATTGCACTTTTGCACATAATACAATATGAACCATTTGCAAGAGAACCTACAAAATTGGCATGGCTGAGTAGTTATAGGACGGGTTTTAAATGTCAAGGACAAGGTTCCAAGTTCTAAAAGCTTGAAATACTTAGTATAAAATGGTTGCAAGGTACAGGGTCATATCCTTTACTCTGCAGGGATACGTTACATAAAGATACATGGTACCCTTTAATATTTTTTTTAATAACCACACATGTGCTAATAAATATAAGACGCTTATTACTCGTTTATGATTTCGTATCCTTTCTTTCAGACATTTGATAAGAAAATAACGAGTAGAGCTAGATTAGGAGATGGAAAGCATAAATTTATTTGCTTTTTGGTTGTGCTATACTTTTATTTTTAATTACTCTTTAAGAATATTGATATAAATACCCATCCTACTAATTTATTATTTATGTTACATCAGTTAGTACTTAATGGAAATGCAATGATTTTTTTACTAATAATTTTTTAAAAGTTGCAGGGCGAAAATGCAACCGAACTATGTACAAACATAACTGCGAATATCTCACTTATTATTTTACGAGATACTCCAACATTTTACTGACCCTAATTTTCTAAAATTTGTTCAAGATTGACTGTGGTGTTCAATCTTTATCAAATGATCTCTTTACAAACCATGAGTCACAAGCTCTTCAACACAACGGTCATCAGCGTAAAAAGATTGATCTTCGGAGAAGCTCAATTCATCATCAGAGTACCGCTACATAAAGTTAGAGCCAATTCAGCTGGTCCCAATCCCACATTGGTTCTTCCAAACTTGCTGTCTCCCATTGATTGGAACTTCCTACTTCGCTTGCTACTATTCCTGACGATGATACATCTGCACATCCAGCGCCTCTGCCTCCGCTGCTAGCAGCACGGCCACCAACCTGGATTGTTGTCTCTCCAGCCACCGCTTCCAGTGGCCGGCGATCAAATGCTCGAGAGGTCCCGGATACCACATACACTCGGCACAGCGTAAATTCCCGCTTCAGCTGCAAGTATATTATTTCAAGAAAAGCAAACGCAGAGAATGATGTTTGCTGCATATTTCTGAGAAAGTTCAAGTGGAAACTAAACTAAAGACAGAGTGTGCACCTGCGTAGGAATGGCAGAAAACCAAAACAAGAACGATTATTCAAAGTGATGGATAATCTAGGTGTCAAGCACGCAGAGGTATTTCATCCTTTCTATGTTTGAATAATTGAAATAAAGGTCCACGTTCACCTTAGGAATGGAAATGTTACTGCTTGATGAATTGGGATTGGTGGGCGAGAGTTCAATGGCCCTGTACTCGTTTAGTTTCCACTGCGTTTTTCGTCCTTTGGGAGCTTTTCCCTCATAGAAGACCATTGACTTCTTCATGCCGATCACCTTGTTGTCAGACGAGTAGACGTAGCTGGGAGACCCGGTGGCCTTCCAGTAGCCGGTGGCCAGGCTCCGGCTGGGCCGCCCTCCTCTGGCCTCCCTCTCCTGCATGGGTGCGAAGAAGAACCACTGCTCTCTGTCTTCTCTGCACAGCTCTCCAGCAAGCTCTGCAACACGAATTCACCAAAGAAAATGTAGGGAAAAGAAAGTTTGCTGAGTTGCGCAATTGAAATTTTCAAGATCCCAATTTTAGTGCACAGTTTAATTTCTGTGGGGATGTGAAAGAAATGGGTGCATGCGCAGGCGGATTGTGTCTTACGTGGGAGATTCCATGGCTCAGTGTCAAAGATGTGGAGGACTGGGATGACACGGTGAATTTTGTCTTGCTTATGGCCGTGAAGCTGGTTGTGCAGATAGAACGAGATGAGCTCTTCCTCGGTAGGATAGAACCTGAAACCTGTCGGATACTCCTCCATGTCTGGTTGTTTTGTTGTCCTAGGGTTTCGAGTTGGATCAGCGGCGAAAGATTCTGTTTTGTTGAACACTGTGATGAGATGAAGTGTTACTTGGGTGTGGCGAGATGTTCCATTTAGCAAGTCAGCAATGTACATATAGGGATCTGCGCAGGAGAATGTGTTGAGATGACGTAGGATTATGGAAGGAGAGGGTGCAGGAGAGAGAAGAGACCAAGACGAGTGAAGTGATGACTCAGTGTCCTTTTCCAACTCTCGCACTCATGGCACCATCAACGCGGTTATGTCAAGGACTAGATACAGTATGTTACGAGAAGTGAGCAAAGGCCAACGCTTCTCCGCAGAAGTTCTTCCCCAACAATTTTAGCTGCGGAAAGGAAGGCAATGACTTGGAGTATAAAAGGGTTTGACATAATTTATAAGTTCAGTGGTCAAGGTCCAAGACTTCACAGCACAAGTATCTATATAGCACGACAGAACTACAGCTCAACCACAGAAGGACTCTAAGGATTCGATGTACAAATTCGATGCAGTAAATGACCTTGTCAAACGATAAGCGGTCCTAAAATTAAGTTAGTCTCATTCAAAATTCAATTAATAAAAGTTCACTACATCGTTAAGCATCCATTTTATAATGGTCTTATTATGAGTATTTTCAAGATACTTGTTCCGTATATTTATTGAGGAATACTTCAATTTCAAAACATTTATTATACATAGCACCAGAAAAACAATTCATTTATTACTACAAACATTTCTTAATTGATTGATCAGCAAGTGCTTCCACGGTATTTCTTTATGAATTTTGTTTTTTGTTTTAATAAATCATCGTTAGAATTCATTGTCTAGTTAGAGAAAGAAATTATTAGAAACGGAAAAGGAACTTATCAAGAATTCTAATTGGTGTTTTCTACTGACGCAATTATTGCATGCTTCATAAAGATGTTTCTTCTCAGTTTTTTATTTGGCATAAATGCTCTTTAATTATAAATAAATAAATAAAAAGCTGCTTTGGGATTGATTTCATAGCTAATGCGATTTCACAAAATTGACTTATGTTTTGCTTTACTGTGTCCAAAGTTGGTTTCAACACTAAAATTTGCTCGTTCTATCAACAGAGAATTAGGAATTATCTACCCAATTGTGGCAAGATAGTTATTTCTATTGGGAATTGCACACCGCCTAGGAAATATCATTAAAGTAAGCCAAAGATCCAATTCATTAGAAATCCGAATTATCGGCATCAACAAAAAGACGCCCAGGTAAACTCGATTGAATCTAAAATTTAAATCTAGGAGCTATATAATCACTAAGTTCATCAACTATGCTTTTTTTCCACGCATAACCATGTAATGAGGGATTGACAATTCATTTGCGAGTTTATGTAGATAAATTTTCCTATTATGTACCACAAGTTCCTTTTAAAAGTTTAGAATACATGAAATTTGCATGGTAAATATTACTTTCTGACCGAAAGTATTGTTTTCACAAATTGTCATACCAGGTCAAGCTAATTGATTTCACTTTATTTGGATCCATGGAAGAAGGTAACTTTCTCAGTATATTTCGCATTACGATGATTCTAACGACCACATCATCCACACATTAAGTTTATAAAATCTTTTTCATCTTGAAAATTAAGTAACTCAATCAGCTAGAGATGTCCCTTCAAATCTTGAATCAATGCATCAATTTCACCCTCCATAAATAGAATCCTTGACCAATGTATATTGACCGTATTTCACGAACCCAGTTTTGGCCTGAGTGAGCAAATTGGTTAGGGCAAAATGGAGGGAACCCGTTAGCAAATGAGCCACTAGACACGTTACCCATTCTACTCTTAACACTTAGAGTTTTGCTTAAACACATCAAAAAGTGAGCACCGCCCATTGCTGTCATGCTAGCTGTCCCGAGTGAATTCCATGCAATCTCAGCATATTTAGCGACGCTGAAAGTTTCAACCTTCTGCCGCCTTCACCAGTCATCTTCATTAATCACACGTTATAGCCCCACTTGTGGAGGACTGATTATTTTAAGCAGGAAAGTTTGATTTTCTTGAGGCATGAAGGGTCGTGCTAGTTTCCTCGGGATCAAAACGCTTTTAGTTGACTTAGTTTACTTTTGGGTCAACTAAAAGTGAAAGATAAATCGAACTAAAGTCCCGTCTAATTTGGTTTGAGCGGAGGAGCTTCTGCATCTAGGATTAAAATTATAGGCATTTTATTTAATATTCAAAGAAGGAAACTTCCGAAATGTTTTAAGTCCTTTCTTTCGACCCCACATGAACTATCCAAAAGTGTTTCAACCCAAATCTGAAACCCGAAAGCCGCACAAGAAACAAGGGTGTTCATTGCATTTACTTTACCTTTCTTCTGGCCGAAGTCATTTTGTTTATTTGACTTCCGTTGAAGTTATGCTAGATGACTGGCAAACAATTCGAGATGCATCATTTCTTACTTAAGAAATCGGCTGCGTGCTGATCTTAAGAACTTTCTTACTTCCTTCTTTGTCTTTCATTTCTTTTTACCATTCAACACCATATACCTTTCGGTACCTCCACCCTCTCTAAGGTCAAGAATCTGAAATTATTGTAATGATTAACCATTGTTATCGAGTGACAGTGAGTGATTATCGAATGTAATGTTTCATTTATCATTTGATCACATATCTCTCAATAACTCTTTCTTTTTTTATATAATTTGATAGGGCTTGAGATATAAAAGCAAGAAGAGAAACTACTTGTAATATGCGTGCACCATGAGGTTTTGATTATACAGAAAAATAAAAAGTAAAACTATAAAAGTCAATCCAAACACACCCAATAAATTTGCAAATGACGGGAAAAAAAAAAGCCAAAAGGAAAGTGAATGAGGAACCGACATACCTACATTTTCCTCTTTGATCCACCATAATTTTCTCATCAAGCAGCAAGCAAGACTCAGTTTTGTTTATCATGATTAACTATTACAAACATTCCATGCTTGCCCTTATTCCTATCTTTGTTATTTCTCTTTTTCATTTTTCTTTTTTGCCAAAAGGAGATAGTCAAATTTCCACTTTCGGTGGATGTCTCCATCATGAATTTAACTCTATTAGTGGAGAATCATTATTTCGATAATGAAAACGAGAAACAAAAAATTTATTCAAATGACTAGCAGGTGGTAATTATTATGCAATAGAAATAGCATATTCTATGGTAAAGTATCAGGAACTGATATTATTTTAAATTCCCGTGGAAAGTTGGGAAAATAAAAACACGTTTGGTGTTCCCCGGGAAGACAGCAGAAGGAAGATACGAGGATATTTCCAAAAACTGACATAAAACATTTCTTTGTTCTGGAAATTTTGACAAAAAGTGGATCATATTCTTGGATTGCTATTCTTGATATGCCCTTTTTTTTATGGTCAAGAGTATGTCATGACACAATTCTAACAATACATATTTTATTCTTTATTAAGTGTTGTAATGTATAACTTCTTAAAAAATATTAAGCTAAAGTTTATATTTTCGTTTGGTGACTTATAATTATCTATTTTTGAGAAACCATTCCTCAAAGAATTGTCCCAAAAAAAAAAAAAACCAATCTCTTGCAAATTGCGACACGCAATATATATAAGTTTATTCTTTACTAAAAACGAAAAAGTGAATATCTTTTGAAGTAATGTGGATGCAAATTTTTCAAACCAAGAGCCATGCACATCATAAGCATACAGTAGGGCAGGGGGCATAGATGCCAAACAAGCATGAATCCTATTTGTTGTCGTCGAAGCTATTCCTCCAACTTGGGGAAGGACGTAGATGCTTCTGAATCCGACACGCTAGGTGCCATGGCTAGTTCATCCTTTCAAAGGCTCTATTGGACATTGTTGACTTGCAGAGACCTGTTTAGGAATTAGTAAATATAGGACATGAGCTAAGGCTTGATGATGAGTTCTAGGAGGGTGCTTGGCTTCTCATTATCAAGAACTACCAACAATAGGAGCAGATTTCTCCCATAGCAGGGATGTCCACTCCCGGCTCGACGTGCGAAATATTAGAGTCTGTTATGTATGACATTGGATAATATTAATTTAATAGCAAATACAAGACAAAAGCATCAAAGTAAGTTGGTGCCTAGTTTTTATTTTTTCGTGAAAAATGAATTACTCAAGTGACAAGAATCATGGGGTTACAATTTTCGTACTTGTGAAATCGACTATTAAGATATTTTATTGTGATTCTTATTTTGCGACTAATTTAATTTTAAGATGAATCAAATAGGAACTCAAAGTGAAGGTCCAGAAGATTGGACTTTTGCCAATGTGAAAATGCTTTTTAGTGGGCTTGCTTACATAATATGCTCAAATCGAATGTGTTAGAAATACTGAAAACGTTAAAAACCCTTCAATTATGGGAGACCCAACCTTTTGAAATCCTGAATCAATCCTCCCCTGGTGTTGACCAACAAAGGAATCCTACACAGCTTTTGAGAACGATGCTTTTTTTTTTTTTGTCGTTTTTAGATGTGTTTGTCACTTGTGGTTGGAGTTGAATCTTGGCCACTTGACTATCTAGATTTTATTGCGATAAAAAAAAGAAATTTGCATTCATTTGGGAAAGTGCAAATGCATATACTTTGGGAGGTATCATATGATGTACAAAACTGATATACTCAATGACTTTTCATACGATACGTAGTCTTAAAATAAGTGAGTCACACTTAGTATTCAGTTATTAAATGTATAAGTTATTATGGGTTCTTTTAGCACACTTTCAATATATTTAGGATTAATATCACAAAAAAAAATCTCAAATTAGTATACTAGTAACAAATCTATCTCAAACTAATTATTTTACCATAAAAAACTTCAAACAGTACACTCGCGACAAATTTATCCCAAACTAATTTTTTACCACTTAATCCAAATTGGTACATTTGTGACAAATTGACCATATGTTAATTTCCGTTAAATTAGATTAATGCCACGAAAAACTACAATCTATTGCATCTATGACAAACGAATTGTAAAACCCCAAATTGGTACATCCAACAACTGCCACATGTCATCCAACTCAATAATTTGACAGTAAAATATAATGAAAACTAAACGAAGGGTAAATTTGTCGCAAGTGCACTAGTTTTAGGTTTTTAGTGGTCAAAAACCAGTTTAGGGTTTTTTGTGATTTTTTTTTGGTAAGGAGGTTTTTTGTGATATTAACTCATACACTTAATAAGAAAAGTTTCAATTTTCAAAATATTAATTGCGCATAATACGAAAAAGGAAATACATTATTTATTGTAATTTTTTCTTAATTGGTTAATTAACAAGTATTTCAAGGTTATTCTTTTATAAGATTTATTTTATAAATCATTCTTACAATTCATTGTCTAGTTGGAGAAAGGAATTATTAGAAATGGAAAATGAGGCCAGCAAGAAGTCTAGCTCGTGTTTTCTACTGATCAAATTATTACAAGCTTCTTAAAGGTGCTCATTTTTGTATTTTATTTCGGCACAAATGCTCTTTAATTACAAAGATACTTTTAGATTGATTTCGTAGCTAATGTGATTTGACAAAACTGACATATGTTTTGCTTAACTGTGTCCAAAGTTGGGTTTAGTACTAAAATTTGCTTGGTCCGTTAACAGGGCATTAGGAATTATCTACCCAATCGTGGGCAAGATAATTATATCTATTGGAAATTGCAACCCTCATAGGGTAGATAACGAAAAGAAGCTAAAGACCTGGCTCATTAGAAATCCTGATTGATTCTACACTCAGTTTTAATCAAAAAATTAAATCAAGGAACTATGAAATCGCTAAGTTCATTAACTAGGCTTACCATGCATGACCAGGCAATGTGGAATTGACTATCCATTTGTAAGGTTTATCCAAACAAATGTTCCTATTGTGCACCACATGTTCACACTAAAAGTCTAGAATTCAAGAAATTTTTGCAAGGGCGAACGTTACTTTGTGAACCGAAAGTATTGTTTTCACAACCTTTTATCAAGTCAAACTAATGACGTATAAAAAAAAGTAGGGAATTTCAAAATTTTTTTTTAACCAACAAAAGAAGATAACTTTTTAAGCGTGTCTCGAATCATGATGATTCTAACGATCACATCATAAATGAACGAGTCTATAAAATCTTTTCTCGAATCTAAAGTGAACATGATCTCGATTGGGCATCCTTCTTGAAAATAAAGTAGCTCAGTCAGCCTAGAAATGTCTTCAAATTTCAAATGGATGCATCAATTTCTCCATCTATACATGGAATCCTTGACCAACGTAAATTGCAACTCGTACTTTTTGTTAATCTTATTTTATGAAACCCAGTTTTGGCCTGTGTGAGCAGGTCAATTTAGGATTCAAGCACAGTGGTTCTAGACGGCCTGAATTGGAGGTTGGGACACCTGGAGTGCCATAACTTGGCACGGAGGGACACTTAAGTGCCATAACTTTGAAATGGTACACTTAAGTGCCAATATCGGAGTAAAATGGAACACTTAAGTGCCAATCCGGCCAAAAACCGGCCAAAATGCAGACGTGGCATTTTCCGGCGACATGCTTAACCGACGTGGCAATTTATTAAAAAAAAAAAAGCGACGTGGAGGAGGAAAACGACGTCGCCCCATCCACTGTGCATTTGGCCAAACTAAACGACGTCGTTTTTCCTTAGTGCTAAACGACGTCGTTTTGCTTATTTGGATTTTAACCGTTTGTCCATCGGTTCACACCAGATCTGACGTCCTCTCCATCGCCGTTTACAGCTCGTCATTCGTAGGTTGCCGTTCGCAGGTCATCACTCGCCGTCGTCGCTCGCCGTCGTCGCTCGCCGTCCTCGATTTGCTCAGGTTTTTTTTCTTCTTCCTCTCCCCTGTGGTGAAATTACGGCTTCGACTCGTTTATTAGGGCTCGGACTTGAAATTTGGGGGTCGGCTGGGAAAGCTCAGGCTTGGATGGTATTGATGTGAGATTTATGGCTCAGATGTAGTGCTACAATCCTGTTGGGGGGTTCGAATTGACAGTTTAGGATCGGCCTCGAAATGTAGGCTCGGTGTAGGGCTCGTCGCCTCATTCACTGTGATGTGTGATTCATTCAGGGTGTTGAATTGTGATGTGCGAAAGTAATTTGTAGTGGTCGGATGTGAAATGTGCGATGGTGATTGGTGATTGTTAGGATTCAGAGTATTGGACCTTGGACATGTTCGAATCGAATCTTTTGTTGTCGTGGGGTTGGGGACTTCTGGGTATTTTTTTAATAAATTGCATTATTGAGGACCCATGCTGAGGGATCTCTCCATATTTTAAAGGAATGCGACGACATAATCAAAGTAGTTGTCGGGTCCCATCTCGATTTGTCATTGTCCTGAGGCCTCTTTTCAAGTTGCAGCTGTCGTCTGACCTATGCATCTTCCCTCTTTCTTTCTTCTTTTCTTTAATAAAGAGTGTAGGGACCTCCACTTGCAATTGTTTGTCCTTTGTGAATGTGGTCCCAAAAGTTAATTGTATATTTGTCCTCTTTTGTTGCAGAAATGGCTCATGATAAAGACTATGTTGCTGTCATCGTTTACTGCGGTGGGGATTTTGTGATTGGGGAGGATGAGTGGGAGTATGAGGGGGGGAATGAGGGTACTATCTTTGTAGATATAAAGAAGGCATATTATATTGGATTTGTTAGGGATATAGTGACATTTTTGCCTTGTAGAGTACAAAAGTTACTGCACTGTGTTCCTGGGAAAGGCTTGAGAGATGGTTTGAGAATTTTGGAAGATGATAATGGTTTTAGGGATGTCTTATATCATTATCTTCATGGCGAAGAGGCGAAAGTATTTGTTGAAAACAATAGTGATAGTGAGGACGAAGATGATGACAGAGATAGCACCCAAGTAGGAGAAGGAGGGGATGGTATTCAAGCTAGTACTGAGGTTAGGGATGAAGCAGGGCATGATGGACAGGACGGGGAGGAGAGGGGCGCAGATGCTGTTCACCAGAGCGATTGTGACATAGGTGATGTCACAATCACTGAATTAGATTGGGAAGTAGCTGAATCCAGTGATGGTGATGATGACAATGACGATAAAGGGTTGGCTGCTGAAGCTGAAAATTTATTAATCTTAAGTGACGACGACGATGAGGAGCTTACACAGTCAAGGAAAAAACAAAGGGACTTTTTGTCAGATAGATTTGCAACTTTGCAGGTAGCCAATGAAGTTCCAAACAGAGACGAAGGCCCTGTAGATGTTGGTGTTGCTGGCCAGGAGACAGATTATGAAGAAAGCATCGACACCGCTACTTCCCAGGACGAACTTGAAGAAGATCAACGAGCTGTGCGTAGAAGGAAAAGTAAGTTTCCTTCCTATGATCCATCCGTTGCCTCTCCTACTTTGTCGTAAGAGGGTATGAAATTCCATGATGCGATACAATTTAGGGAAACTATACTGAAGAACTCCATTGCTGCACAAAGAAATATTGATTTCATTAGAAATACCAAGAAATTTGTAAGAGCTAGGTGTTCGCAGCAAAACTGTCCATGGAAGATTTACAGCGCGTTTGTTAAGAAGAGTGGGTCTTTCCAGATTAGAGCTTACTAAGAGGAACACACTTGTTCCATTAATTTTCAAAACAAAAGGGTAACAAGTGCATGGTTGTCCAAGCACTTCTTCGATCTGATCAAGCTGATGCCCGAGATGAAAATTACTAACTTTAGGATGCTGGTGAAGGAGCGTGTAGGCATCAATGTATCTAGGAATCAGTGCAAAAGAGCAAAGCAAAAGGTGATAAAGATACTTATTGGTCAGTATGCTAAGGAATATGGGCAGGTGTGGGAGTATGCTTGGGAGTGTAGGCTGCAAAACCCTACAAGTAGAGTGTATGTAGAGGTGGTTGAGAGATCGCTTCCTGATCATGGGACCAAGTTCGATAAGTTCTATGTGTGCTTTGATGCATGCAGACGAGGATTTTTAGCTGGTTGTAGACGGATTATAGGATTTGATGGCTGTTTCTTGAAGGGCTTGTGCAAGGGAGAATTGTTGGCGGCGATTGGAAGAGATGCGAATAACCAAATGTTCCCACTAGCTTGGGCTATTGTAAAGATTGAGAACAAGGACAATTGGTCTTGGTTCTTGAAAAATCTGATGGTTGACTTGGAGATAACAAACGGGGAAGGGTGGGCATTCATGAGCAACCAACAAAAGGTAATGCTTGCTTTTTGAAAAATTTAGTCAATAGTTTGCTTTGTAATATGAACATGTAATTTACTCTAGTGTTGCTAACTTTGAATTATTGCAGGGATTGGTTCCGGCAGTAGCCGAGTTGTTGCCCCATGCTGAACATCGAATGTGTGCGCGGCACATATACAGAAATTGGGCAAAGACCTACAAAGGGGATAAGCTGCAATTGCAATTTTGGCAATTAGCTAAGAGTGCAAACATGGATGACTTTAGGATAGCCAAAGAAGGACTGCTTCAGTTGACAAAGGAAGGTTGTGCTACCCTATTTCAACTAGAACCGAAGCATTGGTGCAGGGCATTCTTCAGTGAGGAGTT